>CAMAPF010000031.1:8205000-8877500 GCA_945859915.1 Cuscuta epithymum | reverse complement strand
TCCAAGTTTGGCAGTAATTACTACTCCGTACTATTCTGGGAATAAAAACATGAGAGTCATATTTTAGAACTTTCAGACGTTTTTACTCCTATTTCGGGGATTTTCTCATGATATCCTACTTTATTTAATTCGATAGATTTCCATCAACTTTTTTAAAATCACTTTTGCTCTTTATGTTGTAATGAAAAGTTAACATTTTCAAATGTGTTATTGTATAGGGTTATCAATTTTGGACAAAAACATATGGCAATGGGTATTTCAAGGTTAATGCAGTAAGACCTGGAATCTATAACTTATATGGTTGGGCCCCTGGTTTCTTGGGAGATTATAGAAACAAAGGTGACATTATAGTTCGACCGGGAGAAGAAACTAGACTCGGTGATATTGAGTTTATTCCTCCCAGGAATGGTCCAACGATATGGGAAATCGGCATCCCTGATAGAAAGGCTGCAGAATTTTTCGTACCTGATCCTAGACCTGAGCTGAGGAACTACGCTTTGATTAATCATACCGAAAAGTAAGTTCCCTTATATAGCTAGCCTTATACAAACAAATATACTCCCTCCCGTCCCATAAAATTGTTCCTGCATTGACTTGGATCGAAGTTTAAGAAAGTGGGATTAAAGTGGAAATGTATGGTTGTGGTTGTGTAAGAAAAAGGTAAATGAATGTGAGCCACACAAAACTTTTCAAAAGGAGAAAGTGGAACAATTTTTTGGGACGACCCAAAAAGGAAACCGGGAACAATTTTTTGGGACGGAGGGAGTATATTTAAAAACTAGTATAAGGAAAGTTAAATTAAAATTAAGTGATGTAAAATGTATTACTAAACCATTTTGTGTATACCTAACAGATTTAGGCAATATGGACTATGGGATCGTTACAAAGATCTTTACCCTTCCCGAGATTTGGTTTACAAAGTTGGTGAAAGTGATTATCGAAAGGATTGGTTTTTTGCCCATGTCAATAGGTACTTCATTCCTTCAGGTTATTATTATCTTGTTTTGAAACTCTTTCTTGGTTTATTTATAGGGAAATTACATGGACCAATTAAACATAAACATATAATAAAATAATGCCTCTGACCAATCAAATATATGATAAATATGATACCCTCATTTTTTTATGCGTACATAGCATTCACCTCTTTTACATTCATAGTGAGATGGGCAGTGTTAAGAAAACAAGAAACTTAATATATCTTCTTAATGATTTTTCTATCATCATATAATATAGGAAAGTTGGGGAGAACAAGTACGAACCAACGACATGGAGGATTTCATTCCAATTCCAAAATGTTAATGTAACAGGAACATATGCCCTTCGGATAGCATTAGCTGCCACCAACTTAGCGAGAATTGAGGCAAGTGTTATTTAGAGTACTTAACCATTATCACTAGTGGTGTGCACAAACCGATTCAAACCGGAAAACCGGACCAGACTGGAGCGCGCGAAGAAAATGGAACCGAATCAACTCGGGTGATATTCGGTCCGGTTTTCGGTTTTCAAATATTGTAAATCCGGTTTCTGGTCCGGTTCCGGTTAAAAACCGGATCGTTCCGGTTTGAACCGGATTAAACCGGTTTTTCTATATTTTTTAATATATTAATTAATACTCCAGTATTAATATAAAATAGTTATAGAATACTTATAAAATAGCTATAAAATTGACAATAGTTATAAAACTATAAATAGTAATCTTTTTAATATGTAGTATACATTTTCCTAATGTTTTATTCATCTATTTATTATTATTTTTTTGATAATAGAATTAACTAATATTTACTATTTTACACTCAAATTGTTTCAATCATTGCTCTATAAAACTAATAGAAGTAAATAACTAAATAATAATAGTAGTAGTAATATTATTAGTAACAAATACCACATTTTTATTATACAAATTAATTGTATTTTTTAGTATATTAAATTAATAATTTAGAAACTGGTTCTTCCCGTCCAGTTTTGTACAGGTAAAACCGGTTCGGTTCTGGATCAAACCCGGAATATATCCGGTCTAGTTTTCGGTTTCTATTTTCTTGCAAATTTGGTTCCGTTCCAGTCCAATTTTGAACCGGTGCACACCCCTAATTATCACTATCATCATCATCATAACTGTCATCATCATCATTCTACTCAACTTAATTGATGCTGAACAATCCTTATGAAGGATTTCCATCATGTCGTCACTATAATATATAGAGCCCGTTTGGTAAAACCAAAATAAGTTGAACCGGCTGACTTTGCTGAAACTTATGAAGTTCTGGTTGAAATGGTTGCATTGACTAATTCTGTTGATTTATGTAAAAATTATATATAAAAAAGTAACTTCAACCTCACTTTTTCTTATTATTACACAATTTAGCATTTGAAATAAAAAATTACGTGTTTGGTGAAAAAGTTGGCTGATAAGCCTAATAAATCAAAAAATACTCTCACTAAACGGGCTCATAGTAAACCAATTGCTTCAATATGGACTGATTTACAGGAAAGTTATTGTGGGCTGCATCCCAGTGCAAATTAAATAAACAATTACTTAAGTTTCTAGTAGTGTACCACTTTTTCATTTTTTATTTTGCTCACTTGGCTATTGCTTTAGGAAAATTACATTTGCACACAAATTTAGTACACAACCCTCCTAGTTGCCTGTGTACACAAGCAATTCGTTTGAAAAATGCAGAATTTTATGCCAAAATGCTTGTGTACATAGGTTTACTATTTGTGTACAATTTGTGTACAAGAAGAATTACTCATTGCAATCCAATCTAAAATATTGGTTTTACCTCTTAGTGTCATCATGTATTCAAATGAAATGCAATCCTTTTTCATGTACTCATAGGTTTTGATAAATAACCCAAATGCACGCCCTAGCTTCACAACAGACGGAAGTGGAAGGGACAATGTGATTGCCCGACACGGAATCCACGGAGCATACACGCTTACTAGCTTTGAGTTTCAAGGAAGAGAACTTCATAATGGAGAAAACTCAATCTATTTGAGGCAAGCAAGAGGAGGGTACCTTTTTAATGGAGTCATGTATGACTACATCCGTTTGGAAGGACCAAGCTTCTGAGATTTTATATACATGCATATTGCATACATATGGGTCTTTTGTGTCTAGGATGAACATGATGTCTTTTGTGTATTGTCCATGAGCACAGGTCTAGGATTAGGTACTTTTTTTAAACCGGTTCTTGACCTGAACTCGTAAGAGGTTAAGGTGAAATTGGTGTATTTTTGTGTAATTTCTCAAAAGTCAAACAATGTTTTTTTTAGGCAACAATGTTTGTTTATTATTACTCTAAAACAGTTATAAAAACGCAACGATGCTTACCATTGATTTGAAATGTGAAAGATACACACTAAAAGTTTTCATTTATAAATGAGTTCTCATTTTAAAAAAAGTTTTCACTAGAATCTCCCTTACACACACGGACTCTAATTTTGTTAGCAAGGACTACGTCAGGGACGGAGCCACATACAAACTTGTGGTGTCAATTGACACCACTCAATTTTTTTGTAATTATATATAAAGAGATCTATTTTCTAAAAATTAATATGACACTACCTATATAAATAGAATGATGGTCAATTGACACCACTAAAAAAATATTGCAGTTATATCTATGAAGGTATATTTTTTAAAAGTGGATTTAACACCACATATATAGAGTGAGGGTCAAAATATAAATATATATGAACTAATTATATATATATATATATATATATATAAAGTCTTGTGACTAGATTAGAAATCTTTAGTTATATTAATTTATGTTCAATTTTTATACTTAAGTGGCCATGATACTGTACTACAATAACTTTTAGTGATAGTGTTGAAAATAAGTTTATTTCAGAAATATTTTTGAAAAGTCATTAAATATACTTATTTAACTAAAATAAATTTACATGCAATCAAATCTAACCATGATTAATATTTTTTACTCAGATCATTTCAATAAGTAATGCACTAGAGTATTTATTCAAGATAAGGATAGTGAACTTTAAATTTAAAAATTGAGCAACAATTATATTTTATTATCAAATAAGCTTTACTTAATGGTTTGTATTAATTTTATGATGACTTAAATGATCGAATTTGAATCAGAAAGTGTTTTAGTATCATTTTTAATATACATTTGAGTTATTGAATATGAAATAACTATTTAAATGGTGTGTATTATTGCCGGTGGTACTTGATATGGAGTATCATGTAAAGCCATTTTATCAATTTTAAAACCTGGCTCGAATAATTGTAGAAAATGAATAATTGTCAATAATTTTTTGTAAAATCTTTTTATATTAGTGAGATTTATTTAAAAGTTGAAAGATGCAATTTTAGTCCCATAACTTTTGGATGTTTTCATTATTAGTCCTGTAACTTTGGTCACTTGCAAGTTTAGTCATGTCACTAATAAACCTTTGCGATTTAAGTGTATTTCCCCGGAAAAGTACACTTTCTGAAAAAACTATACCGGAAAAAATGCCGCCGACATTGGATTTTCTGCTGGAAAGTGTAATTTTCTGGGAACATGTCCTTAAATCGCAAAGATTTATTAGTTATAGAACCAAACTTGCAAGTGACTAAATTATGAAGAAAATAATGAAAACGGCCTAAAGTTGTGGGACTAAAACTGCAAATCTCTCTTAAAAGTTTGACACCACTCAGATGAATGGCTGGCACCGTCCCTGGACTACGTATTATCTTCACTCGGTAGCTATTTAATTGTCTTAAGGGGCATTTTTGCCCAGAAGCCCTCCATTTCTTATTTTCTCTTCAACACTAGGAAAGAAAAGATAGAAACAGTTTCTATAGAGTACACTTTAAATATGTGATCTAATTAATCAAATAGTAGGTCACATTTTGAAAGGGACTGAAATTTCCCAATCCTGGATTAATTCTAATTGGAAGCTAGATAATACTTCATCTCTTCTAATTATTTGAAGTCTTCAATTCCTTAATTGAGGACCTTAAGTTATGAAAGGATTTAAGATAAATTAATTCTTAATTTTGAATTTAGACAAGTGATGTTTTTAATTGGGCTAATTCCAGTCTCAAACCAGACTAGATTAAACAGATCAGATTATACATCGCATAAACGTACCCACATTCTTATACATAAGATGGAACAAATGTATGCCAAATCCGAACACTAGAGCAAATGATAAGTTAATGGTAAGCGAATAGCAAATGGATGAGAACGAGAGAACAAAATGGTGTGGATATAGAGAAAGAAGAGAATCAGAATTAGGAGAAAATTAGATGGTTAAAAATGGGCTAGAAGAACCGGTCAGCCGATTAGCGGTCTAGGTGGGCGGCTAGGTTGGACCCCAGGCTTGCTAGGCGATGCCTAGGCGGGTCTGAACCGCTGTTTGATTCCTGGTCCAACTTATTTCCACCACGTACTCATTCCTAAGAACATTTTTTTATGGGATTCCTAACAACATTAACAAACTATCGTAGTGACTGAAAAAAAGAAACTATTATTTTATTTAAATCAATGTTATATATATAAAAGAGGAACTTTTTAAGAGCATACAAAGCGCCACTTAATCCTGCCATGTCATCCATCATGTATAACAATTAGTATTTAGTTTTTTTAATACTCCATTTAATACGTACCTTTCTAATACTCCATTTAATACGTACCTTTCTAATACTCCATCATATATACGTACTTTTTAAATAGATTTCTCCATTTGATCCTGCCACATAAATCAATCTAGGTACTTTTTTAATACGTACCTTTTATTTATTTTATTAGATTCTATTTTTGATTTAATATTGATATGGAAACAAAAGATTTTATGATAAAAATCCACCTTATTTGGTAACTAACTTTATCAAAACCTATATATTACATACTCCGTATTTGATAATTATTAAATTCATTAAGTGGAACCACAAAAATTAATAATTATTAAACCACAACTTTTATACGGAGTACTACTTTTTATAAGCATGGAGTAAAAATTGTTTGATTATTTTTATACGGAGTACTTTTTATTTCATTTGTTTATTTTTACAACTACAATTTAAATATGACATCACTTTTGAAATAGATTCCTAATCCAGATTAGGAAATCTTTGTATGTTTACATCTTAGGATGTTTTTAATTAGAGCATCTCCAATGCTAAAATGTGCACGGTGCACATGTGGCATGAGTGATAGCCACATAAATATTAACAAATAAATTATCTTTGTACTGATTTGAATGGTCTTATACAATTTTGATAAGTTTTTCCCTGCAATGTCAACTGCAATGTCAACATTTAGACGGTCTCCTTGACATTGTGGAGAAAAATTTACTAAATTTGTATAAAATCATTAAAATAAGGAGAGAAATAATTTATTTACTAATATTTTTGTGGTTATCTCTCATGCCACATGTGCACCGTGCACATTATACCATTGGAGATGCCCTTAGATTGATTTCATGCCTATACTAGATCAGATCAAACTTTAATAATAATAATAATAATAATAATAATAATAATAATAATAATAATAATAATAATAATAATAATAATAATAATAATAATAATAATAATAATAATAATAATAATAATAATAATAATAATAATAATAATAATAATAATAATAATAATAATAATAATAATAATAATAATAATAATAATAATAATAATAATAATAATAATAATAATAATAATAATAATAATAATAATAATAATAATAATAATAATAATAATAATAATAATAATAATAATAATAATAATAATAATAATAATAATAATAATAATAATAATAATAGTAATAATAATAATAATAGTAATAATAGTAATAATAGTAATAATAGTAGTAATAATAATAATAATAATAATAATAATAATAATAATAATAATAATAATAATAATAATAATAATAATAATAATAATAATAATAATAATAATAATAATAATAATAATAATAATAATAATAATAATAATAATAATAATAATAATAATAATAATAATAATAATAATAATAATAATAATAATAATAATAATAATAATAATAATAATAATAATAATAATAATAATAATAATAATAATAATAATAATAATAATAATAATAATAATAATAATAATAATAATAATAATAATAATAATAATAATAATAATAATAATAATAATAATAATAATAATAATAATAATAATAATAATAATAATAATAATAATAATAATAATAATAATAATAATAATAATAATAATAATAATAATAATAATAATAATAATAATAATAATAATAATAATAATAATAATAATAATAATAATAATAATAATAATAATAATAATAATAATAATAATAATAATAATAATAATAATAATAATAATAATAATAATAATAATAATAATAATAATAATAATAATAATAATAATAATAATAATAATAATAATAATAATAATAATAATAATAATAATAATAGAACACATAAAATGTAAAATAGACATTTACCAGATCCTATTACTTCCGACCAAATCAAACCCGTAAATTTTAATTCAACTAAAATCATCCTTGTTAATGGAGTTTTTAATGTGACTAAATAATGAGTAAATGTTAGATTTCACTATTAAAATTTAAAAACATGTACTTCGTATATCATACCAAGTTGAATGAGAAATATTAAAAAAAAAATTATTTTGGAATGCTCAATAAAGTAATCCAGGCGTTCATAACAATTAAAAATCGTTTTCAATGTCACAAATTAAAAATACTCCATTTTTTGTACATTTTAATAATGAGTAAATCGTATGTACTCCATATTTCATATCAAGTTGAATGAGGAATATGAAAGAATATATTTTGAGGTGCTTAATAAAGTAATTTAGAGAGCGTGAGATTAATGAAGAAGCTTCTATGTGAATTCTTTAAAATCGGTTCACAATAATTATGATTAGTTGAGATGCTTATGTGGAAGAACATTTAAATATTTTTCATATAATTTTTTCTTTATTTCACAAATGGAGTATTTCTTTTTTATAATTCAGGATATTCTGCCTATTCAGTCCATTCAGTCAGAATTTAATTAGTTTTAGTAAAATAAGCTGATTTCACCAATTTTAGTATTATCAAACGAACTATATATTTAGACTAAATTTATTTTACTTTTGCATCATATTATATATAATTCCAAAAAAACAAATTGAAAATTAGCTAAATTATGTATTGCCCGTGCATCACACGGGCTTGAAACCTAGTTTATCTATTATTTTAATACAAAGAAAACTACTCGATCAGTGTTTAATTGAGCTTTGTCAGTTGTTACTCGTAAAAAAATTGTAAAGTCGTTAATAATTACTTTCTCCGTCCCGCTAAGATTGTCCCATTTTACCTTTTCGGAAAGTCCCACTAAGATTGTCTCATATCAAATTTGGTAAAGATTGTGTGGTTCTAAATCATTCTTACTTTATTCTTACTTTATCAATTTAATATCAACCACGCAAACTCACTTTTCTTAATAATCGTGCCACCTTCTCTCATCCCAATCTTAGTGGGACGGAGGTAGTAATATACAGTATTAAAATTCATAGAAATAAAAGTAAAGTAAAAAAGAATAGGGAAGAAAAGATAGCGTTTTTAATTAATTGTTGACAAATGGTCGTTGTGTTGACGTCAATTTATCTAAGATTTAACATCCTTGTCTCTAAGAGGTATGAACTACAAAGTTGGCCTTAGCATGTCGGTTTGCTTTGTGTCAAACTCCAATAGCAAATACAAATTATTTAAATGTGAGAATTTGCCCCAAAACAAATTGAAGTGATTTTAGATTGATCTTATTAACTTTGAGCTCGATCGAGACATTCATATTGGTCTTGTTAGAGAAAGGGAGCTAAGGTAATTGACCCCAAAAGCCAATCAAGTCGCTATAATCTGATCAATACTTCTCTCATTTAGCGGAGCCTAGCATAATATAGACCTTGCTAGTTGTTGCAATTGAACATTTGAATTTAGGGCTGATATCATCTTAACCAATTTGACATATATGATATGGTTCACAGAGTATATCCATTAATAAACTAACCATATCAATCCAATTTTTATGATCAGGTATGATCTGGTGTGATCTTAAATTCTTAATCATCATATATGGTCAAATTTTGCCTGATCTATCAGATCTACGTATATCTATCAGATATACGTAGTAATATGGATCGAGTGTATCTGTTTGAGTTAATTTCCATAAAATTATTCTTTTTTAAATGCAAATGGTTAATATTAAATTTTAGAATTTAGGCAAGTTAGAAAACGACAAAAAGTCTCCTCATGATCAAAAGTCCTCAAATCAGATTTAGAGTTAATCACCTTCCGGAAAAGGGACATAAGTCGCTGATCCAAAATTGGGCAATGAGCCAAAGATGACCGAAGTTGACGTCTCTTCACCCACCCTAATCTGCAGAGTAATACATAAAACTAGACAAAACACAACTAAAACAAGGAAAATTTTAGGGTGCATATGCTTTGAAGGATGTTTTGGTGCATTCCCCATATGGCAGCACGTAATTGGTAGTGTAATCCACATCAGTTTTTTTTTTATTAAAAATAAGTTAATTGCAGGGTAGTCCTTCCCCAATCTTGAATCTCCAACCTTATCCTCTTACGCTGATAGAATAATCCTGGAGGCTTGTGAGGTATCGGTGAAAGGCTACATGAGACGGCTCTGGGGGGAGACAAAAATCCGACTTACGGTGTGTGAAGTACGAAAACTCATGTTTTGTAAAAGCTTGACTTGTGAGTAACCCACAGAGTTCTATCAGTAAATATGAAACTGAAATACACACAAAAATTTATTATCTATGCTACATATCACTCTTTTCTAGGATGTCTAATTTTCACTTTTGATTACACGCATACTTCCCTCTCTGATAACTGAGTATACCGTTAAGAACTGAATCCCAGGAACTGAGAATCACAATTTGTAGATATTCTAGCAAAATCACTTTGGTAAGGTCCATTGGTTCTCATTGAGGGAACAATTGGCTTACAGAAATCTATGAGTACGGAGATCCTGACTCAATAAAAATATGAAAGGATAATAATTATGTCTTCTTAGCAGTTAGTTCTTAAAATATGGATGTAGTCAATTGCGCTGGTATTGTACATTACTACATTTAGTTTTGTTGAAGTCCCCTTTCTTTTTTATATTTTGCGGATTATGTTATTGAATATGCTTTTGTAACAAATATTTTTCAATTGGCTCTAAATTTCAAATATAATCTATACTAAAACTAGTTGCTTTGACATGCAGTCCCAAAAAAATACACAATGGTTGCAGAATCTACGTTTCCGGTACTATGAACTCTCCATGATTTCATAATATTTAATTATTTATTGTATTCTTGTCCACTTTAGTTTCAGTGAGTGTATGTTTAGATAGATTGTTTGGTTTATTTAATGCAGAACCAGCCCTATTAGCAAGTTGATGCACCTTTTACTGTGCCTTCAACTTAATGAATGTATGTCATCTTCTTTCTCAACACAAAACAGGTGAACGTGGAAAAGTTCTTTGATCTCTCTTTTCAGATGATGGCATTGATTTCCAGGAGTCATTTCATCTCAAGTATGGAGATAAAGGTAGCTCTCACAAGGCTATAACAAGAAGATTATTATTAATACCCAAGTTTTGTTTGATAACAAGAAGATTAATACTACGTATTAATAGTTTAATACCCAAGTTTTGTTTGATTGACCAGCGAACTACCTTATGTGGCTTCTATTATTAATATATTCATAACAAATGTATTCCATATTTTAAATGCACTCACTGGTGCCTTATGGAGATTATTTTCAAGTGGAGGTAATTGGTGCATCTTACTGTGACTTTAGTATTTTTTATTATATATTTTTGACGTCAATATGCTCGTTCACAATTCTAAAGGCAAGGGATATTGTGTCCCTAAAATGTTTCGTATTTTCTTTCCATGTTCCTGATAACGTGCAGGGGCTTTGGGATGTTATGCGTGATGCCACCATAACTTTGTCTGGAACACATTTGATAGAATAAAATGTACCGAAAGATCTAACACGTTTAGTCAGTTAGTTTTGCTTCAAAGATCAACAAGTTGATGTGCTTACTAAAGTCTCTTAAACGACAAGGACCCATAATTGAATACATTTGTAACAACTAACGAGCTTAGATCATGTCATAGTTTTATATCAATATGCTCCAGGTAGAAAGTGTTGAAATTGATATCATGTCTTCCCCTACACCAGACCTATATTTCTACAGTAGACTTAGCCTACCCTTTTGCACACTCAGAGTTGAATTTTATAGTCTTATTACCTCTACGATTCATATGTGTATGTATCCTGTATTCATATGCATATCTTGCTGTGATAGATGGAAATAATGTATCATGTATGATATTTTCTACTGTTTATATGCAATAAGAGAACATTATAGTCACTTGTGTGTTCTGATAAGTAAAAAAAACTGAGGTTTTTTCCCCAAAATGGGACTAAATCAATTTATTGTGCATGCATTAAACAATAAACACAAATGGCTCATTTTTCTATGCTATTATGCCTCCTCCCCAACAACCAAATAAGTACTTATCAAATGATTTGTTTATGAGAAAGTTTATAAATATGATTGACACATATTCTTAAATGTGATTTATTCATTCATTAACTCATAAAAGTACCGTTAACTAGTATTATTCATTTTTTGACTGATGATTTACTTAAAATAATTTTTAACACAAGACGATACTCCTATATGTGCACATGACTCATGTTTAATTCCTATTTAAGTCAATTTTATTTATCAATTACAGGATATCTGCAAAGGTGTGTCAAAGCTGCAAGCCTGCAACCTAAGGTGACTGCCAAAGTAGTTACTCTAACAGAAGGCTTCATCAAATTAATACACACAGAGAATTTTGTGACCAACTAGGTGGAGCATACTGTTGTCATGCTTAGCCATGGGCCCATGGCTTGTACATACAATATGTATTTAAGGGAAATGTCAACCTCACTTGAACCAGTACTACACAAAGAAGTAATATGGGGTATCTTTTAAGTTGGAGAAGTGTAATTAATTTGTGGGTTGAGTTTTCTACTGAGTTGTAGAAAGCATTGAGCTTTTCTAATAGCATGTGTCCGCTACAGGGAAAAGTCTCATGTGCATTGATCGTCCAGTTGAATCTGATCACTGTTATATTGTCAAGTGAAATATATACTTTTCTTGATTATCAAAGGTGAATGCATGAAACCAATTAAAAAGCTCATAGGTAATTAATTTACATGCAACATAACTGTTTGTAAAATACCAAAATGAACTCGATCAAATCACGAGTGATCCATTTAAAAAAACACTCAAATCTGAGTAAACAAGTTTACATCCATTTACTTGGAAGCTTACAGTGCAAGAGGACAAATTAACGAAAAATTCAAGAAGTAGAATTGGACCATCTTGAGAAACTACAGTCCCATACTGCAAGGAGCGGGAGCTGGATTAAGTGATTAACCCATACTAGATTACTAGATGTCAGCGCATAAGTAACTCCAATTAAATTAAAGAGCTTAAACTGCTTCAATTGGTGAACAATTCACCTCCTTGAACCAAAACCACACATCACAGAAGATCAGCAACATTAGCTGGAAACTCCTAGATTGTAACATTACAAAACTTCTGTATGTCTTGAAACATCATTTCATCATCCTTGGTGACAAAGTTAATAGCCACACCCTTACTTCCAAACCGTCCACTACGCCCGATACGATGGAGGTAGTTCTCTGGCTGGGTAGGGGGTCAAAGTTGATCACAAGAGACACTTGCTGGATGTCAATACCACGAGCCAAGAGATTAGTGGTGATGAGCACTCTTGATGAACCAGATCAAAATTCCCGCATGATGATGATGTCCCTAGTATTTTGGTCCATATCTCCATGAGTTGCAGAAACTATATGGTCACATCCATGCACGCATTTTGTCAATGAGCCAATCAACCTTACGCCTGATGTTAACAAAGATGACACTTTGGGTGATGGCCAATGTCTCATAAAGATCGCAAAGTGTTTCGAGCTTCCAGTCCTCTTTGTCAACAATGACATAGAGCTGTTTGATACCTTCTAGTGTGAGCTCATCCCGTTTCACAAGAATCCTGAAAGGCTTGTTCATGAACTTTCAAATGATTTCAAGGGCCTCTGGAGGCACAGTAGCAGAGATAACACCAACCTGTATCTTTGGTGGTAGCAGCTGGAAAATATCATAGATCTCTAAAAACAAAAAACAAGCAACACATTAGTTTCTGTTTCAATAGGACAAATGTTTTCACCAACAGTGTCCGCACACTTAAAATATGCATTTTGAATAATAATCACTATACATATTGGCATATTGCCAATATAATAATACTATGAGCACAAAAAAAGAGAAATAATAATATATAATAATACATAATAATATAAATAAAAGTGATGATTGAAAGAAGTTAATTTTGGTATTGTGAATAAATCATGTACGGGTCAAATCACATCTGCCAAAAAATAAGTCATCATACCAAATGTTACTCCCTGCAATCCAAAATAAAGTTCATCTTTCCTTTTACGGTATGTCACAAAGTGAAAGCGCAATTTCACTTTATTAACAACCATGCCTAGTCTACCAGTAAACTTGTTCTGGAATAGCGTAGGATAAAAAAGTAATTGAAATAAGTAGATTTTGGCTTCAATATTTGGCTGAACTGGATTTTACCGAACACTTTTAGTCTTTTACTTTAAGAAGATTTAATGAATAATTGTCTTTTCAGCCAAATATTTCTAACCAAATATTCATGACATCCTATATAATTTAATAGGCTGCTATGATACAACTGTATCTATTAAATAAAAGGCTGAAATATTAGATTAGTTTCTTATAACTCCAAAGTAAGTAGGAGAGTAATAATTCACAACTCAAGTAAAATGCATATCATCTACTAAATTATTGAATGTAGAGAGATTGGTTTCATGAAGAAGTCATTGTTTAAGAGCCAAAAAGTAGGTAGAACTCAATGATACTGCATATCATCGACTTAATTATTAGTAGAGAGATCAGTTTTATGAAGATATCAATGCTTATTGTACCAGAAAGTAGGTTGAAAATATATTTTTAATCTAAACTAGTAATGAATCCAATATCTTCTCTGTTTAGCATTGCATATCTCCACAGAATCAAATATATGTAGGGGGGATATAAAATGGAAATAAAATAAGAACAAAATCCCTTACCTTTCCCTATCAAACGTCTTATGTTCCCGATTGAAATAAAAATCCGGTGAAGGAATCCCTTCTGTGAGACTCTAATAACCCTAAGTAGCAATAGAAATAAGAATAACAAAACAGGGTTTAATTCCAGGGCAGTCAAATTTCGTAGGAAAAGCATTAGATTTGGAGGAATGAAAAAGGTCCCCAATTGCAATACAAATTTGGTGAAGAAATCCCTTTAGTACGAAGACTAATAACCTTACGTAGCAATAAAATGAAGAATAACAAAAGGGAATTCAATTTAGTGAAGGTAGGCTGTGAGCTAAATTAAAGGGAAAAATGAAAAAAATTACCTCAGTGACAGAAACTGAGTTGGATGAAATTACTGCCAGTGTTGCGATGAAGTGCACTATGAAATCTGGATGAATTGAAAGCCAGAGAAAAGCCACGATGACGACGAAAGACATCCCAAGCAACGCGCGGCTGAAGGGAGAAGGAAACTTACCTTTCTAGAGAACATTTCATCCGACGTCCATCAATTCTGGAACCGTCCGAGGAGTTTCGTCGGAATTCTGATCTGTCAAGTTTGCTCTTTAGAAGTGAAGACCGAAACTGAAATGCGGACGATTGGAGGCCAAGTTCTGAATAGGGGAAAAGGGCGGACGTTCAATTTTACGTAGTATAGGGTTTACTGTGCAATTCATAAAGTGAAAAGTTTGGTTGGCTGGCAGTACACGTATTTTTTTAATAAATAGATGAGTTGGACTAAATTCACCAATGAAATAATGCCAAATATGGAATGCACCAAAACATTCCATAACATAGATGCACCGAAGAGCTTCTCCTAAAACAATATCCGAAAAAAATAAAACATTAAACATAATAACTCGAATTAAAAAGTCACCCCGTAATCATGAGGAGCTTGGACTTGTAGTTTAAGATGTCAACAAAAAAATCGCCGAAACGCCCTCCCGGCTTGCCCCTCGGCCTGCTGCTTCGAAAACCAGACCCTCCTCCTCGCCGTTTAACGCCAACTTCTCGTACTGTGTAGCATGCTTGATCCATCGGAAGTCAAGTGACATGTGCCTACTGCCTAGTCGTGCTTATTCATTAAATTTGATACGGAGTACTTTAAAATGGCATGTTTTTATTTTAAATGAAATTGCTTCCATTAAAGATAGGAAAAATTGAAAATAATAATCCTAACTATTGGCGGTCCGCCGAAAATAATCCCAACTATTGATTATTTTTGTATAATCCCAACTATATGGACCGTCCGCCAATAATGGTCCATGATCAGATTTAACTCCTATAAAAAGTGAATTTTAAATAGAAAATAAGCGTAAAAATTAAAAATTGAGATTATTTATAGGCATTACTTGCTATATCTCTTCTTATCCACTTTAGAAACTACAAGAATTTATTCATAGAGACCATTATTCTGGAATAATCAATAGTTGAGATTATTATAAGTGGACCGCCAATAGTTGGGATTATTATTATCAATTTTTCCTTAAAGATATGAAATTACATCACTCAACAAACAATTATATGTGATGGTACTATGGGCCTGACCCATAGTCCAAATAGAGAAACGAATACTTAATTCCGGCCTAGCCCAGACAAATGATTAATGAGGAAGCCATAAAAGCTTGAAAAGGGAGATCCAAATACACTATGAGGCTGGCCACGCCTGAGCCGACCTGGATAGCAGGCGCCATGCCCAGTGGTAATCCCGTGGAGGTCGGACTCTCCCTAGGGCTCAAGAACGTGTCACAACGACCCGAACAGGAGGATCCGGGTCCATCATGAGGTCAACCACGCCTGAGCCAACCTGGACAGCAGGTGCCAGGCTCAGTGGAAATCCCTCGGAGTTCGGACTCTTCCTAGGGCTTACATGGCAATAGTTTTGCAACGGATGAACATAAATGGCATCAGAAGAGTCATGGGCACAAAGGAAGTATTAAGACATGAGTTATGATAGAAACGTTACAAGAGTCCTATCCTTAATAGAGTCATTAATTACAATAACTAGGTCTCTGATTAATTCTACAATACATCACCTATAAATACTCATGTACATATCTTGTAAAGATAGAGCCTCTCCAGATGAATAATATTGTTACTACTTTCTTTCCTACGATTAAGCTCTTTTCGTTGGAATTATATTCCATCAATGTGGTTGGCCAGGAGAAATTAGAAAACTACCACTACAAACTAGCCCAGAAATGACGGTTGCATTCTAACAAGAATATTCACATTTACGAGACCGTTGATAAATATATTGTTGGTAAATGTTGAGAAAAATTGACAATAATAATCTAACTTTTGATTGGTCTTAAATTCATCTTAGCAGTAGTGCTACTTTGGGCTTTCTCTCTCTAGGGTGGTTTACACCGCTAGGGTTTTCTTCTACGCTATCGATTCTTTCGAGGAGCGGCCGTCTCCCTACACTAGTTAGGGTTTTTTTGTTCCGCCGATCGAGTTTTGTTCGTGCGGCTGGGTTTTTCATGGAATGAGAGCTTCGTGATTGGAGTTTCGGAACGTGAGTGGAATACAAGAGCTAGCAGTGGAGTGCGGCTTGGATTTTTTGGGCGAAGAAACACAAGGCAACATGATAGAGTTTTCTTCCGCACTTCGGACATGGATTTCAAAGAAAAATCTCATGAAGCAAATTGGAAAGAGCGAATTGGTGAGCGCAAGATGGATAGAGTTTCAGACGAATTTTCCGAGGATTGAAATTCTCTTCTACCATACTACAACAGCTCGCTCTCCTCCGGAACCACCTCCGTGCGAGGAAGCAATTTGGGGAAAGTTTTTATTTTCGTATTATTTTTCCTTTCATAGTACTTATTTTTATTTCAGTTCGAGCAGATATCGTTGGAGTATTTTGATTTTTGAAGAACTTTTGATAGGCAATACTTCATTTTCGATCATTTTAGGCTTCTTCTTGCCCGTTTTGTGTCTAACGAGTCAGGTTGTTTTGTATGGGTGGCTGACTCTAAGTCTATTTCTAGGGCTTACGATAAGTTGTCAGGATTTTGTCTTGCATGTTTGCAATATATTAATGAAAAGCCGTTTTGATGATTAAAAACACTTTTGATTGGTTCTCATAATAATCTCACTTTTACGTAATCTTAGAATAATACCATCATTGCATCTCATCTTCTTTCGTTGGACCCTGACCAATTGATGACCTACTATACCATGTTTTTTACTTTTCTTTGAAAACCTTATATAAATAATCTCACCTTTCACAAATTTTCTCAAAATCGTCCTACTTTTTTTTTCATCTTCTTATTATTTCGTTTATTTAATCTGTTTATGCTTTTGCTTTCTTTTTTCCAATAGTTTCTTCTCTCTACCTTCTTCTTTCCCATTTTTACTTCTTCCCTTTTTATGTATTGCTATTCAGTTAATTCCTTTTAAAGACTATTATCCCACATTACTCATTATATTATTTACTTTTTAAATTCAAAATTTCTTTTCTTAAATTTTCCTTTTTCTTCTTCTTTTGCCTTTTCACCTTCCTAAAAAGTATTTGTTTTTTTCTTTGTCCCTTTTCACCCCTTCCGTTTTCGCTTGCTTTTGACATGTTAGTCATGAATATTGACGACTTTGTTTTATCTAGATTTCTTCTTATATTTTTTCCATGATGTTTCTCACATCTACCCTTCTTCGTGTAAAGAGTATATGTAATTATTCATTTCTTACATTTCCCCGATTGTTTTATTTTTATTTAAATTTTATTTTTCCCCAATCTATTTATCACAAAGATTTTTTTCAATAGTTGATGAAATTTATGAGAGAACTTACTTAGAAAAATACGATGAGGCGAAAAAGGAGAAAAATATATATTGATGGTGGATTTAAGGTAACAAGAAGAAAGAAAAGAAGAAAAAATGAAAAACACACCAAAAGTAACAAGAAGGGAAAAGGGAAAAGTCAAAATAAAAAGAAAATATAACAAAAAGTAAACTGGGAAAAAGATCTTTAATAAAAGTAGAATGATTAAAAAAGAAACCCATAAAAAGGGAAATGAAATAAAAATATGGGAAGAAAAAAATGACCAAAACTACGTCCGGAAAGGAAATTTTACAAAAAAAAAAAGAGAAAAACTCTTATAATAGAGTGAGAATTAGAATAATAAATATGGAAAAGAAATAAAAATTAACAAATGGATGGAAAAGATTCAAAAAGTGTCAAGGGATAAAAATAAAGAGAGAAAAAATTTAGAGTGAAAAAAAGAAAAAAGAAAACTTGGGTATGTTATGAGAAGGTTTGTGAAAGGTAGGATTATTTATGTAAGATTTACAAAGAAAAGACCAAAAATCTAGTATAGTAGGTCATCAACCAATCAGGGTCCAATGAGAGAAGATGGGCTACAAAGATAGAATTATTCTAGAATTATGTAAAGGTGAGATTATTATGAGCAGACAGATCAAATGTGAGATTATTGTTGTCAATTTTTCCTAAATGTTGTTCACCCATAGTATTATAATATGAAAAATGATTAGTTGTGTTTTTTAATTTGGACAAAAATATGATTAGTCATTGTGTGCGAGTGACTAGATAAGAGTCACTATACTGTATCTCAGAATGACAAGTCACTGATATATAATATGTCATATTTTTGTATTTTGAATTTAATTTAGTAATATTCATGGAGAAGTGTCAATATGATATAAATAGCAGGGAGTAGTATATATGCGTATGTGTAGTTATTATAAAATATATCACAAAAAAAAAATCTCATGCATATTGTACAAAACAAGATCAAATTAAACAAGATCAATATGACTTGAGCAAACCAAACAAAACAAGATCAGGCCACAAATGAAAATTAGATTCGCTAAAATTTTGTTACTACATACTAGGGAAAAATATCTACATAGAACTATAGTTCATGACAATTTTGAGTGTATGTATGACAATATACATGATTTCTTTCTAATATATGACTAGACACATATGGAATGAATAAGAAAAAGAGAACTCCTAATGGTATGAATACATGCTATGTGCCTATGTGGCATCATATTAGGGAAAAAAGGGTTAAATCATATTTTGGGAAACATAAAGAAATTATTTTGTTACTATGTAGTACCCTTCCATACAAAGATTTTCGTCCACTATTCTCCAGTCAACGTAAAGTCTTTTTAATCTCTTATTTTTTATATCCAACTTTTATCAAATTTTAGTTTTGTTTTTGCGATTTTATAAAACTTTTAGTGTACTTTCTGAATATGTAAAAAATTTTACTAAAAAAGTCTAAATTACGGAAATGAATAAGTTAAACATCGTATACTGTGTGGGATTTTTTCTGTGGAACGTATGGAGTACTACGTACTATAGATCTAGATATCTAAATCTAAAGTATAAATATATAGCTCGTTTGGTGACTGTTGGGCCGCTAATTGCGTTACGGGTTGCCGGCCCATCTTGCAAGAATTTGTAAAGAGACCCAGCGAAGGAAGAAGACTCCAGCCCGGCAAAGTCAAGGGCTAATGGACCGTTGCTGAAAAGAGGAGATAAGCACGATGATTCAAAACTTGGAGCAGAAGACTAGCTAAGCACGTTCACCAACTCCTGCTATTTCGGTGGGCAGTTGGTTAGTAGATCGGATAGGAAAAGCCCTTATTTAAATGGGGTACATTGGAAACGGGAGGATTAACTTCGGATCACCAATTCTACTCATATTTTCCTTTACTTGAATATTACCAGAGCTATCTATTCTTCATTGTTAAACAGTTTTAGTTTCAAAGTTCTAGCATATTTCCTGTGTAATTTCTTGTGCGAAGCCTGATTCTTCATTTCTTAATTGTTTGGAGAAATTGTTAGTTTCTTGCCTAAACAATTTGGCGCCCACCGTGGGGCATCGTGCAAGAAGAAGATTGATTATGGCCGGAACGAATCAATTGCTAGTTGAATTCCATGAACAATTAGAGACGGTCCGAGAAGAGCTCCGGCGCGAGATGGCGGAAAGGATGGCCCTTCTTCAACGGGAAAACGATGTACTTCGGTCCCAAGTGCGGCCAGCAGTGTCAATAGCCTCGAATTCAAGGCTCAATCGGAGGACTGACCTTATGAACGCTGCGACGAGGTTGGATCTCGGCATCTCCCCACCATCGACGAATCTATCCGCAATGTCGACGGATCCGGTATCACTTACGGTGGGCCTGTCGACAACGCCAGCTGGAGAGCCACACTCACCCGTCATCTCGCAGGTCATCCCATATACGCCACTCATGCCTGAGACGACGCCACCGGCCAACATACCAGTTTGTTTCTTTCCGGAAACCCTTTGGTCAGATCGAACGGGTCAGGCTTGCAGGCAGCAACCCAAAGTATGCCTGTGACGACTCTGTCTTCCATCCCAGCGGAGCCATCAATTCCCCATTATAGGAGCAGAACTTGTGGAGATGCTGGACCATCTGGTATCAATACGTCGGCCCGTGGGACTGATATCCCATCGGATCCGTCGATCCCCCATTACCGAAGCAGAACTCAAGGAGATGTCGGTCCGTCGAACTTTATGCAGGATGCCAGGAGAAGCGGGCCTAGTGTGTCGTTCTTGGAACCCCGACTACGGCGTTTCTCTGAGTTCAACGCATCGTCAGCACAGACGTCGTGTGAGACGATCCGCCGTGAACACGTCCAGATGCCAGCACCAACACTTCCATATTCAGCTCCCATCCATCCGGACGTTGCAGATGAAATGTCTGTTTTGAGAGAGCAGATG
The DNA here is from genome assembly GCA_945859915.1 of Cuscuta epithymum. NCBI lineage: Eukaryota > Viridiplantae > Streptophyta > Magnoliopsida > Solanales > Convolvulaceae > Cuscuta > Cuscuta epithymum. The sequence continues at coordinate 8,856,569 of CAMAPF010000031.1, read as the reverse complement.
CGTCAGATGCAGGATAAAATCAACGGATTACCAGGTGTTCCCCCACCTTTGGACAGAGCGTCCAGAACATGTTATGCGGAGTCTCCCTTCAGCAGACGCATCACCAACATTGAGATACCCAGGAAGTTCGTCGCTCCCGCCATGAAGATGTTTGATGGGACGTCAGATCCGGTGGAACACGTCGCTCAATTTAAACAGCGCATGTTGGCCGTAGCACTTAGCCCGGACCAAAGAGAGGCTTGCATGTGTCGAGGGTTCGGGACGACGCTGTCAGGACCAGCCTTGACCTGGTTCGTCAACCTACCAAACGAAGGGATCGACTCGTTCGCGGAGTTGGTCGACTCATTCACACAACAATTTGCAAGCAGCCGTACCCTGGAAAAGCAAACGAGCGACCTGTACCGGATTATCCAACAACGCGACGAATCCTTGAGAGATTACCTTCACCGCTTCAACAGGGAAAAGGTGTCAATCTCAAGGTGTGACATACCTACGGCGATCGAGGCATTCCGGAGGGGATTGAAGAATGATTCGGAGTTATACAGGGAGTTGACAAAGTTTCCTTGTCGCACATTCGAAGACGTCCAGGCTATAACCTTAGCCTTTATCAGGTTAGAAGAGCATTTGCGGGCACAACCACATGCTGACAGTTATGAAGGGGGGGCACCGCAAGTCCAGTACGTCCAGGAGGCATGACTACCGAACTGGCAAACCTTACGCCAAAGCTGAAGAGCGACCCGTTGCGGCAACGACGCATTGGCTCGACGATCCTGATCTACCTCCAGTTATCCCTGACTTCTGCTTCAATGTCAGTACGGCGGGGCTCATCAACTCGTTGGAAAGGCTAGGAGAGAAAGTCAGATGGCCCAAGAGAGCCGATAAGCCAGCTGGAAAGCGAGACCCGAGCAAACATTGCGATTTCCACAACGACATCGGGCACAACACCGAGGACTGCGTCGCATTGTGAAAGGAGGTCGCTTATCTTTTGAAGAACGGATATCTGACAGAAATTATGTCAGAACGGACTAAAGCCCTCTTAGGACGAACTGACAAGTCGTCAGCTAAAGCGACACGACCTCCATCTCCTTCGGCTCCCTGTCAGGTAATTAATTTTATTAATGGCGGGTCGGATTTATGTGGCCTAACGTATTCTGCTGCCAAGAGACACGCTCGGGAGTATTCCCGAGACAAGTCATTGCAGGTATGCCAAGTTGAAAGACGACGTGACGACTGGAGAAACGCTGTCATTGCTTTTGACGAGTCAGATATGCCAGACCCTATGCAACCCCACCATGACACTCTGGTCATATCCCTTAGAGTGGCGAACTTTGAAGTGAAGCGAGTCCTTGTTGACAACGGAAGCACGGCCAACATAACTACCATGCGGATGCTGGAACAGATGGGAATCAAAGAGGATGACATAGCAAAATCAGGATCAACCCTCGTCAGTTTCAACGGAGAGCCAAGCCGAACCATAGGTAATATTTCTCTCCATGTTTACGCTAACGGTCTTAATGTGCAGGTCAGGTTCGATGTAGTCCAGGACCTCCCAGCTTACAACATGATTTTGGGGACGCCATGGTTACATCAAATGGGAGCCATTCCGTCGACGTATCACCAGGTCGTCAAGTTTCCAACGCCTTGGGGAATAGAGTCCATTCGAGGAGACCAGGTGGTAGCCAAGTCTTGCTATCAGACGGCCATGAAGCCTACAGCAAATCCTCCAACTTCAGCATAGCAACTAAAGGGTGACCCAGCTTTGGAGGAAGATGACGAAAAAACGGAAGAAGTAGTCATCGACAACGAACATCCAGAACGGGTCATCCGCATCGGGACAAATTTGCCAGCAAGCCTCAGAGCTGAGTTGGTCCAGTTTCTTAGACAACATAAAGATGTATTCGCTTGGAGTCACAAAGACATGACGGGAATTGACCTGAAGATCATCACGCACAAGTTAAATGTCAATCCGTCATATAAACCCGTCAGACAACGAAGAAGACGTTTTGCAAGGGAGCGGAATGACATCATAAACCAAGAGGTCGAGGCTCTTCTCCAAACCGGGAAAGCTAGAGAAGTCAGGTATCTAGATTGGCTAGCTAACGTCGTTGTCGTCAAAAAGAAGGCAGCAAAAGGAAAAAAGGCAAAGTGGCGAGTGTGCGTGGACTTCACCGATTTAAACAAAGCATGTCCAAAGGATTCATTCCCCATGCCACACATTGACGTATTGGCCGATGCGACTGCCGGACACGAGATGCTCTCGTTCATGGACGCCTTTAGCGGATACCACCAGATTCAGCTACATTCTGATGATCAAGAAAAGACGGCCTTCATTACTGAAACAGGTACGTATTGCTATGTTGTTATGCCATTTGGTCTAAAAAATGCAGGTGCAACGTTTCAAAGGCTCGTCACCATGATGTTCAAAGATCAAATTGGAAAAACCATGGAGGTATACATAGACGATATGATCGTCAAGTCAAGGAAAGCTGGGGACCACGTTGACAACCTGACGGAATCATTTAAGAAGTTGACGGAATACAACCTGAAGCTCAATCCGGCGAAATGCGCCTTCGGTGTGTCCTCAGGGGAATTCTTGGGCTATATCGTCAGTGAACGTGGAATAGAAGCAAGCCCAGAGCAGGTCCGAGCTATCATTGACATAGAATCACCAAAGTCAGTCAAAGATGTGCAAAGGTTGACAGGTCGAGTTGCTGCTCTGAACCGCTTCATCTCCAAGTCATCTGACAGGTGTCGCCTTTTCTATGACGTACTTCGTAAGAACAAGAAGTTCGAGTGGACAGATCAACACGAGCAGGCACTCCAGCGATTGAAGGAATATATGACAACCCCGCCATTGTTGACAAAACCAAAAGAGGGCGACGAGCTTCAACTGTATTTGGCCGTCTCAGAACATGCTGTCAGCGCCGTGTTAACCAAAGAAGATGACGGAATGCAGACACCGGTATACTATGTAAGTAAGTCATTGAATGGACCCGAAACCAGGTACGCTTTACTTGAAAAACTAGTTTTAGCTTTGATTACTGCATCGGTTAAATTACGTCCATATTTTGAATCACATACTATTTGTGTGCGGACTAACTATCCCATGAAATCAATCATGAGGAAACCAGAGTTGTCAGGTCGCATGGCCAAGTGGTCAATCCAGCTGGGAGCCTATGACATTAGGTACGAGCCACGAACTGCCTTGAAGTCCCAGACGCTTGCTGATTTTGTGGCGGACTTTAGCCCTAAGCTCCAGACCGAAGCCGAAAAAGAAGCATGCATCATCACCGACGGTCTGCCCCAACAAAAGTGGACATTGCACACGGATGGGGCGTCGAACTTAAACGGAGCAGGCCTGGGCGTAGTACTAAAGTCACCACAGGGGAACACTATGCTCCAAGCCGTTCATTGTGATTTTAATGCCACAAATAATGAAGCAGAATATGAGGCATTGATCGTAGGCTTAACTTTGGCAAAGGATTTGGGTGTCAAGCTACTCCAGGTAAAATGTGATTCCTTGTTAATAGTTAACCAAGCTAATGGTGTTTATGCAGCAAAGGATCCCAAGATGACGTCCTACCTGCAAATCGTCACGGAGTTGATAGCATGGTTCGACGAGATCACACTTGAACAAGTACCGAGAGAAGAGAACACACAAGCAGACGCTTTGGCTGCGATTGGGTCATGTCTGGGGGCAGAGGTCAATAGTAACATCCCTTTCGTCCACTTGACAAGTCCGGCAATTGACAGGTTGGAATCCGTCAGCACAATCAGTCCGCCCTCACAGGATGACTGGATGCAGCCATACATAGCATACCTGAGACATAACGTCTTGCCATCGGACAAAAAGGAAGCTAAGGCATTCCTCTCCAAGGTAACTAAATTTTTATTAATCGATGATGTTTTGTTTAAAAGGTCTAAAGCAGGTCCATACCAAAGATGTTTAGCACCTCAAGAAGCCATGAAGGTGCTCAGAGATCTTCATGAAGGCGAATGTGGAAACCATGCTGCGGGGAGGAGTCTGTCCAACAAAGCTCTCCGCTTTGGATACTACTGGCCAACCATGCGGCACGACGCAATCGCCTTCACCCAAAGTTGCCAGGCTTGTCAAAAGCACGGTCCGATCCGTCATCAGCCGTCAGAGTCGCTTCATCCAGTCCTCTCACCCTGGCCTTTTATGAAATGGGGAATGGACATCGTGGGAAAGCTGCCCGAAGCTCCAGGACAGAAGGTTTACATGTTGGCAATGACGGACTATTTCTCAAAATGGGTGGAAGCTGAGCCATTCCGTCAGGTACGTGATGAACAGGTAATATCTTTTATCAGACGTAACATACTTTGCAGGTTTGGCATTCCATCGGAGATCGTGTGTGATAATGGATCCCAGTTCATAAGTGCAAAAACCCGACGCTTCTGCGAAAGGTACAACATCAGGTTGGAAACGTCAACTCCTAGGTACCCACAATCCAATGGACAAGCCGAGTCTAGCAACAAAATCATTGTGTCCAATTTGAAGAAAAGACTCGAGAAAGCACAAGGCAGATGGGCTGACGAGTTACCCCTGATATTATGGGCTGACAGGACGACTCCAAAGAATGCGACCGGACAGACTTCTTTCTCCTTGGTGTATGGCTGTGAGGCGGTCATACCAGCAGAAATTGAAGTGCCATCTTCAAGATACGGGCTTATGACTGAAGAGCGAAACAACGTCGAATTAATACATGATCTTGACACCATCGACGAAATTAGAGAAAAAGCTAAGGTCCGTCTACAGTCCTATCAACAAATGGTGGCAAAGAGTTTTAACAAGAACGTTCGGGCAATGGTGTTCAAGAAAGGAGATTGGGTTTTAAGAAGAGCATTTGGAAATGAAGCAAGTGGAAAATTCAGCCCCAATTGGGAAGGTCCGTATAAGATTATGGACATAGTTGGACAGGGGGCATACAGGCTAGAGTCAATTGAGGGTAAGCAAGTCCCTAGAAGTTGGAATGCGATACACCTTAAACTTTTCCATTTCTAATTTCGTTACATTTTATTCACTTGAAACTGGTTACTAACTTAATCATCGGAGGGCCATTGGCTTAAGGCCAACAGCCATCTGAACTCACCATTTTAAATACAAGAGTTCAAATGTGGTGTCAGGTAAGTTCCGTCAATGTATACGCGTTCTGGTAAGTTCATTTAAATATCAATGACATATTGGGAGTGACGTTTCCGTTCAAGTGTCGTGGTTAATTTGAGTATCGATTTGAAACCTTATCCTATTTTCTCACTTGGTCACTGGCAGAACGGTGAATCTGGGTGAGTAACTTAGGGTAGATTTTGGTCAGTTAAAACCATATTCTTTGCATTATTTCATACATGCTTAACTTAGTTTGAGTTCGATACATTTCTGGAATCTTTCGTGAGAATCATACAGTTGTCATTGTGTTTAGGAAATGTTGCAATATATGTGTCATTGGAAATACATTTATTATTCTAAGTGGGTTCATGATTCTTTTTGCTGACTTGACCGTCGGAGGGCCGTTGGCCTCAAAGCCAACGGCCAGCTTTGACAGTTCCCTTTTTAATGAGTGCAGAAATATATTGAGGCTTAAAGCCAGGAAATCATTGAGACAGCCAAGATGTCAGCCATGTTCAAATTACGCGCTATACATCGACATCAAACGGGAAAGGGCTGGGCTGCCCATGAGAAAATCATGGATAACAGTCCCAGCCGGCCCTTGCAACACATATATGTTTTTTGGCCAAAATCAACACACATACATTACAACACATATGTCTACACATATATGACAGCACTAGTGCGCACACACAAGATAACAAAAGCAGTCACATAAAAGTTTTCACATCATACACAACAGAACAAATGCCAGGCTTTGGATAAACCACCAAGTGCACAGGCTTCAAGTGCCAAGAGTACTTCCCGCCCTGGATAAACCACCAGGATACCGGGAGCAAGATCAGAAGTGTTTAGCAAAAATGTCAAAGAGAACAAAACAACCTAAGCATGCTGGGAGTCAGCCTCGCCATCGGACTGACCCACATCGAAGCCGTCCTCAGCAACTGGAGGGTCTATATCCTCTTGAACCTTTCTCCAGGTTGCAATATCCTCCTCAGCATTCCAGTTGGATGACTCACCTGCGAGAAAGGATGCCATAAGGTCTCCCCTGGTTTGCCAGACATAATAACAAGCTGCGTCAGTGACTTCCTGCTTTTTCTTCCGACCGTAGGCTTCCAGCGCTTTAATCCTGTCGACAAGTCTTGAGATCTGGGCAGATTGAGCTGACACCTCCCTTTGCAAGTCATGGACCAGTTTCGCATTTTCTTCTGCCAAGGTGCGGGCAGTCGACTCTTTGCGCCTAGACTCGTCAAGAGCTTTCTCCAGCAAGACTACTCTCTCTGCAGCCGCTAGACTTGCTTGCATACTCTGATGATTTAATTAATTAAGCTTGAGGAGTCTATTCCAAGAGAAGAGCTAAACAAAAAGGGAGAGGGAAGACTTACCTGAAAGGCATAAACTGACGATGCAGATGATACTCCAGCCGGGGGCAAACACTTGAAGACATCTAAAGAGGAAGGTAGCAGGAGCTTGTGCACTTCACTCCTCATCAAAGACACATCTTGCAGACTACAAAAGTCAGAGGACAGTGATAGAGTTACATCCAGTAACTTGGAACCCGGAGCAGCCTTAGCTTCATGGGGCCGAGGAATGTTGGGTTTGGTCTCGCTGGGCGCAGCAACAGTAGGAATCTTCAAGGGAGTAGAAGCTAATCTGGGTGAGGCTCTTTTCTTCCGGGAAGCTAGGGCAAGCAGTTCATGAGCAGAGGGAACCAGACGAGAGCTAGACGAAGATGCGGCAGCTGCAAACACACAAGCATCATGAAACAAGCACCACATATTGAGAAACCCCAGTCAAAGGGCGTGACTGAGCTTACCAGTAGCTGGAAGGGGACACTTCTTGGGAACCATCTGAGGATTATCACCCACCGGAAAGACGACCTGCATTGGGATATAGATGTCTGCAGTCTCACCAGCACCAGTTTTCGAAGTGTCTGATTCCTGATCTGAGTCGTCAAGGGAGACTACAGACGAGCCTTGCATCAGATTAATTGAAGTCTTCATATTGCGTTTAGAGCGCCTTAACCCGACAGATCTATCAGGAGTGAGAATGGGGGGCATACCTGAAGATTCAGCGACCAGGTTTGCAAACCAACGTTCTTCAACGGGGATAGCTTGAATTTGGGCTGTTCGTTCCTCCGACTTCGGTCCGTGGGGGATGGATATTGTTTTCTTTTATGAAGAATCAGGGGTTGCAATTGATTACCAAATTACAAACACATGCTTTTTAAAAAAAAAAAAACAGGAAACAATAACAAACGAACACAAAAGCAACAGAAGTTTTTGTGGTTTACCTTTGTGCAGGTTATCTTCAAGAAAAGATCCTTCACTGCCAAGCGAGTCTCTGAGAACGAAGAAATACCAGTGCATCCAACCCCTGTCATTCTCCTTGTCAACCTTGTGAATAAGTCTTGGTCTCTTGTCTTTCATTGCCAGCGTGAATCTGCCGGGACCGGAGGTGCGAAGGTCGTAGGTAAAGCCCAAATCCTCAAACTCGAAGGGAATGCTATGCTTCTCGCTCAAGACTTCTAGCGCGCGAAGGATCCTCCACACCTGCGGCATGATTTGGGAAGGAGAGAGGTGGACGAACTCCAAGAAACCCCGGGTCAAGGGAGAAAAGGGAAACTTCATCCCAATTTTGAAGGGATAGTACAGGAAATTGACCCACCCGGGGCAAAACCAGTCCATGCGCTCGTTCGCTGCAGGGAAGCGGATGACGGCGGTGGGAGGAAAGCCGGCGGATGTCTGGATGAGTTCGACTTGTTCTTCGGTAAGCTTCGCTTGTTTGGCGCTCATTGGTTCAAGAATATGTTGTGGGATGAACACTTGGGAAGCCATGGAAGCCGAAGGAAACAAAGAAGATGGAGTGATTCGTGTTAGGAACGAGGATTTTGAATTGCAAGTAATGATGGCACCGGTTGAGTATACAAGTAGGAGTCTTTACAAAATCCGAGACGAATTAATTCGAAGGGAAAGTTGTCTGGGATGGCGTCAACTGTTCCTCCGAATTGGGGGCAATTGTTGGGCCGCTAATTGCGTTACGGGTTGCCGGCCCATCTTGCAAGAATTTGTAAAGAGACCCAGCGAAGGAAGAAGACTCCAGCCCGGCAAAGTCAAGGGCTAATGGACCGTTGCTGAAAAGAGGAGATAAGCACGATGATTCAAAACTTGGAGCAGAAGACTAGCTAAGCACGTTCACCAACTCCTGCTATTTCGGTGGGCAGTTGGTTAGTAGATCGGATAGGAAAAGCCCTTATTTAAATGGGGTACATTGGAAACGGGAGGATTAACTTCGGATCACCAATTCTACTCATATTTTCCTTTACTTGAATATTACCAGAGCTATCTATTCTTCATTGTTAAACAGTTTTAGTTTCAAAGTTCTAGCATATTTCCTGTGTAATTTCTTGTGCGAAGCCTGATTCTTCATTTCTTAATTGTTTGGAGAAATTGTTAGTTTCTTGCCTAAACAGTGACCCTGTTTTTCGGCCTATCACGCGCGCTGAATTGTGTAATAATAAGAAAAGTAAGATTGAAGTTAGTATTTTTGTTGTATTGGCTGCAGTTGCTGTAGAAGATCATTTAGCTATTTTCATATAAATTTTTGTTTATTTAATTAATAAAATGTATTTTTAACATAATTTTTCATAAAACAATAGAATGCTCTAATCCAGCCACTTTAGCCAGAACTTCACAAATTTCAACAAAATCTGTGAATGCAGCCAATTTAGGTATCACCAAACGGGCTAATAATTTACAGATTAATAATGACGAAAATTGTGGTATTCACTATAACAACAACAACAACAATTGATCATAATAATTATATTATTATTATTATTATTATTAATATTAATATTATTATTATTATGTTCTTATATTAAGAGTCCTTAATTTCTTATTGCATTTTAGTTTAAAAGTGAAACGCAATTGAACAGTTTGAAATAAAGTCGGACTGTTAAACCTTAGGCATGCATGAATTAGGACCGATAATATGTAAACGTAACCTATAAATATAGTCATTAAACCCTTAACTCACGATCAACTCATAATTACGTATTTCACTATTGCCTGCCACGTCCAAGCTAGGTACCAACGCTTTCTTCTGCGCGCTTACAAGTTTTTGCATGTATTCCATTATTATTATTTACTATTCCAACATACTACAAAAAATATGAGATTGATCGACATATTTGGTAGAGATTCGCCAAAATTTAAGGAGGAATTGATAGGGATTTGTCAAATTTGTACCAAAATCACTTTGGCATCAACTATTTTGCATGAAATCGTCAACCAATTGTATCAAATTCGTGTCAATCCTGTAATATTTTGTAGTGACAAACTGGACAATAAGCTATTATTGATTTCATTACCCGACTATATACAAGGAGGATATGATTAATTACAGGATTAACAGCTATAACATGACAGTTAAACTAATGCAAAGTGGAACTTAATTAGGTTGTTCTTATTGATAATTGACATGTGGAAGATGGTGAGCAAGATAGGATCGAATGTTCAGTGCCGGGATTTCCTCGCTTTCTTGATGTTCTTTTTTGCTTCTGTTTACGCAATTAGGTATGTAATTATTGTTTAACACAAATTTGATATTATATTCTTGATACTTATTTAATCTTTTCTTAGGCTATTCGTTGAATCTTATGCATCACAACGATGCATGCATGTACATACTATATGTTGTTATGTATTTACGTTTGTACATTATATTATTGATCGAATGTTAATTTGTTTAGTTGATAATCAAAATAACTTTGGGAAATTGTCCAAAATATGAGTAAATAGGTTTTGAAATTCCAAAATAAGATTGTTATGTTTTTCTTACCGAAAAATGAATTATTAATGTCATGATTGAAAAATATTATTATTAATAACAGTAAATATTGTCATGTTAAAGATGACAGTAAATACTGTTATATTACTCCTATTTTGAAAAAAACACATAGCTGTACTACTTTGAAATTTCAAAACTTGTTTACTCTTATTTCAAGAAATTTCTCTTTAACTGTAATTAAATACTTTGAGAAGAGCGTGCTATTTTACTTGAACATTATTAGATTCAATATGAGATTCCTTAATTTGATTTAGTTCGTTATTACCTATTTTCTTATGTCAAATAACGTGCGAAAAGAAAGTGGAAGTTTTTAATTGATTAGGTTGATTTCATTCTACTTCTGACTATTGGTCGGACCAAACACATCAATTGTTGCCTTTTCAATTCACCCATGTTTGGAATTTGGATCGGATATATGTAATGGAAATTCGTTAAGTGAAAATAGTATTTATTTTATAAGAGATCTAAGAATTATATATGTCACAATTCATGTTGCCAAAATTATGTTAACAAATTGTTACCAAATAAAGTGAAAACCGCAGCTTTTATAGGGTATTTCATTCTTGTGATACTCGATTATATTTTACTCATATTGGTCGATTGCTTTATGCTATGATATGATCTTGCGACCTGTTGCCTAAATTATTTATCAGAAGTCTTGCAAAATGTCCTAAATTTTTCGGACTCCTAAATTTTCTTGTGAATTGAATTTAATTTTAGGCATAGATTATATTTTACGCAAAATCCTTATGAAAGAAAAACAATAATGCCAAGAGCATTTTTCTTAGGCGGGACTTAAACATAGATACAGTATATAAATAGGATTGACGTTATTTTCTTCCTAAAATATGACTTATTCACTTATAATTAGGAAGTTTTATGATTTTAATATAATCAAATAGTCCATATTTTGAGAGTAAATCATAAATATTCCTATTTAGAGCAATTTCTTGAGAAAAGATCAAGCTAAAAAATTATCATTGTTTATGTTGTGGAAACCTACAAATGCTACAATTGTTTATTTATGGTGTACGTTCTTGGTTGAGAATTTAGGTGGTATTATTAATTGAACTAGTTTCAGTCACATACCTGCAGAACTAAATAGGTTAGACCAATTCGTATGGGGTTAGATCATACTTAAACATTCCAAATCAATTCATATCAGATTAGATTAAACTTAAACAGACCAGACTAGTTTAGACCATGTTAGAATAGATTAGACTTCGACAGTTATAAAATACATACGTATAAGACATCTATCAAAGTATACCATTTCAGACCGGTCAAACCAAATCGTGCTTAAACACAAGGCTAGACTAGAAAATTACCGTCTATAATATCCTCAACATACTCGACCATTATGTATTCTTATTATTATTTAATAAAAAACGTAACAAATCAAATATATGTAGCATACTATCATTTACAAAAATTTAATCATTTTTTGTTTTCTCCCTTAATTAGCCAGTGCAAAACTTACAATAGTCTTTTTGTTATTTAATTAATTATATTTCCATGTGAATTGCATGCAGGTCAATTCCAACCAACGGCACTGAAGATTTAAAATCATCTACTCCATTGAGACTTGACATTACCGATACACATGTAAATTAAATTATGTGAACTTATAAATGAGTACAATTTTATAATGTTTAAACTTAATGTTTAAACATTATCTAATGAAAATTAGTTTGTCTTATATGTTTTATTATATATAGGTGGTGATGGACAATGGTTTTATCAAAGTGACACTATCGAATCCAACTGGGGCAATTGCAGAGATTCAGTATCAAGGAATCGATAATGTACTCGAATATAGTTTCAAAGAAACAAATAGAGGGTATAGTATTATGTACTGCTATCATTTATTTGTAATAGTAATGTACTAATGTAGCTACTCCACCATAATATATTTAAGGATCAACAAACCCTTCAAAGGCACTTATTATTTTCTATGCAGATATTGGGATATTGTTTGGACCAGGCCAGGGATAGATGACAATGGAAACTTTGATACGTAAGTCTTCTAATTTCATCAGTTTATTATATTACGAACAGGGCGGAGGTAGGGGTACGTTCATGTTAGGCCCTGGCAGGCAGGCCTACCAAGCTCTTTGTACCGGCTCAATCAAACTTAGGACATGTTTACTTCACCGGTTAGTAAAAGGTGCTTATTAAGACCCGTGTTAATAAGCGGTGCATAAAATAAGCAATGTTATAAAATCGTGTTTACTTCATAGGGTTTAAAACACCGTTTAACATTAAAATGTCCAAAATAACCCTATAGATATATAGACACACAAACATTCATGAACACAAGTATATATATAATATATGTGGGTTCACCTCGTACCTATACCCCCCGTACCCCCCTACCCTTACCCCTGCCCTACACCCTACACCCAATTCCACACCACCCTTGACCCCTACCCTATAGGGCGTGGGTGGGGGGTAGGATGGCGGTAGGGTGGGGTCAGAATCGGGGTGAGGCTGAGGTGTGGTGGGGGTATGGTAGGGGGTGGTGGGGTAGGTGGTGGGGTGGGGCAAAGGTAGGGGCAAGTGGTATGGAATGGGGTAGGGTCGTGGTTAGGGGTAAGGGATGGTGGGCAGGGTGGGGTAAGGGGTAGGGGGTAGGGTGGGGTCGGGGTCGGGTGGGGTAGGGTAGGATGGGTAGAGGTAAGGGTAGATGGTGATAGGGTGGGGTCGGGATCAGGGTGGTGCCGAGGTAGGGGGTAGGGTAGGTGGGTCGGGGTTAGAGTAAGGTAGGGTGGGGTCGGGGTAAGGTAGGGTAAGGTTTGTAGGATGGCAGTAGGGTGGGGCCGGGATTGGGGTGGGTCGGGGTTAGAGTAAGGTAGGGTGGGGTCGGGGTAAGGTAGGGTAAGGTTTGTAGGATGGCGGTAGGGTGGGGCCGGGATTGGGGTGGGCCGAGGTAGATGGCGATAGGGGTGGGGCCGAGGTAGGGGTAGGGTAGGGTAGGTAGGTCGGGTGGGGGTAGGGTAGGGTAGAGGTAAGGGGTGAGGTACGATGATGGAGGTAGTGGGTAGGGTGGGGTCAGGATGGAGGTAGGTGGTAGGTAGTTGGGCGGGGTGGGGGGTAGCAGGATAACAATATGTTAAGGGCAAGGGGTCAATTCGGAAACTGAAAAAGTTTAAAGTGCTGCTTAATTAATACTCCGTACATGGGAGTGGTATGCTTAGTAAGCAGCTTTTTAAGCAACGTGCATGTTTACTTCACCTGTCTTACTAACCTAACTGTGACTTTAGCAGCGAAGTAAATGTCATCTTAGTGTCTTGACTACGCCCTTGCATCAAACTGTCTTCTAAAACAATCTACTAATCAATTGTTATTATTATTGTTACCATGAAGGCTTCAAGGAACACACTTTAGAGTAATCACATCTGATGAAAATCAAATTGAAGTCTCCTTCACAAAAGATTATGATCGAGAAGATCCTTCTTCTGTTCCTTTGAATATAGATAAAAGGTAAATACAAGTTACAAATTTCATGTCATTAAAGTTCAAATAAAATAAATATGGAATTTATGTGATGAATTTGGTGATATGAAACGGGAAAAGAATATACTACGTACGATTTTATGTATTGTAGGTACGTAATGTTACCCGGAAGATCTGGTTTCTACACATATGCAATCTATCAGCATATTGAAGGGTGGCCTGATGTTGATATAGGCCAAACTCGGCTAGCTATCAAGCTTCAAAGAGCACTGTAAGCTACACTATTAGAAGCAAATTTTATTTTTAGGGTACATAACAATTGTATTAATTACTACATATTATTTACATCATTCTAAATATTTTTTTAAAATATAGGTTCAACTATATGGCCATATCAGATGAGATACAAAGAGAGATGCCAAGTGATAATGATCGGTCTAGTGGAAGGACTCTTGATTATAAAGAAGCAGTCTTACTAACCAACCCATCCAATCCTAATATGAGGGGAGAGGTAGGTTTTTAATTTAAAACTTAATTATATATGATATGATTTCCTTTATGATATTTATGCATTTAATTTAATTATATTAAAATATGTATTTTATATTGATCTAGGTGGACGATAAGTACCAGTACTCCCTAGAAAACAAAGATATTAAAGTACATGGGTGGATTTGTCGGAGCCCACATGTTGGATTTTGGATCATCACCGGGGCCAATGAGTTTCGTGGTGGAGGACCAATTAGACAAGATCTTACGTCTCATGTCGGTCCGACTGCATTATCGGTAAGCCCCCCCCCCCCCCCCCCTCCCACATTAATATTACTTTAACCACATATTTATTACGTGGTACTTTAAATGGAAATGAAAAAGGTTTTGGAACGACTAAATTAGAAAAGTTGGTAAAATTTTGTGGGACAAAAGTAGTTCCTAAGCACAAATTTTTGAATTGGAACCTTTGATTATTATATATATTGTCTTATCTTTATTTCTTGATCAGATGTTTTTCAGTGGTCATTATGCTGGTTACAATTATGATGTTAGCTTGAGAAATGGCGAAGCTTGGAAGAAAGTATTTGGCCCAGTTTTTATTTATCTCAACTCTGATCAAGGGGATGATCCAAAACCTCTATGGGAAAATGCTAAAGATGAGGTAACTTAATTAACGTAATCTTTATTTGTTTGATAATTTACTTCAACTTTTTTATGGAATAACCATTATAATTATTGGTAGGGGTGGGTCGAAGAAATCGAAAACCGAAAACTGAATCGAAAAAATCCGAACCGCAAGAAAACCGAAACTGAACTCAAAAAACCGAAAAAACCGAACTGAACCGTAGTTGTTTGGTTTCGGTTTTGGTTTTCACATCTCAAAACCGAACCGAATAAACCGAACTTTTTAAAAGTTGTTATTTTATTTATTAATCATTGAGTATAATATTTGTTTAGTTCTTAATTCTTAATTCTAGAAAATTATTGTTTGATACTAGATTTATTATGATTTGCAAGATATTGACATTTAATATCTATTGCTTAATTTAGTGAAACACTTGTACATAAACTTAAGTTTATCACTATAATACTAATATTATAAGACTAATATGTTAATATTTTAAATCGTAATTTCCATTTTGCTTGTTGTTGCATGACAATGATACTTTGTTGATATATTATATTTTTATATGTTATGCATGTTTTTTATCACATACTAGTAATTTTTTATATTGAACAAGTATGTATTAATATAAACTATACTTTAAACAAATAGCACAAAATGTGAAACTTTAGAGCATAAATATATTTGGCTAAAAAAAGTAGATTAAATAATTAACTAATAAAACTTTAACTTGTGAATACTGTGTATATAGTTCACAAATAAACTCATGCGTTTAATTAATTTAGAAAATGTTTAAATTGGTATACACATACTCTCTAATTCATTGTTTGGAAGTGCATTTGTTTCTTCTCTCTTTTTTAATTATGTATATTATAGTATTGTATTACTATTAATAAAAGTTTGGGGTAGTTTATTTTTTTGCTTTCATTTTCCAATTACTATTTTTCTAATCAACAAAAATACTTTGGTAAAAACCGAAAAAAACAAAACCGAACCGAACTACCCGTGGTTCCAAATTTTTGAACAAAAAACCGAACCGAACCAAATTTTTTACTTTGGTTCGACATTTGGTTTTAGGTGAAATTGAACCGTTTGAACCGAACCCACCCCTAATTATTGGGTAACAATAAGGAAATTACTAATGCAATATTTTGTCTTGATTTATCACTAGATGGTTGCGGAAACTAAAAGTTGGCCTTACACTTTCCCAAAATCAGAGGACTATCCAACTGCTAGTCAACGAGGCACAGTTACTGGTCGATTACTAATTCGTGATAGGTGATTTATTATTATTATTATTATTATTATTTTGATTATTTCTGGCCATTTATTGTATATTTTCATTAAAAAAAATGAGTGAACTAATTATGAGTGCTCATTTTAGATATTTGAGTGAAGACCTTATCCCAGCAAAATCCGCATACATCGGTTTGGCTCCACCGGGGAGTGATGGGCATTGGCAAGAAGATGCTAAGGTTTGAAGAAATCTTTGTATCCGAATTTTTTAAATTAGATTGATTTAAATCATCATACTTTAACACTAATTTTTTGTCTTGCAATTGTTGTTATTGTGTAGGGTTATCAGTTTTGGACTCAAACAGATGACAATGGGTATTTCAGGATTACTGCAGTAAGACCTGGAAACTATAACTTGTATGGTTGGGCCCCTGGCATTTTGGGAGATTACAAAAACAAAGATGATGTCACAATCCGACCAGGAGAAGAAACAAGTCTCGGTGAGATTGAGTTTGATCCTCCCAGAAATGGTCCGACTATATGGGAAATCGGCGTCCCCGATAGAAAGGCGGCAGAATTCTTTGTGCCTGATCCTGCACCAGAGCTCATGAACTACGCTTTGATCAACCATACTGAAAAGTAAGATCCTCTAGTTATTCTTTTACAAATTAAATTGTGTGAAATGTATTCTGAAACTGTTGTGTATAAAACTTACAGATTTAGGCAATATGGACTATGGGATCGTTACACCGATCTTTACCCTTCCCAGGATTTGGTTTATCGAGTTGGAGAAAGTGATTATCGCAAAGATTGGTTTTTTGCCCATGTCAATAGGTATGGTCTTTTTCTGTAAACACTTTTCTGGGTACTTGAAAGGGAAAAAAAATCTGCTTGGCTAACTTTTTCTCCATCATATAATGCAGGAAAGTCGGGGACAATACGTATGAACCAACGACATGGAGAATTTCATTCCCAGTCCAGAATGTTAACCAGACAGCAACCTACACACTCCGGATTGCATTAGCTGCCACCACCTTAACCAGAATTGATGTAAGTCTTATTGCCACTTCAGCTTTGACATGTATTGTTTCATGAACTGCCATTTACAATTGTCTCAAGAAACATTCCTAGTGTTATATGTATTGTTCAATATCATCAAATAGTCATATGACATGCAATTCTTTTTCATGTACTCCTAGGTTTTGATCAACGACCCTAATGCACACCCTAGATTCTCAACCGATGGAGGTGGAAGGGACAACGCAATTGCCCGACACGGAATCCATGGAGTGTACACGCTTTCCAGCTTTGAGTTCCCAGGAACTGAACTTCAAAACGGAGAAAACACAATATATTTGAGGCAGTCAAGAGGAGGGAATCGGTTTAACGGAGTCATGTATGACTACCTCCGTTTGGAAGGACCAAACTTCTGAGATTTTATATATATTACAGTTATATGAATTCTGTGTAGATGGTAGATAGATAGATAGATAGATAGATATAGATATAAACATTTACCTTAGTACGTATTATCTTCATTCTGCAGCTATTTAATCGCCCATAAGGGGCATTTTTGTCTTAAACCATTTGTTTCTTATTTTCTATTCGACCAGAAAAATCATCTGACTTCCTCATGAGGAAGAATACCTCCAAAGATGAAGAGAAGACATTAAACAAACATGAGAGTACTAAAACCAAAGGAATAATCAAGGGAGATTTTTGTCCTTTCAATCAAACAGGGTATAATAGTATAGAAGCCAAACAAGTTTTTAACTATAAACATCACCATGCATGTAATATCAGAATTGCCTTGATACAAGAAAACACCCCACTGAAAAAAGTCCAAACAGAACGAAAAACTGGGTGTAAAATTACAACAAAAGACATAAGAACTCTCTTATTGGGAAAAAAAAGGTTAGCCCAAGGAAAACATCTACCAAGTAAAAAAACTACAGAAAGCGAGACATGTGTTAGAAACTCACTCATATAAACCGCCTTCTGAAGTTCCTAGCAGTGGAGTGGTAACTGCGGACAAGTAACCCAACCCCAATGCCAACTCCAACACATATTCCAAGGCCAATTCCAACTCCTACTCTCACCCCTGCATTAAACCAAGACAGTTCCCCGTCTTCTCCATCCAAATATTCTGGTGAGTGTCGCCAGTATGCATTGTTGTAGTCCTCTTCACTTTCTGGTTTATAACGTCTGTCGTATTCACTTACCTGCCCAAATAAATGAAGAAGTATCGGAGGATTTGTCAAGACTAGTTACACCTAACATTTCTTGTGGATAAATGATTTCATAGACCACAACACATCTGGTTTGCTCAAAAATGAGATTTAGTAAAAAGATGTCCAACGAGCCAAAATGGAAAAGTTTGTATACCATAAAAGGTAAAATTTAGTGGGACGGAAGGAGTATTCTCATAAGAAACAGTTGTTTAAGGGGTTGTTTGGTTCAAGGAATTTGGAGGAGACAAGTGATATTTATATGGAAATAAAGACAAATTGATAAATAATTAAAAAATCATCTATCCCCTTCCCTTTCCTCCAAAGTCCAAAAGCAAACAAGCCATAAGGTTCTACACATATATGGAGGAAGTCATACTTTTTTCTAAGATCAAGCAAGACAAAAGATGCTTTAAGCCTATTATGTTTAACTAATGCCTGTCATTAATTAATAAATGAAAGTAGTATAAACTTGTGTGGCCAGGACCCCTAAAAATCTGAACTTGGGGTGAGCTGTGTGTAACTATAATAACCCTCATTAATAAATAAATTATAGTAGTATAAACTTGTGTGTAGCCAGGACCTCTAAAAATCTGAATTTGGGGTGAGCCTGGACCCGGGTTGGCCACCCAATCCACCCATATCTACGCCGTTGACCATAAAGGTTTTTTAAAGATGGAGGACAACTGTGCAAAATCAGATGTTCTCTTGGTTCAAGAGTGAGTTCTTTGGTTGACAA
The DNA here is from genome assembly GCA_945859915.1 of Cuscuta epithymum. Taxonomy (NCBI): domain Eukaryota; kingdom Viridiplantae; phylum Streptophyta; class Magnoliopsida; order Solanales; family Convolvulaceae; genus Cuscuta; species Cuscuta epithymum. Next base: position 8,837,817 of record CAMAPF010000031.1, on the reverse strand, counting down.
ATATTTTTTGTCTAAAGCTTCAAATATTATTTTGGAACAGAGGAGATAAATATATAGCATACAAGGAGTTTTCCCAGTCCAGTGGTCTTCCCCTTCGTCATTCCCCACCTGGGATTCACCTCCGCCAGTAACACTTAAGATAAAACATTATGATAAAAATGAAAAAATAACGGATTTAAAGGGGGGAAGTTGTAACATGTATAACATATATCTTGAGTCACATAAAAGTGATTCCAAGCAAAAAATGTACTGCTTTTATCTAATGAATTCTGTGGGGGGTATTTCCATCATTTGCAATGGAGCCAAAGATTCATTATTTTTTGGCTTGAGAATATGATGGAATAAAGCAAAATGGCTCATTAAACTGTCTGCGCTTCTTTGTTATGAACCAGCAGTCAGTCCATGCAATTTTGGACGCGACTTTCACTATGGGTCATCCGGACACAGTCTCTCTGTGCTTTAGTACAGGGGTAAGACTGCGTACATCCGACCCCCCCCTTACCCCACCGTAGGTGGGAGCCTTTGCGGCGCTGGGGTAAATGAAAATGATGAAATGAAATGATGATTCTGTGGGGGATGAAAATTGAAAAGGGAAAATCGTACAAGCATTTACCATTTTAATGGAAGAAAATGTTATTACATATCAATGTAATATATCCATCATTTGCAATGGAGCCAAAGATTTACTATTTTTTGGCTTGTGAATATGATGGAATAAAGCAAAATGGCTCACTAAACTATCTGCGCTTCTTTGTTATGAAGCAGGTGACTCATGCAATTTCTTACGCGATTTACACCATAGGTCATCCAAGAAACAGTCTCTATATGCTTTCGTACATGGGTAAGACTGCGTACATCCGACCCCCCTTACCCCACTATAGGTGGGAGCCATGCGGCACTGGGGTAATGATGATGATGATGACCACCACGCAAAGGCCCAAACCCCAGGAAAAACAATGCTAAAAGCTGAAGTTAAGAAAATCAGAATGGCAAGATAAGGACGTGTTCAGTTCAACTTATTTCACTAGGAGAACAGATCTTATCAAGTTAGACTAGACTAGATCTAATCAGATCAAAGAAGGGACCAGCCATAAACACACATACAAAAAAAAAACTGTTCATATGAGCAAGTTGTAAGAAAACGAAGAATACAATCATGGTTGTCATGGTGTATTGCGATGAGTCATTTTGCAATGGTGATGGTGTTTTAACTGGTATCCGCTAAACGACCTAAATAAAATATACTCCATAATATCTAAATGTAAGTGTTCATGATTCAACAACCAACAAGGGACCTAAAATATTCAAATATTCAAACCCTGAACTACTTAAGCAAAAGACATGTTCAAATAGTCCAAAATATTTTATCCAAAATGAAAATTCAATGAATTCTAATATAAAATAGAGAAGGTTAAACTGAACTATAGGAATTACAACTTGATTATAAATCTGATCATCTACATCCAATCTCTATGAAGGAACAAAACAATATTCTCACAAGATAAGCAGCCAAAAACTTCATATGTTTGTTTGTTAATTACGGAGTAATACGTGTAGGAAGTGGGTGGCTTAACGCCTATGTTACTATGTTAGTAAGAGTACAGCATGCCAAGGGATTTTGACTCAAAAACTAAACAAGATGAAATTATCAAACAAGCTCACTTGAAGTAGAAACATGGACAATATAGAATATAATACCTGGATATGATCGAGTCCTGAAGAAGAGATATCATCTCTTTGTGCACCATACATTCCATTTTCTGGAATGGAGCCTAACATCCCATTCCTATGATGCTTCTTCCTGTTATTATTACAAAGCTGCAAACTTTTGGTTAAGATGATAGGTGTCCCAGAGAAACACCCAGCCACATAAACTTCAATTGTTGTTGGAGGCGGCGAATCACAACCATTGATCTGTTTTCCTTTAAAAAATCCACACCCTAAATCCACTGCAGCTTCACAACTCATTTTCCATTTCCTCATGCTATTCTTTGATTCTCCACCATTTACCTCCAAAACCCCAAAAAGCAAAAGATCATTATCTCCATCAAAAACCTCAAATTTCACACTCCCGGTCAACCTCACACTGTCTGTGCTCACAAATGTAGCTTCTTCGGATTTCTTGTCCACACGGTCCCTTCTCAAAATGCAAGATCCTCCTTCCGGGAGCATTGAACTGTAATTTGAGCACCACCTGGCACCGTTAACTTCAAGGAGTGTATCTGGGCTTAGAGGTATATGTCTGACCGTTAGACTCTCGGGAGTTCTTGAATCATCTACCATGAAATTGCTGAATCTGATATAGAAAACTCTAATATCGAGCCAAGAAAGAGATTGCTTGTTGCAGGTTTGGTACAATGGGTGCTTGATGATCTGGAGACCTGAAGAATCACCCAATCCTCCATTGGTTGTCACTGATTCATGAGAAGAAATCTCCATCTTCGGCAGTCTTAATCAATTATCTCTGGCCTTCATGTGCACCCTGTTCAAATCAGCATCTTTATTCATCAATTATGCAAAAAAAAAAAAAAAACCGAAATTGCAGGAAATCATTCTATCTCAGGAAATTTTCAGACAGGTTGCTGACCAAAACATAACCTATCAATTTTTTCGTTTGGTAAAATGAGCACCAGTTCAACTAGGAGAATCTCGTGAATACAAGAATACTGTCTGATCCACAGGGCGAAGATATAATTGCATTTCCTCCCTTAAATCCACAACAAAACGATGATTGGGTGAAACAGGCTAAATTACAGAAGGAGATGGAGAACCGAATTGAAGTAATTAGGGATAACTTAGGGGTGATAACAAAAGCAACCCACAGATAATATTATAAACAGACACCCCAAACAAAATCAAAGATTAAATCTTTTTATATCTTCGGATAAAATCAAAGATTGAATCTTTTTATCTCTTCGGATTCAGATTTCAGAAGCGAGCAGACTAGTATGAACGTGAAATGTAACCTCAGTTTTGGAAAGAACCAAGAAGAACGCTCGGATATTATAAAGGAATTGTCAACAAACAAATGAGACAAGTGCAGGTCACCGATTTCGACACGTTTCCAAAACAAAATGAGAACCAAAAAACTATAGCGAGAGATAAAGTAAGAAAAGAAAACGTATGATGTCCTGGAGCTGAATGCATGAACTTACCCAGGGAAATATGAAATATTATAAAATAAAACATATGTATATCCGCAGGCCAGTGAACAGTGGAATCTCTTTATGATCTATGACTACTGAAAGTTCAAATCGCTTTCACGCTTCAAGGTGGGAGCTTTTGATCTTCTGCTGCCCAACTCTTGCGGCTGATGTCGACTGTGGTTCCTCTCTCCTTGAATGAAAAGTAAAAAGGTCCACCTATCTTCATTATTCCAGTCATCTTTTTAAAGTTAATCTTAAAATTCAGATCATCATTTTGATTATACTTCGTATAAAATATATTCTCTCCATCCCCAATTAAGTTTCGGGATGGAGGGAAACTAAGGATATTAAGAAAATAAATTTGACTTTACAGTGGAGTGCATTGTTTAACACTGTTTGAATACTGTTTGACACTGTTTAGCACTATTTTGATGTAGATAATTTGTCAAATAAGGAAAGTATTGAAGTGCGAACTTAATTTAGGGACTGCTCAAAAAGGAAAGTGGGAACTTAATTGGGGGACGGAGGGGGTAATATTGAAGATGTTATAGATTTTATTACATCTATCCCAAAATATCTAGTCAAAATTTTAAATATTCAGATTTGATTTGTTTAGTCTTGAGTGCTTGATTCAATCTAACTTGAGATTGAAATATGGGCTCGTTTGGTAGTTTACCCGTTAAATTTTTGCATGTGAAATGTTTGCATGCAAAGTTTAGTAACGTAATCACTTTTGCATATAAAATAGATTGCATTATTTGAATAAATGTGTAATTTGTTTTTAATTTGCACACAAAGACATTGCAGTGCTTTATAAAAACATGCAAAGTATTTTATCACCGTCATCCCACGTAAAATACTTTACATGGTACAGCGCGAAATGTTTTAAAAAGTGATCTACAATTTACATTAAATAATCAAACCAAACAATGTAAACTTTTTACGTCCCCCACTTCGCATGCAAAGTAATTAGTTTACCTTACCAAACACACTCTAAGTTTAACTAAAAATATAGATATAAATCTTATAATGAGTCTGTTAGGTAACCATGTTTTTCGGCTTATCGATTTTATCACCCAACTTTTCATCAAACATGTAATTTTTTATTTCGCATGTTAAACATTGTAAGAGTTTTTTTTCGAATTAATGTTAATTAATTAATTAATTACCAGTATTTACCACGGTCAGGGGTAAGTCGCCCAACGGTTGGGCGACTTATAAGTCGCCAAACAGTTTGGCGACTTGTTGGGCGACTTACCCCTTGTATATGTGCGAAGGCCAGCAGCTACTGTCAGCCAGGCACGATCGTGCCTGCAAGGGTAGGCACGATCGTGCCTAATTCCGAAAACAGAATTTCAGCATGTTTTTTGCCCCAATTCAACCCAGACTCATCTGTTTGCTATAAATAAGGTCTCTCTTCTCCTGTTTAAGTGTTACGAGCCAGATACAACACATTATAAATCATACAACACACGTCTTCACAATCACATACATAACACCTACTCTCAACAACATAAAAAACACCTTGAAAATACCCTTTACAAATCAAATACAAAACCTTACATTCATAACCGGTATAACACAGTACAATCATCCAATATTCATAACAAGTAATCATTTAATATTCATACTCGAACACATCAAGACAACATACAAGACTTTACAAGAGAAAATACGTCAAATGTTGTAAATTGTTCCTACAACATCTACTGCATAAGAAAAACTACAATACAAAAGACAAACTACAAGTTCCCATCGTCAGCTTTGTCATGGAGATGTTGCTGCTCATGTTTACGCCTACGCCGTTGTCGTGGTTGAAGAACCACTCTCTCATGCTGCGTCTGGGATGATGAAGCCGCCGCTGCACTAGACGTGGATGGCATCTCCTGAGATGGGGACATTATGTATAAGATGGCCGTTGTCGACTCGCCCCAACACATCTGAACACAAGGACGCAATGCCTGTCAGAGCCTGTCCATACATGTCCACATCATGACTATCAGTCACTGTGGCAGTAGCCCGCTGATGTATGCGCTGCAAAGCTCGTGTCTGAAATATGAAACACAATTACATTTACATTGAAATGCATACAAATATTACATAAATAAAATGACTTACTTTACTAATTACTAATATACTCAACGTAAGATGCAAAGCCAAGGAGCTAGGCTGATAATGATGAGTAGGGAGTCTGAACGAAGGAGACACAAACAAACGAGTGATGCTGTAATACCATCCCATGTAGTCTCCTGAAACAGATGGCACATATGTCGGTGTCCCAACCACAACTAGCTCAACTCTCCTTTCCCACATAGTCACGTATCGGACATGTCTGAGTGCCCAATCCTTTGTATGCTTCTCACGCCTATCCAGCCTATGCAGCTCAACATAAGTGTCGATAGGCCGTGGAACGACCTGCTCAAACCCAAACTGTTGCAAGACTCTATCAGGCAAATGAAGCTCAACAATGTCAAAACATATCAACGGCACACGTGCTCGCCATATGTGAGTATGCTCTCATCCAGCTGGGGGCAACTTTGCTAACATCTCAGGTGTAAACGGCATCCATGTAATCTGTTTCATAAAGATACAAAATTAGGAGATTTTCTATACATATTATAGTTACTGTTATACTACCCACACCATACTTGGTCCTCGGACATCCGATCAAATGCATCCCTGTACACACACTGAGCCCAGTAGTGGATGACATGCGAGATAGACCAGCATATAGCCATCTAACCATTCATGTAACAGTATCATTTATATGGATATTATTAATGTATTTACACTCAACATACACTCACATAAATACAAAACGATTGAAAACATACCGACGGCCTAGAGGGTCCTCGCCCCGTACATGATGTGGTCCTAGAAGACGTGGAGGCTCATCAGGCAGTGGTTGTCCATCAATGCCATGATATCCGACTATAATGGGACGCCCAATTGGATATACTCCCATGACCAAATCTGGAGGAGTAGCAAAAAACCCCCAAGCTCTGTGCTCCCTCTCTGGTAGCCACGACAAAGCTGTCTGTACAGATAAGCCAGTGTGGCACTACCCCAGCTGAACTATGCTGCTACATCAAACCTCTCTAGCAAAGGCAAGTGCAGCACCTGAACCTCATTTCCGCTCTTGTCAGCGAAAATGGAGGCTCCCATCATCATCAATATATATGCCCGAGCATGCTGCTGGATCATCACCTCATCAGCGTCGAGAGGAAGCACCTGGAAGTGCTCCCTCAACCATGGAATCCTCAGAGATGACCCCTGAAGGTCAGTCCTAAGAACGGGGCGGATACCTAACAACCGCTCACACTCATCCACCCACTGTCGACAAGCAGTGCCTGTAACAGCTCTCCCATGAACCTCTAACCCGGTAAGTACAACAACATCTCCCAATGTCACTGTCACCTCACCAACAGGGAGGTGAAATGAGTGTGTCTCCTGCCTCCAACGCTCAAGTAGAGCAGTGAGAAGCGCTCTATCTAGAGGCACAGTAGCCACTAATCTGTGCAGAGTATAAAAACCCTCAGCACCAACATAGGCTAGAACTCTGTCGTTGACGTGAAAATGCGACAAACCCCGCAGGTGCTCGCGGCACCTATCCACCTGAACATCCATGCCAAGCCAAACATCCTCACTTCTGTGCGAAGCCTACAATGTCAGGACAGAATGATCACTCGGCCCAGGATCCGATGTCACCTCCATGCCTACAAACAAACAAAAATTGTATTAATTCTTATTCAATAATATATTAATTCTTTTTTTTTAACATCCTTTTTTGAAATTATCATTTTTTCTTGCAACGAAAACATGAATTGTGATTGACTCTAAATAGAACCTTACCCAGTGGACCCCCCTCGTGTGACACCGCACCCGAACGTCCTTGAAATTTCAATTTAAAAATTCAAAGTTTGTGTATTGAATTTCTAATTCCCAAACAATTGTAAAACGATTGTTGTTTTACGTAATTAATGATCGATTATTATACTGTTCGAACTCGTATATTAGTGTCGGGTTTGTGAATACTCGTTTGGGCCTTATTAATAAATAAAAGAGCCTAACATTATCTAAATAGTGATACATAACCTTTCAAGACAAGTTGAGGAGGGTTGGGCGGCCCAAACATTATTTTGGGCTCAACCTGCTAAAAATAGCAAGTATTCAAGGATGGCGTCCTAGGCTCACTCGAGGGCGACCCACACGGATAGTAGTCCAATAATATGAATGACAATGTCAAAATAAGTGATAGAATGACTAGAGAAGAATACAAATGCCTATGGTCCCATCTTTGACATTATTGAGATGAATAATGGCAGTAGGATTTTTCCTTCTATAATATTCATCATGTAAATTATTGAGATGAGCCTACACATATTGGAGATCAATAATGTGATGTAGGAAGTTGACTTGTTCTAAATAAATTAGGATGAGTACAAAAGACATCTTTTAGCAAAAGATAAAACAATAGGACCCGTTTTCCCATTTTTGGAAGTATTGGTAGATATTTTGGACCCCAAAATAATTGGGATCAATTGGGAACCACTCCACATGATATTAGTACCTGCAAGACAAATACAAATGGGTGAGAGGACTTACCTTGGCCGTCCATCAGGGAGAGGGGCTGCACAAGACTTGATAGGCATCAAAGGTTGGGCCACCATCTCTATTTTCGCACAAAATGGTGTGCTGTTTGTCTCCACTCATTATGGGAGTTTTACTCAACCAAACAACGTGTATAAGGTGTCCTTGGATAGACTTTTAAGTCTAGTTTCTTATTTGAGTGGTATCTGTTCGAGAACGGAGAGTTTATCATACAAAAATCAAGCTGGAGTGAACTGCTGTCTGTAAACTCGAGCAGTGAGAGTGCTGAGGCTGTTTGGTTTATATCTCGAGTTATACCAATCCAATCGAGGCGTGTAAGATACCAAAAGAAATATCTCAAGACGAGGAATCCGTGAAGGTCTGGTTTGCATCAATCGGAGTAGTGGAAGGCTTCCAAATCGTCCGAGCAAAACACAACCTCGCAGAAACGGATCTAATCTTCTAAAGTGAGTTTTAACCCCAAAACCTTTCCCTTCATTTTCCAAATGATATGAACGATTGGTGGAACTATTATACACTACTCTAAGTGTATAATATGTCCCTATTAAGTTATTTTATTGATGTAAAGGTTAGATACTAACCTAGAGCAAATCTTGGAAAACTAGGTAACGAGTTAGCCGGAAAACGCCCATTCTAGGGGCTGTTTTCGTATCAACGATTAGGGGTTGAGCTAGCACTTTGAGGGGGCTGTTAAACACTCATTTCTAAGCAAGGAATCAGTTCTCAAGCTTCTTTGGCCGAGGCTTTGGTCATTGGATTGAGAAGGAAAGTTTTAAAGCTCATTTGAGGTGAGGATCGACATCTAGTTGCTTACAACTTGTAGGTTAAGCATGAGATTACCTAAATGCCTAAATCATGTTTTCCATGGATTATGATGATAAATTATTGATGGAATATTGATCTATTTTCCAAGAAATGAAATGGGAAATGATTTGGTAAAGTATTGATAAAAATGGAGTTAAATGAACTATTGTGTGAAATAGGCATTTTACACATGTGTGAATTGTGTAGATACATAAATGATTGTTTATGTATTACATTGGATGATTAAGTTGCTGCTACATATCTCTAAATATTTAGGGTTTTACAAATGGAATATATGATGGATAAGAATAATCTTAATAGTATTGAAATACTAGTTAATGATTGTTGTAATTGTTAAGGAATTGAATCTAAGGATTTGATTGTAATTGATGTACTTGATTGTGATGTAAGTGACTAAATTGATGTAATGTGATGCTAAGACCATGGTTGGGCATCCTCAGAGATGACCCCTGAAGGTCAGTCCTAAGAACGGGGCGGATACCTAACAACCGCTCACACTCATCCACCCACTGTCGACAAGCAGTGCCTGTAACAGCTCTCCCATGAACCTCTAACCCGGTAAGTACAACAACATCTCCCAATGTCACTGTCACCTCACCAACAGGGAGGTGAAATGAGTGTGTCTCCTGCCTCCAACGCTCAAGTAGAGCAGTGAGAAGCGCTCTATCTAGAGGCACAGTAGCCACTAATCTGTGCAGAGTATAAAAACCCCCAGCACCAACATAGGCTAGAACTCTGTCGTCGACGTGCAAATGCGACAAACCCCGCAGGTGCTCGCGGCACCTATCCACCTGAACATCCATGCCAAGCCAAACATCCTCACTCCTGTGCGAGGCCTACAATGTCAGGACAGAATGATCACTCGGCCCGGGATCCGATGTCACCTCCATGCCTACAAACAAACAAAAATTGTATTAGTTCTTATTCAATAATATATTAATTCTTTTTTTTAACATCCTTTTTTGAAATCATCATTTTTTCTTGCAACGAAAACATGAATTGTGATTGACTCTAAATAGAACCTTACCCAGTGGACCCCCCTCGTGTCTAGACGACCTCTTCCCACATGTGGCTCTATTATAGCCGGTTTGGTGGCATTTTCCACATCTAACCGTTCCTCGTGGACCTTCATCCATCTCATTCTTAATACGTGTCGACTTTGGTCTTCCCTTAGCCCGAAGCATGGATGGATCGTGCACGATTTCGGGTCCATTGTAAGTAGGCCAATAATCACGATCAGGAATCGGTTTAAAGACTCTATGATAAGTGGCGGCGTATTAGTCAGATGAGAAAAACTTATCCACAAATGGAGCATAAGACAAACTACGTTGTCTACACACAAATGGAATCTTATATATCTCCATCTTTTTACAAGTGCAAGTTTTCCGTTGTAGATGGACAGTTTGTTTTCTCCCACCCTTTCCCAACGTTCGGCCACCACAACCGGTTTCCACCTGAAATATACCTCGGCCTAAATCAAATGGAGTGACATTGTGATGTTTTGCCCTCTCTCTATTTTTATCAATTAAATCTGTGATGTGTGGGGAGTACTCGTGGCCTTGTGTGAGCCTCATTTTACTGGTTTCATGCCTATTAACAAAGTATGCATTAACCCGGTAAAAAGACACCTGGACCAAGGCGGTGATTGACAAATATCTAGCATTTTTCATGACGCTATTGAAAACCTCTGCCAGATTTGAAGTGATGGTACCGTATCTGTACCCGCCATCGTGGTGCAGTGACCACATTTCCGGGGGAATGTTGGCCAAAAAGTGTCGTGCCTAACTCATTTCACCTATCTTCTTGAACCCACCATCAAATTTCTTTTTCTGATGTTGTCGTGCGGTCCAAACAAAAAGATTTTTTAGATGAATGTCTTTGAAATGAGTGTGCACATTTGATGCAAGATGGCGGATGCATAGCCTATGATGCGCATAATGCTCCTCCCAAGTACTCCCCACCTCATTCATTGCCCTTACAATACCTCCATGTCTATCTGAAATGACACACAACTCCCTGTTAGTCACAAACTGCCTAATACATGCCATAAACCATGGCCAACTATCCCCATTCTCAGATTCAACAACTGCAAAGGCCATTGGAAATATTTGGTTGTTCACATCACAACCCATGGCCACGAGCAATGTACCCTTGTACTTTCCATACAAGTGTGTGCCATCAATAGTAAGTACGGGTCGACAATGCTTAAAACCATGTATTGATGCCTTGAATGCCCAAAAAACTCTTTGAAACTGCATATAACCTGTGGGAGTATTGGGGAGTGGGTACCACTGGACAATAGTTCCAGGATTTGAATGTTGGAGCGCTGTCATGAAACGGGGCAATTCAGAATATGACTTCTCCCATCCGCCAAATATTTCTGCTATGGCCTTTTGCTTCCCCATCCATGTTCTCCGGTATGATACCGTATACCCATATTTTTCCTTCAGCATCTCAATGATAGTATGCACTTTAAGAGAAGGATCAGTGTGAACAATGTCTATCACATCTTTAGAGATGAAATCTGAAGTCAAAGCCACGTGATCGGTAGTGTCGGTGTTGCCAACGCACGTAGCAGAATGAGGTCCAGGATAACGCACAATTGTAAAGGTGTCAAGGTTGCCTTTGTTCTTTGTGGTTCGTATTCTCCAGGGGCAATCACATTCTTTCTTCCTTTTGCATTGTGCCACCCACTTTTGTTTATCGGACTCTATCACCCGATAAAATTGGTTCCGTTTGATAGAATACAAGCTCATCATATTGATGACTTGTTCTTTGTTGTCAAACTGTTGACCGACCTCAAACTCACCATCGGGGGTAAACCTTTTCTCACCTGATCCACTCATCCACGCATCAGTAAAGCCTTCAGGGAGATCATACATTCTAGTAAAGTGGCTAGACGGGGCAGTTGTCGTGACAGTATCACCATCATCTTCATCAGATTCTGTCATGTCATCACCATTGATGTTCTCGTCAGCATCATCATCACTTCCCTGCCCATCCACAAATGATGCACCGTTGTGCAAATACCTACCATCTTCATGTATAACCATGTACAACTCATGCGTAGATACGACAGCATTTGATGTTGATTGAGTACCATAAGCGTCACAGGATTCCTCAATGTATATCTCAAGCGTCGACATATCCTCCATCTGAGTTATGCCCCACATATTTGTTATAGCTAGCTCATCAATGATGGGCATAAGCATGTACTTTCCCCCGTTCATGGAAAATTTCATTTTCAACCGCAAAGAACGGTTTGGATGAATCATTGTGGCTGCATGTATTTTTTGAAGGATCTCCAGCATGCATGCGCCACGAGAAACCATGACAAAGCTGGTTCTACCACCTTCAAGGCATATTTGCCCAGCATCCTCATAATAGTTCCCTCTCCAATGACATATGATTGGGAAGCTTGAGAAATCCATATTCTAATAACAATTCATTGTCCAACATTCATGAGTAGGCATCAATATACACACTTTAAACACATTCAAATTTTCAATAGAAAAAACTACCAAAATTGTAATATATCCAAAAGTCAAAATTCACAAACAATTCATAATACTTTGGTTAAACCAGCAGTATTTTGGTAAATACTTTTAACTCAACCCTATTCTCGTAATTAATTAATTAATTAATTAATTAATGAACATTAATACGGAAAAAATCTTTACCCAAATGCCCAAATGTCAAAATACAGATTAAAATTTACAATCAATTTAAAATCAAATTTCAACATTTCATACATATCCACATTTCACAACAACTTAATTCACAATCAATTCATAATCCAAAAATTCGAAATTTTTAACATTCAAAACCCTAAGTTCAAAATGAGATGAAATGGAGTTTGATTTACCTAGAAGAAAGAAGGAGTGTTGCAGAAGAAGATGAAGGTTTGCCGGAGTGGGGAGGCCGGAGATGGAGCTTCGCCGGAGTTGGATAGGAGCTCGGTCGTCTTGGTCGTTCGTCTGTCGTCGCTGCGCCTTGGGGGAATTGGGGATGGAGTTTTACGCAATGTTCTGTTTTGGGGCGTGACCCGATTTTTACTTAAGGGGAAGTCGCCCAACCGTTGGGCGACTTTCCCCAACCATGGTTAAACCAGCAGTATTTTGGTAAATACTTTTAACCCAACCCTATTTTCGTAATTAATTAATTAATTCACATTAATACGGAAAAAATCTCACATTGTAATAATCAAAATAAGTAACTTTAGAATTACTTTTCTGGCTGCATTGGATAAAGTTACCGTTGAGGGTCATTTTATCTATTTTTTCACATACTACCTTCGTCCCACTATGTTCGGGACAAAGGAATGTGACAAACTTTTAAGAAAAAGTGAAATTGTATGGTTGATATTGAATTCATAAAGTGTAAATAAAGTAAGAATGAATTGTAACAACTCAAATATTATCAAATATGGTATGTGATAAACTTAATGGACTGACGAAAAAGGTAAAACGAGACAAAGTTAGGGAGCTGAGGGAGTACTTTTTTCTTTATTTTATTAATGAAAAAGCATTTTAAATATAATTTTTCATAAATCAGCAGAATCAGCTAATACGATGACTTGAGTTTCACCTAATTCCAATGCTACTAAATGGGCTCAAGGTATCTTTAGATTTGCTTACAACAGAGATGATTAATACTCCGCGTTTCCGCCTACATTTATCTCAAATTCTCAATCTTAGCCGATAGAAATAGATAAGTCTTCGTTTATTTGATAGTAACGGTGCTAACTTTGACTAAAGAAAACAGGGTGAGAACTAAATTAATAGGCAAACATAATTTTATATTGTTTTGTTGAATATGAACTATTCACTCAGTCACGGTTATTATAAATTAAAATGTTTCTTTTATAAGATCAGCTTCAATTAAACAATCAAATGCCAAAATTATTTCTTTATAATTAAAGGTTAAATATATTCAACTACTCCTATAGCTATTTAAATTGTTCAAATAGAAGCTTGCTAATATACAAAGAGTAGTTTATTCAATTTATCAAAGAGAAAATGAAATAAATACTCCGTAATACGGAGTATAAAGATTGTGAAAAAAGAAAGTAGGAAAAATAAGGAGGTCCAGCAATGGTTCTTCAGTTCTGCTGATATGGAAATTTGGACCATTGATCTTATACATAGCATTGATGTGATGGCCAGAAATGGAAATTTGGACCATTGATCTTATCCATTTCCAAACAGTTAAATGTTGATGACGATTGGTTGGCCATGTCCAAATAAGGGACCAAATTTCATGAGCATAGTTTATATACTCGTATGAAAGACAAAACAGGTTTTTCTTCACTCAATTGGAAAGCCAAATGTATTCAAAATATATCCCTTTTCCTCAAGATTACCACTACTAAATTAAATCCAAAAAGCTAAAATTTGTTTGATTTTAAAAAAAAAAAATTAAATATGATATAAACTCTTCTTCAATTACTTATACATAATGACTAATCATATTTTTTTATCAAAAACCATAAGTAATCATATGTTTTGCCGTTGAAATTATGTTAGTAATATACATGTCATGTTTTGTTGAAAAAGTGTTATTTCTATATATTTTTAACTTTTCAATTTTAGTTACATACAACATTATAAATTATACTCCTTCCGTCTCATAAATTATTTCTGATTTAATTTGGATTGAATTTTAAGAAATTGAGAATAAAATGAAAAGTATGATTGTGATTGAGTAATACTAATGTAAATAAATGTTAACCATACAAAACTTTTCAAAAGAAAGAATAATCTACTCCGTATTATTTTAATCGTCATCTTTTATTGCTCATGCCATATTAATTGGTTATTTCATTTTGTTATTTTTTTTTATCTGTTAAAACTATTATCAGCAAGAATAAGCTATTTCTCATATCTAATATAGTAACATCTAAATCATAATCCACATTCCACAAAGAGTTTAATATTGAATATTATAAATATAACGCTACCCATAAAAATAGTGATCGATTTACTTAAATGTATGAATTCCAACAATGAAGGTTTTCTAAATTATTTTAATGACAGGGCTTGTCACATCCACACAAAAGGTTCTGTATACATATTTTTGTTTTATTTGTTTTATATACTACCTAGTACGGAGTATATATTTATGAACTGAGTTTTTTTTCCTTTAAAAAAAAACTCAGTTTCATTTTAAATAAAGTACTATGCGCAAGAACAATATGTTTAGATATGGATGATTGGATGTTATTACCAATTAAATGCATTTGCGTGTACTCGATATCTATGTAGTACTCCGTATTCATTAATTCACTAAAAAAAATTGATCGACAATTTCGTGTCAAATAGAACGTGAGCACATTTAAAGTATCCCTGAAAAATAAAAAAATCTCTTATGGACTTTGTCAAATCCTTTCCAAACATTCGTCCCAACTTCCAATTACATTATTTTTGTAGTGATTATACTAAAAGTCCCGCTTGTTAAAGTTGAAATTGACTAATTTGTAATTATTTAAATTCTAGTTTAAATGGGTAAAGTTTGTAACTGATGACCATGAATTTATGAAATATTAAAATTTTATTTCATTAATCAAATAAAAAATTGAAAAAGCCTTCTTCAATAAAATCAATAAATTTAAATATAAAAGTAACTCCAATTTATATAATTTCATTTTTTTGGGATGAACTGTAAGTGTATTAAAGGAAACACCCAAGAAGACAGGGGTTCAGAATGTACAAACAAAAAGGGAAACAAAAATGTAAGTTATCCGACAAGGAAAACCCAAGCAGCAATTTAGCGCAAAGACAGTTTACGCCAAAGCAACAAAAACGGCGAGAAACAAATGGCCCAAACTAAACAAAGAGGTGGTTAGGCACAAACCCCTCAAAACTTTACAAGTTCATGCGGATAAAGATTAAACAAAATCTTATAAACAATATATTTGATCCTAGCAAAGGCGTCTTCTTCGTTGGGAATAAGGCCATCAAAGCAAGTTGCATTGTGCGTCCTTCAAATCTAGTAGATTGAGTAGCAAAAAGCAATCCTAGCCGTCTTAGCTTTAATCCCCGAGCCTTGTCTTTTCCTCTTGATCCATTTCAACGAGTTATGCATGGTCCCCATCTCCCTAGGAATGTCCAGCCATGTCCTGCCCCTTTGCCAAACTTCTCCTGAAAAAGCACAAGTAAAAAATAGGTGTGGTATCGTTTCCGGACCACCCTTACACAGTGGGAAAACATTAATAATATCTAATCTATGCAAGTTATCAAGAGTAGCAAGACGGTTACGAAAGGCTAACCAAACCGTGAAGGAGAATTTAGGGGGGATATAATTCTTCCAAATGAAAGACATCCAGATGTGAGTTCCCCTTTACTCTAAGAAGGTTGTATACCAACGACGAGGAAAGCTTGCCATTTGTTTGGCAATTGTTAAGATAGGTCACGACATCATGGGTGTTATCAAAATGAGACACAATTTGATCTCTGATCAAAGCAATCTATTTAATCAATTGGGAGTCTCTTTTATGAGGTGTAATTTCATTACTACTACTACTAGTATCTGTACTCGTGCCGTGCACAGGATACATGTCTGTGTATTTTATAACTACATTTTAAAAGTATACGGAGTATTTTATATCTATGAAAGTCCGGTCTGGTCTGGGACTGAAAACAATTCAAAAGAAAACATCCTTAATTAGAAAGTAGATTTAAGTAATTAATGTGAAAGTGTTGTACGTTTCTTACTTTATATTTGAATTTATTTTTAAACTTATTACATTTCCGATGACGATATAATATAGGAGTTGTTGGGTTAATGGCCCAACATAGGGGCCGGCCCATTCACCTCTCGTCAAGACGAACGTCTTCCCTGGTGGGACAGCTGATGCGTACTATTTAGTAGTGCATAAACACCACATTTTAGAATGATTTTTTACATTATGTTTACTTAGCTTTTGTACAATTACGGTGTAATCTTTATCTTCTAAAATTAAAGTAGAATTAGAAGATATAAGATATTTTGATATGTAAGCAAAAACATGATGAAAAGAAGAGGAAGGAGCATTGGAGACAAGAGGAAGCTTCATGGAGAACAAAGAAATGTGAAAAATCGGATATGATTTGACCCGGAGATCATAAGAGATCAAATAAAGCAAGTGAACATGGAAAAATTATATTATGTCTTAGACCCAATCACCTCACTTCTCCTATAAAAACACCCCTTTCCTTCCTATTTTAGATACCAATTTAATCCCCTATTTCATATATACTTTATTCTTGTAATTTAGGTTGTCTTTCCATCTTGGTTTTGCTACTTTGAAGCTTAATGAATTGTAAGTTGTGAGTTATTTTCTTTAATCTTCTTCCTTGAATATTAATTAATTCCTATTCACATTTCATTTTAATATTTTGAGCATTACTTAAAGGATCAACTAGTTTTGTCTCATATATTAATTATTACTAGAATCGATCGACGAATACGCTTGTTAATCGTTCGATCTTTTCACGGTAGTAAACTTGGATTATTAATGCATGCATCTCATGGTTAATAATCTAAGGGAAATTAATTATATTGATTAAACCAATAAACCGCTTGTGTTGATGTTATCAATTTCAATCGTTTTCATCTTGAATTTATTGCTACTATCGAGTAAATATACGGCGCGTGTTCTATATTAATTCGGTAGTAAGTTTTATTAATGAACACGTCTCGTTATTAATAACAACCCTCGATGAACTGGATATACTCCTCGATTGAGTATTCAAGAGGAAGATAGTTAAAGATATAACCGGGATCGACGAACATTTCATTAAGTGGATAAAAGCAAAAACAAGACTAATTACCTTTGATATTTTATTTCACTCATATAAGTATTTTAATTGCTTTCTCAATTATCAAAATATCCAATTCCCCTTCTGTTTACTTTTATTTATTACGCTTACACATACGCGAAAAACTCATTTCCTTGTGGATACGAACTCTATTACGCTGTACTACGGTATTAGCCCTTAGTAGTGAATTTAATTTGATGCACACCACGACAAAGTGCTCGTCAACAGCCCACTGGGACGAACATCCGTACATAGACAAGTGGATGAAATCCACAGGCAACACAACGGCGACGAACGTTGCCTCCGGAAGCCACTGTCGCACCAATGTTGATGCACCAACCAATGTTGATGCCCTAAAACTTTTAAGTGTTAGTCAATTTTGACAAAATAGTAAGGGATGATGGGAGTATATTTCATTGTATGGAATTCCACATCGAACATCACCATTTTAACAATTTAACCAATATTCGGATGGAAAAGATGATGAAACGACTCAACCATGCATATGAATTGCCCTGTATTAGATATGAAGATTAAAAAAAACATTGGAGTTTTTAGCTGCAACAAAATGATATCTTTACTTGAGTAATATATAAATAGTTTTTGCTCTATTATTATTATTATTATTATTATTTTTTAAATTCTTGTATTTAGATTTGGACCAACCCCAATAGAATATTTAATAATGTAATTGTCATGGGACTTTTCTCTAATTTGGGACGTGTTTGGCAATTGACCAACTTCCATCTTCTTAGGGAGTGTTTGCGATTGCTTTAACTTATAAAGTGATTTTTAAAGTGAGTTCGGAGAAAGTGCTTAAAATCAAAAGTTGAGAGTGTTTGAGAATAGAAGTGATTAAAATCAAAAAGGTAAAGTTGTAGTGTTTGATTGAAAAATGATTTTTTATGGAATATTTTATGAAACTACAAAGATGCCCGTGAACATAAAATACGGAGTATTTCTGAGCATCTTGCTGCCAAGATTCCGGCAATCTGCCCTTTCAAAGTAGGGTACGGGTATGGCCGTATGGGGCACCATCCCTCCTGCAAATTGATTCCTTCAATCCAACTGAAGGATTAGAACCGGTATTGCTTCCTCTATAATTAGAAATTGCTTCTTGTGTAATTCATTCATGTATTCTCTATTGAAATTGCTTCATGCAATTGCAATGAATTTGGAAAGAAATCACAACGAGCATGGCAAGCTCGATGGTAAAATCTGCTCCAAAAGCTCGGTCGGTGGTGTCATTTACGGCTGCCTCAGACATCGCCATCGCTGTGTGTATGAAGTCCGACGAAGGAGTACAGACGAGGGTACTTTTGGTCCAAGATTAAATAAGTGTTCCGATAAAACTATCCATAAAGATTGAATTAATTACAAAAAAAAAAACAAGAAGCAGAAAAAAGCACCACAACCCCAGCTTCTAGCTTTTGGCTTTAAAGCACTTTTTTAAGTAGAAGCTGGTGTTTGCAAACACTAATTTATGCTTTTTTTAATAAGCAAAAATTTGTACACATAGAATAATAAAGTAAAAACTGTGTGATAGAAATTTGTACAAAGGTGAGAGAAATAACATGAGCCACAAATTGATTGATTAAAATGGAAAATGACAAAGTTTTTGAGATAACTAAAAAAAGAAGTTGACAAAGTTATAAGAGACGGAGGAGTACTACCTCTGTCCTGTAAAGAAGTTATCACTTTCCTTTTATGGATGTCCCAAAAAGAAGTTCTCATTTCCATAAAAGGAAACCACTTTTATCCCAAAAGTCATAATTACTCTTACTTCTTACACACTTTTTGCTTGATTTGACATAAAGTAAGGATAAATTTGGAAAGTCAAAACAAAAATCTACAAATGGAATAACGCGAAATAGTGTACACCAAACATTCCTCAAAACTATATATGCTATTATTGAGAAAGGCAATTCTAAATACAGCCCCCATTTTACTCCATACAGCCACCGACCAACAAAATTATTAAATCTTCCTACTTTAACCTTTTCATCCATTATCAGTTATCGTCAGTTCATCACTATCCCGCCGTCTCCTTCTCGGATCTATACGAATGCCTAAATCAGTAAAACAGTACATTGAACCTCGTTGCCCTCCCCCCCCTCCCCCTCCCCCCAGAAATCAGTGACTCAATGAAACCATGCTGGGCCAGAAGAGAGAGCAATGGCTCATGGTCCTAGAGGATCAACTGCAGCAAGCTCTACACAACTACCCAAATGGAATCATCTAGATAGAAATGGGTACTCCTGAAACTGGATGGACCTCCAAACTACCATTAATGGCGGAAAAGCTCTGGTTTTAGGGGGTGTTTGGAACTGATTCTGCTTCTGCTTCTTTTTTAAAAGCAGAAGCAGAATCAGAATCAGTTTTCAGAAGCTGGTACCCCCAGCTTCTAAAAAAACTGATTCTGGGAGTAAATTAGAGCTCCAGAAGTGCTTCTGGAATTTCACCCAAACACTCCAGCTTCTGATTCTGCTCCTTGAAGGAGCAGAATCAGTTTTGAGAATCAGATCCAAACACCCCCTTACCTTTAAAATCAAAGTTGGACAAAATTCTTGGTGATTGAGCACAACCTAACACTTTATGCAGGGAGAGGGAAGCTTCACATGGAGGGAGAGAGTAGTCCCTAAGAATCAGCAATCAAAACGGCCGACAACCCCAAATTCAAACAAAATGGATGACACCCATGGTACTAGAAAATCTCTGAATTTGCAAGTTCCATGCCCACGGGCTAAGATCCGGTGGCCTCAATGATCTTTGTAGAGGACTTCAGAAAATTGAACAATCATAGAATTATTGAACATTAGGAACCGTAAAGGTTAAAAAAATAATTTCAAATAATTTATTTATTTTTAAATTAAATTGGGGGCCGTAAATAGTATTTAAGGGGCTGTATATAGAATTCCCCTAATGAGAATTTGAACTCTTATGATTGTAAGAGATGGGACTATTTATAGGGATAATAAATGTTAAGTGTATTAAATGTACGTACACATGTAAGTTAGTAAAGTTACTTTATAGGTGAAGCACTATGATTTACGGAGTATAGGAAAATGAGACGGGGTGAGTACTAAATACTACTACATCCTTCCCACTAAGATTGAGACGAAAGAAGCTGACACAATTATTAAGAAAAGTGAATTTGTGTGGTTGATATTAAGGGGGTGTTTGGAACTGATTCTGCTTCTGTTTTTTTTTAAAAGCAGAAGCAGAATCAGAATCAGTTTTCAGAAGCTGGTCTCCCCCAGCTTCTAAAAAAACTGATTCTAGGAGTAAATTAGGGCACCAGAAGTACTTCTGCACTTCCACCCAAACACTCCAACTTCTGCTTCTGCTCCCTGAAAGAGCAGAAGCAGTTTTAAGAATCAGATCCAAACACCCCCTAAATTGATAAAGTAAGAATAAAGTAAGAATGATTTAGAGCCATACAATATTTACCAAATTTGATATGGGACAATCTTAGTGGGACTTCCTGAAAAGGTAAAATGGGACCATCTTAGCAGGATGGAGGGAGTACTACGTACTAGTTTTGACTCACAAAGTAAATACTACCTCCGTCCCATTTATATTGGGACGGAAGAGGGTGACACGGTTGTTAAGAAAAGTGGGTTTGTGTGATTGATATTAATTGATAAAGTAAGAATAAAGTAAGAATAATTTAGAGTCACACAAACTTTGCCAATGTGGTATGAGACAATTTAAGTGGGACTTCCCGAAAAGGTAAAACGGGATAATATAAATGGGACGGAGGGAGTAAAGAACTAACACGTATCTAATACTCCCTCCTTCCCAATGGACTTTGCTAATCTTCCCTTTTGATTGTCCAAAAAAAAATTGCCACTTTTCTATTAAAGCAATTAATTTGTGCATTTGCACATTTCTCTCCTCTGCACAAATCTCAACCACACAATTTTTACTATTCTTATTTCTCACCTATTTTGCATTTGACAAAGTCCGCCGAGACGGATGGAATATGGACAAATAGGACCACCCGTCCACCACTATTTTCTTTCTAAAATATGTATGACGTATTCCTTTAGATAAATTTTATAGAGTTTTTTTCCTAATTAATGCTAATTAATTAATTATTTACGGAAATAATGCTGGAAAAAAAGTATTTACCAAAATACTGCTGGGCCTTAACCGTGGTCAGGGCAAAGTGCCTATTTCCTTAGGCACGATCGTGCCTATTACCTAAAACAACAAATCAGCTTGTTTTTCGCCCCGGTTCAATCCAAACCGATCTGTTTGCTACAAATAAGGTCTCCTTTCTCCTTTTGAAGTGTTACAAACTAGATACAACACATGATAATCACCTACTCTCAACAACATAAAAAACACCTTATAAACAGCGCTAAAAAACTTTCAAATCATAACCGATAGAACACAGTTCAATCATCATATATGCCATAACAAATAATCATGTAATATTCATACTCGAACACATCAATACAACATAGAATACTTAACAAGAGAAAATACATCAAAACTTGTAAATTGTTCCTACAACATCTATTGCATAAGAAAAACTACAATACAAAAGACAAACTACAAGTTCCCATCATCAGCTTCGTCATGGAGATGTTGCTGCTCATGTCTACGCCTACGGCGTTGTCGTGGTTGAAGAACCACTCTCTCATGTTGCGTCTGGGATGATGAAGCCGCGGCTGCACTAGACGTGGATGCCATCTCCTGAGATGCGGGCATGTGTATAAGATGTCCGTAGTCTACTCGACCCAACACATCTGAGCATAACGAGGCAATGCCTGTCAGAGTCTGTCCATACATGTCCACATCAGGAATATCAGTCACAGTGGTAGTAGCCCGCTGATGTATGCGCTGCAAAGCTCGGGTCTGCAATACGAAACACAATTACAATTACATTCAAATACATACAAGTATTACA
This sequence comes from Cuscuta epithymum, assembly GCA_945859915.1. Taxonomy (NCBI): domain Eukaryota; kingdom Viridiplantae; phylum Streptophyta; class Magnoliopsida; order Solanales; family Convolvulaceae; genus Cuscuta; species Cuscuta epithymum. Next base: position 8,815,519 of record CAMAPF010000031.1, on the reverse strand, counting down.
TAAATAAAATGACTTACTTTACTAATTAGTAATATACTCACCGTAAGATGCAATGCCAATGAGCTAGGCTGATAATGATGAGTAGGGAGTCTGAACGAAGGAGACACAAACAACCGAGTGATGCTGTAGTACCATCCCATGTAATCTCCTGAAACTGATGGCACATATGTGGGTGTCCCAGCCACGGCTAGCTCAGCTCTCCTATCCCACATAGTCACGTATCGGACATGTCTGAGTGCCCAATCCTCTGTATGCTTCCCACGCCTATCCAGCTTATGCAGCTCTACATAAGTGTCGTTAGGACGTGGAATGACCTGCTCAAACCCAAACTGTCGCATGACTCTATCAGGCAAATGAAGCTCAACAATGTCAAAACATATCAGCGGCACACGTGCTCGCCATATGTGAGTCTGCTCTCGTCCAGCTGGGGGCAACTCTGCTAACATATCAGGTCTATACGGCATCCATGTGATCTGTTTCGTAAACATACAAAATTAGTATTTATTCTACACCTATTCTAGTTACTGTTATACTACACACACCATACCTGGTCCTCTGACATCCGATCCAATGCATCCCTGTACACACCGAGGCCAGTAGCGGATGACATGCGAGATAAACCAGCATATAGCCACCTAACCATTAATGTTACAATATCAATAATATGGATTTTATTAATGCATTTACATTCAACAAAAACTAACACAAATACAAACGATTGAAAACATACCGACGGCCTAGAGGGTCCACGCCCCGTACATGATGTGGTCCTAGCAGACGTGGAGGCTCATCAGGCAGTGGCTGTCCATCAATGCCATGATATCCAACTATAATGGGACGGCCAATGTGGATATACTCCCATGACCAAATCTGGAGGAGTAGCAAAAATCCCCCCAGCTCTGTGCTCCCTCTCTGGCACCCGCGACACAGCTGCCTGTAGAGATAAGCCAGGGTGGCACTACCCCAGCTAAACTGTGCTGCTACATCAAACCTCTCCAGCAAAGGCAGGTGTAGCACCTGAACCTCATTTCCGCTCTTGTCAGCGAAAATGGAGGCTCCCATCATCATCAATATATACGCCCGAGCATGCTGCTGGATGATCATCTCATCAGCTTCGGGAGGGAGGGCCTGGAAGTGCTCCCTCAACCATGGCATCCTAAGAGATGACCCCTGAAGGTCAGCCCTAAGAACGGGGCGGATGCCTAACAACCTCTCACACTCATCCACCCACTGTCGACAAGCAGTGCCTGTAACAGCTCTCCCATCAACCTCTAACCCAGTCAGTACAGCCACATCTCCCAATGTCACGGTGACCTCACCAACAGGGAGGTGAAATGAATGTGTCTCCTGCCTCCAACGCTCAAGTAGAGCAGTGAGGAGGGCTCTATCTAAAGGCACAGTAGCCACTAACCTGTGCAGTGTAAAAAAACCTGCTGCACGAACATATGCTAGGACTTTGGGGTCGACATGTAAATGGGACAAACCCCGCAGATGCTCGCGGCACCTATCAACCTGCACATCCATGCCAAGCCAAACATCCTCACTCCTGTGTGAGGCCTGCAGTGTCAGGACAGAAGGATCACTCGGCCCAGGATCCGCTATCACCTCCATGCCTACAAACAAAATTTGTATTAGTTATAATTGTATTAGTTGTAATTGTATAATGTATTACATTTTTTTTAACTTCCTTTTTTGAATTTATTAATTTTCCTTGCAAGGAAATAATGAATTATGATTGACTCTAAATATACACATACCCGGCGGACCCCCCCTCTTGTCTAGATGATCTCTTTGCACATGTCGCTCTATTATGGCCGGTTTGGTGGCATCTTCCACATCTAACCGTTCCTCGTGGGCCTTCATCCATCTCATTCTTAATACGGGTCGACTTTGGTCTTCCCTTTGCCCGAAGCATGGATGGATCGTGCACGATTTCGGGTCCATTGTAATTTGGCCAATAATCACGATCAGGAATCGGTTTGAAAACCCTATGATACGTGGCGGCGTATTGGTCAGAAGAGAAGAACTTATCCACAAATGGAGCATAAGACAAACTACGTTGTCTACACACGGCTAATACATGGGAGCAAGGAATCTTGTATATCTCCATCTTTTTGCAAGTGCACGTTTTCCGTTGTAGATGGACAGTTTGTTTTCTCCCACCCTTTCCCAACGTTCTGCCACCACAACCGGTCTCCACCTGAAATATACCTCGCCCTAAATCAAAAGGAGTGACAATGTGATGCTTTGCCTTCTCTCTATTTTTTTCAATTAAATCTGTGATGTATGGGGAGTACTCGTGGCCTTGTGTGAGCCTCAACTTACTAGTTTCACGCCTATTCACAAAGTACGCATTAACCCGGTAAAAAGACACCTGGACCAAGGCTGTAATGGGCAAATATCTAGCATTTTTCATGACGCTATTGAAAACCTCAGCCAGATTTGAAGTGATGGTACCGTATCTGTACCCGCCATCATGGTGTAGCGACCACATTTCTGGAGGAATGTTGGCCAAAAATTGTCGTGCATCCCTACTCATTTCACCTATCTTCTTGAACCCACCATCAAATTTTTTTTTCTGATGTTGACGTGCGGTCCACACAAATAGATTTTTTAAATGAATGTCTTTGAAATGAGTGTGCACATTTGAAGCAAGATGACGGATGCATAGCCTATGATGCGCATAAGGCTCCTCCCAATTACTTCCAACCTCATTCATTGCCCTAACAATACCTCCATGTCTATCTGAAATGACACACAACTCCCTGTTAGTCACAAAATGCCTAATACATGCCATAAACCATGGCCAACTGTCTCCATTCTCGGATTCAACAACTGCAAAGGCGACTGGGAAAATTTGGTTGTTCGCATCACAACCCATGGCCACGAGCAATGTGCCCTTGTACTTTCCATACATGTGTGTGCCATCAATAGTAAGTACGGGTCGACAATGCTTAAAACCATGTATTGATGCCTTGAATGCCCAAAAAACTCTTTGAAACATCATATAACCTGTCGCACCATTGGGGGGTGGGTACCACTGAACAACAGTTCCTGGATTAGAATGTTGGAGCGCTGTCATGAAACGGGGCAATTCGAAATATGACTTTTCCCAACCGCCAAATATTTGTGCTATGGCCTTTTGCTTCCCCATCCATGTTCTCCGGTAAGATACCGTATACCCATATTTTTCCTTCAACATCTCGATGATAGTATGCACTTTAAGAGAAGGATCAGTGCGAATAATGTCAACCACATCTTTACAGATGAATTCTGATGTCAAGGCCACGTGATCTGTAGTGTCGATGTTGCCTACACAAGAAGCAGAATGAGGTCCAGAATAACGCACAATTGTGAAGGTGTCAAGGTTGCCTTTGTTCTTTGTGGCGCGTATTCTCCAGGGGCATTGACATTCTTTCTTCCTTTTGCATTGTGCCACCCATTTGTGTTTGTCGGACTCTATCACCCGATAGAATTGGTTCCGTTTGATAGAATACAAGCTCACCATATTGATGACTTGTTCTTTGTTGTCAAACTGTTGACCGACCTCAAACTCACCATCGGGGGTAAACCTTTTCTCACCTGATCCACTCATCCACGCATCAGTAAAACCTTCAGGGAGATCATACATTCTAGTGAAGTGGCTAGACGGGGCAGTTGATGTCACAGTATCACCATCATCTTCATCAGATTCTGTCATGTCGTCACCATTGATGTTCTCGTCTGCATCATCATCACTTCCCTGCCCATCCACAAATGATGCACCGTTGTGCAAATACATGCCATCCTCCTGTATAACCATGTCTAGTACAGGAACCTTTGACGACTTCCCTGCATTCACCCCTGCAATGACATCATGCCTAGATACACCAGCATTTGATGTCGATTGAGTAGCATTAGCGTCAAAGCATTCCTCAATGTATACCTCCAGCGACGACATATCCTCCATCTGAATTATGCCCCACATATTTGTTATGGCTAGCTCATCAATGAGCGGCATAAGCATGTACTTTCCCCCGTTCATGGGAAATTTCATTTTCAACCGCAATGAACGGCCGGGATGAATCATTGTCGCTGCATGTATTTTTTGAAGGATCTCGACCATGCAAGCGCCACGAGAAACCATGACAAAGCTCGTTCTGCCACCTTCATGGCATATTTGCCCACCATTCTCATAATAGTTCCCTCCCCAATGACACACGAGTGGGAAGCTTGAGAAATCCATCTTCTAATAACAACTCATTGTCCAACATTCATGAGTAGGCATCAATATACACACTTTATACACATTCACATTTTTAATAGAAATTGCTTCCAAAATTGTAATATATCATTAACTCCAAATTCACAAACAATTCACATTTCAATAACAAACTACCCAAATTTTGATATCTACATTCAATGTCTACCTTTGAATACCCAAATTTAGGTACATTCAACTATACCCAAATGCTCAAATGTCAAAATACACATTACAATTTACAAACAATTTAAAATCATATTTCAACATTTCATACATATTCACATTTGACAACAACTTCATTCACAATCAATTCATAATCCCAAAATTAAAAAAAAAATTAACATTCTAAACCCTAAGTGCAAAATTATATGAAATGGATTTGGATTTACCTAGAATAAGGAGTAAAGAGTGATGAAGATGAAGATGGAGGGTTGCCGGAGTGGAGTCGCCGGAGATGGAGGAGCGCCGGAGTTGGAGATGGCGGTTCGTCCGTCTTCTTCTTCGTCCGTCGCAGCAGCTACTTTCAGTTGGGGGAGGCTTCTGTGAAGTGTTCTGTTTGGGGCGAGACCCGATTTTTACTTAAGGGTAAGTCGCCCAACGGTTGGGCGACTTATAAGTCGCCAAACGGTTTGGCGACTTATAAGTCGCCCAACCGTTGGGCGACTTACCCCCGACCATGGTTAACCCAGCAGTATTTTGGTAAATACTTTTAACCCAACCCTATTTTCGTAATTAATTAATTAATTAACATTAATACGGAAAAAAACTCAATTTTATACTTGTAATACGATAAATCGATTCCCATTAATTTTTTTTGGAAAGAAATATTTGGTGCTTGGATTATAAAAAAAAATTGGAACAATTTCTACTGAAAAATACTTGGTATACACATTTTTATGTACACTTTTTTGTACATTTGTCTGTCTCACGCAGATAGATTTATTTATCTACAGACAAGTTGTATGTGAACAGACAATTTTGTGTGCGTGAGATAGACAAGTGTACTACATGTAGCCCAACTCATTTCTACCCTACAGCTTTGGAATCGGAGAATCCGACATATATGGTCAGTCTGAGACACTGAAATACTGAATTCCTTACCTGGAGGCCCCCATTCCTACACGTCTGACCACCTGGGTAACCCAAACCTGGAATGCAAAGACTGCCATACCTCTAGAACTGCACAATTAACTGGCCGTAGTTGAGTCAATGTAACCACACCCTTGAACCCTAGTCCCCATACATTGAGATTCTCCATCATTTTCCTTCTCATTTTTTCACTGTCTAGCTGACCCCAGCTCATCTGTTCTTCTCAACACCTCCTTACAGCAGAGGACAAGTAATTTTCACATATCTTTATTTATTTATTTGGTAAATTTCACATTTCTTTATTAAGGGATATTATGTAAAAATGTTTTAAGTAGACATCTCATATATATCTGTAGGTTTTGGATGATATAGTAATTATGTGAAAATAGATATATTTTTCATTTTTTTAATATAATCTATATTTCCACAGTTGACTGTGGTGAAGCATGTGGGCAACAGGAAATATGTAGGCTAAAGTGCCTTTTTTCTTTTGACGCATACGTACAGTTTTTTTCATTTCAAAATTTCTTTTCATTTGGAATTCGACGGTGGAAATTAATGTTTGGGTTTTTCTTTGATTATCTTTTGCTTTTTGCTGGTTCAAAGGGTGTGGTTGTATTTTCAAATAATAAAAAGAGTAATGATTGTTTTACGTGGAGGTTTCTGTCACGTGTCATTATTAGTTGCGTTTTTTTCTTAATGAAGGGATTACTAATATCAAAAAGCTTCAAAGATTAGATTTTTATTTCTGGGTAAGAAGATGAAAGTCCAAAGATTGGATTTTTATTTCTGGGTAAGAACTTGAAAGTCCAAAAATTGGATTTTTCTTTTCTGGGTAAAGAAGTTAATATTTCGAAAATTGCATTTTATTTATGATGGGGAATAAGAAGATTGTGAAGAAGACAAAGGAGATATCTTCAATGAGTGGGGAGTTTCAGCAGCAGCAGGGTCCAAGAAAGAGAGGCAGGCCAAGGAAAATTGTTCCCAAAGCTGAAGGTGATGAAGTGGTTAATCATAGAGATGCAGAAGAAGAGGTTGTAGAGGGTGAAACTAAAAGGGCCAAAATCAGTGGTGGAGAAAAAGGTGAAGAATCAGAAGATAAAGAGGAAATAGGTGAAGGGGTTGCTGGTTCATCTTCATTACTATTACCATCATCACAGAAACTGCAGCCTAGGAGAAGAGCCAGAAGAAAAGGCAAGCCAAGAAAGAGCTGCTAAAAATCAAAGGAACCCTACTTGCTTTTTTATTTTGTTTTTCATGGGTGACTGCTAGTAACTCAGTAATCACACTAAAAAAAAGTAAAGATTAATGGGTAATAATGTTTTCCTTCTTATTTCTGTCATTCCCTATTTACAAAACTTTCTGCTTTCTAATATTTTGATTTCCCATCACTTTTTTGTCACTTCATTGGTCGGGATGATTGATTTGTGGCCTTGTTTTGATCTTATTTCAATGCCCGTAAGCATTCTGCTCAAGGTTAGAACCTAAAGTCCCATGGCATAATTAGTGCTCCCTATGTAGTACTGTATTTGAGTATTTCAGATAGTAAGATCTGGATTTGCCTTTTATTGCTACATTTACTAGAATGGGTTTCTATTGAAATGGGGTATTAACATTTTTGTTAATACCGCTAAGGTTTGGATCGGTAAGCTAATATATATATATCTGAGAAAACTTCATGTCAGGCCGGCCTGACGGGCTGCCCCGTCCGGCCGAGCCCGTTTGGGCACTTTCCCGGTGGAATTTTTTGATGAAATTTTTTTATCATGTTCCTCATCAAGTCTAGTTTGTCCATACCAAATTTCAGCCCAAACTTCAATCGGGAAGGTCGTCAAATGATTTTTGCAAGTTAACTGGTCCGGAATATGTATTTTCCGGACCAGTTAACTTGCAAAAATCATTTGACGACCTTCCCGATCGAATTTTGAGCTGAAATTTGGTATGAACAAACTAGACTTGACGAGGAACATGCTCAAAAAATTTCATCAAAAAATTCCACCGGGAAGGTGCCCAAACGGGCTCGGCCGGACGGGGCAGCCCGTCAGGCCGGCCTGACATGAAGAGCACTCTATATATCTATAGTTAACACTGAGCTAATTATTTTGTTCTTTTAATTATGTGATAAGCTAAGTTGCTTTTCTGATTGAATTTGATAAATAGGACCTGTACCTTTTATTCATATAATCTTTTCTTCATTTTATTAATAAAATGCATCTAGGCATCCTCAATCCACTTATCACTTGTGGGATATATTACACTAATGATCTTTAGTAAGGATTCTAAAGAGTAAAGTGTAGAGTAGCTAAAATGAGTAAATTCATTGCAAGACCAAACCCAAAATGCTTCGTAACTCTGCTTAAAAATCTCAACATTCAAAGTTTTGGAGCAAGTATGATGAATGCAATCTATCAACGAGCATAAAGTGACGAGAGAATCTGAGATAGGCTATATATGCTTAGAGCATCACCAATGGTAGAATGTGCACGGTGCACATGTGACATAAGAGATAGCCACATAAATATTAACAAATAAATTATCTCTCTCCTTATTTGAATGATTTTATACAATTTTGGTATGTTTTTTCCTGCAATGTCAATTGCAATGTCAAATCTAGACAGTCCCCTTGACATTGTGGAGAAAAACTTACCAAAACTGAAAAAAATCATTCAAATAAGGAGAGAAATAATTTATTTTGTACTCCCTCCGTCCCGCTAAGATTGTCCCATTTTACCTTTTCGGGAAGTCCCATTAAGATTGTCCCATACCAAATTTGGTAAAGATTGTAAAGCTTCAAACTATTCTTACTTTATTCTTACTTTATCAATTTAATATCAACCACACAAGTCACAAACCCACTTTTCTTAATAATTGTGCCACCTTCTTCCGTCCCAATCTTAGTGGGACGGAGGTAGTAGTATTTATATGGTTATCTCTCATGCCACATGTGCACCGTGCACATTCTACCATTGAAGATGCTCTTATTTCGTTGTTGCGGACAGCGAATTATAAGATTTGAGAAAACTTGCTAACTCTACTACACTACCCTATATATAAGTTAGTGTTACTAATTAAAAGTAAATCTGACTTTAAGTTAGTACTGCAATTTTTCTATTTTATAGTCTTATCTGTTTAAGTTAATATGATAAGATCCTTGGTATTATACATATTTTACTAGGAATATTGGATACTGCATTCCCTTTTAAAATCATTGCACTCCCTTCAAAAATTGTGGTGCATATATGGTACAAAATCATTTAAATGTGTAGTGAATTGAGATGCATATATTAATGATTTTGAAAATATGGTACAAAATCAAATAGTAGTATCACTTAACAAATTCTCTCATTTTACTATTGTCTATAGTCTATTGAGTCTTGTATGTTCAGTTTAAGACTAAAACTAGTCCGGTCTTAGACCGTAACTCATTTAAGTGGAAACATCACAAAAACATCTTAAATGATATTCCATAATAACCTATTTAAATATGTATGAAAATAATACGTAGTATATGCAATATATATTTAAGAGCATTTTCAATACTACAATATGCACAATACATATGTGTCATGAGAGAGATAAACACATAAAAATAAATTATTGACATTTTTCTCTCCTTCTTTGCACAGTTTGATATAATTTTGGTAATAATGTTAATTAGAATATCTACCACAAGACATTTTTTTTAATATTGTGGAGATCAACATATCAAAAACATATACTCCTATTTTAATTCAGATAAGGAGAAAAATATTTTCCTCACTAATATTTGTGTATACATCCCTCTCATCACATATTTAAGATGTTTTTGTGATACGTTATTATTAGTTACGGTCTAAGACCGGACTATTCACATGAATATTTGATGTCACCTTATTTTTACTCCTAATCTGGGAAGCCTTTCAATATTGGAATTTGGAATTGCTGTTTTTCTCCAACAAAAACTAGTACTCCCCGCATTACTTTATCAAACATTATCTTCATTTTTTCAAAAGGGCGTCCATATGCTTTTTGGAATACATTTAAATTGTTTGGCTAAAATTATAATTTCTAAAGGTGGTAGTATTTTCAGAATAGGGAATACTTGATACGGAGTATTTTTTTGAAAATCATTATGAATTACACACTTTTATAAACTATATACTACAAGTTCTATCTAACAGCAATAAGAAAATTTGAATATGATTAGAAAACGACACAAAATCAGAAAATAAAAAGAGCTTACATTGGCAAGTAAAATGGCAAACCTTTTAGGGATTGAGTAAGTAATGCTATAAGTAATGCTAAAGGGAAGTAAAAGTAAAATGGTTCTCAGCTAGGAGTAGATCTGTTGTGATGTCTCTCTTTCTTGAAACGAGATTGGTCAGGATCAAAACCGCCTTCTTGGGCTCCATACACGGCCCATGATGGTGTGGGAGCCATGTAATCTCTACTGCTAAATGGCTTTCCCAAAGCAACCTGAAGGAAGGCCAAGATTTGATAAGCCGAAGATGAAGAAGATTGCACATTAATGACTAGTGGGAGAAAAAATTAAACGAACCAGATCGTGAAACTTGTCATAGTCTATCCACGTGAACCACTGGCCATTGATCTTAAACTGGTCGACTTTCGCTAGTAGAACACAGCAAGAATGCACATGCTCACATGCAACTTCATACTCCCCCTTGCTTTTCTTTGCCAGCGCTTCTGAAAACTCCTTCACATCCTTATGCCATGGCACATTTTCCATAGTCAACTTTGATGTAGCAGACCTGCATCAAATAATACATGCATGCATGTGTTTAACCATATTTGAGATGAAAGATGGTAAACTATTCTCCCTACAAGAAAAAAAACACTTACGTTCCACAGTAAGTGACGCCTTTGATCTCAATGAAATCAGGATTTCCAACGCTGAAGAGGTTAGAGTAGGCGTCTACATCTTCTGTGTTCCACCCTTTAACTAGTGTCAACCTGTACACAGTCCGTTGTTGCTTTTCCTTAAGAGCTTTCAAGGAATCCTACAATGCAATCCTGGCTTAGAAACATCACCAGGTGACAGACATGAAATTGATCTCTTCGTACAATCTGTCTTATATTCACATGATGAAAGGCCAGTAAATACTATTGAGGGCAGGTATCATGTACTATCATTTTCATTTACTATGTTGGAAGCAAAACCATTACTACGTATAAAACAGAAGTCTTATTTTTAATGCTGTTTATAGGGTTAGAGACTTTGCAGCAGAACTCTTTTTAGAACGAGTGATGTAGTATCACATTCTAACCATCCAATAGTCTAAGGTCTTGTGTGTTTTGTATTTAGCCGATGAAAATCACTTAAGAGTTAGGATGCACATGCAAAATAGTGACTCATTAGGAGTTTACCATCCTCCAGTTTCATAAAAAGATTTGGATTTCATCCTAAAAGATCTCAAACTGAAATGATGGATCCAAAAAAAGTCAACTTCAAATGAAGATCCTACAAGGTTAACCTGAAATGATGACTAACACAACATCTAATATGGTCTCGCAGTCTATAAAGCTCTAACGAGTAACTCGATCACAAACCACATCAAAGATAGACTTAATTATTGATTTTTTTTCAACTAACACCAATCTTATAGAGCATGCTGACTCAACCCAAACTGACCAAATGGTCCAAATATGAAGATATTACATAACATATAATGCCTTGGATTACTTCTATTAAGTTAAGCTTTAAAGAGACTCCAAATCGTAAAACTATTCAGCTCACTTTGGTACGTAATGATGACTATTGTACAACTCATAAGTTGTGATGACCTGTCACTTTGAGGGAGTGTATTTGACTATTTGGTACTTTCAAGGGAAAGTTGTCAAAGTGGAACTTAATTCACGTTCTTCTATTAGAAGCCATATGTTATTTCCTTCAAAAATGTGTTTGATTGCCCATAAATTGTACTTCCCAAGTAAAATGGGGGATCAGGCCACGTCTTTGGCACAAAGAAACAATACTTCACAGCCAATCCTAAACAGAGCGTAAAATATTTCTCAACTTGTGTAGCAGACCTATCTCTAACAGAAGTAAAAGGAAATACTAAAAACTTGAGAAAATATATAGGAGTTGTTTGGTTTAGGGATTTGGAGGAAGGGGGAGGAGTGATTTTTATTTTTGAAATCATTTCTATATTTAGATGGTTGGAGATAAAGTGATTATAAAAAACTATTTAGAAATGCATGATCTATCCATTGAGATATTAATAGTAATTTCCAATCTAGCACTAATAAACACAGGTAGATTATAGTAAAATAAAAGTCAATCCTGCATCCCGTTCCCTGTTAAAAATCCCTGAACCAAAATTACCAAACAAACAATTAGTCAAACCAAGTAAGGTACCACTACTCACAACAAAACGCTCCCAGAAATCTCCAAATAGTGGTCTATCAATTGCTTTCAAACTATCCTTTGTGGCTGCATCAACGCTAACATACAACTGCATAGTTTAAAGGAAGCAATATAAGATTCACATATGAAATGGCCATAGCATACCAAACTTAAGAACAAACAGAAGGGTGAGAATGGATGATAAGTCAATCATTGTGTGTATCTATCTACCTGTGTGACTGGTTTTAGCATCATAATTCTTTCAGGAAACTGTGCATTTGTTACTAAAAAAGTTGAAATACGCCTACGGTGCAATTCATCAACAAGTGAGTTTATCTCTGGATACATAATTGGTTCACCAACAAGTGATAATGCACAATGCCGAGGAGAAAGACCCTCGGCCAAGCGATCTGATTTTACCCCTGCAAACAAAAACAAACCGCACAGATATTTTAAGTCAGGAGGGACCAAAGGAAAAACTAACAAGCAAATGATGGGGACGAAAATGTTCTTCAATTCTCTCTTACTATAAGTTGATTTAAAAGTTCTGTCTCCCTTATCAGTGCTTACTACTACCTCCACCCCACCATTGTTTCAGCACAACTAGTTCCTATATTTGCTGAACCCGACTTTTTATTCCCACAACTAGTTTCTCTGAACACGGGATTATTTTCTTTTTTTACGTATTTGAACCTTCAATACGCGTTTGAGTTCTCTCGATGATTATACCATCTTCTTCGTTGTTCGACCAATCTAAGGAAGAAAGAAAATGAAAATAAAAAACACAAAATAAACCCAAGATCCAAACCTCCCCTTCTTCCCTGTTCGACCAACCTAAAGAATTAAAAAACACAAAAGTAAACCCAAGAATCCAACCTTCCATGCAATCTCCTTGTTCCATGTTCAACCAACCCAACAGCAAAAGAAACAAAAGTTATTTAAAAAAAAAAACAGAAAAATAAACCCAAATCAACATCCCAAACTTACCATGTCCCAAATGGCCAAACTAATTATCTACATTTTCTACCATACCCAGACATTAACTTCACAAAAGAAACTCCAAATTGAAAGAAAGGAAATGTCAATTGAGCAGAAGAAAGCAAAGAAAAAAATGCAGTAATCAACTCCAAAAGTCGGATTACATAAATCTGAAAATGGTGAGAGTGTGAGACAATAAAGTCCTGTGTTTTTGTACGGTTGTACGTGAAATGAAATCTATACATTTTGGGAATGGTGACATAAAAATGCCGCTTATTAGTCATTTCCTCAATCTAGAACAGTGCATCCATGAATGAATGAACAACAACATCTAAGCCTTATTCCCAAAAGATTTTGGATGATTTCCAAAAGAATGAATGAATCACATAAATACAATACAAAAGGTAGTTTCTTTATTTTTTTGCAAAAGAAGTAACTACTACCTGGAACTCCTTTCATTTGTTTTATCATTTTTGTGTGCAACTCTATTGCAGTTTCCACAATCTGCAAAGGATCATCCATCTTCCACCGCCAGCTTTTCCCTACAGGGTTCGTATGATGTCTCCAACAGAAAACACACTTGTTGGCACATGCTAAACTAGGAGTTGTCTCCATGCACCTAAATACATAGATTACATAACATCATTCAAAATTGTTACTCCTATAAAAGTGAAAGTGCAAAGTTGGCATAACCTAGAAAATATGTAACACTCCCTCCATCACAGAAAAAGAGATATATTTGAACAAAAGAAGGTAATTTTCATTGAATTTGATGGTTTTTCAAATAAAAATGTTCCAAGCTATTACATTTGTTATAATTTAGTTAAAATCGCATACTAATGTAAAATTCTGATATAGGATTGACAATTTACAAGGGTCGTACCTTGCCTAAATTAAACAGATGTATCTTGATGTGAATTGACTCTTCTTTTTGGGGCCAGAGGAGTAATAGAAAAAGAAGGCGTAAAAAAGATGTGCTAACCTGTGGCTCTCAATGCCATAAAAGGAATGCTTGTAACAGCCTCCTCGACCTCGAAGCTGTGATTTTGTCCATCTACAAATTTTCACACCGCTATGTGAACCGATTATTTTGTACCCCTAAGAATACAAAAATATATGAGAGGTTGAACTAACAACTTTGCCTATTCAGAAAATACATTGGTATTATATATACATTAGAATATCAGAATTGTTAACAAAAACAATACATGAAAATGAACAGTGATTAGCAAACTCATTGAAATAAAAAATCAAAGGCTGCAATTTTAGTAACCTGTAATTAAAGAACGAGTTACCTGCTTCTCCAAACTAGCCCGAATGACAGGAGTGACCATTTCTTTCTCCCCGTTTAATGTTTCACCATTCACCTTCCCATTATTAGCCTTAGTACCATCCGTTGTTTTACCAGCAATATCCTCAATATCAACAACACCCTTGTCTTCTACATTTTCTTCTACCTCACTATCATATTCATCATCATCCTCACTAACCTCACCATCACTCTCCTCAATAACACCACTATTAGAAAAATACTGTCCACAGTTACCTTTCAAAACCATTGACATCCTCTTACTCCAACCATCAAATACATCATTCAAATTCCCCTCATCTACATCCCCCTCGCACACCTCCAAAACCTCACCTGCCCCAAGTTTTCGCAATCTTTTAGAGAAATCTTTAGCAACAGCATTGAAAGTTTCACCATAAGATCTACTGCCAACACCAAAGATTGCGAACTTGCAATTACTGAGCAATAATGATCCAACCCTAAAGTCATCAGAGCTCTCGGTCAACCAATTCCCTAGAAATCTACCATTTGCAGGAGGCTTCCCGTCTTCCCAGGTGGAAGCTACAATCAAAAATAGACTTTCTGTGTGCAGATCCTCCGGCTCATAGTCTTTAGGATCAATGAGGTCGAACGGCAGATCACTTAGAGCTAGGAAGGCGTGAAGGCGATGAGCTAGGGCTCTCGAAGTGCCAGTTTCAGAGAGATAGAATATTTTGCCTCTAGAGTTGTGGTTAGGGTTTCGGGCGGGAAGTCCCGTAAGGGCTTTGAGGCGGTTGCGGAGGTGGCGAATGTGGGGGCGGGACTTGTAGAAGAGGTAGATGGTTGTGGCGGAGAGTAAGCCGAGCACGGCTAGACGTGTACGCAGAGAAGAGAGTGAAGGGGACATTGTGAAAGTCAAACTTCCCGAGGAAGAAATACAGATGAAGCAGCGTCAGTTTGAAGGCTCCATGTTCAAATGGTCCCCGGCGGCGGTAACTGGTGATTCTTTAGCTGAGTGAAAGAGTTCCGCCATTAAAATGGGCCGTTCTTGTGGCAGTGTGGCGGGTGGCTCCCGCACTCTAGGGGCAGTTTGTTGATATTACCTCGGTCTGTCTCATTTTATCTTTTCGGTCTGTCTCACTAAAATTGTCTCATATCAAATTTGGTAAAGATTGTGTGGCTCTAAATATTTCTTACTTTATTCTTATTTTATCAATTCAATATCAACCACATACACCACTTTTTATTAATTTGCGTGTCACTCTCTCTTGTCCCATTGTTAGTGGGACAGAAGAAGTATAAGACTATAAGTTAGAGTAGTAACTTAAGATTATAGTACGGAGTAACTATTTAGCATATTAGCAAAAATAAAATTTTATTTTAATAGTATTTTTGAAAATGTGTCTTTTATAAAATGAAACTCCGTCATGAGATCATTTTTTGGTATCATGTCTGTCCCAAGCCATGATAAAGAAAGGAGAAGGGTGTTGAGGTAGGCGTGTGACAGCCAACAGTATTACTTAATCGCATCACATGACATGAATCGAAATATGTTGTTGTTGTCTTTTATAAAATGAGGAAGTCACTTGTTGTTTTATAGAAGACGCTTGTTTTATTTACCCAAAATAATAGGGAAAAAACACATTTTATGGTGATGGATCACCGACCTGGGGTAAGCGAAATCCGGGAGAATAGTGGTGCTGAAAGTGCTACTAAGTAAGATCAAGTAGAAATCTGGGCAGAGTAGCAACAAGTTCTTTCAACAAAAATCAGATCCCTTTCTATAAACTGGAATGTGATACTTATATTAAGGAAGAAATATTTGTCCTAAAAGCAAAGGACAAGAATAAGTGTATTAGTCTAATAGTATGGTGACATGTGTCCCATTTGGCTAACATGAATAAGTGTACTAGTCTAATAGTATGGTGACACATGTATCTACAATTGATTGGAGAAATATCTTGGACAGCTAGCTGATTAGTACTTCACTATTTTGTGTAATATCTTGGACAGCTAGTTGATTAGTACTTCACTACTTTGTGTAATAGAATTGTCCTTTGTGTACTAGAATGCACATGTACGCCACATGTGTGCTATCTGGAATATTCTTGTGTAGCAACTGCCATGGTGACGTGGCCTTTGAACAGCTATCGTGCTGGTAGCATGGCAGTAGCCCTAAGCGGTGTCTAATTCTTGAAATGCCTAAGTCCATAATTGATTAACGAGGCCCCGAGCTTAACAAGTGGGGTCGAGCTCGGGTATAATGCACTTATTGTGGAGGAAGCACCCCCGATTCATTGTTTGGCTGGTAATGGTAATCCCTTAATTCTGTTGACTTTCTAGATCCGTCAGTTGACTTCATGACTGTGTGTGATGTCGGATCTGGTACTGACCTTGACGGGGGTCGAGCTTGGCCTCGGTTTTGATCTTATCTTGATAATCTGGGAGTCGAACATTGGGCCAACCTCGGGCTGCTCGAGGTCAGCCTCGGATGCAATCTTGGCCCCAACTCGTTGATCTGGGAGTTTAAATATTGGGCCGACCTCAGGCAGGTCGAGGTCGGTCTCGGCAGATAGTGACTTAGAGTTTCAGGAGACTTCTTTGTAGGTCAATGTCTGGTACCCCTTAGGTATATGGGAATATACTCCATCATGAGTACCCCACTCTTTGTAAGTGATTCTTCTCTTCATGGTCACAACAAATGAGTGCCTCATTAAAAACTCCGCTGAGGAAAAAACCCTATGGGAATAAATCCTAACAGAGGAAAAAGAGTACACTCCGCTCTGAGGTGACTTCCAGAGAAGAATGCGACGTCCCGCTGTAAAGGAGACGAGCTCGAGCTCGAGCTCGGTGTCCCGTGGTTGGCTGTCAGTTTGATTTCCTGCTTCTGCAAGTCAGTTGCAACATCCACGACCTTGGCCGAGGGTTGATACAAGATTTTCATAATTTGAAAGTAAAATTCATGAGCTCAGTACACGTGATACCTGATCTGTATGGTTTTCGGAGTCATTGTTGCATGAGCTTTTGTTGAATTTCTTTCATGATTTTTGGTCGTTTGACTTTTTCCTTAGTCACCCACTTATGAGTCTCACACTCTTGTGTACTTGGAGAGAATTTCTAAATGTATGAGGGTATGAGCTTGAGAGGGACGAGGTAGTGCTTATGGAGCTTGGTGGACTTGGTATAATTTAGAGTCCGCATTTGCAAAATGTTTTTGCTAGTAGTAACGTTGATGTGTGCAATTGGAATTTATAAATATTCCTCTTGCATTTTTGAATTTATCAGTCGTTTTTGTCATTAAGACAATACTGAAAGGACATTACAACGTCATCATTGGGCTTTTGCAAGCCTTTTTGGATAAACTGTACCGTTCCTTGGGCGGTTGTTTCCTGGCCAGACACATGTTAGCTTTCTGTCCACTTTTGGGAGAAGTATAGAAGGCGGAAACCTTCTTTCTTTCCCTTGTGTTTTCAAACTTTCTTGCTCTCTAACTTCCATAGCTCTCGAGCTTTCTAAGTTCTTCGAGTTTCCGTCCACCCAAGACCTTGAGTTTATGACTTCAATGTTCATCTTTCTTCACAGGTTAGACCTTAAGTCCTTTCTTTGTGTGTTTCGTTCGGTTTGTCGGATAACCTGGAAAATGGGGGTTTTCCGCCGTTCAGATTTTTTGGACGCTGGGCTAACCTTAGTGCCACAATTGTCTGGTGGCTCTAGGTTAGGAATCACACAATGATGCAGTCTTGGCCCCAGCTCGTTGATATGGGAGTTTAAATATTGGACCAACCTCGGGCAGGTTGAGGTCGGCCTCGGCAGATAGTGACTTAGCATTTTTCAGGAGACTTCTCTGCACGTGATTGTCTGGTACCCTTGGGGTATATGAGAATATACTCCATCAATTTCTAATTTAAATATCTTCTGGTCTTAAGAATTTCATGACTTTTAGCCCTCCAATTATTGTGTAGGTCTCCAATTATTGTGTAGGTGATACTTGTGTTACTCAAAGTTTTAATTTTTCCAATTTTAATCGTTAGACTATTGTGAGAGACTTTTGTGACAGGTGTATTTTTGGCATCCACTTTTGTGAGTTTCTATATCCACTCTTATAAAATTGACTAGTTTTTTTTACGCGCGTTGCGCGATTGGGTGAATGCCCAATGTGATACTTGTACAAATCATTTGCACCAAATACATGTTTCTTATGGGCGAACAAAGGTATGTATCAATGTAGTTTTGGAAGATCATTAGTAGCTTCGGTTCCTAGGCAAAGTAGATGAAACAACTCACAAAATTATTTAAGAAACTGGCATGGAAGCGAACCATTCTTTAACGGTTCGGTTCTTGCCATTTTACAGTTCCTAGTTTTTAAAAAATATATTAAAAAACACTGGTAAATTTGTGCCAAATAAAGTCATTCAATGTTGAAAACTATAATAAACATAAATATGTTTATCATCATTTTGAATCACACAAGTTGAGTTTTAAACATAAGTACATATCGAACTGACAATTTAGTACATAAAACAAAACAAGATATTCACTGCAATCAATAATTATTATCTTGAATCAACAATGTAAATTAGTAGAGACATAAAGTTTGTGAAGAGCAAAGCATCCAAAGGACCAATTCCAAATAGCAAACTTAATATAAAAATAAATAAGTAAATATACATTAAAATATATGTAGTATATACTAATAAGTAATATATAAATTTTTAATTATTATTATATATATAATGGTTCCTTAAAAGTTTCAAGCACATACTTTTTTCAGGAATCGAGAACCAATCGTTAATAAGAAATAGGAATCGAACCATTAATAAATAACTAATAAATGTTGGAACCGAACCGAACCAGGCCATAATGGTTTGATTTTCCGATTCTTGGTTTCAAAGTCCCACCTCTAATAAGACCTGTTTAGGAAAACCAAATATAGTACTCCGTATGTAATTTAAAGGAATAAATAGAGCACTATTCACGGGTAAAATTTGTAAAAATATATACTAAATCATTCAAAGTAATCATTTTAAAATGCAAAAATAAATGAAAATCAAAGCAATTAAGTACATACAATAATAATAAAACGAAGGCCACCTAGAATGTTAATTTCATGGAAACTCAACAGTTTGATTCTAACGGAGTTAAGGAGCATAAATATGGATAATGATTAAGGGTACAATGATCAAAACAAATTGTACAAGTATATCTTGGTTTAGAGTTACACCAACATTTTTATCATTCCTAAAATACCCTAACCATCATTGATGCTTATAAGTTTTTATTTATTTTAAGACATGCTTAGTCTTATCATTGTTTGTCACAAGTGGATAACGTAACTAAAATTGTCACTATAATAACAAGAAAAAATTATAATCTGAAACAACTAAACCCCTAATTAGTTGTTTTGATATCTCAGAATTAATTAACAAGAAAATATTTTTAATCCGTAACAACTAAACCCCAATTAGCTGTTTTGATATCTGAGATAGGGGTGGGCGAATCGGTTTACGGTTCGGTTTTTATCGGTTTCGGTTCGGTTTCGGTTTATTCGGTTTGAGGAAAATAGTACCAAACTCAAACCAAAAGAATTTCGGTTTGGTTTCGGTTCGGTTTGGGAAAAATTCGGTTCGGTTCGGTTTGGTGTTCGGTTTGATGTTCGGTTTATAAACTTGAAAATGATTATGTCTTGTTTCATATGTTACAATCCACTTTGAGTAATCAATGTTTGAAATTGCGCAATAGAATCGCGCATTGAGGCGGCCTCGTCGATTTCCAGGCTCTTTGCGATTAAAGGCGAAACTTTTTTACGCCATAAAAAAACTTACGCCTTTTAGACTGAGGCGGCCGATATATGGCGTGCGATTCAAAGCGCAAGAAGGCTTACGCAATAATGGGCCCAGACGTATTTCAAACTCAATATTTAATTTAATACTCGACCAAAATACTTCTCTTCCTCTGATGAGCTTGTGGCAGTCCGCCAACCCCTCTCTGCTGAGTATTAATTTTTTTACACCATCTCTTTTGTAAGCTTTGCGCCTGTCCGCCTATCCTTCTTTTTGCTCTGCGCTGTTCTTATTTGTGTGTTTCTGTCCCTCGGCGTGCGTGTGCATGTTTAAGTAGGGAGACGAGATTTATACACAGTAGTATTTTACTTTGAGTCGGTTCCAAAGTAACCTTCTGGAATTCTGAGCATGTGATATGCTGCAGGTAATATCATTTTGAGTGGATTGCAGCTGGATTCCATTTTTTTTAGTTTGATGCAGAGTATTTGTTTAGGCTTGTAATTAATAAATTACTTGTTGCCATGAACTTTACTATGTTTTCAATGTTTCTGGCAATGTTTTTGATTATTTATATTCAAAGAATTTCCTAATTCGTAGTGAAGTTTTACTTTTCATAATATTTGAATTTTTGTTTCAAGTATAATCGTATATAGTCTTTAATTTGGATTAGATTAATATATCAAATAATGTATAAATATTACCATTAGCAATTCTCTTTTGCATTCATCAATGAAAAACTTGGAATTTTAGAATAAATATTTGTATGATGCCATTTTCTACCAAGATTTCCATAATTTTATGATATTATTGTCAGTTTGGTAATTAAGTGGGTTACTTTGAAGGAATTTTTATTTCTTAATGATTATAAATTTTTATATAAAAAAATTCCTACGCATTAAGATTTACGCCTTAGCCTTACGCCTCAATGCGCAATGAGGCTTACGCAATACGCCTTGGGAAAGAAACGCCTCAACTCCGCAATGCGCAATTTCAAATGTTGTGAGTAATTTTGAATGTTTTGTTTTCATTGAAATTCCAACTAAATGAAATACTAGAACCAGCCTTCACCAAACCAATTGAACAACATGCCTTCACCTGCTTAAACAACCTGCCAATTGAAATTCCAACTAAATGAAATACTAGAACCTAGCTTAAACAACCTGCCTTCACCTGCTAAACCAATTGAAACAAACTAAACCAAAGACTCACACAGAAATAGAAATAGAAATATAAATACAATTTGCTATTGATATCGCCAACCATAATAAATACAAATATGTCGTATTAGCTAACTTTGTCATAATGAATGTTTGAAATGTGTAAAAGTTAAAATAATACGAGTATATGCTTAAATATGCATTTTCATGTCTAAATTTTTTTATTTATATCTTAAAATGAAGAGTGAAGATAAACAGGGGCGGAACCAGAACAAAAAGTAAGGGGTGGCTAAAAGTTTTATAAAATGCAAAAATATAAATTGTAATTAAAGTTTACGGAATGTAAAAATGGTGAGAAGAGTACATTACATTATTTGGATCACACATAAGATCATTTGGATCAAATTCGACACGAGGATGTTTTTCTCTAATACATTCTTTGTTATCCCGTCGAGAAGACCCAACGTTAAATGTTTTAAAAACGTAACAGGTAAAAAATGTTTTCAACTTTAAATTCTTACAGAGTTAAACCATTTAATCAATTAAAATTTAAAGCAAGTAAAGGAATGAAAGAAATTAATCAAAAAATTGCACAAATAATTTGAACTTTATACCAATTCAATCAATTAATCAATTAAACTTTAAAGCAATTAAAGTAAATAATCAATAAAATTGCAAAAAGAATTTAAATTGTAAAGCAATTATTTAATCATTCAATTTTAAGTTTTTCATAACTAATACTCCGTAAGTAATTAAAGCAAATAAGCATTAAGCAATTAAAGTCATTAAAAGAAATTTCAATTTTAAAGTTATTTACCAAAGGCAACTGGCTAAAACGCCTAAACGCGAGTCAGACTGAAGTCAGAATTCCGACTTCGTCACTTCGAAATTGGTCGGGAGAAAAAAGGTTGAAGGCGTTCGGCGGCGAGTCTGCTGCCTGCGTGAGTATCAAACCAAGCTGCGATTTGCGATTTAAGGAACGAGGAAGAAGTCTGGACGGGAA
Organism: Cuscuta epithymum; assembly: GCA_945859915.1. NCBI lineage: Eukaryota > Viridiplantae > Streptophyta > Magnoliopsida > Solanales > Convolvulaceae > Cuscuta > Cuscuta epithymum. Next base: position 8,793,659 of record CAMAPF010000031.1, on the reverse strand, counting down.
CAAAAGGTCAAGATCCGAACGCGTATATCAGGTTGGGAGCCAAACGACGTCGTTTCTTATTTTACTGTGCACTTATCCAAACGACCTCGTTTGGCGGATAGATTTTTATTAGAAAAAAACCCTCGTTGCACGTCGTATCTTCTCTGTTTACTGCATCTTGCACCGTAGGTCTGCTTCTTCGAGGAAGAAGATGAAGCTGGCAGGGGGCGGCACTCTAAATACCTAATACTAGTAGTAAAAAAACTCCGGCGAAGGGGTGGCGCCAGCACCGGCTCGCCCCCCCCTAGTTCCGCCCCTGAAGATAAATACAAAGTGTGTGTGTGTGTGTTGTTCGGTTCGGTTCGGTTTTGTTCGGTTTTGTTCGGTTTTTATCGGTTTCGGTTCGGTTCGGTTCGGTTTAATACGGTTTGAAAGAAATAGTACCAAACTAAAACCAAATTGCATACGGTTCGGTTTCGGTTCGGTTTAGTTCGGTTTGGTACGGTTCGGTTCGGTTAAACCAAACCGTTATGCCCACCCCTAATCTGAGATGTAGAAGTAACTCATTTGATTCCTCATTTCCTCCTTGGCAGCACATTTTTTTTGAGGTATTTACATAAATAAATCTTTAATTGCTAAAATAGGACTAAAGTTTAAAAATTCCCAAAATAGGAGTTATTATTTGTAATTGGACAAAAACACCCCTTGAAGCTTTAAAGTCATACTGACTCCGATAAGAACACCGAACCACCGCCGGTCGCCAGTTGTCGCCGGTCGCCGGACGTCTCTGCCACCTGAAACCCAACCGCCGTTGTAGAAATTACCGTCGCCGATATAGATATGGTTGCCGCTGCTACAGATACGGCGGACGCCGCCGGAGATCTGGTCAAATCTAAACTCCGTCGCCGGCCAGCCACCGCTCTGGAAGATCCGGCCACCGTCGCTATTAATCTGGAATCTGCCACTACAAATCTGGCCTTTATCGTTTCAGATCTGGCCGTTCCCAGAATGAATGCCAACATTTTTATCAAATTGTCAACATGAATCACGAATGACATTTTAATGGCATTTTCAAAGCAAAATACAATTTTTTTGTAGAATAAAAATGCCACTTTGATGGCATTTTTAGAGTTGAATTTGGCATTTTTACCAATCAAAGAAGATGGAACATCTGCAACGAAATTGAAGAGGAAGAGAACTAGAGAAGGAGGAAAAAGGACGGAGAGAACAACCAAAGAAGAGAAGCTGCCTTCGAAGAAGAGAAAATCTTCGACAGCGATGGCGGCGACGACGGTGGACTGTGTGTCAGCGACAGCGATTGCTATGACTGGGCAGCGGCAGAGGAGTTCACGTCAGCGTGAGAAGGGGAAGATGTGGGGGGAGGCTTTGGTTGTTCCAGCGCGAAGGGGAAGGGAGAAGAAACTGCGTGCGGCGTAGGGGGGAGAAGATGTGCAGGAGAGAAGAAAGATGCACAACCGCACAGGGGGAGGGGAGAGGAATCGTTGGCGAAATAGGGGAAAGAGAAAGAATAAGGGTAAATGTGTAATCCAATCCTATTTAGGGAAAAGAAATATGCTTAGTCCTATTTAAGAATTTCAGGAAGTATTTAATATTGTACTACATTTTCTTCAATTATTTCAGGTGCAATATTTTAATCACTTCACCAAACACAACTCATTCGGTCATTTTAGTTGTTACTATTTGAATTATACCAATTTCGGGGGTGTTTGGAACTGATTCTGATTCTGCTTCTTTTTTAAAATAGAAGTAAAATCAGAATCAGTTTTCAGAAGCTGGTCTCCCCCAACTTCTAAAAAATCCGATTCTAGGAGTAAATTAGACACCAGAATCACTTCTACACATTCACTCAAACACTCCAACTTCTACTTCTGCTCCCTGAAAGAGCAGAAGCAATTTTAAGAATCAGATCCAAACACCCCCTTCCTTTTCTTCACTCTTTTACTTAAGCACATGAATGCATGCCAGGACCCAGTTTTTATTATTACAAGTCAAACATAGAGACCAATGTTCTCACTAATTTGAGAGCAGCCATATTAGTATGTCGTTAAATTGTACTAGCTGAATTATAGCATCTCTAATATCTTCGATGGGAAGACTCTGAAGTGCCTAGAAGAAAGCGAACATTAGAGGAGTTTTAGCCGTTGGGTTTTGCTAATTAATAATTAAATGAGCAGCAAAGCCATTTTAATAATATCCCACACCGTATTCAGAGAAGCATTTTGTGTTCTTAATAAAGGCAATGTAAACAGCTATGATAACTGAGTTCAGTAACGTGAACTTGTAACCCAAGTGGGAGTGTTAAGGTGATGGGACGTTGGGCTTGCTATAATGGGCTTGGTCAAGGGTAGTGAAAAACTGCGCGTCCGATCCAGGCTGGTTTCACAGAGCAGCGAAGACTTCCTCCTCTTAGCAGTGGAAGGACAACGCACGGTTACTCCTTGGGCCCAATAAAGTTCATAGGCTACCCAATTGGACCATCATTTTTATTTTTAATTAATTATTTAGTCAATTTGCCAATAATAATACTAGTTATTAATCATTATTAGTGATATTTTTTTACTAATTCTATAGAGTTTATTCTTTGTCCTTTCTAATACAAAACGGAGTATAAATCATTATAGTAAATCATTATATAGTGATTATTTAGTAGTCATAATAAAATACTTATTTAACCAAAAACAAACAACCATTTATAAAGATATACGGGGTAATATTTTGAATATGTATTCAATTTGGGATAGATCATACTACCTCTTGTGAGAATAATGGCATGCTTGCCAATGTGGTAGCCCTGAGTGTCATATATATAATAAATAAGAGTACAAAATATCTTAGGAAACCTATAACAATAGGAAACCTATTACAAGGAAATAATTAAAATAGGAAAAACTCCTATTAGGTAATAACTACATTATTACACCCCCCTCAATCTGTGCAGGGGAAACAATGCGCAGATTGTCTCTGAGAAAAATAAAGCGTTGTGAAGATAAGCATTTTGTGAAAATATCTGCAAGCTGGAACTGCGTAGGAACATAGCGAACAACCAGATCTCCATGAGACACTCTTTCACGTACAAAATGATAGTCAATACTGATATGCTTGCTGCGAGCATGCTGAATAGGATTAGTGGACAAATACGATGCTGAAACATTATCACAGTGTAACTTAACCGGTGTACGTATAGGGATCCCGAGCTCGAACAGTATAGACCGAATGTGGAGTGTGTCCTGTACAGCATAAGCAATAACCTTGTATTCAGCTTCAGTGGAAGAGCGGGACACCGTGGGTTGCTTCTTGGACGTTCATGAAACCAAATTAGGACCTAGAAAAATAGCAAAACCAGACGTGGATCGGTTACTATCAGGACATCCTGCCCAATCAGCATCAGAATAAGCCTGCAAAACTGGAGACGCCGAGCTCGGTCGAAGTAGCGGACCATGTGCTAAAGTCCCGTGAAGATACCTGAAAATACGCTTAACAGCCAAAATATGTGAAGTACGGGGAGCATGCATGAGCTGGGACACCAGATGAACAACAAATGTAATATCAGGTCGAGTCATGGTTAAATACTGTAAAGCACCCACCATGCTTCGATACTCAGTAGGATCAACTAAAACATCCCCATCAGTGAGAGATAGCTTAGTACGTGTAGGAAGAGGAGTACGAACTGGCTTAAGAGTGTGGAGGTGAAATCTAGCTAGTAGGTCTGAAACATATTTTTGTTGAGATAAAAATAAGCCAGAGGAAACACGAACAGCTTGGACACCCAGAAAAAAATGTAAATCCCCTAAATCCTTCATAGCAAAATAACGACCAAGACAGGAAATAAATGTACTAATGAAGGTAGAAGAATTACCAGTAACAATAATATCATCAACATAGAGAAGGAGATAAAGAACAGTGGACCCTTTACGATAAATAAACAAAGAATCGTCAGACTTGCTGCAAACAAAACCATGAGTTAGGAGGAAGCTACTAAAGCGATAGAACCAGGCTCCGGGAGCCTGTTTAAGACCATAAATAGCTTTCCTAAGACGACAAATATGATTAGAAAACTGCAGATGAACAAACCTAGGGGGCTGACGCATATACACTTCTTCAGTTAAATTTCCATGAAGAAATGCATTTTTGACATCTAACTGACGAATACTCCAACCAAAAGACACAACAAGAGATAATACAATGCGAACAATAATGGGTTTAACGACAGGACTAAAAGTTTCAGAAAAGTCTACACCAGCCTGTTGAGTAAAACCTTGTGCAACCAGACGTGCCTTGTAACGTTCAACCGACCCATCAGACTTAAATTTTGTCTTATAAATCCATTTAGACCCGACCACATTTTTATTAGAATTAAATGGAACCAAATCCCAAGTATGATTATCAATAAGAGCATTAAATTCCTCTGTCATGGCCTCTCTCCATTTAGCATCTTTATTAGCCATTGAAAAACAAGTAGGGTCACATGCTGAAATATCTGTTTTAAGAGTAAAAATTGATTTTGGTTTGAAAATACCCGACTTAGAGCGGGTTTTCATGTGATGACCAGTCAGTGGGGGTGGTGACGGGGATGAGGTGTAGTCGGTCAAGGGAACTTGTGGGTGGTTTGGGGATGTTTCAGCGGAAGCTCCGGATGAGTATCCGAGGATAGAGGAGAGGGACATGGGCTGGTAGCAGTGTGGAGGGGTGGCGTGGAGCTACTGCCACATGGTGCAGAGCTGGATGGATGTGGAGTAAGTGGATAAGAGACGTGGGTTTTGTGGAGTAGTTGGAAAATGGGTTTGGACTTTGGAGAACTGTTTGGGGTTGATGTGGAGTGGAAGTGAGTTCATGCAGACGCATCATGGAACCAGAGGATATCGTAGACACAGCCGTTGTATTAGGTAAGTCTGGGTATGGAAAATAATTTTCAAAGAACCGGACATTCTGGTTGATGTAAATTCTGTCAGTTGTAGGATCAAGACAACGATATATCCTTTATATTCAGAAGCATATACTTGTTGGCAGATGTGGCATTGAAATTAGGAAAACAGGCACACCCAAAAGTACGCATAAATGTGAAGTCTGGTGGATGATGAAATAATTTTTCAAATGGAGAAGCACCATTTAAATTAGGTGTAGGGATGTGATTGATAATATAGGTAGCAGTGAAAAAGGCATCAACCCAAAATTTATCTGGCATTTTGGCTTCAAAAAGCATAGTGCGAGTTAATTCCAAAAGATGACGATGTTTTCGTTCAGCAACTCCGTTTTGTTCGGGAGTGTCAGGACAAGACTTGCGGAATAAAATACCATGCTGAAGAAAAACATCACACATACCACGATTATCAAACTCACCCCCTCCATCACTTTGAAATTTTTTTTATTGTAGAGTTAAATAAATTTTCAACCATAGTTTTGAATTGTTTAAAATATTTTAGAACTTCACTTTTGTTGCGCATAGGATAGAGCCAAGTAAAGCGGGAATAGTCATCAATAAAAAGAACATAATATTTGAATCCATGGTCAGAAATAACAGGAGATTGCCACACATTAGAGTGAATTAAAAATAAAGGAGCAATAGATTTATGCCAAACATCCTGAAAAGGTAATCGTTATGATTTTCCTAAACGACAAGAAATACAATCATGGGAAAAATTAGAAGTGCTAGAAATAGACCCAAACTTTTTAAGTTTATCTAAAATACGGCTGCCACAATGTCCCAATCTACGATGCCAGACCGGTCCAGAAGGGGCAACTTGAGAGGTAAAAGCAACTGGTTGAGAATGGCTAAAGGAAAAACGATAAACTCCACCACTACTGGAAGCTTGAAGAAGCACCTCCCCCGAGATTTGGTCCTTAACACAAACAGAATTTTTATCAAAAATTACAAAACAATTATTATCAGCACATAACCTTTGAACTGATAGCAAATTATATTTGAGATGAGGAACATGAAAAACAGATTTTAAATGAAGAGGTCTAGGCAGAGAAGATAGTGTCACATTCCCGATAGTCTTTATAGGGAATTTAGTGCCATTTGCAACCGTAATATTAAGTGGTCCAGAATAAATTGATTTATTGTGCAAAATACCTTCATTTGAGGTCATATGAGCAGAGGCACCGGAATCAGGATACCAAACAGTCGGCGAGACTTCACCAGTAGGAACAGCTAATGCAGGAGATTGAGGTTGAGCAAAGTGAGATGGACACGTAACAGCAGAATGACCTGGTGAATGACATATTTGACAGACATTAGGTGGAGGAACAGTACCAAAACTATTCTCAAAGGTCGGAGATCCTGCATAACCATAGTTAGTACCAAAAGTAGATAGGGCAAAAGTATTAGACAATGACTCAACCGAATTACAAATAACTGTACCCGATGGACCCGAAGAGTAATGTGAGGCTTGCCCTCGGCCAGTAGGACCATGCGGATAAGGCGAAGGACCCTGGCCGTATGAGGGAGACTGATGCCCGTAGCCATGGGGCGCAAACTGCTGTTGCTGATGACGGCCACGCCCATGGCCTCCTCTGCCGCGCTGGCCTCAACGACCTCTTCCGACACGACCCCGTTGATGTGTTGGTTGCTGTTGAATGCCAGAGCCAGACCCGGCCGAAGCTCCTCCAGGACCCGAAGTGGCTACAAACGCAGGTGCAGTGATCGATGAGTCTAGCTTTTGTTGGAAGTTGAGACAGGCCTCCTGATGAACGAGCTTGTGGCACAATTTATCAAACGTGAGGCCTTCGAGAAAAAGAGTGAGAGGGCCGACTAGTGACTCATACCCTGGTCCCAACCCCAAAAGAGCATGCTGTAAAAGATCATGATCGGAAACCGGAGAGTTGATAGATGCTAAATTCTCTGCAATGGTCCGTATCTGGAGTAAACATTGTTCCATGGACTGAGTGTCTTTCTTTTTCATATGAGTCAGCATTTGTTTCAATTCCATGGAACGAGCCAGGCTAGCAGCTATAAAACGAGCCTCCAAGCGTTCCCAAATAGCTGTAGAATTTTTCAATTGATGAACCTCAATAAGAATATCACGAGAGAGGGTTGCAAAGAGCCAGGAACGAACAGTCTGATCCAATTTTAACCAATGGTAGTATTCAGGATTGACAGATTCAGCCTGATACAGATCATAGATATAAGGAGATGATGCCGGAAGGGAGCCATCAAGGATTCCTAAGAGACCAGTGGAGATCAGAAATGACTCAAACTGGGTACGCCAGGGCAGGTAATCTTCAACGGCAGACAATTTCGTTGTAACAATATTGGTAATGGAAGGAACTCCAAACCCCATGCCTTGAGCCAAGGCAGCAAACGACTCCGACATGGGTGGAACCACCGAACGACGACCAACAGGCCCTGCTTGTTGCGGAAGAACGAGACCCGGACTGCCGGATAAAGTAGGACCGACAAATCGATCGCGGATTGGAGCTGCAGCACTGGAGCCCATCTGCGACTCACCGGGTCGGTCAAATGAGGGCCGAAGGGTGGGGAGAGTTGGTGTCCAGGTAAAAATAGGGGGAACCCAGGATGATGGTGTCGGCGCAGAGATAAAACTGGAGGAGAACGGCAACGATGGAAGGTGCTCGATTGTCGGCGCTGTCGTCTGCGTCGTTACTGCGGCTGCGGACTGCGTGAAAGCCGCGCTAAGGACCGGCGGATCGCTCACCGGCGGTGTTGATGCGGCCGCGGTGGTACTGGATGCGGTAGCATCGGCGGTGTCCGTGGACGACATTGTGGACCGGAAAAAAAAATTATTACTGGCTAAAACCTAGGGCTCTTGATACCATGTGAGAATAATGACAGGCTTACCAATGTGGTAGCCCTGAGTGTCATATCTATAATAAATAAGAGTACAAAACATCATAGGAAACCTATAACAATAGGAAACCTATTACAAGGAAATAATTAAAGTAGGAAAAACTCCTATTAGGTAATAACTACATTATTACCTCTATCCCTTAAGACTTTGTCATCTTTGACTTTTCAAGTCAATGATGGTAAAGTTTGGACCATGATTTTGATTAGTATAATATTTGGAAAGTTATAAGTTTTATATTTTTATGAAAGCACTTTTAACAAAGAATATTTTCATATCATTTTTATATTATAAATAATTTCCTATAAAAACGTGTAATCGGTCATAGACGAAGCGTGAGGCTAGGGGCTAGTTCAAATCTGGATCAAAGGCAAGGAGTGGAAGATGCTTCCGTACTGTTGGACCGTCCCCCTCCTGAACCGCCGCCATGGAATGCAGGAGAGTTTAGAGTTTGGAAGCAGTATTTTAATTTTATTGTTGGCTTGCTATTTAATTTCCACGGTCAGACTGTTCTGTTTTATTTTTATTTTTTACTTTGTTGTAAGACTCTTGCATTAGGTTTGGGGGATGAGAGGTCTACGGTAATCGTCATTGGCTTTATGTTGCCCAAATTAGGTCTAGCGAGTTATATTACTTTGTCAATGGTGATTAACTCAGAATCTCGGCCAAGGGCGGATGGTTACATGTGGTCCTTTTGTTATCTTGTACCCGTGCTGAATGTTGTGATATTAATTTAAGTCAGCTGTTTGACGAACAAAAAAAGTCCTTAATGTGGATAAATTTATCAGCTATATGTCTAGATCTTGAAGTGAGAAAAGTTACGGGACTAAAGTACTATATCTCCCTATTTTTTCATGTCCCAAAATTATTTCATTTTATTTTTCTTAATTGATTAATACAATATCATTTTATCCTTTAATTTTAAGTACCGGTTTGCAATCATTTTATTCTCTAGTTTTGATAGTCGATCCATAATCACTGTAGATATGTGATCATTTGTGTTTCAATGGAATTTTGACATAGTTTGTAGATATACTTCTCGCGTTCTTTAAAAGTTGCAACATTGGGATTTTTGGACTATTCACACACCTTATTTTGACTACGATTTTCTAATAATATATAAAATTAAATTATTATGTACAAAATGTTATTAAAGTTAGGATGTTTTTACTTGGACTGTAATTCGTCCCAGACCAGACCAGACGAGACTAGATCAGACCAGACCAGACCAGACTTGGATAGTTATAAAAATACAAAGAAACCAGACCAGATACTAGATCAGATCAGACCAGACCAGCAAATTACAGTCCAAGTAAAAACACCCTTATACTAATGTAAATTTCCAAAATATTAACTTTTTTTAATGTTTACTAATACATAATTAAATATATTTACAGTCAAAGTTGTGCGTTAGCTAACATGAAAGTCAAATTGATGCAACTTTTAAAGAGCGGAGGGTACCTTTTTTGCAAAAATAAATTGAGGAGAATTAACTTAATGAGTTAAACAATGGTTTTAGAGGTAATGCTAACATTTATCGTTCGAAGCCAATGAGAGAGTGACAAAATTAGACTTTTTGCACTATTCACGCATTATGCTTTGACTACATTTTCTTTCTTGATGTATTATAAATTAAATTTTTAAAAATATTTTTAAACTCCTCTAATTTTAAATTTTCAAAATCTTAAATTTTTAATTTTATTAGTAATAAAGAATGAAAGATATTAATGGTCAAACTTGTGCATTCACAAGCGTGAAAAGTGGACCGTTGCAATTAAAAAAAACGGAGGAAGTATACTATATAGAACAATGGAAAAGATTGACTAACGATATAATTAGCCGTAAATTGTAATGTGATAATATGTGATATATCTCTTACGTATTAATTGGCCTGAAGTTATTTAGGATATTTTTAATTGGACATAAATTTGCAGTTTCATTTGATTTGGTCTGATGTGGTTTGATTGGTGTGTTTAATTCTGATTTGATTTGGTTTGATCTAAACTAGTACAAGTATAAAGAAGTGAAGACATTACTATTTTATGCCTTTCATTTCCAACAACGTTGAAAATAAAGAATGAAACCACTTGATGTCTTGATGTATATGTTGTGCAAATATGGCTGGACTCGGGCCGGTTCGGGCCCGGTTCGGGCCTGGGCCCGGCCGGGCCTCGGGCCAGAAAACTAGGGCCCGGGCCCGAACCGCCGGTGGGCGGTTCCGGTTCCGGTTCCGGGCCAAACCGGGCCGGGCCGGGCCGGGCCGAACCGGCCCACTTAATTTTTTTTTTTTTTTTGGTCTCCTATTTAATCCCCTACCCCTCCCCCTCAACCCCAAACCATCCCAAACCACCTCAAATGGCCCAAAATACCTAATCCAACCTAAAACTTAAAAAAATTTCAAAAAAAAAAAAAAAAAAATTAAAATCCGGCCCGAACCGGGCCCGAACCGGCCGGGCCGGTTCACCAAAACCTGGGCCCGGGCCCGAACCGCCCAGCAGCCGGGCCGGGCCGAACCGAACCGGTGGACCCTCCGGGCCCCGGGCCGGGCCGGGCCTAACAGTAACCGGGCCGGGCCGGTTCCGGGCCGGGCCGCCCGGCCCGAGTCCAGCACTATGTGCAAAACTGCAAAATAAGAAGGAAAACAACGTACTAAACAAAACAACTCCTAGAGGCATAATTGTTGCACAAAAACTCAGATATAACCCCCCACATCACAGTAACAAAAACATCCCCTATCTTAATGACAATAATGTAATGTAGCTAAGAATAATCAAGTAAATTTATAAATAAATAAAAAACATTATCACAGAAGTTAATGTTAACTGGAGACCAAACCCAAAGCTATACACTCAACAAAAAATACAATGTAGGTTAGAAGTCACTACAAACAGAATTGTATATAAATATATAATGTTCTTTTGGTTGTTTTGGTTTTGCTTTTTTCTTTGTGCAGTTGAAGAATGGTGAAGAGAAATAAAATACAACATGGTTGGGAAAGAATCTTCAAGGTCGCCAAGAGGTTTTTCGTGCACAAAGGATACCCTCCTTATTTTGAGCAAATGTCATTCGGATCTCCCAATTCAAGCTCTTCAATATTTTTTCGAGTGAATCGAGTATCTCTACTTTGTCGCGTACAATGGCCCAACCTCCAGGTCTTAATATACGATCCATCTCAACTACAATAACTACCGGCTGCTTACACCTGTGCACAAAATAACACATTTAAATCAAAACCAGAAGCCTTTTTCATTTAGGAAAACACAAGTTATATTGTTGTAGACATTAGACATATATTTTAACCTGTTCTTGAGCCTTGAAAACAGATGATCGGCGTGAAGAAGGTCATAGGATCTCGGGTAAGTCCCAAAGGACTCACACCAGTCATGGTAAATGCCAACCAGACCACGTTCAAAGATTATTGGAAGGGTGTCAGGAGCATGTATGGGTGGGACCACATTCATTACCCAAACCTCCTTCTGCCTCCTCCTAAGAGCAGCTGCAAACCTGCACAACTCCAAGTTAGACAGTCCATAAAATACAAACATGGGCAAAACGGTTCGCACAAGCTTCTTTTTGTGGGAATAATATTAACACTCCAGGTTCTAACCTAAAATATCTAACCTTTTTGGAGGAGCAACTTGATGTCTGTATGTAAGTTTGTATCTCTTTATTTCATTGGGGGTTTACATGACCGCGAGATGATGACTTGATGGAGCACAACAATGTTGAAATATATTGACTCTTATTTAATCTTAGTTGGATCAAGTTGCTCGTTTGAGCCCACTGGGCTCTAGAGATTTCATCCTAAAAAGTCTAAGGAGAAATAATTAAATATCATATATGTGTGTTTACAACTTTTTATCATGCCAGTGTAAGGTGTCTTCACAATAATTTTAGCTTGCTTACCCTCCATTGATTGCTTTCATGTCCATTACAATCCTAATGTTCGACCAGTCAATTCCAAATCCAACCAAGTAAGATTTGTCTAATATATCTTTCCAGTGTTCATCATCAGAAATCAGCTTTTCTCTATTGTTGCTCATCATCCAGTCAGGAAAGGTTTCGAGTCTCTTAGGCCATTCTTCAGGCCATTCAGTCCCTCGTTCTTCAATTGCTGATGGAATCTGATGCAAACAGGCTTTGATGGGCGCATTCCTGAAACGGTCCCCAAAAAATCATGAACGGCGTGGGTAGATAATAGAACAGAAATGCTCAGAGGAATTTCTCCCTTTCTTCTTACCAGGCAGCATCTGGGTTGTCTTTTACATTGCATAGAGGGGGAACCTTTTTCCTTCTCAGTTCATATATATCATTTGATTCAGGCTTTTGATAGATTTTAACTCCTATATCGCTGACATCATCAGTTTTGTCAGCCAGTACATTCCAACAAATAGATGATGTAAGTGTGGACATAGCTGGAAAACAACAAAAAACGGATTAAAAGAGATTGTAAGATACTATAGTCATTTCATTTTCATTTACCCTAGTGCCGCAAAGGCTCCCACCTACGGTGGGGTAAGGGGGGTCGGATGTACGCAGTCTTACCCCTGTACTAAAGCACAGAGAGACTGTTTCCGGATGACCCATAGTGAAAATCGCGTCCAAAATTGCATGGACTGACTGTTGCTTCATAACAAAGAAGCACAGACAGTTTAGTGAGCCATTTTGCTTTATTCCATCATATTCTCAAGCCAAAAAATAATGAATCTTTGGCTCCATTGCAAATGATGGAAAATTGAAAGATACTATAGTAATCCTTCTAAATCCACGGGACAGTTTGGTAAGTTATTTGGCTAAAATTACTGAATCTGCTGGAATTCTATAAGAAATAATTTTTGGTTAACATCTATTTTAGCAAGACAAAAGCTACTTGTAATGCTCATAAGCAGAATGAGCCGATTATAGCTACCAAACGCAACCTATGTTTATATTACGTCTGGATTGCAAACTAATATTAACCCTCATTAATCATAGATGGGGAAATTAATATAAAGGTCAAACCTTCTTCAGCCTCAACACTATTGTGCTTGGTCGACAAAATAAAATAACCTCCGGGTCTCAGGATTCTGTTCACCTCAAGAAGGAGTTTGCCCCCTGAATGTGCATGTAAAAGAACGGTTAAAGAAAGCTCAGTTTTGTCAACGAAATGGGACTAACGATGAGAGAACTTACAGACCATTAGAGTGCCAAGAAATGGGGCATTCGCCACAATGGATTGTGTCAAAAACCCCACTAGGGAAAGGAAGTCTGTGGCTTGCAAATGGGGAAACTAGTGCAGGGAACCCACGTTCCAGGGCAACTTGTGCAAGGTCAAAAGGGTCATCTTTCAATCCCAAAGTAAGTGCTAATACATCCTTCTCAACTAGAGAAGCAACAAAACTTGAGTCTTTGCATCCAATATCCAGCACTACACGGATGTTCTTTCCCCATTCTATGTCGGGTACCATCTATCAAATACACACATTATAATGAATAGTAGTAGACTAGTAGTAGTAGTAGTACTAGTAGTAGTAGCAGTAGTAGTACTAGTAGTAGTAGTAGTAGTAATAATAAATTAACAGCTACTGATTGGCGATGAGTTCAGCCCAACCAACAGGCCAGACAAAGCCATTATCGCCAAGTATTTTTCTAATTTTCTTATATTTGATTTGAGCTTGTAAAGGACAAAGGAAAGAAAATCATTAATTTTTTTATTCTTTTACATTAGATTTCTTAGTCTTCACTTAATAGGAATCGGTATATAAATATGAGTTTGAAAAAATAGTGAAAGTAAAGTTATAGAATTTGCACGAATGTTTTAGTTTCCTTGACATTTTATTTCCTTCCAAAATTACTCCTGTTTTTTCCTCCCTAATTTCTTTGCCCAAAATTTCATAAGTTCCAAATGGACCCTAAGCGAAAACCATAAACAACAATTATGTACATGCCCACCACAAAATTCATTATAGAATCGAATGTCTGACAATTTTAGTAATAAGAATAAACATTTGGTTCACACAGATGATCAGATCGTAATAATATAACTAATGGACTGGATATGTCAGTTAAAGATTTAAAGTAACTAAGCAACTTACTTCCTGAATGGATTCCAGGTAGTGCAGAATTCTTCCCTTGGAAGCTGATTGGTTCTGTGGAAAAGTGAGATATTCTCCAGACTCCATTGCCCAGCTTTGTGTCTTAAGAAATTCAGCTAGCTTCTGGTGCACAATATTCTTGTAAATTATCTACAAATGATTTTGAATAAATAAAAATGTGAATTTAGTAGCCCAACAGAGAAAATTACACAAAAAAACTATTTTACAGTTTGCTACACCTTAGACATGCTTTCAGGCCAGCCAACTGGAGTCTGATAACCATAAGGGGGAAGAGAAACAAGACACATTTGATTTGCCCTACGGCAATTCCTCTCAGGATGCCTTCTATACCTTTTCACCTTACCCCCTCCACTCTCATCAATGTCAATGCAAGGGATAAAGTTATGCTTGCTCCTTGTGTTACACAGTTCCCAGCTGTAATGTGCATTTGGACCAAACAATGTTCCAACCAATTTCTTGTTTTTCTTACCTGCCCCTCCACCCTCTTCCTCCTCCTCATCTTCTTCCTTCACATCCTCCCCATTCCCACTCTCCTCCTCCTCTTCCTTTACTTCTTCTTCTTCTTCCTCTTCTTTTGGTGGTGCTACAGATCTCTTATCAGAATCATCTTTCTTATCTTCATCAACTTCTTTGGGCACCCCAAAGATTTCCCCTTTCACTTCCCCGCTACTTCCCTTTTTGCCCCCATCGTCTAATTTCAGCTCCTTCACACCAGATTCAGACTTTACATGTCTTTTTTCGTCCTTTTTCTCAACTTCAATACCAGTAACTTTTTCTTTCTTTATGTTCCCAGAAATGGGTTCTGCAAATGTCTCTCTTTGAGAGGTGACAGAGTAAGAAGAAGGCGAAAAGACAGACCAAATCACTACGAAACAGAGACCCAAGATTACAACTGCAATTAGCTTCAGGCGGAACCCATATGTATGATATGCACGCTTCACTTGGCGACCAAACCTTGAAATAGCCATATGCCCTTTCTCCTAGAATCTTTGAGCATATGAGAACAAAAAACCAAACATAGTATCGGAATATAAGGAAAGATGAAGAATGTGGGGTGAAGTAGCTGTACTGCCGACGAGTTCAACTTTCAAGTGAAGGAAAGTGAAAGGTTAAAGCAATTTGGAGTAGCATGGGGTTGAAGCCATTTCGCTCAATTGAATACGGAAGTAACTAGTTTTAACTTTTAAGAAGATGAGAGTTTAGATGAATTGAGTGACCCAATTACCATGTAGTGAGTAAATTTTTCATTTTAATGAGCCTGACATAATTTTTAGTCCCAATAAATAAGACACATTTTATTTTATATACTTGTATACTACTTTCGTCCCAAAATTTTTTATCATTTCAAAAACATTGAATCATGATTTTGATTAATATAATATTATGAAAGTTATAAATTTTATACTTTTATACAAGTAATTTTAACAAAAAACATTTTCATATATTTTTTATATTATAAATAATTTCTAATAAAAATATAGGGAGAATGAACAAATGTACCCTTGAACTTTATATGTGATTGCAAATATACCCTTCAACTTTATTTTGGAACAATTAAACACATAATTGTTAAATTTGGAACCAATATACCCTTTGAACTATGTATTAGAGAATACAGAAATGCTCAGGTCCATCCGGAGGGACGGGAGGCTCCGTCCGAACTTTACTGTTTGAGGCGGTTCTCGGTGGAATTTTTTGATGCAATTTTTTGAGCATGTTCCTCATCAATTCTAGTTTATCCATACCAAATTTCATCTCAAAATTCGATCGGGAAGGCATTCAAATAATTTCTTGAAACTTACTGCACATTATATGTGCGCAGAATGTGTAGTATGTTTCAAGAATTTATTTGAATGTCTTCCCGATCGAATTTTGAGCTGAAATTTGGTATGGATAAACTAGACTTGATGAGGAACATGCTCAAAAAATTTCATCAAAAAATTTCACCGGGAACCACCCCAAACAGTAAAGTTCGGACGACACTTCCCGTCCCTCCGGATGGACCTGATCATTCCTCTTAGAGAATATACATGCTCCTTAACTATATACTCCGACACTCCGTATATCAAAGAACATGTGTATCCCCTAACCATTTGAAAATAAGGGTATATTTGTTTAAATTTTACAACTTTTGTGTTTAATTGTTCCAAATGTAAGTTGAGGGGTATATTTGTTCTCTTAGATATAGTTTAAGAGTATATTTGTACCTTCTCCCTAAAAATATATGTTAGTTAAAGTTTTAAAAATGAAAAGGTTTTTTGGGACGGATGTAGTATATTTTTAAAAATGCCTAAAGTATGTGTAAAACATAAGGAAAGCGTAAAAATAAGAGTTCATGTTTTAATTTTCCTATATTTTTAGAGATGAGGGTTTTGGGAGATTGTTGCTAGCAGCAGCAGATAGGGGTGGTTCGGTACGGTATACCGAATATTTTCTCTCATACCTTTGCCGTACCAAAACTTTCGGTATACAAAATTTATATACCGTTACCTTACCGAAGTTTCGGTATACCGCATTTCGGTATACCGAAGTTTCGGTACGGTAACGGTACGGTATCAGTAAATTATCATAGACTAATAAAATACACTATACCGGTGTTACTAGCGATATATTTAATCCATTATTAAAATGTTTCAAAATACAATTAATAATCTATTGATGTCATATTTAATATTGAACAATAATTATTTTTAGAATATTTAAGTAGTTTAACATGCCACGTATTAAAAAATAATACATTCTTCTAAAATAACTTGAATAATATAGATATAATTAAATCAATAGTGACCTCTAACGAAAATAAATAATTTTTTTCAAACAATATGGATATAAAATCATTTATTCCTAATATGATTGTGTATTTAGTCATTTTATAATTTTTAAAAAATATTTAAATAAGACTTTCGGACAAAGTTGTATGTTTTCACTTGCGGAATCCCTATGTAGATACACTCGTCAGCGGCTCACACTCGCACTTGTGTCTAGACATTAGTACATTTCTCATTAGTCATTAGGGTAGTTTATTTAATTGTTACGTAATAGAAGCCTAGAAGGTTATAGTGGGTTTGGGAAATTAGACCTTTATTTTTGTATATTGATATTTGTAACCAACCTAAGTATTAAGTTTAGGCTTCAAAGTTCTAATGGACTTTTACAATATTTTAGAATTTAAAGTAATTTTTGGGTAGGGAGTCGGTACGGTATTAAACCGGTATACCGCGGTATTTGAAAACACTTACCGTTACCGTACTGAAATAAATCGGTATGGTATGATACCGTACCGAAAATGATGGTATACCAATATTCCAGTATTTTCCGGTATTTTTCGGCACGGTAAGTGCGGTATACCGATTTTTCAGTATTTTTGCCCAACCCTAGCAGCAAAGATCCGGTGATCAGTGACGATAGTCTACGAGTGGCAGCGGTGGTTGTTTGGTGGTGGTGATTATTAGATTTAAACCCTACAAGTGTGCTTTTGTCCAACCATATTACTTCTATTCAGAAAATTCTAAATATTAACTTCTATTTTTTTCATTTTGGATATGTTTTACTCCTATTGTCAGAATACTCATCAATGCTCTTAGTGTTATTTTAACTCTATAATGTATAGCATTTTCTTTTTACTCTTTCTCTAACACAAAGATAATTTTCATCGAGTCAACGTTGTCTGGTTGTTATTATCAATGACAGAATAAAAAGAAAAGTAGTATGTGGCATTAATTAAAACGAGAAATCCCCGAAATATGAGTAAAAGTATTTAGTAATTCCAAAATATGAGTGTTATGTTTTTCTTTAAATAGGAATATGTTATTGTTATCCTAAAAATTTATTGTCATGTTTTGGTATTACCCATTTTCAATTAGGGTGGTATAGTGTCATAAGTGGCAAAAATTACTCAGGTTTGAGGAATACAAACATAGCGTTGCTATTTTAAATGATCATTTTTAGGGTACAACAACATATTTAAGGCTTGAACAAATAAATACAACTAATCAATTTTCCGAAAAAATCATAAATAACTTTAAAAAGATTTAAGGGTTATACCAAATTACTTTTCAATAAATAATACTCCTATATATTTTAGGATTACTCAATAATATATACATTTCTGTACTGAACAAAAAATAAAGTCCACTTTGCACTCTAAACTTGAGGGAAAAAATAGTTTTTTTAATAGGTGAGTATCCCGTTACCATCATGTCACCTGATAAAGTATTAATTATGCTTGTAATGAGGAAGTTAAAAGTTTAATTAAGTCCTTGAACTCGTACGAACTGCTCAATTCAACTCATGAACTTAAAAGAGTTTCATCATTGATGTATATTTAAAATTCAAAATAGAATAATGTAAGATAATAAAGAATAATTCCTGGTATATTACTAAATATGACTCCAATTGAGTTCAAATTTTATATCATAGTGACCATAAAATTATACTTGTAGTAACTTTAGTCATATGTTTATTTATAAATTTTACTTAATAATATTGTAGGAAAAATCACTAAAGACAAAACATAATGCAGTATATAGATATATATACAAAAAAAAATTATTTATAATGTGTGGTTAATTAAAAATATAAATAAAAAAATATTAAAAACAAAAATAAACTTTATACGTTGTTATATTAAGAGCTCTACATTATAGAGCTAAAATAATACTAAGAGCGGTGTTGAGATCTCAGACAGGTGATTTAGTTGTTGGTTGTCATTTCCTAATTGTTGCTTCGTTTGCAACTGAAGCGGAACTTTTGGCCTTACATATTTCAATCTCTTAGGCGCTTCAGCTTGGTTTTCGGGGCTTTGAGGCTGAAACCGATTCTCAGGTGATTTTGGAGTTGCTTGATGATACTACCTGGAACGGGAGGTGGAAGTCGTTGTTGGCAGATCTAAGGCGGTGGTCGGTTGACTGCCCGGTATCTTTCAGACACATTTATCGTGAGGCTAATTGGGCTGCCCATTTTATGGCAAGCTAATTTCCTGATGGGGATGAAGTTATTTCCTATTTTCGGCCCATCGAGCTTCCGGTTTTGGTTCGTAGGTCCATCTTGGCGGATAAATTGCAACTTTCTTATATTAGGCATTACTAATTCTTTGATAATGTTCTGTTATTTTGTTGTAGCTATGGGTAAGGTTTGGTCCCCCCATGGTTTTTTCTACTTTCCGTATTTCTTTTACTTTCGTCTCTTGTTTTGTGGAAGGTATGCCTTCCGGGGAGGTTTTGGTCTAATCCCCCTCTTCGTTTGTATTCGTTCTTTTTCTCATCAATAAAACTCGGCAAATGTTCTCCGGCATTTGCCCCACTGAATTTGGTGGTTTGCCTTCCGGGTTAAAAAAAAGAGCATTTATAAAGTTGGGGTATTCCGTCCATTTATAAAGTGTGTCTAAACTAGTGTGTAGACACTTGTCTAGCACTTTTTTATGTTAAATATGATAAACCACCATTTTGCAATCTCAATTGCTTCTTGAAGCAGATTCCAAACCTCTTGATCAAGAGAAACTTTAGGGGCCAATAACTGATTTTTATGTTCAGTCTTCGGCCTTGTTTGGTAAATGGCTGTTAGCTGTTGCTGTTAGCTGGTTGTGTCAGTTGTTTCCTAACAGCTGGTTGTGTTAGCTGTTTTGGCCGGCTGGTTATGTTAGCTGATTATAAATAACTCTTTGGTAAAATTGGCTGTTTCAAAATGGTTGATGGAGTGTAAATTGAACTAGCCGAATGAAGAAGCTGCTCCTCTTAGCTTCTTCAACCATCCATTTTTTCAGCTTTTCAAACTCAACAAACTAATTTTATAAGTCATTTATCAAACATTATTATAAGTTTCTTTGACTAATCAAACAGCTAAAATGGGTCAAACAAGCTAAAAGCTGGCTCATAGGCCATTTACCAAACATACCCTCAAAGTTCAAACATAATCTTTTAACTTTTTTATTATTAAACTGATGTTTTTTTGTTGTTTCGTTCACTTTTAATGTTTCCGGTAAATTTTTGTTGTTAAGTGCTAATTTGTTTTTTTAATGTGAAATTTAAAAGGCTTCAAATGCACTGATGAGGATTCTGACAATAGGAGTAAATCAGTTAAAAGTGAACATCAAAGCAAATCAGTTAAGAATCCTCAACAGCTTATAAATACAAAAATGTACCGGAAACATTAAAAGTGAACGAAACAACAAAACTTCAGTTTAATAAAAAAAAGATAAGAGATTATGTTTAATAACCAATTGAACATAAAAATCAGTTATTGGTCCCTAAAGTTTCTCTTGATCAAGAGGTTTGGAATCTGCTTCAAGAAGCAATTGAGATTGCAAAAGGGTGGCTTATCATATTTAACATTAAAAAATGCTAGACAGGTGTCTACACACTAGTTTAGACTAGGGGTGTGCACGGGTCGGGTTCGGGCGGGTCGGGTTTGCGAACCCTAAACCCGTTCGGGTTTTTTAATTTAAATACTAGGCCCGACCCTTTGATATTTCAAATCGGGTATTTCGGATATTTTTAAGTCGGATATTATCGGATATCGGGTCGGGTTTCGGATATTTCGGTTATATTAAAAAAAATTATAATTGGATAATTAAAGTGTTTAAATGTCACTTTGACAAAAATTGTACACACTAGTGCACTAAACTTTCAAATTACACAAATAATTTAACACAAATTGCACAAATAATTGAACACACATATTAATTTAACATATTCAAAGTACACACTACATAATTTAATATATTTCGGAAATTTTAGTTATATCAAAACACATTATAATTGGATAGTTAAAGTGTTGGAATGCCACTTTAACAAAAATTGTACACACTAGTTCACTACACATTCAATTTATACAAATAATTTAATACAAAGTGCACAAATAATTTCAAAAATAATTGAACACACGTATTAATTTAAATATTCAAAGTACACACTAACATATATTTCGGATATTCGGGCGGGTCGGGTTGGGAATTCACAAACCCTACCCGCCACCCGATCTAGGCCCAATACTAATCGGATTTTCGGTTTCGGGTTTTTCGGGTCGGATATCCACTTCGGTTCGGATAATATCCGAAAAAAATATCGGATTTTTCGGGTCGGATCGGGTTTTGCTCAGCCCTAGTTTAGACACACTTTATAAATAGACACACAATATGTGCTCGCTGACTTCACGGCTTGTATTTCTTCAAAAAAATCTCACACCCCACTTCCCCATAAAATTTCATCTTTCCATCGTGCATCTCTACAAAGCTTCAACCACCCCATCCGTTCAACGACTTCTACACGCGGCGAGCCACAATAATTCTCCTTATTCTTCGTTAGTATGTGATATTTATCAAATTTAGATATATACAGTGGTATATATCTCTAACATTTGGCATACTATTATACATAAATATCAATATTTATTAGCAAAAGCCCTAAATTTCGAAATGGAAGCAATTTTGGTAATTAATATATACTAGTATTATGGTTATTGTGTACCGTGCTTTTGCATAGGCAGGACTGAAATTATGTGGTTGGAGGCGGTGACGGAACCAGAACAAAAGTTGAGAGGGGCGAAAAAAATTCGAACCATTGCTTAGAAAGATCTATAATCTGTACCGTTTTTTGGTTAAATATAAACATTTATTCATTTGTACACTTGTTTTGTTAGTGCCTAAACAAAATACTCCATAATAGACTTCTTTTATCAAATAAGTTTATTTCGATTTCATACGCTTGCCCTTTTATTTCAGAATAACAAGGTTTAAATAAAAATATAGTTAAACAAGTAGAGGAAGATAAATTAATACGAGTAATATATACGGAGTAAGGTTACTAACTTATCTAGAAAATAATAATTTTATTTTTCACTCTCCAAATCAACGTTACTTGTAGGTTATTATTTTTAAAAGGATATTTGTTTTATTTATACAAATGTATTACATAAATCTATTTATACTCATAAAATGTCAGATATTTCAAATTACAACAAGAATTTTTGGCATATTTGTACTAAATCATGGAATAAATAAATAGTTATGTTTTTTTCGTAAATAAATAGTTATGTTAAAAATTCAAAGTCATTTTGAGCTCCTTATAAAATGATATAGGTCAATGTTTGAAGAGGGAAGAAATAGTTAAAAGTCATTTTTTACTGTTATTGTACTAACATGTTTTTTTTAAGATATCACATGTAAATATTCGAGAAAAATAAAAAATAAATATTTTATGTGGAAAAATAAAAATGAAACATAAAAGTGAAAGAAAAAATAAATATTTTATGTGGAAAAATAAAAATGAAACATAAAAGTGAAAGAAAATGAAACTAGAGGAAGTTTAAGTTTAGTACGTAGTTATTAAAAATTACCTAAGAAACTTGAGGAAGTTGATAATGATGCGCAGTAATTTTAAAAAGGTTCACAGCAGGAATTGAACCCGGGCATCCGCTGAAGAATCCAGGCACTTCAACCACCGGTGCTATTCCAATTGTTTGTTTAGAAATGGGTCAGTTAATATTTATTACTATTTGTGAGACGGGGCTGGACATATACATTTGCATATATATACACTACAACCTCCGGCGAACGGGGGCGGCAGCACCGGCTCGCCCCCCTCTAGTTCCGCCACTGGACTTGGAGGAATATCTTTGGGCATAGACTTTTCCACTCTAAGAAAAGTACAAAAATTCCATAAGGAATGTATGAAAACTTACTCTATAAATGTGTTTTCATAACAAATGCGTTTTTTTTGCTTTACCATGGTGCCTCACGTGATATAAACTCTACATCTATCATAATTCATGTTCCTCGCAAAAAATCTTATTTATGAAGCCTCATGATAATTATTTTTCAATTATAATTGTTGTGATGTAAATTGCTACGTATGTGTGAGTATAATTGCATTCATGAACAACATTTACACTGCTAGGTTGATTATGCACACTTACAAAAATCAATTGTTCTACTCATTTGCTAGAAATTTTTCCCCCTCACTTTGGTCTTTGTTTAGTTTCTTTATCTTTCATTTCAATTTCAATTTCAGACTTTCAGTAATTTCTGTTTAGCTCCCAAATAAATTACAGTATAACTAAGGTAATAGAGTCTTTAGTTTCTTTATCTTTAATTTGCCTGAATATGAAAAATACTCCATGAACTACTTTAAGGATCGGTTTTGGGAGTTTTATTCAGGTTTCCTCCATTTATTGTAATACTGCCATTTTTTAACTTGGAAGGCAAACCATCAAAATCGGTGGAGTAAATGTCGGGGAACATTTACCGAGTTTTATTAAAATTAATAAAAACGATAAAAGAAAGAGGGGACTAGACCAAAACCTCTCCCGAGAAGGCATTCCTTCCTAGAGTACATTAAAGCTTGAAATTAAAAATTGCAGAAGAAAGTACTACTGCCATTTTTAAATAGAAGATACACAGACATCTTGGAATGTTTTATGTCATATATATAGGTACTACATTACTATGAAGGTTATATTAATGATTAGAAAACCCGAAAAGCCAATCAGACACATGATACAGAAAACTAACATGAAAATACGTTATACGTGGTATATGGCAATTAGTCTAAAGATTCTGTTATTATATATAAATTAAGTAGGAATCGATTCACATGCTCAACCTAACTTGCATAAGTATAGTACACGAAGGTCATCTTAAGTATCAACGTATTCATGGAAAAGGAAGGATTTATTCTCTTTCAAGATAGTAGACTTAGGGAGTGTTTGCAATTGTTTCAACTTTAAAAAAGTGATTTTTTAAAGTGATTTTGGGAAAAGTGATTAATAGTAAAAGTTGGTAGTGTTTGAGAAAAAAGTGATTCTGAAAAAGTAAAAGTTGACAGTGTTTAGTAAAATAAGTACTTTTGTGTAATAGAAAAAGTGAGAAGCAGTTTATAACACCCTTCTACCTGCTTCCAGTTTTTAGCTTTTAAGTGATTAATTTAAGCAGAAGCTGTCATTTGAAAACACTCTTTTCAGCTTTTTTAAGCCAAAAGCTTAAAAGCGCTTTTTTAAGCAACCCCAAACACTCCTTTAGATGTGAAACATTTTCTAAGAGAAACACATTGTAATATTGCATTTTTGAATTTTTGTTAATATTGGGGGGGACAACATTGTTCCTCTTCCGACGTTTGATTATGTTGCTAAGAAATGGGGGGAGTGTAAATAATCATAGAGGCTTAATGATATTTAATCGTACTTATCATTTCACATTTTCACTGATGGCTGTAAGCGCTATCTTAGAATTCCCTTTAAAAAATATTAAAATGCACTCTGCTTGATGACGCTTAATCCACTAATTTGGTTTGTATAACAAACACTCGTGTTTTTCTCCGTTTTTATGAGACCCTGAAATAATGCTCTTTTCCTTGCTATGCATAGTTGCATAGTTTAAATTTGGGGATTTGCATTTTAGTGTAAACAGCTATATATTGCGGCTAGAGGTTTGTTTGTTTCAATCGTTAAATATTGCGGCTAATTCATAAGTTGTAGGCATAAATTTATAGTGGAGTTTGATATAACAATATTTAACAAATAGAGTTCATCTATAGCAGCACAACCTGGTATACCGCTTTCTTTGTGTTTTTAACCTTATAATGAACTTCCATTACCCCAAGATGTGATTATGATGTAAAAACTACATTTTTTCTTTCTTTATGGGCTATGAGTTGGGATCCTTGAGACTACAAGTAGTAAAAATGCAATTTTTGGTATAATATATGCCGCAATTTTTGCAATTGAGGAAACTGGTCATATTAAAGATGCTTGCCTTTTAATCCTACCTATATGCTATAAATTGTCATTATTTTCATTTTTAGATATTATTTGGGTATTGTAAATTTGTAATCATTTGGGTATTATAATGCCAAGAAGTGAAAAACAATCTTCTTTTTTAGTTCATCCTTTAAATATAATAAATGATGAGAAACAAAACTTTAATGTGAGGAGTGAAAATGGGGTTATACAGTTTAGGTTTGGTTCATATACATGTTTAGTTAAAATGTAGAGTTTTGGGGAAAAGGTTTAGTTTTAGTTTATAAATAGTTTAGGGAAACTTTTGCTTAACAATATAGAATGACAAAAAAAATTAAAATCCCTAAATCTGAGGGTGGAGTGTTCATTGAGAAGGGAAAAACCACTAAATTCATTCCAAAGCAACCTAAAACCTCAGCAATATAATTTAATCTAACCAATTTCCCACATTCTTTTATAACTTTTATTTAAACTCAACAAATTTAAAGTTTAAAGTTTAAATTAACTACTTCCAACACGTCAATAACTACATTTTGATACAAATAACCCTTTGATGTCACATGACGTCATTGAGTTTAAATGAAAGTTATAAAAGAATGTGGGAAATTAGTTAGATTAAATTATATTGGTGGGTTTTTGGGTTACTTTGCTATGGATTTAGCGGTTTTTCTCTTCTCAGTGGACACTCCACCTACAGATTTAATTACGGTTTTTGTAGTCGTTTGTGAAGTCAAAAGTTTCCCTGAATCATTTATATATTAAAACTAAACCATTTCCCTATTCATTTATTATAAATAAAAGATTAACCAAAAAAGAAGATTATTTTTTCATCACTTCTTGCCATTACAATACCCAAATAATATCCTAGAAAAGAAAATAATGATAGTTTACAGTATTTAGGTAGAATTAAAAGTCAAACATCCTTGATATGATCATTTTCTTCAATTGGATAATTGCATCATATATTATACTAAAAACTGCATTTTACTACTTATAGTCTTAGTGATCGCAAATCGCAGCCCATAAAGAAAGAAAAAAACATATTTTGTACACCATAGCCACATCTTGGAGTAATGGAAGTTCATAATAAGATTAAAACATGAAAAATGCCATATACCAGGTTGTACTACCGTAGATGAACTCCATTTTTTAAATATTGTTATCTCTAAACTCCACTATAAGTTTATGTTTGGAACTTAGTTGCAATATTTAACGATTGATACAAACAAACCTCTATCTAATGATTAATTTACTTTTTTAATTTCTTGTTCCACTCAAAAAACACTACGCACATAAATGCTTTCAAAGGTTTATAGCAATTTATACTGAAATGCAAATAACCATATGATGTCGCATGACATGATTGAGTGTTTTGTATTTCAGCTGGTGTCACTCGTCTATTTCAGATTTACTCAATTTTAAATGATAGTGTTCTATATCTATTGTGGTGCCACTTCTAAGTTTTTAGTCATTTTGTTTTTTCCCTCAAAAGTAAAGCTCAAATTTGAATATGCTCGTCATACTTTCAGACTTAATTGAATATATTAGATGTCATACCGGATGTGCATACAAGCTAGTGTTGAGTATGCTTATGCATCTAATCTTAAGAACAAAATTTTGGATTTTGAAGGGCCTGTAAGGAATGGTGCGTTTTGAGGTTACAGTTAAGATTATCGATTACATACTTGCCAACTTTACATCATTTCACTTATTTTCAAAGTGAACACAGAGATCAAGAAGCATGATATTTCATTTAAGATCCAAATCTGGTAGATGTCTGGTCTTTGTGTAGTTTCTAACTGTCTAAATCTGATTTGTTCTGGTATAGTCTGGGAGTTAAAACCCATCCAAATAAAACATCTTTAATGACAAAATTATTACCAAATTTGCATTATGCTCTTCGTTGTTGATCATACACATTATTTATATATGTCCCACATAGAAAATTTGTAACTGTCTTTTAAGATTTTTTTTATTGTAGAGCGCTCATGTGCAAGATGGAACCTCTTTATCACACTATTTTCCGGGGGCTGCAAAATATGCATGAATAATTAATTGTAATTGCCTTGGGTGGGACATTAGACACTTTGATTCATTGAAGTCTTTTTTCTTAATAGAAAAAAGTGCACTTTTGTTGAATCTAGGGCAAGCCATAGTCAAGTTGGACTTAGTTTTGATCGATCATCGGTTGATAGGAGAAGGCAAGCATTGCACTCATTCATTGTTGCACTGGATCATTTGTTTTATGTATAGATAATGTGGAAATGAAGATTTATACACAATGTTCTACCACTGTGAATGTGTATGTGGAGTACGATGAGGTGTTAAAAAAGTTGATACTTGCTCAGGCTCAACCGCTCAAGAATGTGTATTTGAGAATAAAACTGTCAATGAGAATAATTCATGTGCACATGCGTAAACCTTTGAACTACTGGACGGTTTTGTGTGTAATTTGCTAGTTTGTCATCCTGTGCAACGTACGTGTAAGAGACTAGTTAAATATAAAATTTAAAAATTCTTCATTGATAAAAATCAGATTACAAAAAGGGATCCAATACCATGAATATATTAGGGAAGACTAATTGATATCATTCATTGGAATCTACTACTTATTAATTAGTATTGTTGATAACACATGGTAAGATATTTTTTTCACTCCTTAGAGATTTTGGTAATTAAGCTTTTTAAGGACATTAATTGGAGTAGTGTCTAATCATTTTCATTCTTTATCATGTATTAAGGTCTTCAATTTATGTTTGCTCTTTATTCTTCGTGATTCCACATAGAACTATCCATGACATTTATAAGAAATTGTTCTCTAATAAATTTAAAAGGTCACTCCTGGCCTATGGAGAAGGAGATGTATACCTGTGAAGAATGTAAATCTCATTGTCTTGAATTATCTCTAGACATGTTCTTGCTCCAATGTCATTTTTTTGAAATCATATGACAATTAATCTGGTCCTATTACATAATCTTTCACATTGGTCTATATTTCTTCGTAACATTTTTGAAGTCTGAACTTTGAATCTTATCTTACAATTTGGAAGACTTGGTGTTAAGAATTTAGAAACTCAGTTGTCAATGATTCAAATGCTTCTCTTTCGACTACATCCAACTTATCTACAAAATCGAAAGCTAGATATTCTCTTCCTTTGCCTAAAATAATACTACCATTGTCTCAAAAAATTTGTCACTTTTGAAATTTTGACCAACTATATATTTTTATTGGAAATTAATTATTATATAAAAGTTATATGAAAATTTTCTTTGTATAAAATATAGAATTTATATAATATTATACTAGTCAAAATGATGGTCCGAATTTGACAAGATGACAAAGTTTTTTGGAACAGGGGTAATAAATTTCAATAAGAATTGAACTATATATTAATATGATGTTGTAGTTAGTGACAAATATGGAATTGAGAAATTACATGTAATGAAAACCTTCCCAAATAAAAATAACCAAAATTTTAAATTTTCAAGAACAATTTTTTCAATATAATCTAATTTTACTTAGTTTAAAGGAAAAATTGACAAGAATAATTTCACTTTTGGTTGATCTTCTCATAATAATCTCACTTTTACGTAATCTTATAATAATCTCACATTTGCACATCTTCTTCTTTTTTGGGCTCTGACCGATCAATGACCTACTATACCAGGTTTTTTGCATTTTTTGGAATACTTCAATAAATAATCTCACAATTCACAAATCTGCTCAAAAGAGTCTCATGTTTCATTTTTTCCTTTTTTTCTCCCTAAAATTTTTCTTCTTTATTTTATCTATAAACACTTTCTTTTATTCCTTTTTCTATCTTTTTGTTATTTCTTTTCCATATTTATCATGATAGTATTCTATTTCTGGAAAAAGGAATAAAAAAGTGTCGATGAATAAAATAAAGAAAGAAAAACTTTAGAGAGAGAAAATTAAAAATGAAACATTGGACTGTCTTGAACAAATTTGTGAAACATAAGATTATTTATGTAAATTATCCAAAAAAATGTAAAAAATCTGATATAATAGGTCATCAACTGATCAAAATTTGACGAAAGAATATG
Organism: Cuscuta epithymum; assembly: GCA_945859915.1. Taxonomy (NCBI): domain Eukaryota; kingdom Viridiplantae; phylum Streptophyta; class Magnoliopsida; order Solanales; family Convolvulaceae; genus Cuscuta; species Cuscuta epithymum. Next base: position 8,764,966 of record CAMAPF010000031.1, on the reverse strand, counting down.
GAGTGCAATTGTGCAAATCAGCAAATGTTAGATTATTTCAATTATTTTTTCCTAGTTTAAACGTAACTTTAAGGTTTTTGTCGAGTAAAAATCAGATCGTATTGGAAAGTGCAACAATGGCTGTACGTACAAGCATTTTTATCTTGTTTTCTTTGATATTACGTACTTGATTAAGGAATAATTAGTAACCCGACAAACAGTATAACAATTGGGGATGTAGCTCAGATGGTAGAGCGCTCGCTTAGCATGCGAGAGGTACGGGGATCGATACCCCGCATCTCCATTTTTTTAATAATTTCTTTTTACCATCGATGGTTGTTTCATTCCTAATTGTTTGGTAAGATATTAAATTATTAATTACACGTTTTAAACTTAAGTACATATTTGATGAAATTATCGACCATTTTGTACAAGTATATTAATATTAGTTATTTAGCTATAATAACGGTTTTAAATTTTTAATAAAATAACATGTTTGTTTTTGCACTATGTTTGTTTCATTACGAATTGTTTATTAATAAAATACCTATAATTGCAATATTAGAACATCAAATGCAACAATGGTTCTGTTGATACTATTACTAATTAGTCAAGATTAGAACATAAAATGCAACAATGGTTCTGTTGAACTTTGTGATGCCAAATTGTGATGCCAATTGGCATACTGTTGAACTTTATTAAGCATATTTTCTTATTCACATTCGAAATGTTTAATGGTGTCTCAGCTCACAACGAAAATAGTGAATATTTCATTAAAATATTTAACAAACGTTTGTGAAGACCCATTAAACTCTTTCAAATGCTGGTTTGATTCGCTATCTCCTAGAGTCCATTTCTATTGATTGAATTGTTCATTTTCGTGACTTAATAATTTATTGAAAAGTAAAATACTGACTTTATTTTAATCACTTCATATCTAATCCATTGCACAAACTTAATTCACACACTTTTATATTTCATGTGACAATCAAACTTGATAAATCTTTAAGGAATGAAGGCATGAAGCAATAGCTTATTTCAAGAACATGCAATTCGTGAACAATTAAGAAATGGCGTTCAATCAAGATATAAGAGTTCATTGCATAATCTTTTAATTAGGCATGATAGTGGAGGTTTATGCAACTTAATTACATCATGCTTGTCTTATATTTATTGATCATCCCAGCCTTTTTCCTCAACATAGGTAATCAAAAATTCAAAATGTCACGATTTTTTTCAATTATCTTTATTTTACTCGATGTTTTAACAGTTCAGTATATTTGGAAACTGATTATACAATATTTCGTATCTGAAATACCCAACAAAACGTAACGGAACATCAATTACACATACTCGAACAGATATCATGAGATGACTTCAAGCCAAAAATGAAATTTCCATAACTGGCTCATATATCAAAGACAAATGCACGATAGCTTCGATATATATTTTGGAGTAGAATATGTTATTACTATAAATCACACATGGTATAAAGGTATTGATGATGTACCGTTATGCATTTACGTTATTGTATAAACATGTTATTGTATCTCTAGCTACTATTAACGAGATTTTATATTGTGTTGTAATCATATAGTATAGTTTTACACCTTTGCAATTTCATTTAATTCACTCCCTTCAGGAGTTCAGGAGGGTAAAAACACATGCAATTGTAAGAAGAGGTTTTCTAGGAGTAATTAAGAAGGCCTTATCTTCCGAATTATTTGTCTAAGAGTACTTGCTTATTAAGCTATCATTTAGAATATTAGAACAACATTATTGTTTGCATCACCCATGATCGATTAAGGTGCCCAAGAATAGTCTCTCATTTTCTTGCTGAATGTTATTTTTCTGTCCATTTTTGTTCAAAGAGATCTTTTAGGGCATCTACATTCATGATATTTTTTGGGATCATCTTGATGATGCGGAAGATTTTTTTTAAGATTATGATTGAAGAGATGAGATTATTTTGAAAGATTATTTAGATAAAAAGTCTTGTATCAAATATTGAGTTCTATATCATTCAAGATTATTCTCAAGTTTCAACCATCTCTTAGAAATAACAAAAAACAAAAAAATCTATAAAAAACTAAATGAATAGAGATCAAGGTTGAGGGAGAATAAGTTCATTCAGGGTTATCGAGTTGGAGAATTTGTTATTCTCCGAATGAATGTTTAATTTTTTACGTAGGAGTAGATTCAGGCATTCTGCCATTCTGGTTTTGTTTTACTCGCTTGAAGAACCTGTGAACCTGTCAAACAACTTAGAAGGATCCCCTTCTAGGTTTTATTATTCCACCCCTACATTAGAGACATGCTCCTTCTGAAACACCACATGCTCCACAACATTACTTTTATTGGACCGTCAATTTATGAACGAGAAAATTCAAACATTTCATTCCGTTCACTTTAATCTTAAAAGAATCAAATTTATGGCAAACCATATTTTGGTTCAAATTTCGATTCCAAAAAATAAGCAAAACACTAAAGCAGATCCCTAGAAACCCAACAATTTTTGTCTTTTTCTTACCTAATCCCTTTTTAGGGAAGAAATGCGTGTGAGGGTGGGGGTAAGAAGAGAAAAAGCTAGCCATATGCAAAAACATATGAATGAATAAAAAATAGAATATTATGAATCTCCTGATTCAGAAGTGCTGCTGAGAGAGGGAACCGCAAGCCCGTGGGACAGCATTTGCTTGTACATCCACAGCCAGTTTAAAGGAGTGACCTCACCTCCAAGCTCTCTTACGACCGAACCACCACTGCACGAACCGACTCGACAGCACTCTTCGAGTGACAGACCCTTTATCAGTCCATACAGAAACCCACTTGCAAACAAGTCTCCTGCCCCGGTTGCATCTTTTGCCTTTGTCTCTCCTATTGCCCCAACACGCGCCACCTATTCATCCACCCACCGTGATTTTCAAATACGCAATCGTCAGTGAATGATTGATAGCAATGGTATTAACTATTAAGCAATCCATTCTTGTTTTTAAAGCACTAAGGCACTTAGGCAGAGATTTTTATAACTAAGATATAGACTAATCATGCTAAGGACTACTACCTGTGCCCCAACAAAGAGTTCATTTCACTGAGGTACAACTTTTGAATTTCTATCTGAACTTTTAACTGTATTGGTTGGTTTAACTAAACTTAGAGTCTACCTGGATTACTGAAATAGAAAAAGTGACTCAAATGGGTAGAATTAAAGTGTTTGGGGATATGTTCTGATGAAATGAGTGACTGGGTGTTTAAATATCTAAAAGCATGTGATAAAACTTTTATTTCGGCAAGCAGAAAGACAATTTTGTGATTTCAGCTGAAACCTACCGACTCGGCCAAAAAGTAAGGGCTGGAATGATTGTTTTGACAAAACTCAGGCTTATCAGCCCATTTGGGCATACCAAATGCATACTTAGCAAATTTAACTCGTATGGGTCACTTTTTTCACAGCATATTCAACAAGTGTGGAATTTGGCATCTTTTGTTCCACAAAGAACATTTGGGACAGCAAATATAATCATACATGGCTATTTTTGTTTGGAGAGGGAGGGAGGGGCGGGGGTTCGGGGCGGAGGGGGTACCTCTTTTCCATGTAGTGCAATGCACCCATTTTGGCCCAGTGTTATAACCGCCCACCGGCAGTATTGCGCTAAAAATCCAATTGCTGCCTCAGGATTTATATCTTCTTCACTGCTGCATGGGAAAAAATAAGTAAATCAAAGGTCTGACAATAATTCTGTAAAAGCTTAGGAAACAGACCCTGTGGAAGGTGTTTAGGAAAAGGACAACCACCTTAGTAGCTGCTTTGCTTCATCCTCGTTTGCAAAGCAAAGATCTATGTTCCCAGACTCTAATAACTCGATAAGTGGTAACCTAAACTTCCTCACCATCTGTTCAGGTAGAAAATTACCATAAACAGACAGACTGCATATGTGAAATTTGCAATACTAGTTCCATTGACTGTGTTCTTATACACACCTCAAATGCAAAAAATATCACTTAGACTGCGACATGATTTTCATTCATTCAGTAATTTGGTTATAGTGCTATACATTTATATGATTTCAGCTATTTAACCTAATCCAATGAGTGGGACCACTCTGGCCACAACAAGGAGTTTGAGCAATGTCTTACCTCAAAGCTGGCGAGATCAAGCGAGACACAGAGGCCTTCTTGTTTGGCCATGTGAATGGCCGTCTTGATAACATCTAAGTTTTGGATTGCATATCTTAGCACTAACCACTGTAACAATAAGTGAGATCAGTGGTTGAACAGTCCAGCAAATGTTTCCAAAGAAAACATAATAATTTTTCATTTTGAGAACATATACTACCTTTGACCCTTTGAAATCCTCCCTCTTCAGTTCATCAGCCTGATAAAGAGGGCACAAAAAGATTTGCATTAGGAAATATTGTTGAGAACCATGAACTGCTTGTATTCGACAAGATGGTTAAGACGGCATGCACCTGAACTTTCACAGCACTTGAAAGACAGGGACGCATTGTACGATTGCCATATTCATCAACCATACAAACACACTGTCACAGGAAAAAGTTTATACTGGTTTAGCCCTTTATATGAATCAATCATTGAGAACTAGCTATGTTATGACATCCTACATCGAGCAAATATATGATATGAACATGTAAAATTTAGGAGCACTCTTCTTATGAGATTTGGGCACTCTTCTTATGAGATCCTCTAGCTTTCTGAATGGAATCCGGAGCCTTAAAATGAAAATTCTATCCGAACAAACCTCAAACAAGCATACAAATTTCAAGTCTACACCAATGTGAGTATGAGACACGATCTTATGGGGCATGTAAGTTCAAATGAGTTGTGTGCCCTCCGCCAATCATAGGGAGTCAGCTATGTCGAATCACCCCACATGAAACAGATGTAATGATAATATAATACAATTTAACATATAAGACCTTGGCCTCCTATTCCTAAGCAGTTCTCAAGGTTGATTTTTTATGATAGAACCTCCAATCTTATCTATGTTTTAAGAAACGAGAACAAATTTTATAAAGCATGTTAAGCCATGACACCAAGTCTCGACAAGCATAACTATGATGAGATTTATGTTCACCTGAGCTGTGTGTCCATTCTTTAGCCTCAATCTAGAGATATCCACTTTGTAAGAGCTCATATTATTTGAGAACAACTTTCCTTGTTGATCATTTCCATATGCGCCGATTATTCCACAATGAACCCCAAATCCAGCAGCCAACCCCCTGATCGTGTTTGCTACACTCCCTCCAGCTATCGTCTTCAAAGGGGACATATTTTCTGGGGTTGGAAGGACATATGCATTAATCTTGTTGAGAATATGTTTCAGCTCTTCAGCTTCAACCTTTAGTTGAAACAAGTAATGCACAAAATTCAAATTAGAGCATAAAATAACCATGTAATCAAACAGAATGGCATTAATAAACTCATTTCAACACCCTTACTCTCAAAGTCAATGTAGCCTCCCACACCAATGACTAATGAATGACAAAACCACCAATCCCAACCAACAACTTATCAGATAATTATATAAATAAGTCACTGTATAGGCTGAAGAGGACACTTGTATTGATATAAAGAGCTGTATAAATAAACCAAAGAGTGAAAGCATTCAAGACAACAAAATAGATTATTTACCAATAGGATTTTTAAACTGTTTAGCGGGCAGATTATACTCCCTGACTCTCACAAAAAGTTATGCAATCCTACATATAGTTTTGAATTTATTTTGTTGATTTAAGTAAACTAATTTGAAGTATCTCTTGTTTGGAAATAAAAATGAAAAACTAGTTTGGTCACAAAAAGTTATGCAATCCTACATATAGTTTTGAATTTATTTTGTTGATTTAAGTAAACTAATTTGAAGTATCTCTTGTTTGGAAATAAAAATGAAAAACTAGTTTGGTTAATCAAATATGACTATTTTTGAAGCAAAAGAATCTGAAGCTCGACTCGTTTATCTGTGACAGTAATAAGAGTGTCTCCAATGGTTGATTTGGAGGACTTGCTTGCAATATCAAAGTAACTAGTTAACTATTGGAGCATTGCTTTTCTTTTTACTTGAGGAAACAAATTAGCCAAAAGGAGCTAATAGCTTTGAGGAAAGAAAATAATAAAATATACGAAGTAATATTAATAATAATAAATGAAGAGGAAGAAGTTGTTGTTAACTAAAGTACCCTTTACTTTGAAAATAATTTTGCTAAAAATGTTGATGTGGCAAGCCAAACCACAATGACAACTAGCTAACTATCAAAGATATTGTAAAAATACATGTGCAGTATCACCTATACAAGGAAATCATCATAATAATGATAATGAAGTTAATGAGCCTTGAAAGTCATTTGCACAAATGAGCGTCAAGACTTAGAAATGACTTTTCTCGGGATGGGCTCTAAAGATGCCCTCAGCTTATAAGAAGCTTATGTTTGTAAACAAAGGTTAATGCCATGAGCTTATGCCCGTCTTTTAGTTTCAAATGCAATTGTAAGTTGTGTTATACACAGTACTATGTAACTGTTTTACCTTTAACATTTAAGACAAAAACATTGTTACAGTGTAAGACTTTTTACTTTGAATTATGTACAATTAATACAATTGTAAGTTGTGTTATACACAGTACTAGTTTCAAATTTATTGCATGTGTCTATTATAAAAAATTATGACTTGCTATCAGTAGGAGTGAACATCACGATTAAATTATAATTCTCTTTTTATGTAGCGGGTATAGGGGCGGATCTAGTAATTTGGAATGGGCTGAAAAGTAATTATACTAGGATTAAACATTAGCGGGGTGGGATAAATATGAAAAATGTAAAATTTACACTAGAAAGATTGAAAAAAGTTACGTAACCCTGGGCTTCAAACACTGTAGCCCTAACGTAGATCCTCCCATGTGGGGGAAAGCTAAATTACAAATGTAAGATGTAAAATACTTACCAAATTTAATACTTGTTTAATAAAGTAAATGCGTTTGTGTTGTTGGAAGTTTATTTTTAATGATAATATTTGGCCAAATACCTTGTGATCTTATGACATCACTAATGACCTTCCAAATAAGAAGTCACGTGTTCGAGTCCCATCGTAATAAGGGATGTTGGCATTATTATGAGCAAATACTATAATAGGTCTAGAAAGATATTCGGAAATAAATGATAACATATGTATTCAAAACTAAGAAACAACTAACAAACCCAGGTTGAATTGATATCTTAAAAGGAAAACAAATAAAATTAATTAATCTAGGGGTACCTCACCAAATGTATGAGTTGGTACTGAAGTATGTATTAAAAAATTATCCATATGAGCAATCTCAACAAATCAAAACAATGTATCTATATACCAAAATACGTTGACAAATATCTCAACTACAAATGCAAACTTTTGGCATAGCAATACAAAAACCTATACAACTGTTCCAATAAATTAAATCTTTGAATTACATATTCTTAGTGAGTAGGTTTAAGTATGATTTCACAATAAAATATAGGTGCAGGATTTATAAAACCTCATACAAATAATTACTTCTTCTTTAAATGATTTGCTTTTCAATTTTTTCCCTAAACTATTAGTGATTTCACATTCCCTTCCTGAACATCATTTATTATATATTTTTATTTTACCTGGTTACGCTCAACTGATTTAGTACAAGTTATCACATTTTAATACTTTAAATAGAAAAATATGGGGAACTCATTATATTTTATCTATATTTTTAAATAATAACTCCTTAGTATCTGGGGAACAGTCCAAATCGTCATTCTTTTAAAAAGTTAGTACATAATTTAATAATCCGTACTAAATAAATAAAAACAGGACCACAGCATGATATTGGGAATCATAGCATGATATGCGGGCGTGGGAAGGTGGCATCTTTATGATACATGTAGGGCCGACATAGAAAATTACTTCGTAATAAATAAATTTAAGGCATTTTATCAATAAGAACTACGACTATTGATTAAAATTACTGAATTCCATTCACACATCAGACAATATGTTTTAGGCCAAATTATAACTTAACAGTTAAGATTATTCTCTCTTAGCATCATCTATTAAATTTAATCATTAAATTGCGTGGAAAATTCAAGTCTTTAGTATAAAGTAGTCTTAACAGTTGGATCAAATCCAATAAAAAAGTTTCTAGTCTCTGTGTTTGGTAAATTTGAACTTTTGACATGATCAAATTATTAAAATCAACGGTTAGTACTTCGACCTAATGGGTGAAAAAATATGAAAAGTTGAATTATATTTCGGCCAAAAACGGAGTGGGCCTCATGGAAGTCTGCCAGGGGCACAAACAGAACCTAAGGAAGTGAGCAAATTCAGTAGAGAAAGAGAGAGGAATGTACAGGGAAGGAGCCGCCACACTCGCCGGGGATTAGGGAGAGAAGAGACAAATCGACCGTAGCTATGTGATCCACCAGAGCTGACGGCTGCAGACCCACAACCACCGGAGCACCATAGCTTTCCGTGAGACTTGCACCACCATCCTCGTCGGTTTTACATTGAAATCCGGCCCCCATTCTAGATCTTGATGAGATTTAGGGAGTTCGAAACTGGAAGCCTGGAAGGGGGGCTGGAAATTACTTCCGGATAACTTCCCCGCTTTTTCTCCCCCGCCCTGCCGCACTAATTGCTTTCCTTGTATCCTATACACTGTTCAGGATGCGGCTGTATATCTGTAATTTGGTTTGTAACCCGATTTGTTGGCCCCAGTAGGACATACTCTCTAAGGCCCATTTAGTAACTTTTATTTTTAGTTCCAGACCAAATCAAATTATACTTAAACAGATCAGATCAAATATGACTTTAATAATTATAAAATACATAAATACCAGACTAGTTCAGACTAGATCAGATATAAACAGACCAGACTTAAACACATCAGACCGGATCACACCAGCAAATTACAGTCCAACTAAAAATATCCTTATGGTCATTTTTATTATCAAATATTCAACTTTTAAATTCACTCTGGATAATTATTAAACAAACAATGTTTTATGTACATGTTTTTTAGACACATTTATAATTTTATATTGTTTGTGTCATAACAAAAGTTTTGTATAAAGTTAATAGTGCATTCCAAAAGTGTTTATCTATATACGATTGAGTTCTCATAATATATACCATAAACACATATACTATCTCCGTCCCGTTGGAATGTTCTCGTTCGGTTTACGATGCTTGACTGTCGATAAAGCAACTCGATCCCTGTTCACACTCCGCTTATTTTTAGTAAATAAAATTTACATATTCAGAAACTACATTAAAACCGCTACAAAGTCTGATCAAGAAAAGTTCAATTTGATAAAAATTTGATATATAAAGTAAAAGATTAGGAGTGACCTAAGTTGACCAATGAATAGTGAACGGGAACATTCCAACGGGACGGAGGGAGTATTTATGTTTTTGAACAGTGAACATGCCAATCTAAATAGATCGAACAACTTAACCATTCAAAGTCAATACAATATAATGTTACAAACTAGAGCATGATAAGATAATTAATCAATTTCTAGCCCTAGTTTTATTTAAGCTACACATGTTGGGAAGTTTATAAAGATATGAACTCATGATTAAAGTGTAGAATATAAGAAGATAAGGAAGTTCAAAGTTGTGATAGATGACAATCCTTGAAACTTTGTTACTAATCTTAAACTTAATATTGAATAGTAAAGTGATTAGTTGTAGCTGAATTGAAGTTTGGCTGATGATTTGAGGATGAGAAATGAAAAAAGAAGTGAGAGTAAATATTTATGAATTGAATAGAAAGAGAATAGTCTCAAAATTGTGTGTGGAAATGTGTGGATTCCCTCCTTAATTGAGAATTTCATAAGAATTCTAGAATACGGCGGAAATGTCTAAAATTCTCGTGATATGTGTAGAGAGGTATTGAATGTTCTAGAATATTCCGGAACTTTCTAGAGAGGGGTGGAATTGAAGCGTGTGAAAGAGTGTAAAATATTCTAGAACATTGTGGAGTTTTCTTGAGGAGTGTGAAATTCTCTAGAATCTTGTGAAAGTGTATGGAAGCCTCTAGAAAATTATAAAGACGTGTGGAGCTATTTAGATCCTTCCATAAGACTAGAGAAGCTTGTAGATGTTTTTTGAAAGACTCTAGAAACGTATTGGTGTATAGAGAGTTCTAGAAAACCTTGAAGAGATTAATATAAATACGGGTGACACTCCTCATTCTTAGGTGAAGACTTCCCAGAGTCTCCTTGAGTGATGAGAGAGAGATTCGAGGAGAGCCCATTAGTGAGTGAGCCTCCTTGAGAGAGGAGAGTGAGAATGAAATGTCACATATACAAAAAGTGAAATGAGCTGCATGTTACCTGTTACTTGTAAAATATCACTTGTGCATTTCAATTGTAAATACAAAATGATATTGTCGGATTGAATCTTTGTATTTGCGTGGGTGGGCATGTGAATGTTCAAGAATGATATGAGCTTGTGATCCTGAAAGAGACATGGGGTCGAACTTTCTTCAACGGGAAGAAGATGCTTAAGGTCATATAATGACAATTTTCGAAACTAAAAAGTATATTTACATAAAAATGCATTGGTGATTGAAGTGAAAGTGATACAGTGGAAGCTGAATATTCTCTCAGAACCATGATTCCAAAAATCTGGAACTCATGGAAGTTTTTGTGTTGAATAGTTCCTTAAACCTTTGTTGTATGTGTACGAGAAGCGCAAGAAATTGAAGAGGATTGAACCGAGCCCAACAAATGCTTGTTGTCTCCTTAAGTCAAATTTGCCCGCACCAATTGTGTCCCAGGATAGAACGATTTTCATTCCCGAAGGACACCGGCGAACCAAATGATGCACTAGAATGGTGGAGTTTGGATGAGGGAGATGAAGAAGACTTTATTGTATTTTTCGGACTTATGATTGTCTCTTTTAAAAACGCAGGAGTCAATTGGGATATAAGGGTTGGTTTGAAACTGCTTAAAAAAACACTTCTCACATTTTGGCTTAAAAAGGCACTTATTTTACCAAACATTACCAACCTCTATTCTGAAAATCGTTCTAGGCGCCCGACTAGTCCCCACTTAGGCGCTAGGCGGTGGTCGGGCGCCCCGATTTTCGTCTAGGCGCTCCGACTAATTGGTTTGCCGTCTAGGTGAATTAGTCGGCCGCCTATGGCGCCTAGTTGCCCGCCCAAAGCGCCTAATCGGGCGCCTAGGCCGTCTAGATTCGTCGAACATTACTTCACTTTTTAATTTTAATTTTCAAATCGATATGCGTACTTTAACTTTAGCCCATGGATATAATGAAATGAAGTTGTAAATTAAGATAAAACTATATAGTTTGTATGTATACCTAAGTTTTATCATTATATATATTTATAACATAATGAAGTTAGTTATCATATACTACGTATGATTAACTGTGATAATTCTATCATTCATGTTTGGTAATGTATATGTATATACATATTTTATACACACAAAAATACAATATTACTTATCATATTTATGCAAAAATATAGATAAAAATGCAATTTCTATGTTTCCGACTAGTCCCCGACGAGGCGCCCGCCTAGCCGCTTAGGCGTTAGGCGCTGGGCTAGCGCCCGACTATGCTGCCAACTTTTATTTTTTCTCGACTTTCGTGTCAAAAGTGCTTTTACTTTTTCTATTACACAAAAAGCACTTATTTTACCAAACACTACCAACTTTTACTTTTCAAAATTATTTTTTTCTCAAACACTATCAACTTTTACTGCAATCACTTTTTTCCAAAAAGTGTTTTTTTTAAGCAGAAGCAGTTGCAGACACTCTCTAAGTACTCTGGCCAGGAGACTGATCCCAAAAGGCACCCATTTAGAAAAAGGTGGCAGCCTTTCTTCTAAGTGTTGCCTTATCCGAAATTAATTAATTGTACCAAAATAATGTCTAAGTCTTAAAGCCACTTGGGTACCCACTCGTACCCGAAATCCGACCCAACCCGGCCCGCCAACGACGGCACGTGAAGTGCAATTTCACGCTCACCGCGTGCAGGGGACATTTCTTATTCATTTCAAAGAGGTTTTCTACAAATAATATATTGAAATATTAATTTGTAAACCATTTTTCCAACAACCTTAACGTACGGAGTATTACATATTATATGATACGGATTACGGAGTATCAATCTCATTTGATTACATATGTTTTTAATTACGTTAATTTGTGTAAGCGCACATACTTCAAAAAACTACCGACCGTAATAAATTACAAGCATTCATATGTTTCAATACTCACGAGCATCTTCATCCATGCTACTCAAATATTCGGTTTTTCATATTTATTTTTTGTCATGTCATTCCCACATAAACAAAATCAAAACTTAGGAAGTGTTTACGCCACTGTTAAAGTCACAGTTGGGTTAGTAAGACAGGTGAAACAAACACGCACAATGCTTAAAGAAATGCTTACTAACCGAAAGAGGTGCTTAAAGTGCCGCTTACTAAGCATACCACCTCCATGTATTAATTAAGCGGCACTTTAAGCGTTTTTAGTTTCCGAATTTACCTTTACCCCTTGCCGTTACATTATTGTTACACCTCTACCTGCTACCCTCTACCACTCGCCCTACTCTACTACCCCGACCCCATCCTACTCACTACCTCCATCCTCGTACCTTACCCCTTACCCTACCCCGACCATTACTCACCCCATCCCCACGTACCCCTTTTCCCTACAACGACCCTACCCCAACCCCCTACCACTACCACATGCCTCTACCTCGGCCCCACCCCGATCCCAATCCCACCCTATCGCCACCACTACCACCTTGACCCGACCTCGACCCCACCCTACCTCCATCCTCCTACCCCCACCCCCTTATCATACCCAATCCCTACCCCTACCCTACCCAACCTTACCCCGACCCCACCCTACCCAACCATTCCCTTACCCCTAACCACGACCCTACCCCACCCCATACCACTTGCCCCTACCTCAGCTCCACTCCACCTACCACCATCCTACCCCCACCCCTACCTCTAGCCCTTACCACCTACCCCGTCCCCCTACCCTACTCCCTACCACATGCCCTTACCTCAACCCCACCCTGATCTCGATCCCACCCTACCGCCATCCTACCCCACAATACCCCACCCCTACTGTGACACCGCACCCAAATGTCCTTGAAAATTCAATTTAAAATGCAAAGTTTATGTATTGAATTTCCTATTATCAAACGATTGTAAAACGATTAATATTTTACGTAGGGCATGATCGATTATTGTACTGTTCGAATTCGTATATTAGTGTCGGGCTTGCAAATACTTATTTGGGCCTTATTAATGAATAAAAGAGCCCAACATTATCTAAATAATGATACATAACCTTTCAAGACAAGTTGAGGAAGGTTGGGCAGCCCAAACATTACTTTGGGCCCAACCTGCTAAAAATACTAAGTATTCAGGAATGGCGCCCTAGGCCCACTCGAGGGTGACCCACACGGCTTGTATCCCAACAATGTGTATAATAATGTCAAAATAAGTGATAGGATGATTTGGGAAGAATACAAACACCTATGGTCCCATCTTTGACATTATTGAGCTAAATAATGGGAGTAGGTTTTTCTTCTATAGTATTCATCATGTAAATTATTGGGATGATCCTACACATATTTGAGATCAATAAAATTATGTAGGGAGTTGACTTGGTCTATATAAATTACAATGAGTACAAAAAGACATCTTTTGACAAGAGATAAAACAATAGGACCCATTCTTCCATTTTTGGATATATTGATTGATATTTTGCTCCCAAAATAATTGGGGAACACCATACTGCACCCCATCTCTTCCTTCCACCTGAAATACAAGAAAAATAATGTTAGGAGGCTGACTTTAGGGGCTGGACTTGACAAAAGAAGCAAGGGGGAACCCCACCTAGTCTATTTTCGCACAAAAAGATAGTGCTGGTTGTTTCCCTCCATAAGTGAAGTTATACTCGACCAAATAATGTGAATGAGGTGTCCTTGGATAGCCTTTGAAGTCTAGTTTCATATTTGAGTGGTCTCTGTGCGAGAAGGTAGAGTCTACCATACGAAAATAGAGCTGGAGTGAACTGCTGTGTGTGAACTAGAGCAGTGAGAGTGTTGAGGCTGTTTGGTTGATATCTCGAGTTATACCAATCGAAATAAGGCGTGTAAGATACCAAAAGAAAGCTATCAAGACGACGAATCCGTGAAGGTATGGTTTGCATCAATCGGAGTAGTGGAAGGCTTCCAAATCGTCGAAACAAAACACAACCTCGCAGAAACGGATCTACACTTCTAAAGTGAGTTTTAACCCCAAAACCTTTCCTTTCATTTTCCAAATGATATGAGCGATTGGTGGGACTATTATAAACTAATTAAAGTGTATAATATGTCCTTATAAAGTTATTTTATGTGTGTAAAGGTTAGATACTAACCTAGATCAAATCTTGGAAAAACTAGGAAACGAGTTCGCCGGAAAACACCCATTCGAGGGGCTGTTTTTGCATCGAAGTTTAGGGGTTGAGCTAGCACTTTGAGGAGGCTGTTTTACACTCGTATTTAAGCAAGGAATCAGTTCTTAATCCATCTTGACCAAAGCTTTGACCATTGGATCAAGAAGGAAAAGTTTAAAGCTCAATTAAGGTGAGGATCGACATCTAATTGCTTACAACTTGTAGGTTAAGCATGAGATTACCTAAATGCCTAAATCATAATTTTTCATGGATTATGGTGATTAAATATTGATGAATTATTGATATAGTTTCCAAAGAATGCAATTGGAAGTGATTTGAGGTTGTATGAATAATAAGAGATTAATTGAGTTATAAATGAACTATTTTGCGAAATAGGAATTTTACTCATGTATGAAATATGAGGATACATAAATGAATATTTATGTATTGAGATTGAATATTTAATTTGCTGCTACATAATTATAAATATGTAGAGAATTACAAAATGAGAATATTGGTATGATAACAATAATCTTAATAGTATTGAAATACTAGTTAGTGATTATTGGAAATTGTTGTTGGAATTGATCCTAGGGATTTGATTGTATGAAATGCAATTGAATATACTTCAAGTATATATAATGACTTAGTATGAAACTAAGGTTAAGTTATGGGCAGTCTTTAAGGATGATACATGGTAGTTTATTGATATGTCAATTCTAGGCATAGGTTTGCTTAGGAATTGGACCTTGGTGCATGGTAATGTGATAGAGCCGAACTCTAGAATGCATGGTAAGGTGGTAGACTTGTAGTATATGTATTGTTGAACTAGAGCCGAGCTCTAGGGCTTGCGTGGTGATGTGATAGAGCCGAGCTCTAGAACGCAAGGTAAGGAAATTGGCCCGAGTGACATGAATTGTATGGTGATGTGATAGAGCCGAGCTCTAGAATACAATGTCATGTATTAGGGTTGGACTCTATGAGTTGTCGTGGCTTATAGTCACGGGGAATGGGAATGGTGATTTCTAAAAGAACATGGGCCCACGGGCCGACTACTTGACTTTTATATAAAGTAAGTATATTTTCAACGGGGTAACTTAGGGTTACAATCATAATGTACTATCACCCTATTTGAGGGTCTTGTGTTTGAAATACTTGTTGCATGTATATCTATTAGATGCCTGCCACACCAGTACTTTATAGCCGTATAGAGTACTGACCCCTTCGGGGGCGTCCCACCACCATTTCAGGTTGACGCTCGAGCTTGCTACTTGTGCCCGTTGCTCGGGTGATCCTTTGGAGAGAAGACGTGGTTCGTGCCTTCTCCATTCTGTTTTGAACAATATTAAACATGCTCATGGATATTTTACTAAAGAACCTGTGTGTAACACCGCCCCCAAGTATTTGTACTTTATCAAATTATGTATTGAACCCAAGAAATGAATAAACGCATTTTACGTGATTGTGAATTTTTATCATTTCTTTTACGTGAATAGTAAAATTCACGTGGGGCCCACACCGGAAATGGGGCCGCCCGATATTATCGGGACCACATATTATATTCGTTTGGGTCAAGATAATACGTGTATAATGGTGGATATCCATGTTGGTCCATAAAACGTATATGCGTAACCATTTGGGCATATAAAGCCCATTTATCGGTACCGAAGTACTAACAGATAAAAGCCATAATAAATCATGGAGACCGCTAATTTAAAAGTTGGGGGATGTATATTCATTCTAAAAGCCAATAATAATTGGAAGAATGATAGATATTTCATTGGATCCGATAAAATGAAATATAGTAAAAACAGTCCGGAAAATACAACTTTCGGGACCAAGTGTACACTTGGGGACACAAAGGGATGACCTCCCACATAAGTGGGGGCCACCCCACGATTTTAGGCTGCAAGGGAATAGGGGGAGCCGCACAAGAAAGATAGAAGAGGGAGCATGAAGTGATTGGGATCAAACAATGAAATGGATGGGACCTCTCCCATGCCATTATTGAGAGAAATGCCAAAAAGGCATTCTCAATCATCCCAACTCATTGCAGCTCGGCCATACCCTCTTATTTGGTGAGGGAAGCTCTGAAAATACTCCATAGCAGCCACCATTCACGCACCCAAGCAAGGGGTGGAAGAAGGAAGGAAATAGAAGAAGAGAAGGGAGAGAAATAGGAGGAAAACTTGTGGTTAATAAGGTAATGACTTCATTAACCCCATTTCTTCACTATAATCATATTTCATACTCCTAGTATAGTTCTACACTTGTAAAAGTGTAGAATGGGAGTTGGAGGGTTGGTTCATATCCAAAACGGATTTAGAGAACAAAGTTGACCGGTTCGTCAGAAAATAACCTTTTAGAGGTTATTTGTATTGATAGGGGTTTTATGATGATAAAACCTTGTTATTAACTTGTATAAGGTATTTCAAGAACCTTCACGGAGTTGAAAGGGTCGCCGGAATTGTCGCCGGAGTTCGTTGAAGTTCACCGGAGTTTCACCGAGACTAAACCGGGAAGGCTAGAACTTCATAAGCTTCAATAAGGTGAGAAGACGGCTATATGTTTTATAACTTTTGCGTGAGGCATGAGATTACCTAAATTAATCAAGAACGTGTTTTATGAATTGATTAATGGTAGTAAAGTATGTGTTATGTCATGATAGAAACCATAACATAGTTGGAAAGCATGAAATGTAGGTTTGATTAGTGAAATTAATATAAATTGATATGTATGATGTTCCAAGGGCCAAAACAGGTATTTTTGGATCAAGGACTTCAAGTAGTACATGCATGTAAAATTTCACGTTAATCGGACTCCGTTTAGGCGGTCAAACGGGCATTGACCGCCAAGTCAACTACAATACCCGACCGGGTATTGGCAAATACCCGACCGGGTATTTGCTGGAAATATGCCCCGAGGGCTGCTGTCTCCTATACTCGATCGAGTATGGATAGGTACTCGATCGAGTATGCATGGAAAATTAGCCTTACGGGCTACTGTCTCCTGTACTCGACCGAGTATAGGTGGGTACTCGAT
Organism: Cuscuta epithymum; assembly: GCA_945859915.1. NCBI lineage: Eukaryota > Viridiplantae > Streptophyta > Magnoliopsida > Solanales > Convolvulaceae > Cuscuta > Cuscuta epithymum. The sequence goes on along the minus strand of CAMAPF010000031.1, from coordinate 8,747,492 downwards.
CGAGTATTGGGTTATACTCAAAACGGGTAGTTTTTGAGTAGGTTAACGTGGACCGATCAGGTGGGACCCGTCCACATTGGTTACTAAGGATTGTTACATGACTATAGGACTAGGTATTGTCCATAGTTAAGTGAATGAAAGGTTAGCCATATCCAAGTTAGGGTTGGTAAGGAATAAGGTTGAGGTTGAGTACCCTCGGGACGGTAAACGATCCCAAAACTCGGTGAGGTTGAGTATCCTCAGGACGGTAAACAATCCTAAAACTCGGTGAGGTTGAGTATCCTCAGGACGGTAAACAATCCTAAAACTCGGTGAGGTTGAGTATCCTCAGGACGGTAAATAATCCTAAAACTCGGTTGAGGTTGAGTATCCTCAGGACGGTAAATGATCCTAAAACTCGGTTGGGGTTGACTATCCCCGGGACGGTAAACACTCCTGAAACTCGGTAGGATATTATGAAGGTAGAATGTAGCTCTTGAGCTAGGCATTCAGGAATGAAAGGGGAAAGGTTGGGTAAGTACCTTATCTCTAAAAGACTTTTTGTTAGAAAACGACCTACGGGTCAAGTATTTTACAAGTATATACAGTATGTATTATCTTGGGAATGGGGGTAGCAATGGTTACACCTATAAATATATGTATCATCCTATTTTTGGGTCTCGTGTCTGAAACATTAGTTATTCCTCATATAGCCTGCTTGTCACTAGTACTTCTTTCTGTGAAGTACTGACCCCTCCGGGGGCCCTCACTATTTTTCAGGTTAAGGCTAAAGTCATGCTACCTGCACCTTTGCATAGGGTGGACTTCGAATAAGGAAGACTTGGTTCGTGCTTCCATTCTTATTTGACTTATGAAAATGCTCATGGATATTTGAACAATGTTTTCTGTTAAACTATTAAAGGGTCTGCGTGCTCATGTGTGCCACATGTGGCTAATCATCAAACATATTTTATTTCCGCATTTGTTTAAGTAATATATTGATGTTGATTGTATGGGTTTACTAATCGGTTTGGCAATAGAATCTATCGGACGCCTTGTATGATTTAATAAGAATGAACTACGTTGTTCTTATTGGGTTGTACGGCGGTTGTCTACGTGGCACGGATGGGGTCCGGGGCGTGACACTGTGTGCTCATGAATAGCCTTGTGTGGCCCTTTTTGTGTTAAACAATGTTTTCCACTGCGTTATGAATTACTCATTATGTTTGTTTATGGATGTTATATGTGTGAATGATATTCAAGACGCCTTGTATAATATGAATGTGTTGGACTGCGGTTGACTATTCGTATTGTACGGCGGATTGTTGACGTGTCCGGGGAGGTCCGGGGCGTGACAACTACCCCTACCTTACCCCGACCCCACCATACCCACCACTACCCCCACCCTTACCCCTAACCATGACCCTACCCCACCACTACCAACTTGCCCCTACCACGGCCCCACCTTACTGCCATCCTAGCCCTATCCCACCCCAACAGACCCAACTCCTAGCCCTTACATTAGTAAATTTATTTCCTTAACATGTGTGAAATTCATCATGGAACTTAATTGGGGGATGGAGAGATTATAAAACTAAAAGATGCACAGTTCAATGTAAAGTTATGTTTTGGTTGATTATATTTGGTAACGTTAGTTTTTTTCTAAATACATACCCGTAGTATAAAACTAAAACATATAAAACTAAAACACGCACAGTTTGTAAAGTTATGTTTTGGTTGATTATATTTTGTAACTTATTTCGGTCAAAGAATTTAAAAATAATATACGGAGTAATAGAAAAACACATACTACGTACTCCGTATTATTTAATTGTTGGTTTTAATTTGGAACGTTGGGTCATTTCCTTGTTCAAACAATGCCAAATGCTTTTTTTTTACAACCAATGCCAAATGCTTCTCAAGTCTCAACCATTGAATTTAGAAATTGTCTATTTTTAAGGAGGTATCAATATATACAGTTGACATTGTGAAAAATAATTATATACCCCAAACTTAACTTTGTGGTGGTATAAGCTCAACACTCCAAATCAGAATGTGCGAGATTAATATTATGATATTTTTTATATTGTTAGTGGCTTTAGAACTTGAATATAGATAATTCATTCACAAATGAATGTTAATTGTTCACTCCCAAATATTTGACTATTTAAATTATAAGCTTGACTTCATAAACTTGTATTCATGAAAGATACAATCTACATCTCGGCGTCACCGATTATGGCTATTAATACAAAATTCATTACATTTACCAGAGATACAAAATTAGCATGTTGAAATGTTGCATTCATACCTTTGGGACATTCAAAACAATTCCCCTTTTGATAGTTTATATAATATTCCTTCCGTACCAAATTAATTGTCTTGGAAGTATTAATGAAGTAGTTCAAACGATAAAAGATGAGAACATCTCAAAAACGAATATGAGGACATCATTTGGAACCGAGGAAGTATTATGTTGTAATAAGGAGTAAATAAAATATTATTATCCTACGGTGGAATGAACTTTGTTTTTTTTACCAGAAGTGAAATGAACTTTGTTAGTTTTTTTTTTTTTTTTTTTTTTTTTTTTTTTTTGCAAAAGAACTTTGTTAGTTATTATACATAAATGTATCCAACTATCCACTAAAACTATAAACATACTAGTAATACTATTTAAAATACAAATCTATTTACGTGAGACCAAACCTATCTGGGCGGGTTAGGAGGAAAATTGGCATGAAAAGTTTTATGACATATTTCTTTTTGCTAATAATAAAGCAGTATGCTTCGCTAGTCTGAAGGAAAGCATTTTACTGTAAAATGAAACTCAGAAATCAGAATACTGTCTCGTATGTAAACTTCAAAACCATAAAGTTATTATGAAGTTAAACAGAACACACATTGCTACACCAATTAAGCAAAAGATGGTCTCCGACCTGCTGGAGTACCATCCAGAATCCAGATCTGCAACATAAATCCACACTTCAAATGAAAATCGATGAATAAAGAAGTTGGAACATTACTATCATCATATATCCATTGGAGCTGCTCCTTCAGCGCCAGTTGAGTCTGCGGCAGGAGCGGCAGGAGCAGCAGGAGCATCACCCTCCCCGACTGCTTCTTCTTCTTCACCTCCCGCAACCTCAAACTCATTGATTAAAGATTGTATAGCTTCTTTATCCAACACGTGGAATGGCTCCCCTACCCCAAGCACGGCGATTGTGCAGGCCGAGCTCGTCAGCTTCTCTCCTTGCAAGGTTTCTCTCAATGCAAAGAGTGCATCCTTGAGCAGGCTTTCTCTTGGGGAATCCATGAAGGTCTCGTATCGACGCTCTAAGTATGTTTTTGCAGCTTGTGAGCGAGACCCAATGGCAAATGCTTGGTACTCGAAGTAGTTTCCACTTGGGCAGTTGTAATAGAGGTGTGCTCCCGACTCATCTAGCCCTCCTACAAGGAGGCCAACACCATATGGCCTTTTCCACGACCTCTGCGTGCAAACCTGAACAAACAACAATTGTGTTAGCACAGCCGAGGCACAAATAAGGGCCTGTTTGGTGAGGGTTACTTGGATCAAAAAACTTCTTTGGAAGGAAAAGCATTTTGTGAAATCGAATTCAGCCAACTATGCAAAAAACTTACTTGGATCAAATATCAACTACTTTGGTGCATGTTCTGCGGATAAGCAGGATAAACCGATTTATACAACCAAACAGGAATAGAATAATCTGATCAATTCTTTCAAATAGAGCCCTCTGTATATCCCCATTTGTTCTTCTTGTACACTTCTTATATCCGAATTTCAAAAGTGAAATTGTGTGGTCGAGAATTGTTTGAAAAATTCTCAATTTCAATCACACAATTCTTTTTTTATAAGATAATGAGAAGTTTAATTTGGCACAGCAAAAGAAGATTGTGAACAATTGAAAATTAACTATGGGACTGAGGGAGTAACAGATAGGGTGTACAACACTACAGAGAGTCAGGGAATGACTTTTCCATCATGTTTTGCAGTCATACTTTTAGGCAACACAAATGAGGTCAGTCCGGTATTACCTGCAGTCATAGTTTTAGGCAATTACCTTCATGCACTACCTATTAGCAGGCATGTTGAGGCACATACAATAAGGTGGTAACTGGTAAGTAATTAAGAGGCCGTTTGGGAACACTGTTTTTCGGCTTATCAGGCTTATCAACCAACTTTTTCATCAAACCCGTAACTTTTGCTTTCGCGCACTGAATTGTGTAATAAGCTGAAAAAGTAAGGTTGGAGTTAATTTTCTGGCTGTATTGGCTGAAGTTAATGTAGAGGACCATTTTAGCTATTTTTACATACAATTTTTTTCTTTATTTTATTAATAAAATATATTTTTAAAAAAAAAATTCTTAAATCAGCAGAATCAGCCAATGCAGCCACTTCAGCCAAAACTTTATAAATTTCAGCAGAATCAGCCAAAACAGCCGATTTTCGTGCTACCAAACGGCCTCTAAATATAACAGTTTTAGTTTGTACAACCTGGATCTTTTAAATTTTTGAATGAAGCCAGTCCATACCTATATTTTCAGCAAACCTCGGATGATACATTACATGCCTAGAAACTATTAATGCAGCCTACCTGTTTAGTAAACTGGTAAGGAAAGACACATTTGGATAAAAGGGACGCCAATACCAGAGACTCACAAATAAAAATCATACTGTTTCAGTTTGGTTTGGTTTAGATTTTTTCTTCAAAATATATTAAGAATTTATTAAATTTTATACATTGGTTCTGCCCGATACAGTGAAAGAAATACTACCAAACTCAAATCGAATTGCATATGGTTCGGTTCGGTTACAGTTTGATATAGCTCAGTTTGGTACGGTTCAGTTCAACCAAACCAAACCATTATGCCCACCCCTACTACAAATCATGATGAGACAACACAATAAATAAAATGAGGAACATAGATGCATATTAATCATTAGTGCTAGAATTTCATGCAAATCTCAATTAACTCCTTAGGCCTTTCTATTATTTCCAAATTCCACCTACAAAGTATAGCTCCGATTTTTTTATTTTAAGGAGCGTGTTTCTTTAACTTATTGAAACTGATCATGCAGTTTTAAAAAGCAGATCTTGGCTACTCATAGGTTGTTCAATTAACTTTTTTGAAGTGATTATCATACAAAATGATTATAATTTACCCAAGATTCTAAAAGCTGACTCTGGTTATCATTTTTGTCTTAAATGGTGTTTGGAGGTTTTGATTCAAAACTAAAAACAGAACCCAGAATAGTGTTGTGAGGAGAATATATATTTATCCAAAGTGTATCACAATTACTGGTTTATGTAATAAAGCTTCAAACGGAAAAAATGGCAGATTTGCTGTTGTGATGTGATAGCAGAATAATAACTAAAATAATTAGAGCCAATTCTAATAAACAGGAGTCAGGAGAGTGGCTTCTTAAATGGATCAGTAATCAGTTAGAAGGTCCCAGAATCACTTCTAAGAATTCACCAAACACATTAAAAAGCAATTTTTCGACTTTCTGTATTTGAATAACAGAAACAGTCTGGTGTTCAAGCATGGTTATTATAATAGGAAAAGAATGGTAACAAAACACTGAACACACTAACCTACTGGACTTGAGTTGGCCTCTTTGAGAGAAGAAGCTAAACATTATTGATCTAGTGTTTAGTTAAGTATAATAGGCTCATGATGGGGAGTGTCTGAAATGAAAAATGGAGTTCTTAAACCACAACATGCACTAATCTCCTAGCACATTTTAAACTTTCACAAATTACAATCTGGTGACTAGCCGTCCCAAAAATCCAGAAACTTTTATTTTTCTTTGATAGTCTTAGGTATCCTAAGAATATTGAAAAATTAAGCACTTATTGCTGGCTCGTTTCTACTTACTGCTCAGGATGAATTAACCAGCAGGTAGCAATTTAGCTAGAAAGTCACAAGTACACTGCAGTTATACCAAGGCTTCCTAGTAAGTGAAGTGGTATGTCGATAGCAGGACTTTAAAAAACGTTTACCGATGAATTAAATATCAAAGGTCAAGGAGCATATAAAAAACCAGCACCCAGAGATTCAAATTAACTAAAGATAAGAATTGAATCGGATATTCCAACCGAGCGTCGCTCCAAGAAAGAATCGATCAGTGGAACACGATTCGATAGCTCGTGCATTGAAAAGATTGACTAGAATAAAAAGCGCATAAATTAGGGTTTTCATTTAGAGTGAGACCTGTGCTTTATCAGCAAGCTGAACAACAAGTCGGCCAACAGGGAGTGGAGACTCGTACGAGTAACTGTAATTAATGCACTCATTGCGCATGTACCGGGACAGAACGCGGCCATCGGCGGTGAGGCCGGCGATTGCAACTCCAATGTGATCGTCGACCTTGAAGATCTTCTTCTGGTGAGAAGAAAGCTCGGAATTGGCTTTGTTGACGGAAGCAAAGACTACGTGAGTCTTCGATCTCAGACCTATCGCCGCCGAACCCTGTTTCACGGCCTCCATTGCGTACTCCACCTGGAACAGCCGTCCAGCCGGCGACCATGTCGTCACATCTGTATCATACTGGTTCCTAAACATCTTCGAACTCCCTACAGTCGATAATCACCCCTTGTTTCAACCGAGTCGCGTCGTTACCGAGTCAGTTCGTTTATATAGAACAAGGCGATGCTTTTGTTTTCTTTTCGTTCAAGGCAGGAGCCAGGAGTGACCGAGAGAAGCAATCTCAGGGACTGTCAATTTTTTATGTTTATAAATATAAATTCACATCGTTGTTTCAAACGTATTGGGCCTCTTTGCTTCAAAAAAATATCTTGGGCCTCTTTCTTTTAAAAAGGTGTATTGGGCCTCTTTTGTAAGTCAACTTTGCTAAACGGGCCTTAATTAGGTACTCAATGGAAACTAGAAGGGATAGCAACTTCAAAAAGAAGATTATGAAAAAATTTGGTAACACAAAATCTAGGGTGTTTTACTTTTTTCTATTAAACTCTCTCTATATTAAGATGTCTATATGAAATAATTTTTTGGATTAAGTGATATTTATATATGAAGTATGTATTTTGTGTGTTGAATAAACAGTTTGAATAAAATAAAACAATCAATTTAGTATTATTATTGGGTTATAATGTCAATGAGAAACGTCATTTATCAACATAAATTTATTCCACAATCCATTAAAAAATTAACAAAAAAGACTTCTTAAAGGAAAGGACTATTACTTTCCAGTTTAATGATTAACTCATTTTTCCGATTGAGTGATTAAGTTATGATTTCAATTAAGTCGTAGGAAAAATGACATAATGGCTGAACCATCATGAAGTCAATTAAATTGAAAGTAAACAAACCCTGATTGAATCTTATGAATGTTATCATGAAGTCAATTGAATCGAAAGTAAAAAGACCATAATTGAATCTTATGAATGCATTTAAATTGTTCGAAGTTTTGCTAAAACACCGGATGAATCTACTAATTATGAAATTATTATATCTGAATTGGTAGTAAAATATGCCATTTGAAAGCATAAGTCAACAATGGTTCCTCAACCTCGAATTCTTGGAAGTGAATTTGCACAAGAAATGGTGAACTGATTATATCTCATCTAATGAGCTTGTTTGAAACCATGTAAAGTTTTCTTGAAAACGTTGAGGTGTAATAGCTCTGCGATTGGTCTATAGGGATGGATACGTTGAGGTAGTGTAAGAGTCCAAATGGCGTTGTTAATATGTAGTTGATGAATAACCCAACAGTGATGGAGAGAAAGCTAAGAAATGCTCATACGGTCATGCCTTGAATGGATTCATTGATGGATTAGATGTTCTAGAACACGGGTTTAATGCACCAAACCCGCTCGTGATATGGAAATTCGACATATTGGCCTTCTGTGATTTGAAAAATGCGTCAAATCCCCTTGTGTTTTAATTAATCATGCACAAACCCCCTTTTATGAATAAATTCGGCGCATTCGCACCAGTTTTCCTAATATTTTGATTGAATATGCAAGTAAATATGTCAAAATCTATAAATAATATAAAAGTGTTAATCATTTTTCTTTTATTTGACAATTGAATTTATTCATTAAAGGGGTTCTGTGCATGATTAATTAAAACACAAGGGGGAGTTTCATGCATTTTTCAAATCACATGGGGCTAATGCGCCGAATTTCCATATCACTGGGGGGTTTAGTGCATTAAACCTTCTAGAACACTTATAGGCCGCTAATCGAGAATACCATTGTTATGTATCGGAGAAGGAAAAGCATACGCAAAAAATTCGAGCCCAAAGATAGTGTTGTCTCGTTAAGACTATTTTGCTCGACTAACACATCAAATGTCTCACCCAAAAGGCACCTATTGAATGAAAGGTGATGACCTTTCTTTCAAACTAAAAGTCATACATTTTCCGTCAAAATACTAATCCAAAAACGTAAAGTCTTTAAGTGGAATGTTGGATACCCAACGTTGACCCATCAAAGACTTGAACTCGACCCGACCGGCCGGACGAACGGTGGCAGCGACTGCGCATGTGAACAGTTAATTCCATGACGCTTACCGTATACGGGCATCGCCGCTCAACAAAACTTCGGTGTCCCAGGGGTCCAACCTAATAGCTAAGAAAAACTTATAAAAAGACACTTTTTTACCTCTCCATTTCCAGTGTGGGACAAACTCACTTCTTAAACTTGTCTTTGGCGAAGTTCAAAGAACAACTTCTCATTCATTTCTAAATGGTTTTGCACATTTTAATATATGATTGTGATTACCTTTCGGAGCACTATACTTGATCCTATCACAAACTAATTGTGAATTCATTGTTATTTTAATTCAAGGATGGTCATTAAATTAAATTAAATTAAATTAAAACAATTTTTCCAACAGCCAGTGCTAATAACCATGCCTTAACTTATACCTATAAGATCCAGAGGACTTGCATCTTTTACGAACTAACATTGGACCCGGTGAGTTAACTATTCAATAGGACTGAGTCCCATTTGTGATTGAGAGTTAATTGAGATGTATGTAGAGTTCCGATTAAAGTGGCGGGAACGCGGGATTGACTGATTCTGTTGATTTATGGGAAAAAATATTTAAAATATATTTTATCAATAAAAGAAGGAAAAATTTATACGAAAATAGCTAAAATGGTTCTATTTAGTAATTTCAGTCAATTCTGCCAGAAAATAACTTTAACTTTATTCATCTCGACTGTTACACAATTCGACGCGCGAAATGAAAAATTATATGTTTGGTGAAAAAGTGAACTGATAAAGTTGATAAATCGAAAAACATGAACACCAAACAACCACGTAGTACGGTTGGTGCATTGCAGTATACGGAGCATGACATAAGCAACCGAGTTGCTAGGCTAGTCTCAGGCCCGAGTTGAATATCAAAATTTTAGTTAAGTTTTTCATGATTGTTATTGTCAATTTTGTGTAAATCTTTTTAGTGTGTGGTGAGACTTTAGAGTCCTATTAGCATTATATAATTTTAAACTGTTGTAATATTATTTTGATCATTATGAAAAAAATCACAATTTTCCAGGCCGGTGGACTATCCGACCCACCCCTATAGATAGATGGGAATTTTACGGAAGAAGACCAAAGAGGGAAATTAATATCACTTTTTTCATGTTTCAACTTTTCTTTCAAAAACAGACTAGGAACGGGTTTCCTTTCACTAATAGACATTGAATAGTTATCCATGTTAATGGGGGGAAACGTCCCAACGGCTGTACGGAACGGCTATAGGAAGAATTATAGAAACTCAGTAAAGTGCAAACTTCACATGGAGTATATTATGATTGTACTATAAAATTAAAATAAATAAATATATTAGACAATACAAATGTAGATATAATATAAAAATATTAAAAACATAAATAACTAAAGCACATTTATAAATTCTGGAAATTATGAGAGACTAATAAGTATCGTAAAAAGGTATTCAAAATTAAATAAATTATGTTAAAATGAAATTTATATTGAATAAATAAAGAGAAATATATATATATATAAAAGTATAAAAATTAAAAAATATAATTTTTTTTCAAAAAATGAAGAAACGCAAATTAAAATTTGAAATTAGAATCTTAAACTTTCGATAAATTAAATAAAAAATTTAAAATATTAAAAACATGAAAATAGTTTTAAAAATTAGAGAGTAAAAATTTTAGAATAAAAACAAAAAAAATTAAAATTCAAAGAAATATATAAATCTTTAAAATCCGAGAAAATGAAAAAAATTAAAATTAAATAGTTGAAAATACATTAAATAATTTATATCTTTAAAATCCGAGAAAATAAAAAAAAATTAAATAGTTGAAAATACATTAAATAATTTTTTTCTAGTAAAATATACTCTGTATAAAATAAGTAATAAAAATCAGAAAATTAATGTCACTTAAAAGTATTTAAAAATAAAATATACTCATGGAATTAAAATTTGAAATTTAAATATGATGAACTTGAAAAATAATTACATATTCAAGAGAAAGTAAAATACCAATTCTCTATTGTAATTTTTCTTAAAGTACTTAAAATTTTAATTATTAGTATTGTTACTTTATTGTTAGTTTTTGTTTCTTATGATTTCCCTGTGTTTCTTTTTGTTGATAATTATGAAAATTTTGTTTTTCATTGTTTCTTTATGTATCATGTTGCTTTTCATATTCATAAATCAAAATTTAACTTTTTAGGTGTCTGTATCTAATTGATTTACACTAAACCTATATAGATATTTCTATTTTAAATATGTAGAAAAATAATAGCTATTTAAATAAAATACAAAAATCAGAATCAACAATAAACAATCATAAGAAACACACTGCAACAAAAAGTAACAAGATGCAACAAAAAACAACATTATGCAACAAAATGCAATACACATGATACAACAAAAAGAAACAAAAAATAATATACAAGGGTATCACAATAAATATTCAATTCAATCTATTGTTGCAACTTACTACATTTATCTAATTGAAAAATAAATTATTAGGTGACATAAATGATATGCAATGAAATACACACAAATAGCAACAATGAAATAGAAGCAAAGAGAAGCCAAGAAAGCAATGAGAAGTAAGGCCAGCTTTTCATTGCTAAGTTGATAAGAATGCCATTCAAACATTCAATTCCATTCTATCCCAAAAGAAATGAGAGGATGTAAAGAACCTCATAGGATATACAACAATAAACTAAGCCATAATTTTCTATATCCATAGTATTTTCTGAATAGCCAACTGCTACTTCCCTTCACTTTTTTGGATGAAAACTGCTACTTCCCTTCACATCGTCATGTCTTGTTTTCTGGGCCAAGAAGTAGCTATGCATTTTTAACCAACGGCTTCCAATATGTAAATCGAGCAAAAAAATCAAACAAGACCGATAGCTTATTCACTACGTACAAGGAATTAAAGAATACAAAGGCTAAACATCAGGAGAAGGGATGAAGAGCAGAAATTATTCACCTTTATTTTTTATGTAAATGAGTAAAATTATAAGACTAAACATAGTAATTGTCCAGTGCTCACTCTCAAATGCCCAGTGACCTGGACCAAGCGCATGCAAGACTCATCTGTAACCTATTTAATCATGGTTTATGTATGTGAACCCATCAATATCTTTTCCAGATTAGGGTCATCCTTGGCTTAATTAATAGTAAATTTGGTCCTCGCAAAATTATAAATCCTGATAGCAGAAGGCTTATCTGGGAAACCAAAACTATTCAGTTTTCCTAATAAATCATATAATGCTGCCCACATGCCAAGAAAAACAACTCTTTTGTGATTTTGATCAAGCTGTTAAACAAAGGGGACACCACAGAGGGCGGTGTCCAATCCCAATTGAAACACCCTTTAGATAGATAGTGTGTATCTATTTGATCCAAATGATATCTTTCTTTAAATGGATGTTCCTAAGAGATTTTAACAAGTCTGACATGCCATCATCCATAGCCCCTTCCTCATTTAGTTGACATAAAACCTCCCAAGCTACCTTAGCATTATGTCCACCTCAAAGAAACTGTTTGTAATGTGAGATGGTTTTATTATAGAAAAGTAAACGTGGGAAGGAAAGTTTTATTGAAATTCACGTCGAACAAAAATTATTCACCTTGTGGAAATCACAAATTAATCTACAAACACATAAGTCCATATTCCACTATTGACCACAATCCAGTGCACTTGGAAAACAAAACAATAAAAAATAAGCACTCTCTAATCTCACTCTTTTGTTTTTGTTAAAGAAATTAACACTGCCTAATCAAACATAAAAAAAAAAAAAACTAAGGCTCCACTTGGTGCTAGACCTAATCTCCTCTAAATAACATAGATGGCAATAGACTTTGATGTTACTGCTTTTAGATGTGCAATATCAGCAAAGTAAATACAACATAACGAACCTGATTGAGTTTTTTCTGGACCTTGATCCCCATTAAGTTGGCACTTGGCAAGTTGGAAGTGCCGATAATAGGTTTACAAATGGACTCCAGAGACTTCATCATAAACTCTCATCAGTCATCAGTGACCAACAGTTAGAGCAAGCATTAGCTTCTTTGCATCAATACCTAACATCATAATAATCTGATATATCTGGTAGTAAACAATAAGCCTGTTAGATTGAGATACGCATTTATTCATTCAGGATGAATGGTAACATCCAGGATGCTTTTCATCTAGAGAAATCTAATAGGATCCAGTAATACTGATAAAACTAAAAGCAAATGGAAAAGAATGAAATAGAGTATCACTGTATCGGTGCCCTTATTTATTAATTGTAATCCTAGAAGGATTACTAAAATGAAAAACAATAAAAAAAATTAATCATCAAAGTGGAGAAACCGACTAAAGGCACGAAGAAGGTCTATCAATGGAGAATTATAACACTTAGGTTGATGAAGGCAATGAATTGGATTTAATAGACTTTAATCTTATTGTCCAAAATCCTGAGGTATACCTTTATCGTCGCTACTCTTCTCTTTGTTTCCAGCCTGGAGACCAACAAATGGATAGCATGGCTGCCTGGCGATGCTGAAACGAGGAATCCGAACACACTTTTTCGGTCATGCTTAATTCCGGCTATGGGACCTTCCCTGAGATGAGAGTTGGAAGTCTCTCTGTCGTTCTCCCAGATTTGAAAAACACCGATCATAAATCTCTTCTGCGTCTCTCCGTCGCTCTCCCAGGTTTGAGAAACACCGATTGGAAATCTATTCAGCGTATCTCCATCGCTCTCCTCTGCGTCTCGGAAAATTGCTCTCATCTGCATCTCTCTCTCATGATATTACACTATTTGGGGAGGGATCGGTGAAATAGCCTAAAAATGAAATAAAAAACCAATATTGAAAAGAGAAGAGTTAAAAATGAAAAGAAAGATTAGTTGAGCGATAAACGATATTTGGTACCCAAAAGTAGACTATACGGGTAATTTGCACTAGATAGATATGGACACGTGATTTCCAGGCCGGGAGTGTTTGCGATTACTTTTGCTTTTTAAAAGTGATTTTTTAAGAGATTATTGAAAAAGTGATTTAAAGTAAAAGTGGATAGTGTTTGGAAATAGAAGTGATTTTTATTAAAAGGTAAAAGTTGGAATGTTTGATAAAAAAAGTGCTTTTTTGAGGTATTAATTTGTTAAAGTACAAATATAACCTTCTATATATTACATACAAATGGGAATTTGGGATATTGGGACAGTGCTCATAGAGACGGTGCTCCCTGGTAATAGCGTATTTCTATTCAAGGGATGCTAGCATAGTGTGTGTGTGTATATATATATATATACGAGTATATATATTCATGTATCTAAAGATGAAGAATATCAATTTTTAATTTTCTCGATTGTGGGAAGCATGAGAGCCGCGAAGTAGTTGCAGTGAGAAGCGAAGAGGAGGGTTCCGATTTCTGATTTCTTCTGAAGTTTGCAATTTTTGTATACATAATATATAATATCGTATAATTATAAATATATAAAGGAAGCAAAATAGAACTTGAAATGGAGTCGGACAGTTGCAGCAAAGCATTGGAGGATGCGGAAGAAGAAGGGCTTTTTGGGTTTTGGATCAATAAATTTGTCATTATTAATGTCCTTGGGGTTTGCTTTATTTACAAAAAAACCTAGAAGCAGTTAGAAGAAGCCAAATACCAGCTTCCAGCTTTTGGCTTTAAAGTGCTTTTTTAAGTAGAAGTAAGAGTTTGCAAACACTGATTTCTACTTTTTTTAAGCCAGAAGGTGAACAGTGCTTTTTTTTAATCTTTTGCAAACACTACCTAAGGGGGCGTTTGCGATTGCTTCAACTTTAAAAAAGTGATTTTTTAAAGTGATTGTTGAGAAAGTGATTTGTAGTGAAAGTTGGTAGTGTTTTAAAACAGAAGTGATTCTAATAAAAAAGTTAAAGTGTTTGGGAAAAAAGTGATTTTTGATGTAATGTTTTCTAAAATTACAAATATGCCCTAAAATAACATGCTTCCTCTACGGACCATTCTTTCAGAACTTATGTTTGCTGCTAAATCAATTCTTTCGGCCATGGCACCTAAACCTTGAAGATAACTTCCGTGTAAGGAGAAGACTCTTCAATAGACGACCGAGAGTCTATAAGAGCAAAGGTGATTCAATCGGGCGCCGCTGGCCATATGCTTCCCTCAGATTTTCCGCCGCCGGCCATATGCTTCCCTCATATTTTCTGCCGCCGACCATATGCTTCCCTCAGATTTCCCGCCGCCGGCCATATGCTTCCCTCAGATTTCCCGCCGCCGGCCATATGCTTCCCTCATATTTCCCTAATCCAAATCTGGGAGTTCTCACCTCCGTCTTCATCAGTAAATATATACATATATACGGAGTACATATAAGAATGACTTGTATTAAAAGCACTTTTATTAAGCGATAGAAAACACTCCTTAAATCCCTTTGTTGTGGGCCAAACGAGGCTCGTCCAAACCATCAAGTATAAAATTCAAAGGAAAAAAAACGGCCCGCACTTGAACACGTTTTTTGTGCTATGAATCTTCGGCTCATAACTCACCATTTTTAGTTTATATACGGCGTACTATCAGTAGCAAAACTCAAGTGGCGGATCATTTATCTTATTAATTAATGAATACTTTGGTGTCAATTTTTCTAAAGAAGTTCATCAATCAAAGTGAGATAATGGGAAATGAATAGCCGCATGTCATCATATACCAATGACAAAAAAGTTAAAAAAAAGTTAAAGGAAAAGCAAAAGTATGTCTTTTGAGGAAACTTATTTGGCTCTCTAAATCCCTCTATCTACGGAGTAGTAATAAAGTAGTCTACGTCCTTATTTTTTATTATATCCACAATTAAACTTATGTGATGTTAAAGATTAAAGAATGACTAATCACTAATGATTGGGTCCTTGGTGCTTGGTTCATCATATCAAATTTCCAAACGATGTTGCGACTTCCTAATTGCAAAATAATGAGGGTGTTGGGAGATGGCGTTTTAATCATTTGTGATTAGTAAGAAAGCAGATCATGATCTTCTAGAGAGGCAAATGATAAATCCAAAAAATACCTCGAACATACAACAAGATATGAGTGTCATAAATACTTACAAATATTTTTGAGTTGACCAACGCTTAGAGAGATGCTCCTCCTTCTTTCTAGACATGCGCGTCTTCGAACAACTTGAAGCCTGTGCAGCAGTAATGCCGTCGGCAGAGGGATCTAGACTTGTGACTTTGAAGACGAGGATCTCCTATGCGGCGGCGGTAAGGGATCCAATACCAGGCCAACGACTACACACCCAAAAGTGCTCCTTTTCCAATGCGGCTCGCCTGGGTTCGTTCAGAACTTTCAACGGATTCTTGTCGGTTCATTTCTTTGACAAATATTTACAGGTTCCCTCCCACCCTTTCACTTAGAGAGAATTCCCTAAATAGGAGCTAAAACGTTTTGAATTTCCAAAATAGGACTATTATGTTTTTTATTCCCTAAATATGAGTAAATTTCTGACAAGTTTGGCATTACTAGACTTTAAACATGGTAATTTTTTCCAAACTTGACAGATTAATCATATTCAGAGAATAAAAAAACATGATAGTCCTATTTTGGAATTTCAGAACGTTTTTATTCCTATTTAGGGCAATTTATGTTTCACTTATGCGCTGGTTGGTACTTTCCCTTTACCGGTGACATGAAATAATGAAATTATTATTTAAATTGGCACTAGTGGTAGTAAAAATACATTTGTTTTTATTATCGTACTAATTCTGTGTTTTCCTTAACATATACTTCGTATAGTGGTTGAAAATGAATATTTATATAATTTGTCTATATATTATTCTCTCTAAAATAATTGAATAATATATTGGCAATGCATTTTACGCTCATTCTCCCATCACCGTATCATACTTTCATTTTTCCGTTAAACACTGTTTATCTGATCAACGATAAATATCTTTCCTAAACGGGAATACCTATCAAATCTATGATTGATGATTCGTGTAGTGTATCAATGACGATCACACAAAATGATAATAGTATAAAAGAAGAGTTTTGAAAATATATGTAGAAATAGTATAAATTACGTAATACACAGGGATGGATTTAGGGGGGGCGCGGGGGGCGACCGCCCCCTTGGACTTTCAAAATTTTCTACCATATATGTAATATTTTCATAAAAATTTCATAATTTAATTAGATTCGCCCCCCTTAGCTTTTAATTTTCAAAAGTAATATATAGTGTTACATAATGTAATACTTAATTGAAGATTTAAAAGAAGAAACATCTAAAATAATAACATAACTTAAACAAATAAACAATAGAATAACTCGTTGTTTAAGATTTAGGATACTTATTATATAAGAATTCCTAGTTTTGTAATGTTTAATTATTTTTATTAGATAACAAGTACTTGATTTTGTAAAATATATATCAAACAATATTAAATATCAGACACACTAATTACACAGTTTTTAGATCACGTGAAATGAATCCAAAATATAAATGTTTATTGACATTAAATTACGTACACAATTCATTTACTTCTTGCTTTCTAAAAATAATTTATTGCATAGATAATAAACTTTAAATTACTATAGCATTAATACAAATATTAAAATATAATATGCACAATATGTGTGTGTGTGGTGCATACTATTCTAAAAATAATAATATCATACATACTACTATTGTAATATTAAGAAAACTGCTCATGAGTCATGACTCACGAACACCTTCCTTGGTGGCCGGACAAAAATTACAATTCAATAATAACCGATTCATGAGGTTAAACAATGTAGAAGTTATTAAAAATGTATTGGTTGATGTCTTTGTCATCGTCTAATTTAAACTTAGAATGTACAACTTAATAGATTTAAATGTCGTTGGGGATGTGTATGTATTAATGTCATTTTTTGAATAAAATTAGCCGCATAGCCCTACAGTAGCGGAAAAAATTCGCCCCGCTACACTAGGGGAAAAAATTTCGCCCCACTACACTAACGAAAATTTTTTCACCCCCTACACTACCGAAAAATTTCGCCCCCCTTGAATAGAAATCCTGGATCCGTCCCTGGTAATACATGTTTTTTAAAGTGTAGCTCATATAAGATGAGATTTGAATATCGTGGAGACGAAAATTGTGTTCTTAACTAAACGACATTGCGCCTCTAAATATAACTTATATGTGCCAAAAAAGAAAAAAAAATAACTTATATGTGCCTTGTTTAGCAGAAAACAACATGAAAAATGTTCTGCATATTCAAGTCCCTAAACGATGTTCTTCCAAAAAAAAAATCCCTAAACGATGCCAATCTAATCTACTTTTCAATTTTTTCATATATTTCCGTCATGTTATTCATTTGTTTTTCCTCTTTTGTTTTTTGGATTTTATTTAAAAAAGTATATGCAAATTTAACTTGCAAGGTTGAAAAATTGAATGAAAATTTACATTGAAGAACAAATTCACATTTTAACCATATTTATTTGTTGTCTCGTTTGTCTTTTGTTTGCAATTAATTGTTTATCTATAAAGTTATCATGTGACTTAATTATGTTTAGTAATGAAGATGGTGCTGCAGGAAATTTTAATGTTAACGTCAGTATAAGAGATGCAAACTAGTGTGTACGGTAAGTATTTTGTTACATAAGGCATTGGTTTATGTTTGATTTAAAAGGTGACATATTTCAGTTATGTTTTTGTTGATTTACACAAGGATGATAAAATTTAGAGCCCGTTTGGTAGCACCAAAATCGGCTGTTTTGGCTGATTCTGCTGAAATTTATGATATTCTGGCTGGAGTGGCTGTTTTGGCTGATTCTGCTGATTTAAGAAAAAAATATTTTAAAAATATATTTTATGAATAAATTAAAGAAAAAATTATATGTAAAAATAGCTAAAATGGTCCTCTACAGTAACTTCAGCCAATACAGCCAGAAAAGTAACTCCAACCTTACTTTTTCGGCTTATTACACAATTCAGCGCGCGAAAGTAAAAGTTACGTGTTTGGTGAAAAAGCTGGCTGATAAGCCTGATAAGCCGAAAACAGAGTTCTCCAAACGGGCTCTTAGAGATATGAAAAGGAGAGAGGAAGCGGCTCAGCTCAGCTGACAGCTGGTCGCCGACTCACTATCTCTTACGGGAGATCTCGGATTCGAAACGTAATGCAGTGAGTTTCAGCCTAGATTACTCCAGGCTCTCTCAACCCCCATACGCCCCCCGGACTGAAAAAAACATAAAAAACATATGAAAAGGAGAAATAATGAGAATAAGACTTAAACCCCCTATTAGTCTCGGAATTAACATTTAACCCCTTGAAACATATATACTCGTACTTGGCCCTAACATGCCCAGTTATTGCTTTAACCATTCACTAATAGCAGGATTATTCCTGTCCGGAATTTCCGGACAGGAGCCCCGTCCGGCCTCCTAGTCTCCTCCGTTTGGGGGCCTTCCCGGTGGTATTTTTTGTGTTTGTTCCTCGTCAAACCTAGTTCATCCATCCTCAAATATGTATATTCTGGACCAGTTAACTTGCAAAAATCATTTGATGACCTTCCCGATTGAATTTTTGGCTCAAATTTGGTATGGATGAACTATACTTGATGAGTAACATACACAAAAAATTTGAGCAAAAAATACCAACAGAAAGCCCCCCAAAAGGAGGAGGTCGGACGGCGCTCCGGTCAGGAAATTCGTGACCGGAAGATTACTCCACTAATAGTCTAGTACAAGTTAGAAATAATTACATAAATATGACCAAAATAAAGATGATTTACAAAAATATATGATTAGTAACTAGAGTAGTAATGAAATCAAAAGAATTACGATGATATATTTATAGCGGGAGTTGGTAACTGAGGAGGTCATCATAACGGTCCTTCATTGGGCTATTCTTACCTTCTCAATTTCTCCTCATTTTCGGACATCAAATCAAATGTCCTTCCGATAAATATAGGGTTTACATTAAATAGGAGTGTTGTCCATGTGCTAGCTAGGCCTTCTTCTAATAAATGAATGTTTGGCAGACATAAGTCTCTAACTTCTGATTTTTGTATTGTTTAAAAATTTCAACAAGCTTTTAGTTGTATGTCTGATATGACAAATTTTAAGAGTTTTTCAAAAAATAAAAGATTTTTTTTAGATGCTACGGCGAGCAGCATCTGAGAAAAGACTGTGATTTTTAGTATTAATTTGTCATAACAGTTTGTATGCCAAACGAAACCAAATAAAACAGTCGACTTTTTACCAAACAATTACCACTTTTTTTTAAGATCTTTTCAGTCATTAAAATCCAACAGTTATGTAGTACTTTAAAGTTCAAAAGTATATCATCCAGTCTGCCTGTCTCATGTCGGAGCGACCTCGTTACCTGTGTATGATATGGATTAACGCACGACTATCCACCCCTAGCATGGTGTCGAGCAGTCTTGGTACTGGTCCAAGGCTCCAAGCATTCATAGCACTCGTAGAGAATGCTGAAGCTATTCATTTTGTCCCGTGTGATGGTATTAATCGATCACGACCATTATTATTATGTACTTCTATTGCTTTTGGCTCCAGAGCTATAAGTCAATTCATGTTAGATGATTTCAAAAATATTTGGTGTTAAGTCTGAGAAGTTGTTATTAATGGATAAGATAAATTTTCTTGGATTGAAAACGTAAACCACTTAAACCAAAAGAGCAATCCGGCTATAATATAATTGAGAGTGTTGTTTTTTTTGAAAGGAGAGTGTTGTCAAAAAGAGTAGAAAGTGATTCTAATCTAAAGTACAATAAAAGGGACTTGATATATTAACACATCATTATAAGACATATTCTACATGAGTAATAAATTTATGATGTACGTTGAAGAAAAGTATAAATAGTTGAGATAGGTGAAAATCATTTGAATACATGATGAAAATTCACATTTCAAATTAAAGAAGGAAATAATAAGAAATTAACTAAACAGAAGTGTAACCATTTTCAATTCAAAAAAGCAACACTATATTTGTATTCTCTAAATAATAGTAATTACTTTGATGTTTGTAAAATGAGATATTACCCAAAATGGGACTAAAAAAGTTTGAAAATTCCAAAATAGGACTTCCATGTTTTTATTCCCAAAATAGGACTAATTACTGCCATGTTTTGGCAGTACCAGACTTCAAACATGGCAGTATTTTCCAAATTTGACAGTAATTAGTCCTATTTTGGGAATAAAAACATGACAGTTCTATTTTGGAATTTTCGAACTTTTTTAGTCCCATTTTGGGAACTTTCCCTTGTAAAATACTACCAATAATACAAGCATAATGTCAAAATTCATCCGTCTCTTAACACTTAGCCAAGTTTGACCGACACAAAAATAATAAAATTACTTCATCCGTCCCTTAAATCGTTGACAAACTAGTTTGACCCGTATGACGAATAATAAAGTACAACATGCGTGATTGCGGTTTGTGCAACAGAGAGGAATAATAGAAACCAAAAATTAGTTAATTAAAAGTGATACTATAAATCACATATTAATTGATTAAATGTCAAAGTTATAAGAGATAAAGTGACTATGTAAAACTTGATAATGGCAACGTATGATAAGAATGCGTACTCCTATATAAATCTTAAACATAATACTCATTTTTTGAGACTTTGCCTCCATATTTTAAACTTTGCTACATTTTGATTTTTTTGCAGTATTCAAATGTTTTATATACTTTCCTTGATTGTTAAATTTTTCATTTAGAAACACTCAATTATTTTTACTTTTCTACTCGCATCTTCATTTTCATAATATTTCATTAGTTATCTTACTTTTTTCATACTATTCATTATCCTTGCTATTTCACGCTTAAATAAAATGTCCAAAATTTTATGTAGCAAACTTTTAAATACGAAGAGAGTGTTATTTTAGGCAGTTTCCAATAGAACTTAGAATGCCAGGAAATGACCCGCACGAGTAGTTTAGTTGATTGAGTAGTGAGAAATTTGGATCAAGGATCAAAGTTCGAATCCCGCAACGATTGTGTGAAGGTTACAGCCTCTGAAATGGGTTGGACCTCTGACGCGCACATGTATATGAGCGTACTACCACTTTAATGACTGAGTCACCGTGATTTACATGCTTCCATGTGCCCTGTCAGGTCGGGGCATGAGGAACTCCGGGATGGGAGATTCCACCCTTTTTTTTGGATCAACCAGAATGCTAGGAAATGGTGAGAATTGGCAAAGAAGAACAAAGAAATACAGACAAACAGTGAGATAGCTAAATCATTTATTAACATTTAAGTAAAATGTCGGCATTTTTGTATGAGTGCAGTATGGTAACAGTGTGATACCACGATTTAATTGGTCTAAAAAAATGAAAAACTAAAATTGGAAAAATTACAAAAAGAAAGAAAGTTGTAAAGAGAATCAGGAGGGAGAGGGTGGCATGATTATTAGTTTTTCAAAGCGTTTTGTTGCCTTTCATCTTTTCCTTTATTTCTTTCTCTTTCCTCGTCCTTGTCTGTCTGTCTGCTTGCCGAAAATTTGTGTGCAGACAAACTACACCTTCGAAGTAAGCAGAGAAGAATTCCCCCCACACAAAAAAGAAGGAATTTTTGTAAGGAAAAGTTAAATTGTTTCAAACCCTAGCTAGAGCCTCTACTCTCTGTTCATCTCTGTCACTGTAAATGGAGTCTTTATCACGGCCATCTCACAGACGGAAGCTCAACAGCGCAGCCAATGGCGTCTCATTTTCAGCGAAAAACGCGTACGACGACGTTTTCTCGTCCACCCCGAAGAAGCGAGGACCCGGACCGACCAGACCCGTCTGGGACTACGCTGAGATTTTCGGGCCTTCCCGCGGGTCGTCCATTCCGGTTCTTGATCTTTCAGTTCTCGAGGACCGGGCCGGCGCGTCGGTGGAGGATTTTCGGAGCTCTAAAATTGATTATTCCAACATTTTTGGTGGTTTTGCTGATGAGGATATTGCTTTGCCTTACGAGGATGTGATTGCTAAAAGAGGAAAACAACGGTCTTCTAGTCAAGCTAAGTGAGTTCTTATTTTGGGAAGTTTTTTTTTCCTTTTTCAAATCATGCTTTTCAACTATTGGTTTTTTATATCACTGGGTTATGTGACATTTTAGGTGATCATTAGATCATATACATGATTTTGTTGACCTTTTTTATGGTGGTATTTTCTGCAATGTCGGGTTATTAAACAGTTTTGATCGGTGAGAATTGTTAAAAAGAAAATAAGTTTTTTTTCTAGCTTTTTATAGTTAATGGGGAGTCTTGTTTTCAAGATTTTCTTTTCTTTTCTTTTTTTCTACTACTAATGAACTAATATATCAGGTTAAAAGTTAAAATAAAAAAGAACAGCCACTTGAGGAAAGTAGTAATACTGCGTACGTGTATTTGCTGTCACTTTTCAGTTTATCTTGGGCTGCTATGTGTATGAAGAATGAAACTTGAGAAATTCTCAAATTTGAGTTTGTATACAGATGGGCTCTTTGTGGTATTTTCATATATGAAGTAGTAGATGGATTCAAATTAAGCAACTCTTTCATGGTTTTGGGGTTTCTGAATTGCTTCTGCTAGAATATCTCTTATTACTTCATCATGCTCTAGAAATTTAGTTATGTGACATTTACCTGTGTTGAAACACTACTTTTTGCAGGACTCGTTCTCAAGAATCCAATCATTTTAGTACTTCAAATGAAACAAATGAAGCCTTCACGTGTGATTCTTCTTCTGATCAATCTTTTGATGGGGAAAAGCGTGTTAACATGTCCTATAATAAGACCAGCATTCAAGGAACTGAAGATGGTTTAAATGGGATGACACGTATTGCTCAACTCCATGCTGTTCCTGGATTTACCTTTTTTATAGACGAAACAGCCCGCCTAAAGACAACTGATGGCATTGAGCCACCACCACCATCACCACCACCACCATCACCACCACCACCATCACCACCACTGCCGCCTCTACACGTGAAACATGACAAGAAAAGCTTCAGTGGGGAGATAGCCAAAAGCTATAGTTTGGATGGATTCAATTTCAGCGGTAATCTATCTAATCCCGAGTCAGTTCCATCTAAAGTGACTAACCCTCCAAGTTCATTGGATGATGAAACCAATCTTCGTACACAAACAAAATCCAAATCCAAACAGGGTGTAAACTCAGCATCACCACTTTCTTCTGATGAGGAGCTTGATGTGAATTCAGATGCAGCTGTTTCTGCTGCTGCTCTGAAGAGGGCCATGGAGAAGGCTCAAGAGAGTATAAGGCTGGCGAAAGAGCTCATGGAAAGATACAAAGAGGGTATTCCAGGTCATCAAAAGCAGCGGAGTTCTAAAGTTGGGGATGATAAACAGGATTGTATAAAAGGGAACAACTCGAAGAATATGAAGGGGAAAAACACTGATTCTCCTAACCATCATGCAATTAGAAATGGTGATATTGCTTCGTGCCTCAAACAATGTGAGGAACTCTCTATTAATGGGGACCATAATTCTGAAACTTTGTTTTTTGAAATGTTAAATGCCACAAAACACGAAAAGTGGACCGTTACATCGCAGCATGGGAAGAAAAAGAATAAGGATACGAAGGTAATATCTGAAAAGGGTCCTGATCCAAGGGGCAAAGAGTTTTCTGGAAGAACTGGACAGCTGGGGGTAAATGTGAGAAACTTAGATTCAGAGGAGCAGGCGGTTGCGTCAGTGAAGATGAATGTCCTCCACGGGTCGTGCATTCCGGTTCTTGTTATGGCCAAACCAGGAAAAAGTGAAAATATGAATGTCAATAATGAATTTGAACTCAGTAAGGAGAGAGGTGGGTCTTCTAATGATTTGGAGAATCTGGAGAAAATGCAAGATAATGATAAAGATGAAAACTTTATGGCCCAAGAGCTGGAAAATGATGCTCGAGACGATGGATTTGAGAAACCATCCAAAAGTGAGAAGGAAAAGCTGGAGCATGTGGAATGTGATGAGCTGCAGAAGGAAGTAGAAGTTGTTCCTAACTGTGAAAAAATAACCAGGAGAGTACGGAAGACGTGGAACAAAAGAGAAACTGAGTTTGAACATAGAGGAAATGGAATTGATTTTTGGTTTGAGATTGAAGAAAGCTGTGAGGGCAGTCACCAAGTTTTTCAAGTAGGGGGAAAAGACGGAGTGAGATCAAATAGAGTTGACATGCCTGACATTAATGTTTCCAAAGAAACAGAGAGACTAGATGAAGATCATGTAAGGCAATCGGATGAGGTTCAAGAGCCTGAAACACATGCACTGGAAAGCTCTGAGAAGAAGACTGATGAAGAAGAAGAACATGCAAGAGTGGAGGAGAGTGTTCAAGAGATTTTCACCGATGAGGTAAGTGATTGTATTCAGATTGAGAAGACTGATGAAAGGCATGAAAATCAACATATTGAAGCAAATAAAGCTGCTGGAGAAGAAAGTGAGTATGTAGAAGTAGAAACTGATACAGATGATGAATATCAGGATATAAATTTAACTCAAAGTGGGGATGAAGAATTTGAGAGTAAAGACAAAGAATATCAGGAAAGCACTGTAATCCTCAACCGGGAAGAAGAAACTGCATGTGCGCAAAGTGGGGCCAATGAAGTTACACTTGAGGCTGAAGATGAGGTGAAGACTCACCTGACTTCTGCATCTAATAGCGGTGAAAGTTGTAGTTTACATGAGATTGGAGAAGAATGCACATCGCCAACAAAAGAAGTCAGTTTGGAAACAAATGAACAGAATATATCTTATAAAGAGAATGAGGGACTGCAGGGGATAACTGATATTTTCTCCAAGGAACCCGGCAGTAATGGTGGCCTTCAAAGTGCTCACGAAAGTGATATATGCCAGGATGAGCAGAATGAAAGGCAAGACACTAGTGATGACCTTTACTGTGATGCCTCTGGAGAAAGTATTGCTTCTATGGCGCATGAGCAAGAAATTCCAAATGAGAAGGAAGGTTCCAGAACAGATAGTTTGATTCCTGAGAATCTAATTCAAACACATGAAAGTGTTGAATTTGAAAAAGATGGTATGGCCAGTAACACACCTGATGAGAATGTCATTGGATGCAATTCAGATGATGAGCCGAAGATCCAAACTCCTGAAGAAGTTATAGGCCTCGGAGAACAAATAATTTCAGAGAATGGTAAAGAATCAGAGTTTCCTTCCAATGCTTTCAATGGAGAGTACTGGAGAGTAGACGAATCTGCAGGGGACGATGAAACCATCAAGGAGGCTGATTCCGTCTATGATGATGAAGCATATAAAGAATTTGTAGCCATTGGTAAAGAAAGCAGCCCTGCTGTGAATCAGAAGGAACAGGAACCTTCTCATGTTCCCTTGACCAAAAATGAAGAATCTACAGTTGGTTATGAAGAAGACAAGAAAATCGCTGTCCCTGAGGAGCATGAAGTTAAAAAATCTGGGGGGAAAGGTGGGGGAGATAATAAAGATCAATACAGTAAAGTTGGAGTGGACAAGAAAGAAAGAGAGCGTGACCGAGAAAGAATAGTTGTGGAAAGAGCCATCCGTGAAGCTCGCGAGAGAGCATTTGCTGAGGCCCGCGAAAGGGCTGCTGTGGAAAGGGCAACAGCTGAAGTTCGACAGAGGGCAATGACTGAAGCAAGGGAAAAGGCAGGAAAGTCTTCTTCTTCTTCTGCTGGAAACAACAAACAGTCAGTTGGAAAAGCTTCTTCTGAAGCAAAGCTTAGAGCAGAACGTGCTGCTGTGGAGAGAGCCACTGCTGAAGCACGTGAGCGTGCTTTAGAAAAGGCTATGTCGCTCAAGTCCACTGCTGAAGTTAAAGTAGTGGCTGAAAAACTTGGTGGTAATACAAAGTATTCTGGTGCTTCTTCTCAAGAAAATGGATTGAAGCATTCTCTGTCTTCTTCTGTGAGTGTTTTTGTCCTTTGTCTAGTTCTGGAGAACTCCTAATTAGAGGTTTTTGGAGGCCAACTTATATTTATGAGTAATAATATCATGCTCATTTAACTGCTAATTTACCAAACAAACATTTATTATTTTCATCCAGATTAACCAAATATTTACTCAAACTACAATTTTATATATGCACCTGGTTCACCGAGGTTCAACCAGTTATAACCAGACCTAGGTTTAGTTACGTTCATCTGACTTGTTTGAAAAATCACTCTATTCAAACAGACTATTGGAGTCTCACATGAAAAAAACGAGGAGAGAATGATGAGTTAATAAGAATTTGGGTGAACTAGGTAAAAATTGAATTCAGTCTCTTAGTGTGGTTTGATCTCAGTGTCTTATAACCCAATTGAGTGACCCCACCCATTCCTGAATTCTATTAACTTGGGCCTAACTGACTCCAAAAGGAACCTCAAGAGGGGAGAGTCTGAGACACTTAAGTCTCCTTAACCTAAACCAGGCTTAAGAATGACTTGAGGTTGACAAATAGGCTAAATTACCCTAAACAGTTTACCCAAATAATGTGTGCAAGTAGACAAACAAACCACAACCGGACCTATATTTGACACTATTAAATTAGCCCAACACACCCCAAAAGAATCTTCAAGAGATAGGACACTTAAACACAACTTTTGCAAGCATGTCACATCTAGGATAATGATTTAGCTTGTGCAGGACTTGGAGAGGATTAGCGCAACCAATGGATCAGCTCAGAGGCGTAAAGCGATACTGGAAAGGCACCAGAGGATAACAGAACGAGCGGTATGTCATGCTCATAAGATAATTGTGATCCAACAGTTATGGTCCTTATCTGAGTTTTCTCTCTTCTGAATGGGTACTTTTCAGGCAAAAGCTTTAGCAGAGAAGAACATGCGTGATCTTCTAGCTCAGAAAGAGCAAGCAGAGAGAAATGTAATTCTTCCTTGTATCAATTATGAATTGTTTATAGCGTTCATTTACGTTTGCACGATAATAATGAACCCCTTCCATTTTATTGCAGAGACTAGCACAATCATTGGATGCTGAGATCAAGAGATGGGCTAGTGGGAAGGAAGGGAACCTGCGAGCACTTCTTTCTACTCTCCAATATGTATGTATTTATCTTTCCCTCCACTCCCAGCCATTTTCCAGTAGCAACAAACAAATAGGTGCGGTGGGAGATCTAAGAAAGGGGCCTTAAAATGTTTTCCCTCGGGTTGGAAAAAATAGAAAAAGTTCCATAAATAGAACAAAAATATAACAAATTTCTACAACTAGGACCAATATCGTTTTTTTTTAAAACGGACTCTCTCAATCATAGAAAAAGAATTATTAACTACTTTTATTCTTTTTTAAGACTGACTGAATCCTATGTGTATAGAAAATAAAGATGATTCTATTTAGGCACACATAACCCATCTTTTACTCATATTTTACACATTTCTTTAAAAAATTTATCTTACATGTAATAATGTTTCACACTTTTTTGCTAGTTTTTAACATGCAGCCCCCCTAACTTGTCTAGTTCTAGAATATTTTAGTTATCTATAGATTTTAGAGTATATCCCCCCCCCCCCTTTAATATATTGTCAGCCTATCATGTGGCAGTGCTAGTAGCTCTAGATTTGAGATCAGAATTATCAGAATCAATATAGCTTTAATCTTTAAACACTACTTTTGGCAAAAAACCTATTTGCTGATATAGTATAGTATCAGTATCTTTGCTCATGTTTGGACTTACTTTTTTGGCCATGCAGATCCTTGGACCTGATAGCGGTTGGCAACCAATCTCTCTCACTGAGATCATAACCACATCTGCGGTAAAAAAAGGTTACAGGAAAGCTACTCTTTGTGTTCATCCTGACAAATTGCAGCAAAGGAGAGCAAGTATTCAGCAAAAGTACATATGTGAGAAGGTTTTTGACATGCTCAAGGTGTGTTGTTGAAATGCCTCTTTGTTTCCATAATGCACCCTACACCTGGTGCACGGGGTGCCTTATAACCGTTGATATGCACATAGTGAGTGACTATGTGTGGATCAACGGGGAGCATACTGTGGAATGGTGCACCAAGTGTAGGGTGGTGTCGACCTGTTTCTTCCTTTTCATGGTTTGAAGTTCTGAACCCATTTAAATCATGCCTTATTCACCCTAAAAGGTGAGGCTTGCCTGATACTTGTATATATTTGATATTATTGTGCTAAACACTTGATGTATGACGCTTAATACACCGTTCAGTTAAAATTGAGGGGAACAGCTTGAGGTGCGGATAAGTTACTCAAACCTGGGCCCTATGAGACTAACTTAAATTACGAGGTGCCACATAAACAAATGGCTGACAATCAGATCAAACTATGATACCATATTACATACTATCATTAAATTAGCTAACTCATCCTGAAAGAAAAGCATCATCTCGAGGTGTGTTTTAATCCATACTTGACACTGAATGTGAAAACCTTGACCACATAACAGTAGACTACTAGACTTTCTTGCCGAATATTGTAATTGCTTTTGGCTTGGCTGAGTTTCTTTTTTTTTTTTAATGTTGCCTCTTGCTTTGAACTTCAGGCTGCATGGAACAAGTTCAACTCTGAGGAGAGGTAAAAATGAAGGTGGCAGGGGGGTTAACTAGCTATCCTACACATTTCCGCGGGCAATTCTTTTTCCAAAAGGGGGAATGGAATCCAGAGTCCAAGGCGTCTTGTCGTATATTTACATTAGATTAGATTAGATCAACTTAGAGAGCATTTATTTAACTATTCTGTAGAATCATGTAGCTAGAGACTTTAAGTTGATCGACTCTCATTATTTGGGAAGATGAAATCATTGTTTCAACTAGCCAAACCCATGTTGATGTGTATATTAAGAGCATCTCCAAAGGGGGCTATTTCCAAATCCTAATGTTATTATGAATTGTTATTATTGTGAAAAAAGAGGACAAAACACTATTAAAAATAGATGGATTATCTTTGACTCCCTATATCTAGAGCAGTATTCTCTCGTTTTTGTTCGATTTCACAAATTCTTTTTCCTTTTAAGTTAATTTGTATCAAGAAATCCTTCTGCTTTATACCTTTTTAATTTCCTCGCTCTTTTCACATGTCCGCATTTCGTAAAAAAGTGCCAAATCTAATGCGGAGGAAAAAAATGAGACCATAGAGCAAGAGGTTAATGGCTACTTTTGGTCCTTTTTTTATACCTAATTTAGCTCCTATACCTTACCACTGATTGTATGGTGTAAACTGTACAACTTGCGACATTTTTTTAATTTTTATTGCAAATTGAGGCGTTTGCTAATTGAGTTCACTGTACTTGTATTGAACACTAAATATATTTTGTTGAATATTAAGAGTCCAATATTGATTATCATGATTTCTACTTCATTTTTTTAATATAAAATTCTTAAATTATATCCATTACCAACTGCTACAAGTTCTATTATACGAATCTAATTTAATGTTGTACTTGTGAAATCTGCTTTGATATGCAAAACATAAGTTTTGTTGGTTTAACATTAAGATATTTGCATTGAGCATCCAATCTTCTTTATTGAGTATTAGAGCTCTTCAATTGAATCTAAAAATTTCAAAAAGCACAAAGAAAAGACACATATGTGCGAAGAAAAGGAGAAGAAGTCATGGAAGAGAGCAAAAGCATTTAGGCCTTAAGGGGGAAGACCAACAACAACAACAACAATAACAACAACAACAACCGAGCCTTAGTCCCAAAAGATTATCGTTCCAAATTTATTGGATGTCCTCGAAGGGACATAAGGGGAAGACCATTAAGAGAAAATACTAAAAAGAAAAGAACTAATGGTGTTATTATAGCTATTCAAATCACAAAGATACCACTGTACATCCAGGTGTGCTGTATAATTTGCAATTTAAGGTTTGTACCCATTCCTTTCCTAGTAACTTGTGCGGAATAAATTTTAGTTATGTCTAAAGACAAACCATGTCCTGCTGGATTATCAAGACAAAAGTGTGAAAACCGGATAAACCTCACCAATCCGGAAAAACCCAATCCGGACAGGTAAAACCCGACTAACACAGGAAAATATGATTTCCGATGCTTGTTAATGTTTAAGTTTTTGTTACTTTTTATTAAGCATTTTTAATCTAATAAAAGTGCATACCCAACTTCACAAAAAAAAAGAGGCAAATAAGCCCTTGAACTAATCGGTAATTTGCAATCAAGCCCTGCAATAGGTTGACTGTACAACTAAACACTCTAACCCGTGAAATTAACTCAATTAGGCCCTCTTCATCGGCTTTCTCCCGTCCTTAA
The DNA here is from genome assembly GCA_945859915.1 of Cuscuta epithymum. Taxonomy (NCBI): domain Eukaryota; kingdom Viridiplantae; phylum Streptophyta; class Magnoliopsida; order Solanales; family Convolvulaceae; genus Cuscuta; species Cuscuta epithymum. The sequence continues at coordinate 8,716,841 of CAMAPF010000031.1, read as the reverse complement.
CCGCTAAGCTTATAATCATATCCAACGTGGATCTGATAGGATATGGGAAAAACGTAGAGATGGATGTTGAGTAGGACAATAAGACATAAAGCTTGTCTTTCGCGTTTGAGAACTGAAACGTTCCCATTTAAATGGTACACTTCGAACAGAGCACTTTATCTCAAATTTTCATATTGTTGGAACACAAACCTAAAATTAGAATGAAGAGTGACCGTTGATGCGAAGAAAATACTTGGTATCCTTGGGCACGCCTACAATCTCCATGCTTTAGCGTGGCCCATGTCTTGCATCTAGGGTTTACTTAGGTATGTTATTTCCCATTTAAAAGTGCTTTCAAATTTGAAATCTTAGTTGAAAGGGTTTTGTGCGTACAATGAGTTTATTAAATTAGTTTATGTTTGTATGAAACAGGTTGTTGATTGCTATACAATGTTTGCTCAATTGTATTTAAACATTCACCATGGATGGAATTTTGCGCGAGATCCTACAATTACGTATGTGAATGGTGAAGTTGAAAAACAAAACAGGTAAACCCAGACTACATCTCTTAACCTCACCTCATTAAATTTGCAAAAAAAGAATATATATTCAAACATTGTGGATCTTTACTATAAGCTTTGTCATGAAGGCATGGACCAGTTACGGCTCTCGAGTGATGATTACAATGCTGTTATTTTGATTGAGGAAGTTGCCAAATGAGGCGAAATTGAAATATATGTCGAACACATGTTACATGATTCTTCCCATCATTCAGAGTTGTCGTGTATTGGTGCAAGTAATGATGTTGGGATGGCAAATGAAGCAGGTGAAGCATGTGACAGATATGTGAACACACACAAGTGGTAGAAAATGTTGAAATGAATAATGAAAACTCTGAAAGTGAGGGTGTTGCTATGGAAATTAATCCTACACCATTTGAATAAGATAGATCCAATAGTGATGATGAAGACTTTGTTCCAGGGGATGAAGACCAAGAGGATAATGATGAAGAAGATTCAGAAAAAACTTATGAAGTTAGTGCACAGTTCAGAAAAACAGAAGGAGTCAGGATATTGAAGAGAGTGAAAATGATCGAAAATGACAGGGAGGACCCCACGAGTTATGTATTTGAAAATGAGGAAGAAGAAGCAAGAAATAGAGTCAAAACCAACTTTCCTTTCTACAATCATGAGTCTCATCCACCCACATTGGATGTGGGGATGTTGTTTGATTGATGGATGGAAAGCATTCAAAAATGCTCTAATAAGGAAAGCCATTCATGAGAAAAAGGACATACATTTTGTAAAAAACGGGCCAATGAGGGTTAGATTCAAATTTGTTAAAAACTGTCCCTTTGAGTGTTCAGCATCCAGGGAAGAAACTTAGGTTGTTTTCAGATTAAGACACTCGTCTCTTAAAATAGATTCAATCAGAGGTTCCATTTACTGGTTGTCAATCAGAAGTGGATATAGGACACATACGAGGCAAAGATCAGTGATAATCCCAGTATAGACCATATAGAACTGAAGAAACACATTGTACACATGCTGAAAATCAATGCCAATGTTTGGATGGTTGGTTGAACAATAAATGCAGTGCGGAAATCAATAAATGCCAAATTTGAAGAGAAATTTAAAAGAATACGTGATTAGGCACAAGAACGTTTGGACTATAATCCCGGATGCACTGTGAAAATCCTCATAGAGAGGCACATTTCTCAAGGACCTTGTGTGTTCAAAAGAATGTATGTGTGCTTTAGTGTTATGAAAGCAGGCTTCCTTAAATGGTGTAGGAAGACAATAGGGCTGGATGACTCCTTCATCAAGACTGCTTTAAAGGGTGAGATATTGTCTACGGTTGAAAGGGATGCCAATAACCAAATGTACCCCGTCGTGTGGGCTGTTGTGGAGATAGAAAATACTGATTCTTGGAGAGGATTTTTATCACTTTTGAAGGATGGTTTGGACATTGAAACTGCTGCTACTTGGACGTTTATTAGTGATCAGCAAAAGGTAACCCTAAGATTAGTTTCGGTTTTTTTAGTTTACTGTATTTTAGTTGTATTATTGGTTTGTTTCTTACTGTGTTATTTAGTTTAATGTTTTTTTACTTGTACTCCCTCCGTCCCAATTTGTTTTGCAAAGTCAACATTTTTTGGTCAACCAATAATAAAAGTCTAACCTCCCTATAGATAATTAATTCAATTTTTAATAATTAAAATCTAAATATTCAAAAACTGCATTAAAATCTCTTCAAAGTTGTAAACTCCAAATTAGAAAATAATTAAAAATTGACATCCTAATTAAGTAAACAACGAGACTGTTTGACTAAGAATAGTCAAATTTGCAACTTTTTTTGGGACGGATGTAGTATTATTTGTTTGTTTTGTATTTTTTTAGTTTAAAATTTTTACTTGAATTATTTGTTTGTTTGTTACTCTTTTTTTAGTTTGGTGTTTGTACTTGTATTATTTGTTTGTTGCTTACTGTTTTTTACAGTTTAGTGATTTTACTTGAATTATTTGTTTGCTTCTTATTGTTTTTTAGTTTAGTGTTTGTAAGAGCCTTTATTATTAGTTTGTTGCTTACCGTTTTTTTAGTTTAGTGTTTTTAATTGAATTATTCGCGCGTTTCTTACTATTTTCTAGTTTAGTGTTTGTAAGAGCCTTTGTTATTACTGTGTTGCTTACTGTTTTTAGTTTAGTGTTTTTACTTGAATTATTTGTTTGCTTCTTACTGTGTTTTTTAGAGGGGGTTAGGTCATAGATGTTACTAATTAAAAGTAGTTTGACAAATCTAGGACCTCTTTTAGTAAAAGCCAAAAAAGAGACCCGCCGTGCCAATCATTTAAAAACGTTTGAATGAAAATATCAAAGATACCCCCAACAACTAATGAATGTTTCGTACATGTAAATCAAACCGCCACTTCCGGCTTCATCAAAATGCTACACCCATTTCCAACATTAAAAAAATTATATGATTAAAAAAACATTAAAAAACTATATGATTTTTATATGTAGTTACTGTTACCCGATTCAACCATTTATAATTATCCGACTTGCTAGTTACAGTTACCCGATTTGATTAGTTATAGTTACCCGCCGCCAATTACAATTATCCGACTAGCTACAGTTACCGAACTCATCATTTGCAGTTACATGACCCGTTCAGTTATAGTTACCCGACCCGTCAGTTACAGTTATCTGACTCGTCCAGTTACAGTTACCCGACCCGTCCAGTTACAGTTACCCGACTCGTTAGTTTCAGGTATCCGACCCGTCCATTTACAGTTACCCGACTTGTCAGTTACAATTATCCGACTCGTCCAGTTACAGTTACTCGATCCGTCCAGCTACAGTTACCTGAGTCGTCCAGTTACAATTATATGACTCATGCAGTTACATTTATCCGACCCGTCCAGTTACAATTACCCGAATATACCTAATGGCTAATACAATTATCCGATTTGATGGTGACCACAGCTAGCGAACACCATTGATACCCACTAATGACCAATACTCCCGGCCACCGACGCTGCCGTCCAATGCCACGGGTGGCCCGACGCCTCCCTACACTGCACAACCACCACAACAGTGACCACTCTGCCCATCTCTGACAGCCAACTTCCCCAGCCTCTATGGCAGTAACAGTCGCCGCCACTGCGGCATGACTGCCGCCGCTCCAGCGGCGACAGATTCCGCCCGTAAGTGATCCTTCCTAGCCCCTGCAGCCCCCAATCCCCCATTCCAATCTCTCCCAGTGAACCTCCCCTGCCTCAGCCCAGCCCCTGCTCGGCCCCCCTTCCTTGCCTCACCCAGCCCTCTCTTCGGCTTCCCTAGCCACCTATTCATCTCCCACAGCCCCAACCACCTCCCAGGCGCATCCCCGAAACCCTAATCGTTGCAATTCGCACCAACGTTGACATTTGACTTCGTCGCAAATATGAAATTGAGTCTCCACTTCATTAAATCGGAACTAGAGGAAGAAGAAGAGTGGTTTGTCGAGGTTGGAGACGCCGTCAATGGTTCACCCCATTGCTAGAGCCCGGTGAGTCGTCGCAGATTCCATCTTCTTCGTCGCAGGTGCGACGGACCGGCGCTGCAGAGTTTTGAGTCGTTGTCGTCGTTGTGCCACCACCGTCTCTGAATTTCTGTGCAGCGATGGATGCAGAGAGTGACATAGCAGGCTCTCAGTCGCATGGTAGAGGGAGAATGGGAGATGCTCGGGAAACGGAGATAAGGTTGAGGGCTTTTCAGATATTTTACATTGCCTTTAGTTCCTTTTATGTCCAAAACGGGATTAGCTCCTATTCTTGTCCAGCGGAAACACGGGAGTCTCTTTTTGACATTATTTGTTTTTGGAGCTCTGTTTTGTACTTATCTCTTACGTTTGTTAAGTGTTAGTACTTTTTTGTTTCTTACTTGCAGGGACTACTAAATGCAATCAATGAGTTATTTCCAAATGCAGAAGTGAGGAACTCTCCTAGGCATATCCATGCGAATTGAAGTAAGAGACATATAGGTAAAGTGATGAAAAAATATTTTTGGACATGTGCTCAGTCTACTAATGAAGCTCAGTTCAGGTACAATATGGAAGCATTAGGAAAGGCAGATCAGGGGGGCAAGGATGATTTGGAGAAATACAGTCCCTCACTGTGGTCAAAAGTATTTATCCGAACACAAAGAAGCGGCAATAATAATAAAAGCTCGGACCAGTAAGACATTTATAATTCATGTAACAACATAATATAATACGTTATACGCATAACAACAGAAATTATCTAAAAAAGAATCTTTACCATCCAATTTTGGCATCTTAGAAATTTCCCACCACTCTTGTGTGAAGCAGACAAAGGAGCTTTAAGGCTGCATCAACAATAGAAAGGGGGTTCATAATTTAGGGTTCTTCTTCTTGTAGGACTTTGCAAAGCACTACGCTCTTGTCGAATAGTGGTTACAGTTGGAGAAATCCATTTCCCAAGATAACGCCTTCTGAGGGGAAGAACATCGACAAAGAAGACAATTGAACAGACTCCAAAAAATTGAAGAAGAATAGGGAAAATTGGAAACATAAGAAAACAGTTTCTTGTTCGGCGTGAGGAAGAAGATGACAAAGAGATAAGGACGACAAATGAAAAAGGAAATAGAAAGAAATAAAGGAAATGAAGTTGATTAAAGTAAATGAAGCATTGAAAATGAAGCATTGAAAGTTGATTAATGTCGCGTATAAATGAAGCATTGAAAGCTGACCAACAAGCCACATAAGCGCCAACTACCACTTTACCGGCTAAGGACGGGAAGGAACCGATGAAGAGGGTCTAATTGAGTTATTTTCACTGGTTAGAGTGGTTAGCTATACGGTCAACAGGTTGCAGGGTTTGATTGCAAATTACAATTAGTTCGAGAGCTTATTTACCATTTTCTCCACAAAACAATCATGTGCTATTCCCAAAATAGGAATAGTTTATGTTTACTCTTCTTATTGTTTTACCTCCTTATAATCCCCAATATAATTTTTATTATTGTACTATCCAATTATGTATATCACATTCAGATATAAGTTAAAATGCTTACAAAATATTTTCAACTTTTTTAAATTTATGTTTGAGCAAAGTATGCTATATAACAAAGAGGCTTATATCAGCAAATTTAGATACTATATTACTTATTAATATAACAAAATTTCTGAATTTTTCTCATCATAGTGACGAATACTTTTTATTTTTTTTTATTTTTTAGATATCTACTTACTTCTCCTTACTTAATAATAGAGTACAACCTTCTAATTGAAATTGAATTTTCAATAATTTGCTATTGAGTTAACTTATAACGCTTATTTTATTCTTTTGCTTCTCTCTAGGATGGTTCGCCGCCGCTAAGGTTTTTTCTCCGCTATCGAAATTGTCGAGGAGCGGCTGTCTCCCTACATAGTTAGGGTTTTTTGTTCCACCGAGCTTCGCTCGTGTGGCTTGAATTTTCGTGGAACGAGAACTACATGTGGTTTTCCATTTTGAGTGCGACTTGGATTTTTGTGGGCGAAGAAACACAAAGCAACATGATAGAGTTTTCTTTTGCACCTCGGACATGGATTTCAATGGCAAATCTCAAGGAGCAAATTGACAAGAGCAAATTGACGAGTGCAAAAAGAATAAGGTTTCAGACGAATTTTCCCGGGGTTGAAATTCTCTTTTACCATATTACAGCACCTCACCCTCCTCCTGAACCACCTCCGCGCGAGGTAGCAAAGCGGCAAAAGTTGTTATTATCGTATCATTTTTCCTTTCGCAGTACTTATTTTTATTTGAGTTCGAGCAGATATGGTTGGACCATTGGAGTATTTTGATTTTTGAAGAACTTTTGATAGACAGTGTTTCATTTTCGGTCGTTTTAGGCTTCTTCTTGCCCGTTTTGTGTCTAGCGAGTCAGGTTGCTTTGTATGGGTGGCTGACTCTAAGTCTATTCCTAGGGCTTATAATCGGATCTGTAATTGTTGTCTGGATTTTGTCTTGCATGTTTGCTCTATATTAGTGAAAAGCCGTTTTGATGATAAAAAATTAATTGCTATTGAGTTCAATCAGTGAATAGTCATTAATTGCATTAAAGTCCTATATTCAAACTCCTTTTGTCCCCCTATTATTGAGACGAAAGGAAGTGATATGGTTAAGTAGAATTGTGTGGTTGATAATGAGTTGATAAAGTGGGAATAAAGTAAGAATGAATTAGAGTCACACAAATGTTACCAAATATGGTACGTAGTATGAAACAATACTAGGGGGACATCCAAAAATGGTAAAATGGGACAATTATAGGGGGCGGAGAGAGTAATATTTACATCTACTTACCTTTTTTTTGGAACTAAGTGGCTTAAATTGATATAAGAGCATTCATCAAGGGAAATAAAAGACAAAAGTACCACTCCCAACCACCGACCCTCGAACCAGACTCCGAACCAATCACCTGTAAAAAAGCAATATGGTTCGCTGATCCTATAATGGGTCTAAATGAGTCTAAAATTGTAACAGTAAACCTTTCATCACCCTAACCTAATGCAAGAGTCTGACAGGAAAAATGTAAATGACAAAAACAAACATAGTCTGATTAATCGAAAAAACAAAAATAAAAGCATAAACATGGGAATTCAGCCACATCCTCAACAACCCAAAGAGCTTTCCCTAAACCTCAGCAGCAAAGACCCTCTTCACATTTCTCGGCAGGGCAATAAGCCTAGACCCGCCCCAACCCCGTTTTTTGGGGCATCAACCGCTATTTTGTCTTTTTTTGCTTCCTCTTTCTTTTCCTCCTCCCAAGTCCTCCTACGCTTCTGCTCGCTAGTGTTTTCCTCCGTAGCTGCTGTCACCTCTTCCTCATTATTGCGGAACTTATGGCCTCCCGTCACAGTGAGAACACAGTTCTGCCTTCTTGTCCCACTTCCACCACTACCGTCACTCCCCCCACCCTGAAGCACTCCTCGGCCACCCATCGACCCTTCTGGTAGAAGCCATTTATTCCCAGTCATCAAACGGGGTCCCCCCTGCACGAAGGTGTGCCTCATAGGGCTTAGCCAGCTCCCCTCCATTAAATTCATAGATCAGGGGACAAAACCTATCAGCGTGCTTCATTATACCACATGAAAAGCAAAAACTTGACAATTTCTCATACTTAAAATCAACCCAGTGTCCCTTATCCTATCCCTTTCTGAGAGTAGTGCCAACTTTAATCGGTTTTCCTACATCAATAATAAGCCTAATCCTCATATAGGATCTCCAGTTCTCCTCAAACTGACTCTCATCAAAGCTAATAAACTTTCCAATAAAATTTCATATTCTTCTTGCTGCCCCAATATTCATAAAGTCATACGGTACATTATGTACCTGCATCCATTGTTCTAAAACTCGCTAGGCGCTAGTCGGGCGGTTGAGGGGCGCCTAGCGCCCAGGCGGCCGACTAGGCCGATTTTTTGGCCGACTAGGCCGATTTTTCGGCCTCTACGGTTAGGGCCGACTAGGCCGCCTAGGCCGATTAATCGGTCCGCCTAGGCCGATTTTTAGAACAATGCCTGCATCCAGAACTCTGTCTCATTAAGAGGAACCTGCAGTGGCACATCTCCTGGCATAAATGCCCTTAAGAGCAACATATTCTGCTCGAAAATCCATGGACCACCACTATTAACACGTCCCATATCAATATCATGATAAAAAGTGAACATATACCTTTTTTCACCGATTTCTTTGATGGTAATGCCTTTGCCTGGTCTCCATATTGAAGCCATGAGATCCCTGAGCACGAGAAATTTCACCATCCTGTCTGTGAGAACTGTCCCAACCACAGGGAAGATTTCCTGCTTGGCTGAAATTCCTTCATCCTCGGTGGACTCCTCCTCGAAAACTAATTCCTCTTCATGTGCCCCGATCATCATCTTCTTGTATTTGTTGACTATGTCTTCCATCCCTGCTTCGTTTCCTTCGGTGTCGTCCGTGGAATGCCTTGTCGAACTGCTGGACTCCCAAAGATGAAACCACTCCCAAAACCTGCTAGACTCTGTCAGCACCACCGAAGCCAAGCGCCGCCCGGAAGTCCGAACCAAAACAAAACGCGCACGAAGATCTTGTGAGGGCTAAGGAACGACCGCTAGCGAACGATCGGCGCTAGAAAAACTATGCTGCACAAAAACTAACCCTAAGGAATGAACTAGGGACGACCGCAAAAAAATCTATTACTTTACATCTACTTACTTAATAATTAAGGACAACCTTCTAGTTGGAACTGTTGATTTTGAAATTGGAATTATGTATGAACATATATAGTATATATATACTATATATAGTATATATATATACTATATATATAGTTTATATGTTGATTTTTTATTTCAATAAATGGAATCACAATAGCACGTTAAGATCTAAAACTTTGTAGAAAATGCAGTACGAGTAATTATTGGTCATATATATGTAGTATTAAATAAACTTCATCCGCGTTTTCTAATTTCAAAGCTAATTTCAAACATCATTAGATTTCCTATTCCCATAAATATTGTCACACACGCAATCAGGTCTTAAAGCAAAGTTGGAAGTATGACGACAAACATTGGAGAACAAGGGTTTCAGACTAAGTCGGAGCAAAACAGAGTACATGGAGTGCAAGTTTGGTGGAGGTAGAAGCAGTGGTAATAGTGAGATTACTCTAGATGGTAAGGAGATACCGGTTTATCAAAAGTAATGAACAAAGAAATCTTAATATACTCACATGTTGAAAAGAAACAAATTTTCTTCACCAAAGCGGTGCATGTCATTTATAAGGAGGTTTCCCAAAATCTAATAATGTGATATTTGATGTGTCTGGTATTACATTACACTGTCACTTTTTAATATATTCCCTATAATGGATTTACTATCTATAACAAACAAACATTTATTTAAAATAAAATGATGAATCATTTAATTATTGTATAAAATATATATTTTACAAAGTATTGAAACGTTCTCAAAATTCGCCTGAAGCAATGCCCGGATAAAACACTATTATTAATTAATACTAGTATATTTTATAACTACTCCATATAAAATTTTGTACTCCCTATGTAAAATTGAGATTGAGGATTTTCCTGCATTAACCGGGTTGACCCGGGACTCTCATTCGTTCCGTTGCATCCCGGTCCGGATTTTACCCTCCAAGGCTCAAGTAGCCTACATTGAGTTTACCCCCCACCTTCAAGCAGTCGCCGAAAAAAGGGTTCAGTGGCTCATTCATCTCTCTAGCAGTTTTCTTTCTTTCTCTTCAACCATCATCATCCATGGCTGACAAGACCGACTCCGATTCTCGCCCCACTCAAATCTCCAAAGGTACTGTATTATTTTCCGGCACTAGTTCAAATCTTATTCCATGCCATCACATTCAACTTCACCTACTGGTTCTATTCCCGTTCTTTGTAAAACTCCTATACTGGCACTCACATTCTCGCTCCCAATGGCGGGTTTACGGTTGGTTTATCATATGTGACTTGGTTCGTTCCTTTTTTCTGATTTTCTAATTGTTCCTATGTCACTTACTGTTTTGTTGCGACTCAGCCTTCTGTAAGCTATGCCTTTTTACCTATAATTTCTACGATTGCGCGTTCTAAATGCCTGTTAAAGGAGTGTGGAATTCCCGCTCTGGAAAGACAGTTATTGTGACTGATTAGTGCCAATTACTAGCGTGTATGAAAACTAATTTCTGTCATAAATCTATCATTCTGTGTAATATTTTTAGCATATCTCTCTTTATCCATGCATCTTTCAGAAAGTAAGGATGTATGCTAGCACCTTTTGGATGATGGGAACTAAACTTGTTCTATCTTAGCGATTAAGTTTGTGAAATTTTGTATTATGAAGTATTACTACCTCCTTACAAATCACTTCTAAGTAACCATCCTTTAAAATATTCACCATACTTCCCTAGTTTATTGTAAATTATTCGGGTTTGCAGAATTTGCATTCTATTTTAGCGTTTTATCAAGTAACACACTAACACTCACATAATTATGCTAATGGATCTTATTGTGCTCTTCACATTTAAATATTAATCTTTTGGTGGGGCTAACTCAATCCATTTTTTAATGATGAATGTATGTTGTATATATTGTCTTTTATTCCCCTCCACCATTACGATTTTTGTTTGTATCTAATAATTCTAACACTTGTTTTGCTAAATTAACTCAGTTCTTTTGTTTCAATTACTCTTTAGAAGACATGCAAGGATCCACCAATCCTGTCCCGCTTTCACCACAATGGCTTTTTCCAAAACCTGGGGAGAACAAATCGGGGACATCAACAGGGGTGTGTTATCTTTTAGTTTGAAAATTTTCTTTTCCTTTGTAATATAATACAGAGTACAATATTTTAGCTTACATCGGAAAGTGATGATTCTATTTAATCACCATCGGTGATAGTGAGCTCGTGCTGGAGTCTGATATGCAGTTGATGACTTAATTGCAGGAGGTCAATTTCAGCCCGCATTCAGCTTATGTGGTTCAGTCCGACCCCCCAAAGTCCCCAAGGATGGGTGATGATGTTAGTGACCAACAGAAGAAGATAGGCGTATTTAAGCCTTCTGTGATGAAGACGGAATCTGCAGGCCATAATCGTTGGCGTGAAGAAGAAAGAGACACTAATTCCTCTACCCGCTGGGACCGTTCGAGGGTGGGGGATGGTGATGATCGCAAGGTGGATCGCTGGACTCCTGGTGGAAGGCATTTTGGAGAACCTCGCCGTGTTCCATTGGAACGTGTTGCTGATTTGGGAAATAGGGGGAGTAATTACGATCAGCATCGAGATGGCAAGTGGAACACACGATGTGGGTCTGATACCAGGGACACAGATCTGCATGAGAAACGGAGTGATTTCATCAAAGATGTTGAGTATCCCTCAGAAAAAAGGCAGTCTAATCTTGGATATCACAATAATGAACAAAGAGAAGGGGACAACTATCGTCCCTGGAGACCTAATTTGTCCCTGAGTCAAGGTAGGGTAGATCCCTCTCACCATTTAGACATGGCGCCAAACAAGCAGGGCTATACAGTAAGCCATGGTTGGGGACGTGGAGAAAATGCTCCAACTTCCTCCCCTGGTCAAGGAAGGATGCCCTCTCTAGGCAGTCATATGGATGGTGTTTCTTCTCATATTTGGTCAGAGAAGGTTGAAAGTATCCACAATGAGTCATCTCCTTTACGATACAGCCGGGACAAGTTGTTAGATGTGTATAAGGTTACTGATTTGACATCCTCTAGCAAAATTTTAGGAGGGGCTGTTCAAATACCTTTACTTGTGCAAGAGGAAACTCTTGAGCCTCTAGCCTTTTGTGTACCCAGTGCTGAAGAAATGGTAATTTCAAGTTGTTATTTTATTGTCTAGTTAAGTGTGTCTCAATTAGTCATGTATATATAAGTTTTCATAGGTAATCCTGAAAGGAATTGACAATGGGGAAATTCTGAGTAGCGGAGCACCACAGGGGAATAAAGATGGTTCTGCTGGCCGAAATTCAACTGAATTTATGCAGTCAAGAAAAAATCAACAAGGTTCTTTAGTTTTGATTTTAGTCACTTTAGTTTGCCCCTTTGCCCAAATTAGCATTGATGGGATTATGGGAATTTGATTTTTTATGTCATTACCTTGATATTCTAACAATAATTGCATTATCAGGCAGTCAAACTGGAATGCATCTTAGACATGATAATTACAGAGATGAGACTATAGATGATAAAAGAGGCAGGCATTCCAAACCCTTCTATGAGAGACATATACACTCTTCACACTTCAACACTAAATTTGAGGTCACGCAGGATTCTGAAAGATTCTCTGACCTCAAGTTGAATGCTGAAGGAAAGTGGAGACCATCATATATTAGTGACCGGCCACATGTAGTCTCTAAAGGATTTACAACGATGCCTATGAATGCTGGCTCCAATATTGGCTGGTCTGACCCCCATACAGATTTGGCTGATGAGCGTCACAGAAGTCTAACAGATTCATCTTACACCAAAAGTGAAGGGCAAAAACAACAACATGGGAATGATCAGTTGCTCAAAAGGCACGACTCTGTTATTCTAGACAAGTCAGAGTCAGATTTGCAGAAGTTGCCACAACCATCCCCAGAAAACCTAGTGCTTTATTACAAAGATCCACATGGTGAAATTCAAGGCCCGTTCTCTGGAGGTGATATCATTGGTTGGTTTGAGGCTGGATATTTTGGAATAGATTTACTTGTTCGTTTAGCGGGTGCCCCGACAAATGTACCATTTTCTCAACTTGGGGATATTATGCCTCACTTGTGTCCCAAGCCACGACCACCCCCTGGTTTTGGTACACCAAAGCCGAACGTTGATGTTTCAACTGGAATGAATTTAAATGCCTCCACAAATGTTCTTTCAGGTCCAACTGAGAATGATTCTTCAAAAAGTGGTCAAAGATATAATCCCAGCTCAACATGTGGTGAGGCTGAGAATAGGTTTTTGGAGTCGCTCATGTCTGGTAGCATGAGTAATGCACCCATGGAGAAGTTTGTTCACTCAGAAGGTCAGTTCCCATTATGAGATTTGTATTGCATTTAATCTTTTTGTTCTGCCTTTCATTTTTTTGCAATGCGTTATGCAACTTGCACTGATATTTTGGGGGCCAATTAGTCTTCTGTGAGACTCTAATGAATTAACATTTTTCTTCTGCTAATTGATAGGAGATAATATGTACGCCCTGGCAAAAAAGATGTCACTTGAGAGGCAAACATCCTTACCAAATTCTTATTGGTCAGCAAAAGAGGCCAATCCTGTTGTTCCAACACCAGATGTGGTTCATGATAATGCTCTCCAACACCAGATGTCTTTACTTCAAGGTATGCCAGATAGATCAGCAGGAATGAACAGTGGTTGGTCCAACTTCCCCTCTCAAGGAGGACTGGGAAACCTTCAAAGCTCACTAGAAATGCACAATGCTCAACGATTGAACACCCAAGCTGCGTTTGGTGGGATCCAGCAACCGAGACTACCAGCACAAAACCCTTCTTTATATGAGTTTATGGGTCAAACATGGGAGAAAAAGCCGACCAGCATTTTAGCCCCTCCCGGGATTTCCCAAGATCCACAAGTGTTAGGTTTGCTTCAGCAGCAGTACTTATTGCAGCTGCAAGCACAGTCTACATTGCCACCTCAGCAACTTTTGGTTCTGGAAAAACTGTTGTTACTCAAGAAGCAGGAACAAGAACAACAACAATTAGCACACCAAAAACAACTGCTTTCTCAGATTCTGGCAAACAATCATTCTTCCGAGCAGCACATTGGTGAACATCTATCATATGCCCAATCACAAAAAAATGGGATATCGACAGGAAATCTCACAACCATAGATCTTGCGCATTTACAACCACCACATGCTTTGTTTACCCCGAGCACTCAAAATCCGGTACCGGATATAGCTACAGGAAATCTAGCTACTACAGGCAATGCCCACTCACAGCCATCACATGCTTTGTATGATCTGGGAACCCTAAATCAGGTGCCAGATATAGCTGCAGCATATCTTACTACTACGTGTCATGCCCACACGCAGCCACCACATGCGTTATTTACCCCGTGCACCCAAAGTCAAGTACCTGCTATATCCACTGGAAATCTTACTGTGGGTCGGGCTCATTTACAGCCACCACATGCTTTGTTTACTCCGGGCACCCAAAATCAGATACCTGCCATGGAAGAAGACCGAGCTTCAGATTACTGTGCCTTGCCAACTACCATTTCTTTGGATATGGCAAATCGCAATGTCAGTTCTGAAACCTCTTCTATACATTTGCCACATCAACTTTTTGGAGCTCATCATAAATCAGAAAGTACTGAGCCTGCCACAGTCATGAATTCTGTGGCTGTTCCAAAATTTACACCGCCCTCTGGGCATGATATTCAATTCAGTCTTGATAAGAAAAGTGAACATGTACAGCCAATACCTGAATGCCTTAAGAATCAACAATGTGAAGGTGATCAAAGAGCCTTTGAATTGTCCGTGGTAAATAATGAAATGAAGGATGTTGAGTCATCTTCTCTGAAGGACACGAAGAGTACTGCATCATGTGAAGTTAAGAAATCCATAGAGAAGAAACCAAAAAAGAAAAAGTCTGCTAAAATGCAGGCTGTTGACAGCGGGAATGGATCGTCTCAGACAAAAAACTCAAAGTCATCAGAATCTAAGGGCATTGTTCTTTCTCATGTGATATCTGAAGCACATGGTTATCCAACCGCATTAGATGTAGCCTCTGAACTTGAAACATTGGACAGGAAAACAAACAAAGTTGTGGTCAATAATGTGAATGCACAACCAGAGGGAAGTGAAAATGATGGAACAAAGGTGTTTGAAATTGAAGATGATGGCGAACCTTTTATTGAAATAAAAAATACGGAAAAAAATCGCAAGAAGTCGGCAAAAGCAAAGGCTGCGTCATCTAAGAACTCGGCACATGTTGTTCTTCCTGTGGAAATTTCTGAAGGATCATCAAGCCTCATTGAGAACAAAAGCAAGAGTGGTTCTCGTCAATCTCAAACGGATAAAGATGCTTTACCTGCTGTACCTTCTGGCCCTTCTCTGGGAGATTTTGTTTTGTGGAAGGCTGAGAGTGCAAACCCTTCCGCTCCTACACCCGCGTGGTCTGACTCTGGAAAAATACCAAAACCCACATCTTTGAGAGACATCTTGAAGGAGCAAGGAAAGAAGGCTCCTCATGGTCAACAGCAGCACATTCAAGTGCCAGCACCACAGAAACGTGGTTCGACTCAACCTGCTGTAGGAGGAGCCACAGAAACCTCATGGTCAACAGAAGCACATTCATGGTCGCTTACTGCTTCCTCTCCATCCAAGACTGCTACCCCAATTCAGATCAGTACACGAGAAGCTCCACAAGAAAACATTCAAGAAGATGATTTGTTTTGGGGGCCAGTAGAGCATATGAAGCAAGATGGAAAACAGTATGACCACTCCTCTCTCCCCCCCTCTCTGTTATATTCATCGTTCAAACTCCTAATTTTGCAGTGTTGTTATGATAATGGTTTGAAAATATATCATATCATATTTTCAATTTCTTAGTATTGTACTACCTCTGTTTTTTTTTGTCCTGGAATGGTGCACTAAAGTTTTGATGTACATGCTCAACTCTTGTGGAGCCTTAATGCACATGTGGAAGTTATATTAGGACAGTATAAGTATTAAACTGATTTACAATGACCTATATTTCATTGAGTATGACAATAAATAGTTTCTAGCAAGGTAGTCAAAGTTGTGAGGCGCACTCAAGGCGACGGAGTACTCCCATCGCCTGAGGCGCAAGGTGCAAAAAAGCGCTCACCCGACTCACGTAAGGCGCATTACTTAGAATATATCACATATACTATTATGCAAGTATCAAACATGATGTATATAACATCATATTGAACCAACTACATTAAAAAGTCATGTTTCTAAAAAATAAAGTCATGATTCTAAAAAATAAAGTCATGACTCACCAAAATAAAGTCATGCATTTGCATCATTTTCATGAGCCAAGTAATTTTGTTTTCAAGCGGGGTCTGTTTTTGCTGATTTGGCAGCGTCAGGACCTGTGCCTGAAGTTTGACTTTTCATGTCCTGTAAATGTACAAGGCAGATATTATTTATACAGTATACTTCATGAAACTATTCACTGATTATTAGATTATATGGAGTGTACATGAATAAAAATATTAAATAAGAAAATGCTGATAAATGGAACAATAATAAGGAAAATGGAAAATATTGTCTAATTAAATGATTAGGAAATGGAATAATAAAGAGAGTCACACATGATAGACGACTATATCGGTAGTTTACAAATATATATGTTTGACTTGTATAGAGTTCATAAGAAGTAGATGCTGAAAAAAGAAAAAAAAAAAGAAAATGGAACAGTGAAGGAGAAGAAAACTTACTTTCATTGATTGTGCTGCCATCTTCTGCAGTTGATGAATATGTGGGGATAGTGAAGACTGAGGTAATGGGAGCAGAGCAGAGCAGGAGAGTTAAAGACTTGAGTAGCGAACACTGACTTTTGTTGATTAACGCAAATTTACACAGTTTTGACCTTTTATTTAGATATTTAGTTGGGCTTTATGCCTTTATCATACTCCATATTAAAGATATGGGCTTCTTATTTAAAACAGTCTGAAACTAAAATATTAGGCTTAAACTTGTGTTTCCGCCTCAGGCGAGATTAGCGAGCGCTTTTTAGCGCTTGAGCGCTTTTGTGCTTCTGCACCTTACACAGATAGCTGCGCCTGGCAGTTGATAGGGCTGATGTGCAGTGCGCCTGGTGGCCTTAAGCGCCCAGGCGCTCGCTTTTGACTACCTTGGTTTCTAGAAATTATAAACCGGAATATTGAAGTCAGTTAAGTGTCCTTGAAATGTGCTGGCATGTGATGAATTTTTACTCTGCCTGAGTTTTTGTAGGTCTGGTTTTCCTCTTCTTGGCAACCATGGAAGCTGGGGGTCAGTTAAAGGTGGCATTCCCAGTGGATCATTTAGCAAGCAAAATTCGATTGGCAGAACCCCTGCCCCGGGTCAGTCAACATCTTTGGCAGGGAATAAAGTTCTCCCAACAAAGCACTCAGGTGTGTAAACACAACTGCATGTCTACTACCTATGTTGAAAAAGTTTGGTGCAAAAAACATTGACCCACATTGTATTATATATGTGTGTATATATATATTCCAGAAGCCACTGATTTCAGAAAGTGGTGTGAAAGTGAGTGTGAACGGCTCCTTGGGTCCAGAGGTATGTTACATTCACTAGGCTGTTTTATTTTTCCATTGTATTTCTTGAATCTTCTTTAATTCATTATTATTATTGTTGGTTTGTCTTCCAGATACAAGCATTCTAGAGTATTGTTTAACACAATCCAGATATGAGGCTGAAATGCTGCTTATCCAGAATATGGGCTCCTTTGATCCTGAGCATCACTTTATCAACCAGTTCCTAAGCTACAAGGACTTCTTGGCCTCCGATGTTCTTGCTATGGCCTTCGAGAATCTGAAAGATCTAAAGGTCTCCACTGATAAAGGTGCTTCTGAAGATGCGACTTCTGATGCAGGTCCGGGCAGCGATGCTGGTGGTGCTTGGAATGTGGTCACGAGAGGGGGTGAAAAGAAAAAGGGGAAAAAAGGTAAATAAGTCGGAGCTTGAGCTTAATGTGGCGAGGACTCAATCATGATGGGGGAGATCCAGAGCCTAGATTAAATACTGAACTAGGTGTAAATACTGTTTTTAACCATTGAGACTGTACATGGAATGGATGGCTTATTGGAATTTAGATTTCTCACAGGGAGTAAAGCTCAGCAGTAATATTTTATTTGCACCAACAATTTTTGCGGCCTTTTTGCGCTGTTCTTTTTGTTTCATTGGTTTTGATCTTCTAACCCAATCAGGTTGTGGTTATGTTGGCAAACTGACAATGGGCAATAGTCCCTCACATGCTGTTGTGAATGACTAATATGCTCTTGAGCAGTTGAGCTCGATATTGGTTTAGGGAATATTATTTCACGGTTTATTTTGCTAAAAAAGATATTTCCGCATTTTTTTTGAATGGAAAGATATTTCCGCATTAGTCAAACGTAGTTAGAACGTAGAAGTATCCAAAATTCCAAATGTAGTCAAATATGGTCAAACAAGGTCAAATCTAGGCAAAACTGGACAAACATAGTTAAGCCATGATCATATATAGCCAATCAAAACTAACATATTGAGAGGCCGTTTGGCAATATTGATTTTCGGGCCTTTCGGCTTATCAAGTTTATCGGCCAACTTTTTCACCAAACGTGTAACTTTTGCTTTCGTTCGTTGAATTGTAGTTGTATTGGATGAAGTTACTGTACGATCATTTTAGCTATTTTTACATACTCCAGGTATAATTTTTTCTTTATTTTATTATTAAAATATATATTAAAAATATATTTTTCTTAAATCAGCAGAATCAGCTAATGCAGTCACTTTAGCCATAATTTCATAAATTTCAGCAAAATCAGCCAAAACAGCCAATTTCTGTGCTATCAAACGGGCATTGAATGTAGTCAAACATAGTCCACCATATCCAAAACTAGTTAAAACACTTCAAGAAACAGCTTAAATGTTAATATATATAGAAAAAATACTTTTCTAGCAAAATATAAACTCACCATCTGGCTATTAATTACTAGGTTTAGTTCATGTATGAATCGTATGATTCACCTATAAAACTCAAACATAGGCTGAAGTTCCGTTTTTCAAAGTTCTTGACGACCGTTTGGTTAACTAATCTATAAGCAACATACGTATTTTTTTTTATTCCTCAAAACGGATGTTTAAACAAACATCACAACATTCAGATTTCAGATAAGGGTAAAACGATTAAAGGATCACAGACAACCATCGGCTCTCGAATCAGATTTGGAGTCAATCACCTCGCAAAAAGCAATATAACTCGCTCATGGCGGAGCCAGGATTGACATGTTACAGGGACCGGGGTTTAAGGAATTTATATAGCAGGAGCCAAAACTTAAATTTTCACTATATTTTTTATTGCTTATAAATATTTACACACACACATATATACATCACATTTTTTTTTTCTTGCAGGGGCCAAGACCCACCGTCAGCCTCCCCCTGTCTCCACCCCTGAACTCGCTGATCCTAATGGGCATAAATGAGCCAACGACGGTTAAAGCAGACTTCACATCACCCAATCCTAGTGCAGTAGTCCTACAACAATAAAAGTAACCAACAGAAAAATAAACAGTATGATCATGAAAATTAAATAGTAAACAAACAATAAAATTAAAATACTGCTTCCAAACCCTAAACTCTCCTACACTCCATGACGGCGGTTCAGGAGGTGGACGGTCCAACAGTACTGTAGCTTCTTCCGCTCCTTGCCTTTGATCAAGATCTGTTCCAGCCCCTAGTCCCATGCTTCATCCATGATCTTCTGATCTAAACCATGAACGACGCCCTCGAAACTCTCCACCTGCTGTTAGGGGTACACAACCTTTGGCCTCAATATAGACGTTGTGGTCTGTCGAAGAAAAGAGTCTCACGAAAGGTGGACGAAAGCTGCACTTTGTCAAAGACGAAAGCGGAGAAAAACAACCCCTAAATCTAGTGGAGACGGCTACCTAGAGAGAAACAAATTTTTAAATTGTGCTATAAGCAACAATCATATTTAAGCGCATGATTCCACTTTCAAGAGAACAACGAACATACATGAAACTTAATGGATAATGTATAATGACTATAATACAAAACAAGGAGCACAACACAAAAAGAGCAATTGATCAAATTGTGCTACTATAGTTACTAGTAGATCCTTTACTCATGTGATTACAATTACAAGGCTAAATAAGGATAGAAAGTGGATTCAATAATAAAAAGAGACATAATAAAAATACTTAATATAACAAATGGTCGAATTACATATAGGAATAATGTAACAAAAGTTCTAATAAACCAAGTGTATGAACCAGTAAGAACATCGTGTATGCTATCATTTGTAATGCGTAAAAAATAATCAAACATAACACATAGTTCAAAACATATTTCCAGAGAGTAATAGAAAATGAATTTCATGCATGAAACTTGTTTCAAACATACACACACTTGCTAATTTAATCAGGTAGTTTGAAACCACCAACTAGTCATTAGTTTTACATGATATCTTAACACCATATAAACCATAAATAACACCAGAGGATATAATTCATAAATTTTCATGGTTCAACACTCAAGATAATATTGTAAAATCATTACATATCACAAACAAAAACATTAATCATACTAAGATTGTATTGTTAGTGAAAACTCCATTATTTCATATCATGATCATCATTACCCAGTGTCGCAAAGGCTCCCCCACCTACAGTAGGGTAAGGGAGGGTCGGATGTACGTAGTCTTATCCTTGTACTAAAGTACAAAGAGATTGTTTCCGGATGACCCACGATGAAAATAGCGTCAGAAATTGCATGAATTGACTGGTGCTTCATAAGAAAGAAGCACAAACACTTTAGTGAACCATTTTGCTTTATTCCATCATAATAACAAGTAAAAAATAGTAAATCTTTGACTCCATTGCAAATGACGGAAGTGAAAATTCCATTATTTCATAGTAGTATGATAAATAAAAAATATAATCCCTATAATTTTCACCGGTTTTCTAACTTGTGTACAAATTTCAACTAATGATTTTTATTTTCTTATTTTATACTAGTACTACGTACTCCATAATCCTTAAAAGAAATTCCACTTATGGTCCTTCGAGTTTTGCACCAACTCCACAATTTGTCATTGTCTTTCACTTTATCCATTTTTGATACCTTACTATTGTTTTATTGACCATATATAATACTTTTTCGGTAGTAAAAATGCCTAGAGATAGACCAAAAATGGATAAAATGAAAGATGAGTATTAAAAGTGGAATTAATTTGATTTGGAAAGTTTTATAGGAGAATATCACGGAGTAGAGAGCTGCTTGGGGTACTCCAATTTGTACCCCAAAGTGTACACCGTCTATGTACACAGACATTTGGGTAGAAAGTTCTGCCCTCTTTCAAACGAAGTGCCTGTGTACACAAGCAATTCAGGGGTGAGTACAAATTGGGGTACAATTTTGGGGTACCTATAGGAGGGAGGCACTGTATAAATTTAGGGAGTTGGGACCGTCTTGTTCGTTTGGTGATAAAGCTGCGTGTAACTGAGAACTCGAGGAGCTCTCGTCTCGTTTCTGTCTGTCCAGGAAGTGGGAGAAAAATGAAGGGCGTGCTCAAAGCCCGATATGAAATGGACAAAATGACGGCCACCTCCACCGTGTCCGTCAGGTCCGGCGACATCAATCTTCGCGCTACTATGACTGACGCCACCCTGCTCAACGGCCCCTCTCTGAACGGTTTAGCTTTTGCAGTCGAAAAGCCTGGCTCTTTCATCATCGACTACAACGTCCCCAAAAAGGTACTCCATATCAATCCGGTTCCCTACAATTTCCTTGTATTTAACCTCTTGCGTTAATATCCCCAATGCTTATTGGGGTTTTTCAGGACCTTAGGTTTCAATTCATGAATACAGTTAGGGTTTTGGAGAAGCCTTTGAATTTGAACTACGTCCACTTTAAAGGAGATAACCGGACAGTCTTGAATGGGACTTTGGTTTTGGATCCGGCTAACAAGGTTTCAGCTAATCACACGATTGGGTCTGGAAACTGTAAGCTGAAGTATACTTTTCTGCATAAGGGACTAACCACCTTTGAGCCGAGCTATGATTTCGCCAAGAATGAGTGGGATTTTTCTATGTCTCAGAGAGTATACGGTGATGATGTGCTGAAGGCTGTGTACCAGCCTTCTAGCAAGAATGTTACCCTTGAATGGTCCAGGAGCTCAAAGTTGAATGGCTCTTTCAAGGTAATTTGATGTGACCATAGTCTTGTTTATCTGTTTGCGTGATGCATTTTAATTTTGGTATTTTCTGGTTGCATCTGTTACAATTTTCTTATGCACAAGGAATTTTTTGTTGGTTAGTTCTCAAAGTTTTAACCCTTTTCCTTTTAAATAACGTTTTGCCTTGGATGAGATGATCTGCTATATGCACATGGTCTTTTTAGTTTTTACAGATTTGCAGATTTTTTTTAGAATATGTGGTTTATTTAGTGTAATTTTTGTTGGCGGCCCTTTGAATTTAGAGTTGTATTTGTGCTCTTATATACTGAGACTCAAATGAAGTTCATTTATATTTTCTCCTGTATAATACGAATTCACATGATTTATTTATATGTATTTACCACTTCCTACTTTTTCTTGTTGGTTATGTAGTGAAGCAGACAAGTGATGGATGTGCTAATTGTTCTATATTTATGAATTTCATTTTGTTGATTTAGGGAGAAGATAGTACCCTAGCATAGTCTACCTCCTTATTTTAAGATATCTTTCATTAGTTCATGCAAAAGTAACCTACTTACCTGCTGGATTCTCATGATTTAGAGCTTCTCATCCATTTGAATCATTTACTCTTAAGGTCTTTTGTGTATGGTTTAGGATAGGAAGGATTTGGAAGTTGTAAAGAGTTTGTATATGTGGCTACTTTGGTCTTTGGATACGTGATTTATTTTAAAGATTACTTAAACGGTGCTTAATTATAAAAGCTGGTAGTTTTTGAAGAAAGAGATTTTAAAAAGGTAGAAGTTTGAGTGTTTGAAGAAAAGGTACTTTTAAGCTTTCAAGTGCTTAATTAAGTAGAAACACTTGTTTGAAAACACTACTATTAGCTTTCAATGTTCATAGAAATAACGAAAAGGTGATTGATGTGGTATACAATGACATATTATGCAAATCTTTAAATTTTTTGTAAAATCTCAGATATATAAATCAAGATAGATATTAAGCCCACTAGCCTACCAAACAATGGCGTATCCAGGTATTTGTTGAGTGGGGTCAAACTTACGGTATATTAATATCACCCATTTCACAAACACTCAACCCCATTCAATCAGAGTATGTTATTACATTCTAAAAACAAGTTGAAATAAAATAGTTTTCGATCAAAATATATTAATATCATTCTTTTCATTTTCTCTTGTCCAAAAATTATTGCTAAATTAATACCGTATATCTGACTTACGAAAAACTGCCTTTATCTATTTGTCAAAACATTGGTAGCAAAGAGCATTGGAATCTTAATAAAGACGATGTCTTTATTACAAAATACAGTTGGACGCTGTGAAGTATTTCATCAGAATATAACTCTAATGCTACTGTGAAATATGTAGTAGTGTAGTACTATACACAGTACTCTTAATCCCGATTTATTAGATAAACTTGGGTTTGGCGTGCTTTTTAAGAACAAAAAAGTGACTATTTAGCTAATATGATAACACTTTTAAAATATTAAAGAAAAATTGAGGGTCCATGTGGACAGATTAAAGGATATATTGTTAAAGGTAAAAAGTTTATTGTTGTTTAGATTAGGAAAGTCAGTATTGTTTTGAGACCGACTAAAAAGAAAAGTAGATCTTACAAAACATAACAGAGACCACTGGTGATAACTAATAACTTAACCATATAATCATTTGTCATGGTTCTCCTTTATCAAGATACTTAAAATAAAAAAATGATTCCCCCATTGTGCTTTATATCTCTGTTTCTGTTTCGGGTTTCAATTTTCGAACCCATCAATTTCTAGGAATCTCCAAGGAAATACAAAACAATTTGCGCATACACCACTTTTTTATTCACGACTCTGATCCTAACAAAATCTAGCAATACTACCACCTGATAGCTACTCGTATATAAACACCACATGTTTACCATTCCCTCTTCAAATAAGCTATTACTTACTATGTTGAAGTAACATACATAATCAGTAGGGCAGAGTAATTTTGGGTCTGACCGAGGGTTTGCTCATCCTGCGAGTTGGAGGGATTGGAGGGGGCAGGGGCGGATTGAAAGGGGGGCAGGGGGGAAGCTGCCCCCACTCAACCCCACCGCACCCCCATTATATATAGTTTATATTTATATGCATAAATTGTGCGTGTTTTAATTTATATTTAAATTCAAAGCTCTCCTATGTGGCATTAGTGGTATATTTTTAAAAAAACATACCTGTGGTATATATACAAATTTTTTCTACCAATCATATTTAATGTTTTTGTTTTTTTCTTTATCTCCCCTCCTGTCTCACCTCTCCTGTTATACTTAACAGTTTATACACCAACTTTATCAAAACTTTGTGGTTAACCAGTCAATTATATGGAGTACTTATTTTAGATTTTTTACATTTAAAATCATCAGATTTACTAAATACTCTAAACTTTATGTGTAGCAAGATTTTTTTGGGTAGCAACTAGCAAGATTATTGTACTCATTTTAGATTTATTACATTTATAAAATATCAAAATTGCTTAAGTATTGGGGTAAGGGTCATATAGGCGGCTAGGCCCTTGCACTCACAAAACACACATGCAACTGTTTAAGTTGAGTTATTCATGTCGTTGCCATCATTAGAATATTTAATATGTCGCACGCTTTTGGACTTCATCTTTTTTCACCTTCAAGCTTCTACTAAATGGCAACATCAATTAAGCCGGAGGACTCAACACAATTGTTTCCTCCGTCTCAGTCGGTATGGCTGATGGTGAAGTTTGAGTCCATGTACAATTGATGTTGTGGGTATCAGTTAAGCCACATACTTGTACATGTTTTCATAAGAAATTGTGTGTGTCATAACTGAGTTTTTGATACAATCGTACAAGTTTGTGGGCCTATTATAGAACTTTTATCATGTTGAATATTTTGGTGAATAATAGAGAAAAATAATAACAAAATGGAAACAATAAAGATGAAGAGAAATCAAATGTGGAGTAGTGTGCTTTTGAATCACAAATACATCAATTTTTTTAATTGCTGGTAAGGTATTTCAATTTTCAAAAAATGATATTGAAGCATAATGACCATATTGAAATTATTTAATGTTTCATTTTGGACAAAATTGAATCTTAGGTCATGTTTTATTGCATGAAAATGAGTTGATCTGGAAAATGTTTCCTACAAAATAAAGCCAATTACAAACATGACATCCACTTTTGGAAAGTGGAAGTCACTCTCCAAAGCAATTCAAAGAATCTTGGAACACTTTCCAAACAAAAGAAAATCAAGAAAAGATTTTCTTGTTCTGTCAAGCAAACATAGCCTTAAGCTCATAATCTTAGCTTTTTTCACCCAAGTTGAAAATCTTCTCCATAGTATTTTTTAATGTAGTGTTGATTATTGTATTTGAGCAAAAAAGTTTAATACGAGAAAATGTATTAACAGGCAAGTAATGCTAACTTAGAGAAGATTTATTCTCCCTGACTCCCTGAGCCCAGACACGGTATTAAACTTTGACAGCTTTCGTTATATGACCATCACAAAAAGATTGTCACTTTCCCTTTAAAGAAACAAATCCATGGTTTATATTATTTCTCTCTATTCACAAACCTCAACAATACAATTTATACTTTCTAAGTTTAGAGGGACCGAGGGAGTACTTTATTGCATTACATTACTACATGTCATATTTGTCAGTCTACCACACTACGTCTTAATACAGGCTGTTTGTATTTCTGTAGAAATGTAGAATGCATGTTTGAATCAGTATACTTGCGTGTAGAATCTTAATACTTGTTTGGTGGTTCAGCTTTTAAAATTTATCATTGTTATAAGAAACACCTTAACGATTTTTTTATGCTCTCCTATGCCATCAGGTTTTTGCATCTCTTAATCTGGCAGATGATCATAAAATGCCAAAGCTGAGTGCTGAGACCACATGGGACTTTGAAATGTGATACTTCTCTATTTCACGCCTCTTCATTTTTCCTCCAATTATACGAATATATATCCATAGACTCGTAGTGGCTATCTTTTGGCCGGCTTGTACTGACACTCAAAATGTCTGAAAGAGTATTTGTGTCCTGGTCTCCTGGAGATTCCCCAAATTTTAGATTCTAAATGTTGTTTGTTCATGCAAATAGGGCATTTTTATATTCGTTACAAATAACCAGGACAGCCTAGGTTCTTTACAACTTAAGTTTTTAGAGAAGGTATTATTTTGTGCCTCATGATAATTGTAGCTTAAGGTGGTGTTCCATTCACCTTTTTAAACATAATTCTTATTTTAGTAATACCAGATCACCGGACCATCAGAGATTCAGAAGGTGCTGCATAACCGGTGGGCGTAGGGGTGGACTCGGGCCGGGTGGCCCGACCCGGAACCGGACCGGCCCGGCACTATTTGTTCCTGGCCCGAACCGGTGGCCCGGCTAGGGACCGGTCCGGGTAGGCCCAGCCCGGGGGGTTTATGGTCCGGGCTCGGGTCACCAAAAACACGAACCGGTCCGGGCCCGGTTCCGTTTTTTTCTTCCAATTTTTATTTTTATTTTTCTAGGTTGGGTTGGGTCTTTTGGGTCATTTAGATTGGGGCGGGGGTGGGGTGGGGGTCGGGGATAAATTAGAAAATTGAAAAAAATACATATATCAAGTGGCCCAAGGCTCGGCCCGATCCGGACCTGCATGCCACCCGGGCCGGTTCCGGTTCACCCATTCCCTAATAAAGGCCTGGCTGGGCCCAGGCTCGAACCGGAACCGGCCCGGCCTGGGTCCACCCCTAGGTGGGCGTAGCTCAATTGGTAGCGAGGGAGTACCACAAGGGTTAGGTCTCGGGTTCAAATCCCGGCAACTGCGATGAGAGGTTATTATGCTAAAAATGCATAGGACCTCTGCAAGTACCGATGATAGAGCCCCATTCTCTTTGTCAGATTGTGATTATAGTCCAATTTACATCCTCCCATCGTGCCGTCCCGTCGGTGTTGGGGGCCCTTATTCAGACCATAAAGATCTAAACCAGAGCACATATCTTGACAAGAAAATTAGACAAGATAAGAAGCATAGAGATTTGATCAAACTAGGCCAAAATGGTTAGACGAGAACAAAAACATTCAAATCAAGCTAGTCCTTACAAATTTAGATTGTGGATCATTGTTTTTCCAGGCAACTGTAGATAAGATTCCTTCAGTTTACTTACAGTACCATACAACCATATGTCTTAGGCATCCAATCAGGATTCAGGTAAGAAGCTTTTACTCATCAAATTTATACGGAGTACTTTATTGTTGTTGACAATTGCCCATTAGGTCTATCTAAGGCTGCGTGCAAACTTGGTTGTCAAACTTGGTTTGATAGCACGGATGTAGTGAGAATTTAGACGCTTCATTCATGGAGAGAAATTGCTGCAGCGGCACATTCACATGATTCCAAAATGTGGGTTTTGGAAAATTAAAAACCCCTAATTTTTTTAAATGTATTATATCTTTTTTATTTATATTCTAATTTTTATAAGAAATATATCAAAATTCATATTTCTTTATTATCTTTCATATGACACACGCGCACGCGCACGCGCACGCGCACGCACACGCACACGCGCGCGCGCACGCACGCACGCACGCACGCACACACGCACGCACGCACACGCACACACGCACACACACACACGCGCGCACGCACACACGCCGCGCGCGCATATTGGTTCAAATAAGAACATGATCTTATGAGAAAAATGAGAACGAATCTGGACTGTTAGATTTGCTTTATGTGAAATTCAATGTGCATTAGATAAAGTTGTAATGTGTATAAGGTGAAATTTAAATGTACAACACAAAGGGTACGATGTAGTTGAATTATGTGAAGCTAAATTGTGCATTAGGTGAACTTGAAACGTGAACTAGATGAAACTAAAATGTGCAGAATAAAAGGTACGACTTGATGTTATTTTTGTACCTTTTATTCTGCACATTTTAGTTTCACCTAATGCACATGTGAGTTTAAATGTTTATTTTGCACAATTCAACATCATCTAATGCACATTTTGGTTTCACCAAATGCACAATTCAGTTTATCCATACCAAATTTCAGCTAAAAATTCTATCGGGAAGACAGCCAAATGATTTTTGGAAGTTAACTGCACACTTTATATACATATAAAATGCAGTTAACTTCCAAAACTCATTTGACTGCCTTCCCGTTGGAATTTTTAGCTGAAATTTGGTATGGATAAACTAGACTTGATAAAGAACATGCTCAAAAAGTTTCATCAAAACATTCCACCGGGAAGGGGTCCAAACGCCGAGGTCCGTACGGAGGTCCGTTTTTAGAGGTCCTGACATGAACTCCCCCCCTCTCTCTATATATATATAATTTAGAGAATAAAAATATGAAATTTCATCAATAGGAGATTTTTATTTTTAATTTTTTTAAATAGATCCAAGTGCTAACATTAAGGTCTCATGACAAAACTATTTTTTTTACTATCTTTCGGTTATTTTTTCCAAAAATTGCTATATTTGAACAATAAAAAATTTATCTCTAAATTTGTTTATTTTTACATCGCAATGTCCGTCTTTTAATATCATATTTATTAGCAAAAAAGATTAACAAAAAATAATATATAATAATAAAAGGAAGAGTTTAATTAAAGAAAAACTTTCATGGTTTAATACATTGACGGTGTAGGATTGCAGTAAAAATCGAATTGACAGACTGAATACGTATAAAATAGTGGGGAATTTGATTTAGGAAAATTGATAGTAATAATCCCAACTATTGGCAGTCCACTTATAATAATCCCAATTATCAATTATTTCAGAATAATCCCAAATTTAGGGATCTTCCGCCAATTATGGTCCGACGTGACCGGCTATTTAATAAATTCAAATAGTTTCTAAAGTGGATGAGAAGAGATATAGCAAGTAATCCCTATAAATAATCCCAAGTTTTAATTTTTACGCTCAATTTCCATTTGAAATTCACTTGTTATCTAATCATGGACCATTATTGGCGGACGATCCATATAGTTGGGATTATACAAAAATAATCAATAGTTGGGATTATTGTTAGCGGACCGGCAATAGTTGAGATTATTATTTTCAAATTTTCCTTTGATTTATTGACGGGTCTGAGTTGCGATTAGCCTAACTTATTACTTGCTCACTTGAACTGGTGCAGAACTGCTCTTTTAATTGTGTTGAATTTCCCCAAAATATTGCCAGTTCATTAATTTCGTAAAGATTCTTTATTTGTACTCCATATATAATAAGCTTAATGGCATTGGGGAAAGGAAGACCGTGACTTAAATTGTTAGGTAGAGTATATTGTAATGGAATATGATTTACATACTATAATACAAAACATTGCCATGACCCAAGAATTAGGGCACTGTTAGAAGTATGAACTCATCAGTCATCACTATTATCAGTGGCGGAGCCAGAAAACTATGGTTAAGGGGGCCTGTCCTTAAAAAATTTACATTGCATGGGTCAAAGTTTAAAATATCAACATATTTTCTATAGATTAAAAGTATTTATACATAATATATATTTAAGAATTCTTTTTCTTGTAGGGGCTGAGTCCCCTCGGCCCCTCCAGCCCCTCCCTGTCTCCACCCCTGACTATTATACATCTAACTATCAAAGGCGTGTGCTATCAATGTGCACATCTCGTGATTGAAGTGGAGATGGTTCTGAATGTTGTGTTTTATCTCGTCAAGGATAAGTCAGACCTCGGTCCGGAATGCCTTGATTATAAAAAAGAAAACTAATTGTACATCAAAGGAGGATTGGTAACGAATGGATTAATTCTATGAACCTATTTTATGGCTGCTGCCGCTCCATCAATGCAATTAAACATGTTTAATGCAAATCAAAAGTTAATTGTTTGATAAAAAATGACTAATACGACTGATATATAAGTCGAAAATATGAATTATCAAATAAGGGTGCGGGTGTGATGGTAATAATAATTGCGTGTAAAAGAGAAGACAGAGATTGTAGTTAAAATAACTGGTAACATTGAGTTTGGTGCATTGGTTGGATGGTATTGACCGTAGCTATGGTGGTGATGCTCATAGCCAGAGCTGCCCGCCTATAGTCACTAAGTTTTTCGAATCCGTTGCATGTTTGATTAGTATTACTTGTAAATTGTAATACTGTATTAAATAACATTAAACATTGCCATTACACATTGCCCCCGTTCGGAATTCGGATAGTAGCCTTGCACAACGTGCTGATTATTTTTAATTACAAAACTGATTATTGGGCTTGAACAACGCACATACACTCGGTAGAGAACGTTTATATTGTTGTACCATTTACACATTCATTGTATATACAGTACTAGATTAGTTTTTTTTATGTAGTTGGACCTATCGTGCCCATATTAGCGGCACGACTCATTATCTCTTCATATATACTCCTTATGGGAGGTATTGTAAACTCTAGTCAAATTAATGACTCATCATACACATTCATCTCTCCTTCATTTCTTGTCTCAATCTTTCTAAATTATACAATATGGGTAATGATTGTCCATAAAAAACGCTACAAATAAATTGTAGCGTAAAGGCAAAAATCCGCCAAAAAACAAACGAGATCGTTATACACATTTATTTGCCTGTGGTTTGTGATATGAAGTTGTGAATAAGTCAAATTTACCTAGTTTTGTTTTGTTTCCCCATTTTGGGGTACTTCCTCTAGTTTTCAATTTACCTAGTTCTGTCTAATGAAATACGGAGTGATTAAACCAAAAATTAATCTGATTAAAAATATAGAAATTGTCCTAAATAGGAGTAAAAATGTTTTGAAATTTCAGAAATAGGACATTCATGTTTTTATTCCCTAAATAGAAATAGTTCTGCCAAGTTTGGAAAAAAATGACACGTTTAAAGCTCAGTAATGCTAAACTGGGTAGAATTTACTCCTTTCGATGAATAAAAAACATTATAGGCCTATTTTGGAATTTCATAACTTATTTACTCTTATTTAAAGAATTCTCTTTTTACAATAAGACCAAATTTTTTGTGTCTGAACAAACGTTGAATGTCAATCATGTTTAACATTTATAAACCTCACACCATATCAACCACAATAGTATGATCAAATTTTATTTAATTATTCACACTATGTTAATTTAATTCACTATATATAAGTGACATGGGGAGCATTGTACAACGTATGACAACACTTTAGGAGAATGTGTCACGTTTCAAATTGTGATTCATTTTTAAAATTAATTGACTCGTACCATTCCAAATAAGAAATTGTTCCTGACCTGTTTTATAAGATTTTGATACGTCTTCGAAAAGTTGTTCGCAACATTTATTTCTAAAACATGCGGAGTATATAAATAACTCATAAATCATAAATAAACCATTAGCTAGAATTCACAGATTAATTTAATATTAATGGCATATCAAATAATTACTACGAATAAGACTCGAATTTTTGTCCGGTTAATTAATCATTATATTATATTTAATTATACTCTTTTTATATACACACATAGTTAGATTGTTACAAAAAGTTGTTCTTTGATGAAAAAGAGAACTAATTTTGATGACAATTAATTTGGATAAATTGGTACGTGAAGCCAATTCAAGTCAGAAATAATTGCGTTCTTGTAAATGTGAAGACTTAATTTGAAAACTACCATGACATAATTCATCATAATATTCGAAATGTGTACATAAATCACACAAGTGCATCAGAATCTTATAAAAAATGTTCCTAATTAAGTTAAAATATTATAGTCATTTTTATCAATTACCAATAAATATTTATTTATACAATGAACTTTTGTTATATTACCTCCGTCCCGTTGGAAGGTTCTCATAGCAAACGACACGGTTATTTAGACAATAATTAAATAAAGTACTTCGAGTATATTTTGAGGAATAATTTTAATAGATATGTATTATAATATAGTTAGTATTGGAGAAATTAACTTGGGCGATCACTTTACTTCTAAGTAAGTTTCAATTTGGTCACATTACTTTAATTTGTTTTGTTTTGATCACTTAATTATAACTTTAGTTGCATATTAATATATCCGGTGTATTAAGTCGTTGTCGGAATAGTTCGATCAAAAGTTGCCAGAATAGTTCGAGATAAGTATGTTTGTAGGCTGCCTTTGGAAAGCGTTCATTTGATTCAAAATAATTAGAGTTACCACATTCAAACTCTTATCATCTCAAAATACCAGAATTTTTCTTGATGAAATGCATTAATGGGAAAGCTTGTCTGCACCTGGAGAATTCGGATTCTTGATTGGCAGTCACTGCCGAGCAAAGTTTGCTATGTAAGAATGATTTGGTTTTTGATAAAAAGAAAACCAAACTATCCAAATTAGTTGTGATGATGTCCACTTTTCCGGAAACTAAACAGGCCGTCAGGCCGGAGGTGATTAGTTTGTAGCTGTAATTAAAACTAGATGATTGAAATGAATCAAATTAAAATTAAGTGACCAAATTGAAACTCACTAAAATTTAAGTGATCATCCAAATTAATATCCCGTTAGTATTTATAACTGTGATGTTATAAAAGTATTATTTTTAACCTTGTCACTTAACCTTGTTAATTATTTCCTAAAATAGAAATAGAAACATTTATATGAGACGTCCAAAAAAAAGAAAGTGAGGACCAGAAAAGTATATAACACTATACACATTAAATTTGGACATGATTTTTCAGTATTATTCTGAAAATTGTATCATGATCGAGGTCATATCATATAGTAAAAAAATTCTTTCGAAATAGATTCTACGAGTCCCGGGCCTCGCTCAACCTTATCGAATGTGTATTGAGACCAAAAAGTTTAATAAGAAACCTTATATGACTCCCAATCGAGTTAAGATGACATCATCATAATCAATCAGATTTTTAACTAAGAGCTTGTTTTTTGCCAAAACAAAAAGTAAGAGCTTGTTTGGTAACACTAAAATTGACTGAATTGACTAATTCTGATGAAATTTATGAATTTCTGACTGAAGTGACTGTATTGGCTGATTCTGTTGATTCATAAAAAAATTATAGTTAAAATATTTGTTATTAATAAATTTTAAAAAAATTATATGAAAATTATATGCTCTACAGTAACTTCAACCAATACAGCCAGAAAAGTAACTTCAAACTTACTTTTTCTGCTTATTACCAAACTTAGTGTGCAAAATAAAAAATTACGTATTTGGTGAAAACGCTGGATAATAAACCTGATAAGCCGAAAAAATGGATCACCAAACGGGCTCTAAATTCTCACAAATAGTGAGTGATCCCGGTTGTTGGGACGCTTAGAAGTAAGAAATGCAAATACGGAGTAGCAATTTTTGAGTTAAGGCAAATCTAAAAAGTGTCTAAAATAGCAAATACGGAGTAACAATATTGTATCTAATGGGTCATGTTTACTTAATTTTTCATTAAATTTCGAGAAGGAATGTCTTCTCTAGAGAGGTTTTGGTTTAGTCCTTCTATCCGATATTCTTTTCTAATAAAACGTGGTAAATGTTCCCTGATATTTACCCCGTCGATGGGTGGTTTGCTTACGAGGTTAAAAATACTAAGTCAATGAAAGTTAGATTAATTATTATATTTGTATTGAAGATGCTACAAATACATCTAATGCAGGAGCCTTTAAGAAGAAAAGAGAAATATATGTGCATTTGAAAAGGGATATTTGTATTCTTTTTCGTTTACTTTATTTTTCATTAAATTTCGAGAGGGAAATGCCTTCTTTGGAGGGGTTTTGGTCTAGTCCTTCTCTCTCGATGTTCTTTTATCATTTCTAATAAAACATGATAAATGTTCCTCGATATTTACCGCATCGATGGATGATTTGCTTACGGGGTTAAAAAAACTAAGTCAATGAAAGTCAGATTAATTATTATATTTGTGTTGAAGATGCTACAGATACATCTAATGCAGGAGCCTTTGAAGAAAAGAGAAATATATGTGCATTTGAAAATGGAGATATGTGGTTCTTCCGGAGGACGTGTCCTTTCCTTGTTAATTGAGTAGCCGTTTAGAAGGCATACGCTCAAGGATTGCACATGGAGTGTCTCCGATCCCCAACTATATGAACGTGTCCCATTATTAATTGAAACTTATAAAAGGGAGAAAAATTGTTGTTATATATACATGCCAGGTTACACGTTTTTTTGTTAAAAAAATGTGTACAAAACTATATAAAAGTGTTCGTGTGGCGTATAAAATTGAGATGTACGCACCAAAATGTGTACAAAATATGTACACGACTGATACTAAGGAATGCCCGTATGTTTGTCTTCTTCTTCATTAACCGTGACTTAATAAGTCTCTAATAGCTTCTACATAATGTAGCAAATGAGAGAAAATATGTAACTTTTAGCATTAATAAATCACAATTTATCAATTTGTTATATCAAATAGAACTAAATTAAAAGTCAGCTTTTTGTCAAACAATTACAACATTTTTATTTAAAGATCTTTTTACTTAGTACGGAGTAAAACCTAACAATTATTAAAAAACTTATTAAAGTATTTTTTCAACTAATTA
This sequence comes from Cuscuta epithymum, assembly GCA_945859915.1. NCBI lineage: Eukaryota > Viridiplantae > Streptophyta > Magnoliopsida > Solanales > Convolvulaceae > Cuscuta > Cuscuta epithymum. Next base: position 8,682,442 of record CAMAPF010000031.1, on the reverse strand, counting down.
TGTCAAACATACACCAAATATATTGTATCTTTTTATAGCCATCTGGTGATAAGTCCTTACTACGGAGTATATGGGCTTGATTTGAATTTTAAATATTATAAATTTACGGTGCATATATTTTTACTCATGACCTAATTAAATATTAAAATAAAAACAACTTTTTAGGATTCTACATTCGAAAAAATAGTAGTTCAATAAGCTAATACTATACAATATATATAAGCCCAAAAATATACCGTAGTATATTCAATAAAGAGTATATTAGGAGAAGTTAATTGACACTACTCATTAGAATTTGCTACTTATTCATTTCCACGATTAGATTAATTTTAAAATTAAATATTATTCAAAATTAAAAGTGAATACATTTTTTTAGGAACTTACCGATTTATTATGTGAAAAACTAAAAAAGTGAATACAATAAGTAAATGAGTGCTAACATATGTGAGAGAAAATTATCCTACTCAATTCTTAGCCGACTTATCTTGTTATACCTAAAACAATTACATATGAGAACAAATTCTCCCACCCAAATGTTAGCTGGCTTATCTTATCTTATACTGAAAAGAACTGCATATATGATTATTCCCTCGCTCAATTGTTAGCAACTTTATCTTCTTATAACTAAAAGCACTACATGTGAGAGAATTTTTTTCCGCTTAATTATTAGTAAGCAAGCTTATCTTGTCACATATAAAAAGACTACATATGAGAGAGAAAGTTATCCCGTTGAATTATTAGTTGGCTTATGTTATACCTAAAAGCAATACATATGGAAGAGAAAATTTTAACGTTCAACGGTTAGCTGGATTATCTTATATATGGAGTACTTAACATAAACTACCCCAGAGATGAGTGAAAGTTCTCACTCAATTGTTAGCAAGTTTATCTTCTTAGCTTCTTCTTATATGCCTAAAAACACTACATATGAGAGACTCAATTGTTTAGTCTTCTTATCTTATACTTAGAACCATATATATATATATATATATATATATATATATATATATATATATATATATATATATATATATATATATATAAGAGAGAGAGAGAGAGAAAGTTATTTCGCTCAATTGTTAGTAAGCATATCTTCTATTACGTAATACCTAAAAGCACTATATATGAGTAATAAAATTCTCCCGCTCAATTCTTCTTCTCAATTGTTAGCAATCTATCTTCTAATACCTAAAAGCACTACCTACATATGAAAGGAAAAATCTTCTCTCTCAATTATTAGTAAGCTTATATATTTTTTAATCTAAAACTCTTACATATGAGAGAGAAAGTTCTCCAGTTCAATTGTTAGCCGGCTTATCTCATACCTAAAAGCACTACATATGAGAGAGAAGTTATTTCTTTCAATTGCTAGCTGGATTATCTTAGACTTAAAAGAACTATATATGAGAGATAAAGTTCTTTCACTCAATTGTTATCAAATTTATCTTCTAATAACTAAAAGTAGTACATGTGAGATAGAAAGCACCACATATGAAAGAACAAATTTTTCTGCTCAAGTGTTAGCCAACTTATCTTATACTTAAAAGAACCAATTATGAGAGAGAAAGTTATCCCATCTTCTCAATTGTTAGCCGATTTATCTTCTTATACCTAAAAGCACTACATATGAGAGAGAAATTCTGGCCTCTCAATTGTTAGCCGACTTATCTTATACTACGTACTTGATATCACTACATATGAGAGAGAAAATTATTCCGCTCAATTGTTAGCCAACTTATCCTAAACCTAAAAACATTATATATAAGAGAGAAAACTATCCTACATCCTCCACAAATGTGTAATGATTCACCTAATAACAATTTAGTTTCACCGTCTTCCACATTTTCATTACTTAATTACATAATTCCATTTTTATTAACTTGTTGTCTATTAATCTAACATAACTTTTCACCATTAGATTGTTAGTTCTTTGAGTTTTTTCATACAAAGTACTTCGTATATCTTTTCGATTGCAAGAACTTCTACTATGCAGGTTTATTATCATAAGTAGTGTGAACTTTTGATTTGCAAGTTTATTTTCATTTGGCTTCTTATTTGAGTTGATAATCTACTCTAGTGCTTCTTTCATGGTCCATTGACTCCTGAACAAATAAATTTTCTTTAAGAACCATACCGTTTCGTCATATATTGAAAAATCAACTTTGATTCTCTCTCACCCAAAACTATGATACTATGAACATGATTTAAAAAAATCATTTGAAGTCAAGGCACTGTATGAATACTCTTTCTATCACTATGTTTATTATAAAGATCTTTTAAGGAATAATATTTGATCAATAGAGGGTGCTTATGGTGACATTATTTCAAGATGTTGATTTTTTAATGAAACATGATTCTTTAAGATTCTCATTTGTTTACTTTTAATAGTCTGTTTTTCAAAAAGTCCATTTTTATTAGCGATCTGTTGTTTCTTTCATGCTCAAATTTTGATATTTGGAGTGAGTATGTTTGACTATGTTTAGTCAGGCATCAAAATAGACCATGTTTACAAAATAACCTCGATCACAAACTAATCAAAACAAACTGAATTCATAGTTTCATAAGAAATAAGTCATACAAAATCAAAATTATTATACAATGAGCCTGCTTATTGATAGTTTACACATTAAAATTTTGGATTTTTACAAAAATGTTACTGAAATAAAACTTATTTACACAAATACGATTAATAGTTATTACAATGTAATATCATGATAACTTAACTTTAAAAATTGAACATAAGTTACTATGATTGTTACTATGACTTCATTACTACACTAGTCATTAATCACATTTTTGTAAACTGTCTTTATTTTAGTTATAAATATGTCAGTATTTTTAAAACTTTACATGCAGAGTGATTGCATGTAAAGTTTAGGACTGTAAAATAGTTTGCATGTAAAACAGAAATACATCGTTTGACCATGTTTGTAATCTATTTTTAAGTTGCACGTAAATTGTTTACATTTTCTGTTGTCTATAAGTTTACATGTAAAATATGTAGAAAATAACAACATATAGCTCATTGATGGTTGATCAAATTAAACGTGCTAGAGAACTTCTAGCCGAGAGTGACCTGCAACCTTTAACTTTGACAACGATTAATCACTAAAAAATTGTAAAATTTTATTCCAAGCAACCACAAAAGGATTAATCACTAAATAATCACTATTCTACTTAATAAAATACCATAAATAATTCTTAAAAATCACAAAAATGCAACTAATTAAATTTCTCCATTCAAGACAAACCTAACATAAATCAATGTTGCATCTTCATCCGATAGGAACAAGAAAAAAATCCATTTTCCCTTTGCTAGATGATATAATTTCAAATGCACGCATCACCTACTCCTTATTTAAATCTGGCAGATTCATTATCACCTATAGTATATCATATTGCTTGTTTGATGTAGCAGCATTTCCAAAACTGTTTCAATTTGGAAAATGTCGTCACTTTCTCAAATTGCTTATTTGATTGAAATAAAAGGTAAATTGATTTGGCAATTAAAAAAATAAGAATAACTCATGTGTATTACGTTGTGATCGTATTCGTTATATACACACATAAGTTCTGCTGGCTTTGGAGAGTTTACCCAAGTATCCTATTAGGAAAACACTACTGCATGCGTACGCATGTATCTAATTTAATAAACTATCACATGATAAAATATAAATAAGACGAAGTAAAGAATAATAATGGCCAATCTTGAGTAAGCCGTTGTCCATGCCTTAACACACTCCCTCAAGTTGGACCATGCAGATCACAAATGCCCAACTTGCTGAGTAAAAAATGAAATTTATTCTTGCCAAGAGCTTTGGTGAAAATGTCCGCCAACTGAACCGTAGTGGGAGCATAAGAAGGAGCAATGAGAGCATCTTGAATAGCATCATGAACAAAGTGACAATCCACCTCAATATGCTTTGTACGTTCGTGAAAAACTGGATTCTTGGCTATATGTAAAGCCGATTGACTATCACAGAAATGTGGAATGGATGAAGAATGATGTATTCCCAAACTAACCAACAACCCTTTTAACCATTTGAGCTCGCATGTAGCAGCAACAGCCATAGACCGGTACTCAGCTTCAACAGAAGAACGAGAAACTGTAGCTTGCTTCTTGGTCTTCCAAGAAACAAAGAAGTGCCCCAAAAATACAATACAACCAGAAATAGATCTACGAGTGAGTGGAAAGGCAGCCCAATCAAAATCACACCACCCAGTCAAAGAAAGGAGACTATCACCACGAAGTAAGATGCCTTGACCAGTGTTCCATGCGTGGATGAGTCATAAATTGTGATAAAATATGAACCGAATAAGATAAATCCGGTCGAGTAATTGCAAGATAGATAAGACGACCCACGAAACGACGGTAAGGTTCAGGATCTTGAAGAAGAGCACTGGTAGTGAGAGCCAAAGAATGTTGTTGCTCAATGGGAAATGCAGCAGGCTTAGCGCCGAGCAGACCGGTTTCAGAGATAATATCTAAAGTATATTTCCTTTTGCTAAGAAATAATCCAGTTGGACTACGAGCCACCTCAATACCCAAAAAATATTTTAAAACACCCAAATCCTTCATATGAAAACATGAATGCAAATATGCCTTGAAACGTGAGAGTTCAGTCGAATGATTGCCAGAAATAATCAAATCATCCACATAAATTAACACATTAATCTGAACAGTGGCCCGGGTGTATGTTAATAAAGAATAATCAGAATAGGATTGGAGAAAGCCACAGACTTTGAGGGCTCCAACTAATTTAGCAAACCATCAACGAGGAGCTTGTTTCAATCCATAAAGAGATTTTCGCAAACGACATACCTTATCAGGAGCAGGTGAATGAAAACTAGGAGGATACTTCATGTAAACTTCCTCATGCAAGTCTCCATGTAGAAAAGCATTATGAACATCCATTTGATGGAGCTCCCAATTTTTAACAATAGCCACAGTTAAGAAAGCACAGACGATGACCATCTTGGCAACCGAAGAAAATGTGTCATTGTGATCAATACCTTCAACTTGGTGATGATTGCCAAGAACAACCAATCGTGCCTTGAGGCGTTCAATGCTGCCGTCAGACCGGTATTTAATCTTGTAGACCCATCGACTACCCAAAGCCTGCTTCCCCTGGTGGTAACGACTCCAGTGACCATGTACCATTAGCCTCAAGCGCCTTGATTTTAGATTGCATTGCACAACGCCATCCCTCATCCTTCATTGCCTCAGAAAAAGTACGTGGTTCGGTACCTGTAGTAACTGCCGCAAGAAATTCTCTATGCCTTTTAGAAAAATTATCACAATGAATATAATGTGCTAAAGGAAAAGGAGTACCTGAGGAAGGATGAGAATGAGAAGGGGATGGACTGTCATGTACTACCGTGTGAGTAACAAAATCCTTAAGCTTCACAGATGGAAACCGAATATGTTGTCCACGTCCTAGCTGGGGTTCAGTTGTTATCACATTCGTCACAGGGGCAGTAATTTCTGTCCCAGGTGTTTCCTCAGAAGATGATGATTGCTCAGTAATCACGTGAGTCGGCTGGACCAAAGAGGAATCTAAAAGCTGGGTCCCAGACCGCTGCCTTGATGCAGGAGATGGTAGTGCTGCCGGTTCAAACAAATACGGATCGAGAGACACAGGAGGTGAGTAAGCAGAAGTGTCTCCACATGTATTATCAACACCAGTTGGGTCGGCAAACGGAAACACATCCTCACAAAAATGTACATCTCTGGAGACAAAAAATCCTTGGTTTCCGTATCATAAAGTCTCCAACCCTTTTGCCCAAAAGGGTAACCAACGAAAATACACTTACGACTACGGCTAGAAAATTTATTGCCTTCCGCTCGTTGATTATGAGCAAAGCACAGACAACCAAAAACCCGTAAGTTATCTAGAGAAGGTGCAATGTGATACAAAATTTCATAGGGGCTTTCATTCTTGAGTAAAACCGTTGGCGTACGGTTAATCAGATGTCCAGCAGTCAAGACACACTCTCCCCAAAAATCAATGGGCAGGTGTCCTTGGAATTGCAAAGCCCGTGCTACATTTAAAATGTGACAATGCTTTCGTTCCACTCTACCATTCTGTTGAGGTGACCCTACACAAGAGGTTTCAATCAAAATCCCATTCTGTGTACAATATTTGCGCACACCATGAAACTCAGTACCATTATCACCACAAACACGCTTAACAATGGCACTAAACTAACGTGTAATCATAGCAATAAAGGATTTTTTTTTGAAACACCTCCTTTTTGTCTATTAAAAGATATATCCACACAGCTCAAGAAAAATTGTCCACAATTGTGAGAAAGCTTGTAGCACCACAAGAAGACGGGGTATTATAAGCCCCCACAGATCACAATGTATTAATTCAAAAATAATGGATGATTTATTCTCACTTAAATCAAACGAATTTCTAGTTTGCTTGGCACGGAAGAAAATATCACAAGGAAAAGTAACACTATCTTTGGTCTTAAAAAGACTTTTCACAATTTGTCCAGCAAGATGCCCCAAACGTTTATGCCACATGTCTGCTGTAGTATGCACTGCATTGACTGAGTGTGATGTATTCTGGAAGTAGTACAGTCCATCCCTTCGTTCACTTATTCCAATCAGCTTCCTCGAGGGTAGGTCCTGTATAGCACAAAGATTAGATTTAAAGTGAATATCACAATTCAAATCTTTCGTAAGTTGCGATACCAAAATTAAGTTACATCGCAACTTTGGCACAAACAACATGTTTTTCAACGTTATGTGCTTTGTCAAATACACACATCCTTCCTTTGTAGCCTTAACTTGTTGTCCATCGGGCAAACCAACAAAGCTGGTAACAGTTTTTATTTCTGTGAAGTATTCAAGATGTCCGGTAACATGATTTGTTGCTCCGGTATCTAAAATCCAAGAAGAAAAATCAAATTCACCTGTCATTTTTCCACTAGATTGCATATTACCAGGTGATGTTTGTGTGTTTCCAATCGTGGCCAGAATTGTCCTCCTCATATTACCAGATGATTTATGATCTGTTTTCATGGAAGATGCACCGTCCTACTCATTCTCGTTCCCAATTGCCATAAAAGATGATATTGTCTCTCACTTGAGCATAAGCCGCTCTGATACCATGAAATAAAAGGTAAATTGATTCGACAATTAAAAAAATAAGAATAACTCATGTGTATTACGTTGTGATCGTATTTGTTATACACACACATAAGTCCTGCTGGATATGGAGAGTTTACCCAAGTATCCTACTAGGAAAGCACTACTGCATGCGTACACATGTATCTAATTTAATAAACTATCACATATAACAACAATATAATTGTGAATCAGGGTTAGTACCCTTGATTTATGTCAATACATTTTATGCATAAGAGGTTTTACATTGTTATCAAGAAGTGGAACCGTATTTTTTCATTTGGCTTTTTTGCCCTTAGATGACATCTAAAGTTTTAACGTCGTTAACTAAGTGTTAAAGTTAATAGCTTCACTTCTACTTCATCATTGGTCAGACCAAATAAACGAGAGAGAAAATCAGTTTGAAAGCTTCAATGGATGTTTCCTCTATGCGCTCTATAAATGCCCCTTCGTATTTCGGTGGTGATCAAGCGAGTTCTGTCGCCTAAAGCTGAAACTTCAGCTCTTCTTCATCGACCCTGTGGTCTGTGGAGAACTGCCGCGAAATTCCCGGTTTCAACTGCGCTGTCACATCCATTTTGCTAACTTCACTAAAAGAAAAGTGCACATAGACTGCACATGGACCACAAGTTTTTGTGATGGCAGCATAACTGTCGTTAAAAACACCATTAACCACACATTTTTTTATTTACCACACACAAAAATGTGGCAAAATCTTAGAGACGACAATTTTTAACCGTGACCAATGTTTTTACCACGGCTGTTGTGCCGACGCACGTAAAACCGTCGCAAAACTGTCGTAAAAACATAAGGAGGAACCTTTACGACAGTTTTGCGTCGGTTTTACGTGCGTCGCCACAACAGTCGTGGTAAAAACATTGGCCACGGTTAAAAACTGTCGCCTCTGACCTTTTACCACAGTTTTGTATGTGGTAAATAAAAAAATGTGTGGTTAATGGTGTTTTTAACGACAGTTATGTGGCCATCGCAAAAACAAATTGGTCTATGTGCGGTCTATGTGCACTTTTCTTGTAGTGCTTCCCTCACAATTGCATAAACGCAATCTCCACCAAATAGAAAAAAGGGATCAAATTGCTTCTTCCTTTTCCTTTGAAAAAAGATCGACCGAGAGCTATGACGGAGAGCTCTCAATGGCGAGCAATGACATGGAAAAAGATGAATTTGTGGAGATATGGAGATGTAATGTATTCTTCCATAGAGTTGCCCAGAAAAAAGTGTTAAGCTAGGATGCTAAATTAACGTGTTAATTATGGTTCATTCCTTTTAACTTTTGTTATTTCAGTAAACAACAAAATCCGTTTTCTTTTTGTTTGAATCAAAGCAATGAAATCTGAATTTTAGTTTATAGGGGAGTATACTTTTTACACTTCTAATCAGATTGTGTTTTCTTTATTTGAAATTTAAACAACATGGGTGTCGTATAAAACTTCATTAAAAGAAATGTTGTTGCATTACACTATTCATAGATTTTGAGAGCCCGTTTGGGTAACAATGTTATTCGGTTTATCAGCCAACTTTTTCACCAAACACGTAACTTTTGATTCCGCGCGCTTAAATTTGTAATAATTAGAAAAAGTAAGATTGGAGTTACTTTCTGGCTGTTTCGGCTCAAATTACTGTAGAGGACCATTTTAGTTATTTTTACATATAATTTTCTTTATTTTATGACTAAAGGGTCAAATAGGCCATCGAACTAACTTAAAAAGTGCTAAAATATATTTTGAATTTGATTTTTTCATAAATCAGCAGAATCAGCTAATACAGTCATTTAAACCAGTACTTCATAAATTTCAGCAGAATCAGCCGATTCAGCGTTACCAAACGGGCTCTGAATCAGATCATGGAATTAGACAAAGAAAAATACTTAAAATACGACATAAGATTTTGACGATATGTACTGTTGTAATTCATATTCCATTCCCCCAAATCACTTAATTTATTTCCTTTTGCAATATGGGTAGGTTTATCGGATATTTCTTTCTCTACTACACAAATCTCAACCACAAAGTTACTACATTTGTCCCGGAAAATGCTTCCCCGTTTGACTTGGATCAGAGTTTAAGAAAGTGAGAATAAAATGGAAACGTAAAGTTGTGGTTGAGTAAGAAAAAGCAAAATGAGTGATAGCTACACAAACCTTTCTAAAAGGGAATGAGAAGAAATTTTTGGGATGTCCGAAAAAAGTAAGTGTGAAGAATTTCCAGAGACGGATGAAGTATTACTTTATTCTTTTAAATGCAAGTCAAACTTCACCAAATTTTATAGGACGGGTGGAGTCTATTAAAACATAAAATATATGCAAATCACATAATCAAATATTTCCCACACAATAATTGGTTGACATGGAAAATAAGTGTTCCAATATTTTTTAAAATATACAAGTATATGATATTTCATTAACTATTTACCTAACTCTCATAAATATTTCACATTTTTTTTTACAAAACACAAAGTTATTTTAATATTGGGCAAACACTATCGCGCCTTGCGCGAGTAAACGCTAGTGATAACATCTAAATAATACGAAGTAAAGAATAATAATGGTTAGTCTTGAGTATGCCGTTGTCCATGCCTTAACATTGATGTAGCAAATGTTGAAACAGTTTTGCAAATGTTGGTACTAGCAAATGTTGCTACTAGCAACATTTGCAACACCGTTTCAACATATTTTGGAACACTTCTAGCAAACCAATTCTTCTTCGATTGTTTTGATGGCACTTTAAAATTGATGTATTTTAACCATGTTTTAATGTAGGTGAATGCTATGCTATCTCACAACAAGTAATAATACGATATTTATAATTTTGTGACTATTTCATTTTATTATTTCATTATTTCATTATTTATTTACACTAAAACTGTTTAATTGTAATTTTCTATTGATTATGTGAATGTGGTATTGAGGTTAGGGAAATTATTGTTGTATACGGAGTAAAATTTGTACACTACAGAAAATTACTGAATTTTAAATGAATTTACTAAAATTATCTATTACACATCTCCCTAATATATAAATGTTGGAAGGATGTTAGTTTGGTCCTATTGCCGTTACTACAGCCCTCAAATAACTCACGCCGTTTGTGATTCTCCGGCTTAAATGAGCGGCAGGTGTCTTTCCCTCATTCATTTTCCATTTCACGCTCAAGAATTTCGTTCGCAGAGCTAGGGTTGCAGTAGAGTCTTCCGCCAACGATCCGCTGTATCAATCTTTCTGGAACCTTTGCTAGCATAACTAAACAACCGAACAAATCAGAGGTCGAAGCTGCCCAGCGTCTACCGGCGATTATCACTCTGTCCAGTGACCATATCATCTCATGGTATTTTGCTTCTCCTTTTTCCAATTCGTTTCATTTCTAAAGCAGATAAAGATTCTTTTCTGCAAGGAAGAGAAAACTGGTGAGAGTAGTAATGGGGTGTGTGCGGCTGAAACTCCTCACACTCATGGCGTTAGGGTTTGCCAACCTTTCTCGGTTGGTCTTCTGAATTCAAATACTGTTTTGATTAATATCATTTCGGACCTAGATTCTCAATTTGGAACCAAAATCGATGATGCTCCAAGCCTCTTTGGATGCTGAGGTTACTGCTGGCAAAAATACACACCCGGGTGTGTAAAGGAAAAGTCTGCAGCTCAAACTTTCAACAATAACTTAGCCATTTCTGCTTCACTCATTAAGGGGACTCCAACTGAGATTACTGTGATAATTTCTGCAATACTAAAGTTGCTTGTAATGCTCTTGTTATTTGTGCTGCTTCTATCCCTGTTACTGATAGTGAAAATGTTGTGATTGTGAACAGTTCTGTAAAAGATGGCCCTGATATTGATTAATGTGAAAATGCCCTTGTCCCTATTAAGCTATTATTGATAGTGAAAATGTTGCCTGCGAAAGTGTTGCATGTGAGAAAGTTGCCTGTGATAAAATGATTGCTGCTTATAATGAATTTGCCCCTGAGATTATGATATTCCCCTTGCTGCAGATGATGCTTCTAACTCAGAGGCTCAGAAAGAACATGAGGTCCCTACGGTTTACAGGTTTGATTCTTTGAGTCAAACATTGGATTTGGGAAACGATGATCCCTTTTCTGATCCCTCATCTGATAATAGAGCTCCAAATAACCCAGAAACTGTCCCAACTAGCTCATTTGCCACCCATAATCGGCTTCCAGTAACTAATTCTAACACTGTCCCAAGCGGGTCCCATGAGGAAACTATTTCTGAGGACTATTCAACTGTTTTTCAATTTTCTTCAGGTCCAACAGACAAACAATCAGAAGAGGGGAAAGAAGAAAAATTAACAAGAACTCCACCAAGATCCATAAAAAATGAACAGAGCAGCCTTGGTAATCATCACCTCTCGACCTCATTAATTTCATTTAGTTTCATTATTATTTGGCATTGGTTATGTGAAATTAAATCTGCTGAGAGGTTATGCTAAGATCAAGAAATTGCATTTACAATCAAGAAATTAAATGCATTTTTGGTATTGTGAACACTTCTTCTTCTCCAGTTTTCCTAACATTTCAGTGGTAAGTACTCTTCTATACATTTATGCGTTCAATAACCATAGACATTAAGTTTCTTTTCAGGTTTATGCAATCAAATCTAATAATTTTGGGGATAGCAAAGGAAGCAACACGGAGGAGTGCCTTTTAATTATCACTTGAAAGAGGTAAGGGGCTCTATCTCATTGTGATTTAAATATTCTTATTATACTCTGTTTTATGTTTTCTAAAGCCTAATTGTTCTACATTGTGTTAGTGAGGAGTCAGGTTTAAGTCACATGTTGAGTTATGTCTTACCATATGTCTTTCCAGGCCTTTAGGCATTGAGAGTGCTTCATTGTATGTTTATATTGTGTGTTTGTGCATTGTATGTATTTACAGACCTTTAGGCATTGTATATTTGGGTGTTTTCCATGTCATGGGTTTACGCATATTTGTACCCAAATGCAGATGTATCGAACAGTTAAAACCACTGACAAACCTGCTGTTTCCTCAGGTATATTCATATATACTTAATTCTTTAATTAATCTTGGTCAGTCTTGACTTTAATTTTAGCCTAAATTTCTGGGAATTTTGCATCGGTTTTAGTGAAGGGCAATCAGACGGTTAAGGGGATGAAGATCCGACTGTGCTAGGGAGCACAGGTGGCGGCGCAGGAATCCGGCTCATGGGCCAGAGGGGACCTCTTGATGTTTCTCTGCAACAAGAACCGGCTTTTCTTTCCAGCCGTGGAGTAACTCTTCAAGGTAATTTTTTGTAATAAAAATTAATTGATTCGCAGAATGCACTTCAAATTTTTACTTTTTATGAAATGGAAATAATGAAGAGCTTAAGAGCCGAATAATAAATTGAGTTGAGTAAAATGCACTCGTAGAAGCTAAGTATCAGGTGGCTTTTTTGAGTAACGGAAATTAATTGACATGCCCACCGGCCAATTTTCACTTCATCAAGAATTCAAGACAAGAAAAATTCCTTCTATTATTATTATTATTATTATTATAATCACAGGTCTTTTCTTTACTTTTGCTTTCATTTCATTCAACTCCCCTCTTTTCCTTTTATCATTTTAGTTTTTAATGATAAGAGATTGTCGGCCCGCATTCTTTTTCTGTATATTTCTCAATAGCATGCATTTAAACGATCATGGAAAAACCTGCTAATGTAAATTATTTAATTGGTTGTAAATCTACATTTCAAAGGTATAGATTAACCTTCCCTTGGGAAAGCTTAAGAACAGATTTTTTTATGAAACCTGTTTAGTCTGACTTATTATTTGCCAATAGGACCCTTCCCTTGGGACGGTTTAGAATATTTTACTGATTTGATTAAAATATTTGTTTATAAACCATTAGGCATTGAGAGTTCTTTGTGTCTATATGTTTGTGTGTTTTCCGTCTAATGTGTTTATGCATATATGCAAGCTGCCATTGAATTGGTAAGAATATGAGCTTGCCATATCTTGTTTTGACGTCACTTTGTTCTTTTATTTCTCTGTTTTTCTTCTAGATTGTGATAATCTGATTGCCCTGGTTTGTATCTTGATATTGTATTTCGGGGTTGCCTCCAGTTATTTCTATCCATGGTAGTGCTGGGAATCTGTTGCAAATCTCAAACTATTAGTGAATAGGACTGAGTACTGCTGCTCTTTTGTCTTCTCGGGCCTCTGTAAGCTCTTTTCTCTGTCAATGGGCCGGGTTTTATTCCTCTACAAAAGAGAATACTTCGTATAACCCAGCCGAGGCGCACTAAGACAAGTCACAAAGTATCGGAGTTTAGCTTAACCTTCCGTTGGTTATAGTGCACCAGTTCATCATGCCCAGTTAATATTTGTTTTGTAACTGTATGTCTTGGAGCATCTCAAATAGGCACGAAGAATGTTATTGATGCTTGCATTGAGCTGAAAGTGCAAAGACTTATATACACCAGCTCTCCCAGCGTAATTTTCGATGGTATTCATGGAATTTTAACTATGGATGAATCGACACCTTATCCTGCTAAGGTATACATTATATCATGACTTCAAGTGGGATTTTTACAACACAATAGCCAGCCTCATCAGTATGTGCTTTATTGTTTTTAATTAAAAAAGAGAAGATGCTAATAGTTTTTTTAGTGTATTCTTTTTGCCAGCACAATGATTCATATTCTGAGACTAAAGCTGAAGGCGAGAAACTGGTTGTCAAGTCAAGTAGCAGTAATGGTTTGCTGACATGTTGTATCTGACCCAGTGGCATTTTTTGGCCCCGGTGACAGGTTGCTTATTCCTTCATTAGTTACTGCTGCAAGAGTAGGGAAGTCCAAGGTAAATGCAAATTCTAGGATAAGGGTGAGTAATTTTCCAAACCGTAACCTTACAGTTAGATTTGGATTAAAATAGAGGAATGAGCCCTTTTGCTTTGCAGTTATGTCAATCTCTGTCATTACTCTTGTTATTCAATTGTTTTCCTCATTTCCCTTCCCCATTTTCCACCATTGCTCATTAATCCTCACTTTCTTGCTGTGATGTTTTGTTTCATCTTTGTTCTCCAAATAGAAACGAAATATAAGAAAAACTTTTATGTTAAATATTTACTCTTGTTAACAATTTTTTCAATTACTTCTTCACAAATACTTACTTTTATGACATAAAAATACTGAAACAATAATTACTTTTATGTTTCTTTCTTACTTCAATTATCCCTTTCTCATATTAATCTTGCATTCATTTCATACCATAATTCTGTACCTCCCATTGGGCATAACAACCGCGCAAAGCGCGGATCCCCGCTAGTATAAGTATAAGTAGGGTGTGTGTACAATTTTGTACACCTACGGAATATGCTTTGTATTAAAATACTATACGGAGTATCTGATAGCGATAACAGACACGTGGTCATACTATGAGACACGTGCTCAGTTATAACGCGGTGGACTGCACGCAGCCACTTCTTATCGTTACAGCAGTCGTACCATTTTTTTCTCTTAACTCAAAGAATGGTAAGGAATAATATAGAAAAAGTAAGAGAGGACTGAAAAACTAGGAAAAAGATGGTAAAAAGTAGAAAAAATAAGGATAATTGAGTATATTTAAATGAAAAATTGTAAAGAACTTTAAATATATCCAAAAAAAGTGTAAGAAACTTCTAAATATGGAGGTAGTAAATCTTTTGTGTTTTTTCCGCAAAAGAAAATCTTTTGTGTTTTTTTTCTTGCAAAAGAAAATCTTTTGTGTTTTTAATTACTCGTTTCTCCCCCATCTTCTCCGTCAACATTTCACCTGAACAAATCTAATAATCTACAGTAATTCTTGCCCTAAGAATCATCAAGTACGATCAAGATAAGATTTCTTATTGTCCTAGAAACTCCACTCCACTCGAGTCAATATCACTTCTTTCAATGTCTCTGTGGCTCTGAATACAACAACTCCCGAACTAGCTCCCATTTCCATCAATGGCTGCCAGCTCCCGTAAAGGCAAGTTTTTTCTCTTCTGTTTGCTTATATCGTCTTCTTTCCTCCATATATCTTGGGTCTATTCTGACTCAGAGTCAGAACCCGAACCAGAATCATTCCCTGTGATTGAGAAAGATAATGGAATTCAAGAGACGTATAAATCAACACCTGATGCTTTATTAGAGGTGTTAGCTAGACACCAAGAACAGTTAGATAAGCTCGAGGGGTTAGTGAAGGATCTAAGTAATATAGTTGGTAGGTTGGAATCGAAATCAAGATTCTCGGATTACCCAGATTTTAGAAAGCCAGATACTGCAAAACCCATTGTTGGAAACCTTCCAAAAGATGTAATTGAAGAGAAATATGATGGGAAGGTGGAGGGTATTAGTGTTAGTGATTCTATCTT
The DNA here is from genome assembly GCA_945859915.1 of Cuscuta epithymum. Classification (NCBI taxonomy): domain Eukaryota; kingdom Viridiplantae; phylum Streptophyta; class Magnoliopsida; order Solanales; family Convolvulaceae; genus Cuscuta; species Cuscuta epithymum. The sequence continues at coordinate 8,666,946 of CAMAPF010000031.1, read as the reverse complement.
GGAGAAACCTGGGGATAAACAGAGAGCAGTTTCAGTTACAAAGTACAGCTCTTTTTGGTCTGACAGGTTCCAATTCGTTTCTGCTGTGAGAGTGGATTCAGATCCTACTTGTATTAACGTCCTGCCATTCAAAGATTTCGATGGGTTGAGCAAGTATATCGCCGTTGGAGATTCTCGGGGTCAAATATATGTTTTTTCAAGGAATGGGGATGTTTCTGCAGAGTTTAAAACATCATTGGACTCCCCAATCACTGCTCTTGCCTCATTCTTGACGCTTTACAAGAATGAGAGTGTTTTAGTTACTGGCCATAAGAATGGTGTGGTTTTGAAGCATAGAGTGTGGGAGGTGGTGCAGAACGGGGAGGAGTGGCCTATGCTTCATATAGAAACTGTTGGGAAGTTCGATTCACCCGAATCCGGGGAAGGTGGATCGTCAATCACTAATTTGGAAGTGCATCATATGGGGAGGAACAGGTTTGTGTTGTCAATAGATTTTGACGGGAATCTTAGGGTTTTTAGGGCAAATGGGTCAGTTTATGGCTTGGTAGTGCCTAAAAGCAGACCACTCGCCTTCTTGAAGCAAAGGCTTTTGTTCCTAACCGAAACGGGTGCCGGGTCATTGGACTTGAGGACAATGAGGATTAGGGAGTCTGAATGTGAAAGCTTAAACAACTCCTTAGCTAAAACCTATGTTTTCGATGCCATTGAATGGTCAAAAGCATATGGCTTTACTTCTGAAGGAGAAATGATTCACGTTCTCCTGTTGGGTGATATAATCAACTTCAAGTGCCGTGTAAGATCCAAAAAGAAGCTGGAAACAGGCATGGAAGGGCCTCTCACATTTCAGGCAATCAAAGGGTATTTGCTCATCTCCAATGTGGAGAAGGTTTGGGTATACAATGTGTCCTCTCAGCATTACGTTCGAGCTGGTGTGCCCAAACTCGTTTTCTCTGCAGGTCTTGATGAGGTCGCAAGTTCATTTCTCAATCACCAATCTGATGGTTTGAATCAAAAGAAGAAAATGCTGATTCCGCTTCTAGCTAGTGATCGGGAAAAGCTTGTTGTACTCGGGACAAGAAGTGGTTATATAGGAATTTACCGTTCTAATCTTCCCATTTTCAAGAACGAATTTAACACCATGCTATGGGCAAGTCCTGTGTTGCTCTTCATCCTTTTCCTTTTCGGTGCCTGGCATTTTTTTGCCAATAAAAAGGAAGCACTTACATCTTGGGGCCCGGATGACCACTTCAGCTCTACTACCTCGGTTACGGATGGAGCACAGCTGGGCTCAGATATAATGGACCTAAGGAACAACAGTTTAAGAGGTTCGGGTCCAGCGGGAAGGTTTGGGTCTCAATTGCAATATCAAAATCCGAGACCATCTTCTGTTGATCAGAATTTCAGAGCAGCCCAGGAATTGAAATATAGGGGTGGAAATCTTGACACTTCTGCTTTCCCTAAAAGAAGGGATGGCCTGTTTGTCAACAGTCCCGTTGTCGATGATAGCTAGAAGTTGTGATATATGAAATATATGGGCGGTCCGGATAACAAATAGAAGGCACATTTGGTTCGGGAACTACGGCTGAGCAGAACTCTTAATATGTATACTTTTACAGTTTGGGAAGGAATAGAATAAAGACATTTTGGGCATCTCTCTCGACTGTCTTGAAGTTCCTAACCAGTTTTCCTTACAATTTTCCTATTTGTCCTTCCTTATTCACTTATGAAATTTACACTAGTTTTACCGATTGCAATGGTGAGTGTTGTATGAATATTTTGTGCAATATAATGAAGGGCGTATACGAAAGCATTTGTTATGAGAAAGTAAATAAATTTCTGTGTAAACTGTTAGGATATTTGGGTGGAAAAAAGTGTCTTGGTTTGGCGTCTCAACTTTTTAGCCAAAATGTAAAAATAAAGAAAAGCTTTAGGGGGCGTTTGTTATGATGCAAAGTAATCATTTTACGTGTAAAATGTAGGGATGCTAACAATTTATATCGTTTGGTAGGATTATTCAATGTAAACTGTAGGGTATTATTTTAAAATATTTTGCACTGTATCATGTAAAATACTTTACGTGGGGGAGGGTGGTAAACTATTTTACATTCTCAATATAAATTGATCAAATTAAAATTTTACAATCCTATGCCGGCTGGCCATTTTTTCACGATGGACCTTGCTCATCATTTCTTCACTGCGGCGGCAGCACTGTTCTGCTCTTCATCAACACACAGTTCGATGCCAAATTTATATTATTCAACTTCATGAGTAATATAGCTCCCATACCCTTTTTAATGAATGTTCAAGGCAGTAAAAGCATCGCTAGAAGGAAGAACGTTTTACGAAGCACAAGCAATTCCCACCTTAAATCCCCACCTTATATCAGAAAAATTAAGTTACATTAGCTCCATCTGATCTCAGCTCCATTTCCATTGGATAGGCAGTAAATCTTCTTCTAGTTTTCTTCTGAGAATGACTCACGAAGTATAAGTCTCTGCCTGAGGTAATTATAACAAATAGCAGCAGCTTCATCTAAAGTATATTTATGGAAAGTTATGATTAGGGATTGGCCGGATTGCATCTTTGATTCAGTTTGCGTTAAAAGTTCTGATTTACTCTGCATGTACTTTAAAAATGGATCACACATCTCACCAAACAATGTATTTGTATTTTACATGTAAACTGATGACGTCCGTACACATTACATGTAATGAGTTTACATGTAAAGTTTTAATAAGTAAAGAACCAAACACCCCCTTAAGGGGGAAAGTGAGGAGAACCTCTATCCTCAAAGGTAAATCTTTGAAGAAATATAGGACTTCCTCTCAAATGGGGACAAAGGTGAACCAGTGTAGGCAAAAAATATGTTTGAGGACCTTCTTTAAAGTTTAAAGACAATTAGAAACTAAAACACGAAAGAAAAAAGACGCAAAATTGTATACCTATTTATGGTCACATTGCTATATCGAGTCGCTATCAAATCAGAGTTATTCATTACAAATATGTAATGCAACAAAAGAAAGGGAATGCTTTTAATTGGAGTGATACTGGGTTGGTACAAAGTTTACGCGAACCAAGCGAAAGCGTTTAGAAAAAATCGAGCACAACAATTTACTACGGACCCGAAACCTCTCCCTTGCTTTGCAGCAAGGTAGGGTGCCCGGCTGATTAGAGTCATCCTATCAAAAAACCAACATCCGCAGATCTTAAAGGCCCACATCTCGAGGCACCTTCTTCTTCATCCGTCCGTCCGTTGCAGCAAGGCACCTCTGCCGCACGGCAGAGGATCTCAATTCGTTTACTACCCGTTGGTGTACTATCTCCATAACCAAACATTCCATATGAGCTATCACATCAGGAGCGTGAATGGAGCTAGGGGTCGGAAAGAGTAGTTATACTTTCTTATGTCCCATGCACGCTTCGCCGTAACCGTCACCAGTGGCGGATCCAGAAAACATTGTTGTTGGGGGCACTAATATATGACGAAGTATAAATATCAAAATACACTTCAAATTTGAATCATGCAATAACCTAATATTATTAATATGGATAGAAAGAAATTTATGCCAATAGCATTGTGAATTTTTTATTGACAATATTATGATATATAACGACTTTAACTTTCGTAAAATGAGTTGTCTAGTACTATGGAGTTTTCCAGGAAGAAAATATAATTAGATTATGTTTTTGGACAAAAATATGATCAAGTCACTGTGTACGAGTAACTGCACAAGAATTACTATAGTGTATTTCAGAGTCACAAGTTACTGGAATATGATGAGTCAAAAAGTCACTGAAAACTTGTAACTCAATATGTCACTTTTTTGTAAAACTTAAAGGATATGTTCGTCACAACTAGCTGATAAGATACTTTTGTGAGCTTTTTAGTAACTGTTAGCTTTTAGTGACTTAAAAGATCTTAAACAGAAAAGGTGGTAGCTGTTTGGTGAAAAGGTAACTGTTTGATTTAGTTCTGTTTGATATACAAGCTGTTTGGATTAATTAATGCTAAAAGTCACATACTTTTCTCAGATGCTATACCCTGTAGCATCTCAAAAAAGATCTTTTATTTTTTGAAAAGCTCTTAAATATAGTCATGCCAAACATACAACTAGAACCTTTTAGAGACTTTTTAAATAGTAGAAAAGCTAGAAGACAGAGACTTTTGTCTGCCAAACGTAGCCTAAAACAAGTCATATCATCTTTTGAATTTATTATTTTAATAATATTCATGGAAAGCTAAGAGACCTTAACTTTTTTCATATAAAACACCACTCTCACACTATGTTATGCATTTTCCAAATTATATCCATTATTTTTGTACTACGTACTTACGTAGTATATTTCAATTAAATAATTGAAGAGTTAAAGTTCTAATGAATAATTGTCTAATTTTTTATAAATTGTCAAATCTATGAAAAACAGCGACATGAATCTTATAATGCAATTAATTAAGTTAATTAGAACAAGAGTGATTTGAAAAGTTTGTCTAGTACTCCGTATAAATTACTACTTCCGTCCCGCTAGAAGGTTCTCATAGCAAAATGACACGGTTATTTAGGTGATAATCAAATAAAGTACTTCGGGTATATTTTGAGAAATAATTTTAATAGGTATATATTATAATGTGTTAGTATTGATAACTGTGATATTATAAATGTATTATTTTTAATATTGTTGGGTTAAGGGCCCAAGCCGAGGTCCGGCCCACTAACCCATATTGCCAGACGCACGTCCAGTTAAAACACCAGGCCAGCCCACAGGCCCATGTCCCTTGAGGATGGACGAACGTCTGATGTGGGGGCTCAGGCCCAGCAGACTCATCCCGACGAACGGCTGTGCGGGGACAAGGAGCAGGACCACGGGCCACCAGGGATGGCGACGAACGTCCCCGGGGCAAGCCTGTAGTCATCGGAGGGGACCCAGTTCACAGGATGAATATCAACAAGGCCAGGAGACGAACAGCCGATATCTTTCGAGGGTCACTGGGAGCAATCCAACTCACTTCCCGGGAGGACGAACGTCCCCACTAATCAGGCGGGAAACCTAGATTCTGGCGGGAAGTGCATTTAATGCTGAAGATTTGGTAGTTGGGACACCAGCGGTCCACAGGCTGCCACGTCAGTACAGCCACCTGCCCATTGGTGGGTATAAATAGAAGCATTTATTTCATTGTAAAGGGTTGGCAACTTTCTATTCTTAGCATACTATCTTCAGCATTCTTACTTGCAGCATTTCTGTGTGCCTTGTAAGACGAACGGCCGACGTGCCCTTTTTAGCGAGTAGATTGTATTTAGGGGAGTTATTACGAAGTTAATAATACCTACTTACATTGCTTGCTCTTCTCTCGTTTCCTGATCCATCTGAACGTTGTTGGGCTAGATAACCACACACTCACTCCACTCGAAATCTTTGGGCTTACGTGTTGGGTCCAAGGGTTGAAGGAATAAACCTCAACACTGGCGCCGTCTGTGGGAAACTGAGCAAAAAGTTTCCAGAAACTCTCCCAAACAGCTACTAAATCTACCTACAGCAAACACGATGTCAGGAAGCAACAACCAGCGTGATCTCTCCGAGCGTCTGGAATCAAGCCGCCGGAATCGCGGCCAGAACTCGGAACTATCCGCAACAATATGGACCTCCGGGGGAAACGGGGGTATCACTGACCTCATTCCTCTGGAGGCCAGGCAGGATCCCCGCCTCATGCGGGAACTCGCAGACACCATGCGTCGCTTGGCAGACGAGCGGGAGGCCCGAGACCAGGTGTACTCTGCAAGCACCCAGCGAACGCCCCTCTCTCCCATACGCCGCATGCAGTCGTATGACGATACGACAGGATCCAGCGACCACCGGCCCTCAGTCCACGAGCGGCTAGGTGGGGGTTCAGGCTCCCGTGGAACGGGAGGGCGAACCAGAATCAGCATCGCTGCATCCAGGGCTCACACACCATCGGTCCCCCGCCAAATCCCGCGGGGAGACGAGACCCCGAGGATCAACATCGTTGGACGACGTTTCCAACGGCGAGGTGCGCAGATCTTTAGGCGGCCGCACGATGCTGTGGCCACTCAGCAGAATGCCGCCCCCGAGGCCGCGCCCCCTGTGTCCCTCGGAAGGGCCACACGGGACGCACGGCTGGAAGCCATGGAGAGGCAAATAGCCGAGATGAATAGGCGGGCGGACGTCGGCTCGGCCACACCCTCCTTCTCACTCACATCACCCTTTACCCCACAGGTGATGAGCGTCGAGATCCCCCGGGATTGCAGACCCCCGGGAAACTTGGTGTATAATGGGGCTGGCGATCCTAAGGCCCATCTGATAAGCTACCAAGGGAACCTCTCCATCACTACAATAAAATTGGTTTGTAGAGGCATGTCATAATTGCCTCTAAACATAGAAAAGTAGCCTCTAATGCTCTTTAGAGGCAGTTTAGTGGTTGCCAACAAATAGTCCGTCGCAAAAAGATGGTTGCCTCTAAAAACACCATTTAGAGGCAAAAATTACTTTGCTTCTAAAAGATATATTTAGAAACAACCATACCCTTCCGCTTCAAAATGTCATTAGAGACAACCATATTATGTTGTGTCAAAATGTTATTAGAGACAACCCCATTTAATGACTCAAGATGTTATTGGAGGCATTATTATATACTGCTTTTAAAAAAAATTCAGATGCAACAGTAAATGTTGTCTTGAAAGCTTTTCAGAGGCAACCACTGAACTAATTAAGCAACATGCATTTCCTGGCAATCATTTTATTATATGCCAAATTCTATTCATTTTTTCAAATGATAATCATAATATTCACTAAAATTTAATAAACACAACTCACAAAAGCATCGCTTCCTTTAGAGTGGCACAAAATATCAAAATACATTTTTCTTTTAAATAACTGAATGTAGTAACTACTTAAATAATTTGTTCAATCTAATCTCGGACATCTCCTTGAATAATATGTGTGCATTTTATTTCTCTCATTGTCCACATTTGCTTCTTTCTTGGCCTCTTAGCTTCCTTCTTGGTCCCTTCAGCCTCTCTACTTTCTTTGCCTCTTAGCTTCCTTTTTGGTCCCTTCAGCCTCTATACGCAATTTATCTACTTCCAAACAATGATGTAATGGAAACACAAATCTTTAGATTTATCTTTTTCACAAAATTCTTCATCTGATATGTGATACTGATTTTTCCTAGCTCAAGTTCACAACAAGCTTCTTTATTTCTGACTGCAAAAAAATGTTATATATGCAACTAGTATACCTCCAAAAAAGTAGATATAGATAAAGTCTACAATTGCATATAGTATATCAAATCTGGTAAACATTTTTGAACTAGAATATTCAACTTGATAAACAAACTGCAACTACTATATGTAGGCATTTGCAGGTACCTGAATAAACAATATGTAACTAATGAAACCTTAGCAACTAATCTTTTTTTTTAACTTCAGCAACTAATCTTATTAATCTAAAACATCATGTGTTAATTATACTACATCACTTTAGAAAATAATCTGAATTTAACCAGACTTGAAGTGCAAACTTACTACTTCTTTACACCAGAAGTGTAGCTTCCACACTTCTAGCTTAGCATACGAATTATCACATAAATAATTTTTTTTATCACATAAATAATCTTAACACACAATAACTTTGTTAAGTTGAGCGTGATATATTAAACTGAAACACAATAATTGAATAATATAGTTATCTTATTATCTAAAACAAATAAACACACAACAAAATATAGTATTGAGTATGGAGTAGTATATTACGCAGCAGCCAACATAAAATGGTCAAAAAATCGTTCACAATACAAACTAAATGGGCTGATATAGTATGGAGTAGTATATTAGTGTTTCCTGCAGGTGGACAGAACACACAGAGAAAGTCATTGAAAGTTCACATCAACATGTAAAACAAAGACAACTAACCAGCGTGGCCCAATGGGATAATAGAAAGTGTAGAAATAGAATTAGAATGTGAAGAATCAACTAAGTTATATAGCAGAGAAGAACAATTAACCAACACAACCTCAGGCGCGGTTCTTTAGACTAAGATTCACACAATACACTTAACTTTAAATAATATGTTAATGTTATTAGTGTGATGCATGCATTTGATAAGCTCATTAAAGGGCATGCTAATAATGAAGTCACACTGCTAACACTCCAAATATTAGTCAAGTTTGACTGTTATGGCCTGGCACATGCTAAATAGGACCTAACAACAGTTAAAACAGACGGATGCATCTCATACATTAGTTTAGTGAATGTAACTGAACAATAGTCATTTTCCATAGAGTGATCTGCGTGTTTAAATAAGTAGACACAATTTAATTACCTGAAAGTCTGAAGAACCAAAGTACTGGACAAGCCACTTCATATCCTTTTCAACATCTGTGTGGCCTGTTCTCTTTTTTTTTAACCATTAAGCATCTATTTCTTCCCTATGACCTATCATATATGAAACGTACTTTTCAGTCTTTGTCTTTAGTTCATGCATTCCTTATTCAATTATATCATCAGATTTATTATTAAAAACGCAATAATCCGGTGCACTGGATAAAAATAAGCCCATTATTTCGGGTTTTAAGTAATTCACTTTTGAAGGCTTGGGGAGAACAAAACACCCCTGTTGACCATTTCAATCTCAAAATTTGATTGTAAATAGCATTAGCGAGTTAGACCGTATAACAGAATACATGAAAAACCGGCACTCATAAATAATAGGTGTTAAAAATTTACACTTAAGAAGTGAGCAGGCATAACTTGACATAGACCGTATAGCGTAGTCTGCAGATTCACCTCAAAAAGATTACTGAATTCCAAACTAGTGACTTAAAAATACGCAACTGGAAGTCAAGCTAGCAGCATAATAACCTACAGATAAAAAGAAGACTAGAATTTGGACTTGTAAGCGATTTGGAGAAAGCTCTCTACCAAGTATCACTGCAGCGGTTTGAGCGGAAGGACTCTACGAAGTCCTGAATCTGTTTCTTCAGCTAAAACTCCCAAAGCAACTATAAATACTAAGCAAGCAAAAAACCACCCTCTTTAAGAACAGAGCATCAAAATAATTTGATTTTCCTATCAACTCTAGACAATTAGATTTTACATAATTCTTTTTTATTGTACAGATATTATTGTACTCAAGAATATAGAAACAAATTCAAACCCATCCAAATTTGATTTTTCTAGCACATGAAATACCATATTTTGATTCAGAAATACAGATATTATTGTACTCAAAAATATAGAAACAAATTCAAACCCATCCAAATGAGAAAATCTTTTTGCAGTTGATTGAGAAGAAAAGTTTTGATGACCAACACCTCCATGTCGTTTGTATTGCTGTTCCATCTCAAAATTTCCACAAGTCATATTGAGCATGTATTGGTTAACTCCGGAAAAGCCTCTCTGACCTGTCTAAAAGGACTCGTAGTTCCTCAATTCACAATTCAGGCTTGCCACGCCAGAAGAGGCACGCGGCTTAGGTCGCCAAGCAGTAGGCTAAGCCTGCCGACGGGAAGATAAAGTCATCCTTAAAATTCCAGATGTCACCCTCCCTCGATTCATGATGTCGCATCGGGAGTAGGATTCAACCTGACAGTCTCACTGCCTCTGGTCTGTGGCTGCAATCTGCCTTCCGCCAGCACCTACTCCACAACCCTGTCTAGTCAAAAGCCCCGCGTCGCCGACCCTGAGGTGTCTCTTTCTGGTCTTCACCTTGGTGAGTCTTGGATCCCTTTCTTGCTGCGATTTCTCTCTGGCCGATTGAGTCTCCGACCCTCTGGCCGATTTGGTTCCCTTTCTCGCTGGGTAACCGACTTGAAGCAAAGATGGAAGAAAAAGAAAAGTTCGTACGATCCTAGGGTTAAGGAGAATTTGGCCGATCAAAATTTCTGAGCGGCAAAACTATTATTTCTCAGAGTGCAGGGCGGGAGTTTAAAATATCTGAGCGGCAAAAACTAATGCCTTTAAAATTAGTTTGCTGCAAATTGAAATATTTAGTCTTTTTTCATGTTAAAATTAAAAGGTTCCCCATCATAAGCAGCACAAACATTAAAAACAATACGAGTACTTTTTAAAATCATTAAAGGTGACAAGGAAAAATATTAAAATTAATACTTCTGTTTTTCTTTTTCAATTGCAATGGTTATATTCTCACGTTTATTATGTATAACATTGATCATTGATATATTTTATTTCTAATTAGTAAAAAATAAAAAATAAAAAAATTGAAAATTTAAGTCGAGGAGAATTTAAAGGTGGGAAACAAAAACATTTAAATTTACGCCCCAATAAAATTAATAATAATAATTCAGTAAACATGTTTGAAAATGTTAAGTTTATTGTGCAAACTCAATTACGTGTATACACACATTTAGTGGCCATCATAATTTAGTTAACGTTAAATATATATTTTAGAGGCGCAGATGTGTTATTGCTTCAATAAACTTTTAGAAGCAAATGTTTTAGAGACAGTTATGTTTTTGTGTCAAACTTTTGGAGGCACACATAAAAAAGTTGCCCTCAAATGATATTTTTAGAGGCAAGTCCAATATGGTTGCTCCTAAATGATAGCTTTTAGGGGCAGTTACAATATGGTTGTCTCAAATGATAATTTTTAGAGGCAACCATAGCTTATATGATGCTAAAACATACTTTTAGGGACAAAGGAATATAAGTTGCCTCGAAGAGTTGCTTCCATAAATCAATTTTTTTGTAGTGCATGCTGGGAGCATCGGACGAGGCCATCTGCAGATTGTTCTTCAGCACCCTCAGGGGGCCAGCTCAGGAATGGTTCGGCCAGTTGAGACCGGGCACCATTGACTCATACGAACAGCTTTCCCGGCAGTTCATGGCGCAGTTTGCTGCCAGTACCACCCCCAGGAAGGACGTCACGGCTCTCGCCCACATCAAACAAGGGCGGGACGAACCGCTGGCTAGGTTCCTGGTAAGGTGGAGGGACGAGGTACTGCAGGTCGACGATCTGGACGAACGTCTGGCCACCAACATGTTCACCAGTGCGCTGGCCACAGGGGATCTATACCGGGACCTGAGGAGGAATCCCGGCACCAGCTACACCGAGGTTTTGGCTCGGGCACAAAAGTATGCCTCCATCGAGGAGGAGATCAGGCAGCGGGACGGAGTTCCCGCGGCCCACCCACGGAAGATGGCGGACAGGCTCGGACTCGGACAAGGAACCGGGCCCTCCCCCCCAAACAAAAAGAAAAAGGTGGACGGGGCAATGGTCCCTTGGAAGGCTCCGTCCGGAGACAGTCAAACGCGGCCGGACGACCGCTATTTTCCCTTGGCCTATCCAGTGAGCCAAATCTTCGAGGCCATCAAGGACAAGGGCCTCCTCGTGGAGCCCCAAGACATGAAGAAGCATATGGGGCACGACCAATCGGCCTACTGTGAATACCATCAGAGGGCAGGCCACCTGACAGACAATTGCAGCCAATTGAGGAAGGCAATTGACGAGCTAATCCGCCAGGGGTACTTGGGCGAATTCACCCAGCTGCTGAACAAAAACAGCCAGCAGAAGCCGAACCCCAGGCACAGGACATGGCGCCGCGACGACCGGCGCGAGGCGGAACCTCAGGACGTGGATTATCGGAGTGCAGATAAACGTCCGGAGGGATCCCTTGGCCCGAAGGGCAAAAAGAAGAAGTTGGAGATCAAGGTGATCTTCGGGGGCGCTGAGACAGGGGATACACCCGCCGAGCGGAAAAAATTTGAGAGATCGCTCTATGTGGGTTCCGTATCAGCACCCCCCGCTAAGCGCAACAAAATCGAGGCGATCACCTTTGGTCCCGCCGATCTGCCAATGTCACCAGCGCCGCACAGAGACGAGCTGGTGATCAGCATGGACGTGAACGATGCCATCGTACGCCGCGTCCTTGTGGATACCGGGAGCAGTGTGAACGTCCTCTACTGGGAGGTTTTCGAGGGAATGAAGCTCAGGAAGGACATGTTGCACCCTCTGCGCACCCCGCTGTCCGGCTTCACCGGGGATTGCATTGACGCGGAGGGCACCATCGTCTTGCCAGTGGAGATCGGCGATGGCCCCCACACCGCCCGGATCGGAATGGCGTTCGTAGTAGTCCGCCTGAAGTGCGCCCACAACGCCATTTTGGGCCGACCCGGCCTAGAAGACTTGGGGGCCATATGCTCCGTACGGCACTCATGCATCAAATTCCCCACCGACACTGGAGTGGGAGTAGCACGTACGGACCCGCATATGGCCAGAGCCTGCTACACGAAGGCCATGGAGAAGCTCAACGAGCGGGAGGCTCGGGTCAACAGCATATCCGAGAAGGCCAAACAAGCCGACTGGGACGCTCATCTGGAACCAGCAACTCTGGTGGAGGAAATTGAACTCGACGATCCGACGGACAGGAAGGTGTCCATTGGTGCGGATTTAGAGCCAGAGATCAGGGCGGGGGTCATAGCCGTCCTCCGAAGGTTCAGGGTCTTATTCGCCAGGGGACATGCCGGGCATCGACCCCAACCTCATATGCCATAGACTCGCCGTGCGGCCGGACGCCAAGCCTGTACAGCAAAGGAAAAGGTATATGGCGGCCGACCGACGCGATTTCATCAGGAAGGAGACGGCAACTCTCCTCAGCATTAAACACATCCGGCCGGTCATCCACGTGGAGTGGCTGGCCAACGTGGTACTAGCCCCGAAGGGCGACACTTGGCGGATGTGCGTCGATTACTCGGACCTGAACAAAGCTTGTCCGATGGATCCTTACCCTGTTCCGAGGATCGACTTGCTGGTGGATGAGACGGCAGGCTGCGAACTGCTCAGCTTCATGGACGCATTCAGGGGCTACCATCAGGTGTTCATGCACCCTGATGATGCCGAGAAAACGGCATTCGTTACGGCGGACGGCGTGTACTGCTACATCGTCATGCCGTTCGGCCTGCGGAACGCCATGGCTACTTTTCAGAGGATGATTGGGATGTTGTTCAAAGACGTACTTGGGAAGACAATGGAAGCTTACGTAGATGACATCCTGGTCAAAAGCAAGAAGAAGGAGGACCATGTCCAGGACATGGAGAGGGTCTTCAGCATCATGGAGAGGGCCAGCATGAGGCTCAACCCGAAGAAATGTGCCTTCGCCGTCATGGGCGGCAAGTTCCTCGGCTACATGATGAGCGAGCGGGGAATCGAGCCTAACCCGGAGAAGGTGAAGGAAATTATGGACATGGAGGCCCCGAAGAACCTAAAGGATGTACAGCGCCTCACCGGGCGTCTGGCGGCCCTGAGCAGATTCTTATCCAAGCTGGCTGATAAGGCGATTCCTTTTTTCCAGATCATGAAGAAGGCCAATCCCTTTGAATGGACCCCGGAGTGTCAGGCTGCGTTCGAGGATTTCAAGGTATATCTCTCCTCTCCGCTCGTCCTCACCAAAGCGGATCCCGGGGAGAGACTGTACATGTATCTGGCAGTGGCCGATCTGGCTGTAAGTGCCGTGCTGTTGAAGGAATCTGAGGGGGTTCAGCGGCCGATATACTTTGTGAGTAAGGCGCTGAACGGCCCCGAGACGAGATACACACTGATGGAGAAGACGATCCTCGCCTTGGTTGCATCCACCAAGCGCCTGGCGCCGTATTTTCAAGCACATCCGGTGACCGTCTACACGACACAGCCCCTCGCCACAGTCCTCAGGAACCCAATGGCAAGCGGAAGGATAACGAAGTGGTCCTTGATGATCGGCCAGTATGACGTGGACTTCAAGCCGAGGCCGACGATCAAAGGGCAGGCTCTGGCGGACTTCATTGCGGAATGCACCGCGCGCACCGAGGACGGAACCCATGACAACAATGACTTTGACGATTGGTGGGAGATGTACACCGATGGGGCCTCGAGTGCGCGGGGCTGCGGCGGAGGAGCAGTGATCACTTCCCCCGAAGGTTTCAAAGCCTACTACTCTATGAAATTTGAGTTCAAGGTCACCAACAACGAGGCTGAGTACGAGGCGCTTATCGCAGGGCTGAAATGCGCGAAAGCCCTCGGAGCGGCTCGTCTGAAGGTGAGAATGGACAGCCAGCTGGTGGTAACCCAGATGAACGGCACTGCAGAAACCAGGGAATCTCGATGTAGATAAACCTGTTCCGCCTTGTGATGTCTGCGGATACCGAACGTCTCCTCGAAGTAGGGACGCCGGTAGGACCAAGGACCAAGGACGAACGAAGCACCAGGGAATCTCGATGTAGATAAACCTGTTCCTCCTTGCGATGTCTGCGGATACCGAACGTCGATCGAAGTAGGGACGCCGGTAGGGCCAAGGACCAAGGACGAACGAAGCACCAGGGAATCTCGATGTAGATAAACCTGTTCATCCTTGCGATGTCGGCGGACACCGGACGTCTCCTCGAAGTAGGGACGCCGGTGGGACCAGGGACCGAGGACGAACGAAGCACCAGGGAATCTCGATGCAGATAAACCTGTTCCTCATTGAGATGTCGGCGGATACCGGACGTCTCCTCGAAGTAGGAACGCCGATAGGACCAGGGACCAATGACGAGCGAAGAGTATGGATTGCCTCCACCAAAAAAAAAAAATGGGGAGAAGAGGAGAGGAGCTCCTATGTAGAAGGGAATCTTGCCCGGGTGTGCCAGATCTTCTCCAACCGCCGAAGACGAACGCCTCTCGGTGTAGAGGTTAGTAGGGACGCGGAGGGGGCTAGACGAACCAAGGGAGCCTGCCAAGATAAACCTGTTTATCCCACAAACGACCATGGATCGATGGACGTGGGGTAACAAAGTCGGGGACCCGTGAGGGTAGACCTGTTCGTCCCTGCGAGTCCTTGGGTACCGAACGTCCTCTTCGAAGCAAGAGACGTCGGTAAGGCTGAAAGGACCACGGACGAACGAAAAAAGGAGGGGATCTCGATGTAGATAAACCTGTTCACCCTTGCGATGTCGGCGGACACCGAACGTCTCCTCGAAGTAGGGACGCCGGTGGGACCAGGGACCAAGGACGAACGAAGACTAAAAGACTCCAGAAAAAAAAAAAAAAGGGCCAGAAGATCAAGGAGCAAAGAATGATTCTTTTTTATTCTTCGGCACTATTGGCCGGGAAATTACAAGACAATGAAAATAATGGGAAAAATTGTACAAGTACAAGGTCATGAACAGAGAATCACTTTCGATCGACGTCCGGAGCTGGAACTTTGGAAAGAGCCTGCTTGCATTCTTCACTAGCTCTGGCTTCCGCCTGCTCCTTCAGCAGCTCGAGGGCCCCCGCATGAGCGTCCGCCATCAGAACATCAAAGCCAGCCGCCTCCGGATCGAAAGGAGCCCCGAAATGACGCTCGAACGTGGGGAGATTCTCCGCTACGAGCCCAACCATGCCCTTGCGATAGGTATCATCAGCAAGATCATCAAGGAAACGCCGTCCGGTGGGGGTGGCCTGGAGCAATTTGACCCCATCCAGATAGGCGTCCGGGCAGGTGGCTAGAAATTCTCCGACGAGCCTCGGGAGAAACTTCATGGCCATAGTGTGGATGGCGCCAGTGTAAGCTTTGGATCTTTGGAACGCTATGGATCCAGACTCCTTGATCTTGGCGACATCGGCCTCGTATATAGGGACATGATTGTCCACGCCCGTCTGGCGAAGCTCCACCTTGGCCTTCTCCACGGCCCACATCCGGCTGCGGAGATCCACGAGCTCGGCCTCCTGCTTCTTAAGGAGCTCCTTCTGAGAGACATTCTCCTGAACGAGCTTATCATAGGCATCGGCCTTCTCTTGAAGAGTGCCAGCCCTGCCTTTTGCATTCCTCAGAAGGGCGTCGCATTCGGCCCGCACCCTGGCCATCTCCCTGCCTTGGTGCTCGAAAGCCATCCGGGCCCTGTGAAAATAAAGCCCGGCCTTGTCCAAGGTGCTCTGACCGCACTCCAAGAGATCCTCAGGGGCCTCCTGAGCAGCGAAATCTTGCGGGACCTTGAGATTCAGCCCGCACCAGATGGAGGACGCTGTCTGGCCGAAGAGCATCATTGACTCTTTGCGGGGACCAACCCCGGAGAACTCAATCAGGCCAAGAGAAGACCCACTGGCTTCGGGGGGAGAGGTTGGACGGGCGTCGTCGGAACCTCTGGCGGTTGTGGCATCATCATCCCGGAGACGGCGGACGTCGGAATTCCTCGGGGGAGAGGCACGGAGATTGGTCCGAGAAATGCGCTTCCGTTTGAGGGGACTTCCGGGCTCCCCATCAGAGTCGTCGGCCACTATAATGGCCTTGGAGGCAGTACCCTCGGCACGCAGCCTCTTGGAGGCGCCAGCTCCCGAATCATCCTCCGCCCGTGCCCTGGTCACCCGAGTTTCGACCTTAGGGACGAGCGGAGTCCCGGATTTATCACGCCCCTTGTACTCACAGCCGGTGGCGGTCGAAGTGGCGTTGACTCGGCTCATGGCGGACGTGGATGGAAGAACTCCTGCACAAAGGGAACCAAGACGTTCAGGACCATCATAGCGAAGGAAGAAGAACCGGTTTTTCCAGTCATGGATGGAGGAGGGGTAGCTCTTAAACAGCCTCCTCCCCGGACGAGCGGCCACGCTCAGATACCCGTCGGAGTTCTGGGGAGTGATCCGGTAAAAGTAGTGGAACAGATCCAGGCTGGCTTCGACCCCCGCAAGTTTGCAGCGCACCAAGAAGGCCGATATGAACCTATAGGAGTTTGGCATGAATTGCGCCGGGGCCACTTGGAAGCAGTGGAAGAACTCCACATAAAATGAGTGAAGGGGAAACCGCAGCCCAGCTTCGACGGAGTCCAAGTGAAGCATGATCATCCCTGGACGTCTCCTCATCACGTGCTCAGCGCCCCTCACGCTCCAGACGAACGGCGGGGGGAAGAAGGTGCGGATTTTGTTGAGGGCCACACGGGAGAGGACCTGGTCATGGTCAAGGGCGCTCCTGATCGGGCAGATGTGGCGCTCCATATCCGTAGGGATGCCCAGGTCATACACCTCCATATCGGAACCGGATTCGGCCTCCTCTCCAGAATCATAATCAGCAGGACGCTCATTTAGGGGGACTGCGTCAATAACATCTACTGCCCCATCAGCACCCCCGTCCCCGGCGTCGCTCCCACTACTTTGAGACACATCATCCGGCTCGCCATCAGCCCGGATGGTCCCCACCGTCGTGGCCGAACCAGAGGTCCCGGAAATGCTGGCCTTCCCGGGAGAGCGAGCACTCACATCGACCGAAGAGGAGCCCGAGGAGGAACCCGACGAACCGGAATCCGAGCTTGACGAAATCTCCATCGAGGTCATTTCGGCTAAGAATCAGAACAAGAAAAGGAGCAGAGGGGGGAAATTACCTTACAAAGGGGTTAGCCGGATTCAGAAGAAGACTTGAAGAGCTGCGGAAAATCGAGAGCAAGAGAGAAGAAATTGGGAACCCTAATTCAGAGGGAAAACCCGGCATTTAAAGGAGAAAACACCGATGGGGAAGCCAACGAGGGGCTGACACGTGGCAAGAAGCGTATTCCGGCCACGCGCTGTGCGTGGGGCAAAAAACGTAATGATGACATTTCCTCGGGAAATGCTCCGCCGCAACATCAGCCGTCACCTCGTTCCCTGAACCGTCGACAGCTGTCAAGCACCATGACCACGAGCGTACGCTTCCCACGGGTGCAGAAAACACAAGTGTCAAGACACGAACGTCTACCTTGAGGGGATTCCTACTTCCTTATGTCCTGCGCGAGCCCAGAACATCAGAAGTGGGGGACTTGTGTTGGGTTAAGGGCCCAAGCCGAGGTCCGGCCCACTAACCCATATTGCCAGACGCACGTCCAGTTAAAACACCAGGCCAGCCCACAGGCCCATGTCCCTTGAGGATGGACGAACGTCTGATGTGGGGGCTCAGGCCCAGCAGACTCATCCCGACGAACGGCTGTGCGGGGACAAGGAGCAGGACCACGGGCCACCAGGGATGGCGACGAACGTCCCCGGGGCAAGCCTGTAGTCATCGGAGGGGACCCAGTTCACAGGATGAATATCAACAAGGCCAGGAGACGAACAGCCGATATCTTTCGAGGGTCACTGGGAGCAATCCAACTCACTTCCCGGGAGGACGAACGTCCCCACTAATCAGGCGGGAAACCTAGATTCTGGCGGGAAGTGCATTTAATGCTGAAGATTTGGTAGTTGGGACACCAGCGGTCCACAGGCTGCCACGTCAGTACAGCCACCTGCCCATTGGTGGGTATAAATAGAAGCATTTATTTCATTGTAAAGGGTTGGCAACTTTCTATTCTTAGCATACTATCTTCAGCATTCTTACTTGCAGCATTTCTGTGTGCCTTGTAAGACGAACGGCCGACGTGCCCTTTTTAGCGAGTAGATTGTATTTAGGGGAGTTATTACGAAGTTAATAATACCTACTTACATTGCTTGCTCTTCTCTCGTTTCCTGATCCATCTGAACGTTGTTGGGCTAGATAACCACACACTCACTCCACTCGAAATCTTTGGGCTTACGTGTTGGGTCCAAGGGTTGAAGGAATAAACCTCAACAAATATTTAATGACTACTTTGTCACTTAAGATTGGTAATTGTTTCCTAAAATAAAAATGTGAGCCTTCTAACGGGATATCCAAAAAAGGAAAGTGAGAACCTTCTAACGGGATGAAGGGAGTAGATAGGCTGCTATGAATGTTGTTAATTTAAAACTAAAATTAAATGAATCACGCGGCACTAACCAAAATTAAAAGTAAATATGTAAGTTATAAACTTCAAGATCCCAATCAAAATGGATACAAACTAGAATCTTATCAAATACTATAAATATAAAAATTTAAAATTCCAATACTGAAATAAGTTACATTTATTATAATTCTCTAGACGTTACATAAATAAAAAGAGAGTCCCGTTCCTATCAGAAGCTCCTGAAGAGAAGCTCCGTGCGGACAAGACCATCAGAGGGTCTTCCCGGTGGAATTTTTTGATGAAATGTTTTGAACATGTTCCTCACCAAGTCTTGTTTGTCCATACCAAATTTCAGCTCAAAATTTGATCGGGAAGGCACTCAAATAAATCCTCGAAACATACTGCACATTATATGTGCGCAGAATGCGCCATATGTTTCCAGGATTTTTTTGACTACCTTCCCGATCGAATTTTGAGCTAAAATTCGGTATGGACAGACTAGACTTGACGAGAAACATGCTCAAAAACTTTCATCAAAAAATTCTATCGGGAAGACCCTCTGATGGGCTTGTCCGCACGGACCTGCTCTTCAGGAACTATGTATATGCACTGCCCTCAATAAAAAGATATGGACTTTAATTTGAGCTGAACCTGCAATTATATATGATTTGAACCATGTTCACTAAGATTATAAATGGGGCAATCTTTTCTACAATGTTCACCAATTAATGGGGGCATTCGTTTCATTTTATTGGGGGCAAACTATAATATTTTAATATTATATGATTAATTTAAACAAATATTGATGAGTTTATTGGGTGCATGCGCCCCCATTAGTTATATAATGCATCCGCCCCGACCGTCACCTAGGATCTCGAGAACTCCCTAATGAGCCGTCGCATCAGGAGCGTGAATGGAGCTTGGGTCAGAAAGAGTAGTTATGATTTCTTATGTATCGCACACGCTCGGAACATCAGAAGTGAGAGACTTATTTTGGGTTAATGGGCCTTATGGCAGGTCGGCCCATTATCCCTAATTAAGTAAACCATTGAGGCCCAATTTGGGCACGCTTCATCAAGATGCATGTGAGACGTTCATCCTCAGTGGCCTTGGTCCAACAAGGGTTAGATGACATTCAAGGGTCCCAAGCCAGGCAACTTGCATAAGCCGTGCGGAGCCTGACCCTTGCACTCATCGGAACCCAATGTCTATGATCGGGGGACGCACGTCTGGAGCCCTTGGCGGAAAACAAGATATTGGCGGGAAGCACATTTAATGTAGTATTTGGTAGTTGGGAAGCTAGCCATCCACAATCCTCCACATCATCAACATTACCTACCTATTGGTAGTATAAATGGATGCATTTATTTCATTGTTAATGGTTGACAACTTATTCCCTCTACCATATACGGAGTAGCAATTATCTTAGCTCTCACTGAGATAAACGAACGGCCTTGGGGCTTGTAATTGAAGTGTGTTGTATACAGATCTTTATTATCACTTAATAAGATACGACACACTTACTACTCTTATCATTGAACCATCTTTCGTTTGTTTGCATTATACTATCCACTCAATCCACTATATACTCCACCCGAAATCTTGTTGGGCCTTTGGGTTGAAGAAACGAACTTCAACAATTTGTTTAATATTCCGTCTTTTCGGCGTATTGTGTCATCTTTTGAAAATTGGATTAGGTATAGGCCACCCAATTTTTATCTTTTACACCTTTCTGGACTTTTTCATTGTATTTCTGAAAGGGAATGCCCTTTCTCAAGAGGTTTTGGCCTAGTGCCTTTTTTCATGTGAATTTGCTCCTTATCTAAAATCTTATACGTAGTAAACATCAATGAAAGTTTGGTACGTATTTTTGGTATATTAAATGTGTTGATGTATAAACATCAATCTATGATTTAAACATTTTTGGTATAAACATCAATCTAAAATTGTACATTATGCTCCCACCATTGATACATACGTAGTACTTTCAAGTGCTATAAATCTTTTACAAACTTATAAAGACCAATGAGAGTTAGGGCTATTTTGGGTAGGTAAAATGTGTTGGTGTAACACTTGTGCATTGTTTAATTGTGCTTTAAGTTTCAAATCTTGTACTACTTTATTCATTTCCCTGTCTTTCTTGTGCCTCCGTTAATTTGGACGGGAGTCATTTTTCAAACACTATGTATAAACTCAATGAGCTGTTACATGAGTTTTTTTATCAATATGCTACGTGAGTTATTACATAAGTTAATAACCTTGCAATCAAAGTAACGTTCACATCCACATCATAAATATATAATAAGCAAAGCAGCAATGTTCAACTTATGAAATATTTAAAGCACGTTTGGGAACTCCTATAGTCAATTGTCAGCTCTCCTTGCAGTCAATTTTTTTTACCAAATGTGTAAATTTTGATTAATGCGTTGAGTTGTGTAATTATCAAAATAGATAAGTTTGAAGTTACTATTCTGACTAAATTGACTGAAGTTACTGTAGAAGGCTATTTTAGATATTTTGCATATAATTGTTTTTATTAGTAATGAAATACGAAGTATACTTTGAGTATATTTTTCAATAATTTAGCATATTCAGTCAATTTGATCCGACTAACTATTATTAGCAAAATAAACAACTAATTAGAATATTTCTAATTAGTTGTTAAGTAATAGAATTTAGCTAATTATTATAATTTAATTTCACTTATTCTAATATATGAAACTCATTAAAAGTTGAAGTTGTAGCAAAAAAATCTCTTTTTTCTTTATGATTTAGACTTTCCAGTTTGCAAATCACTATCCTAATAAGCTAATCACAAGCATTTTTAATAGAGTGCCGCACTTACGGAAATATCATACAAGAACTTTTATTAACACCATCAAGCAAAATAAATTGCACATTATTTTATAGAAGAACAACTACTTGATGTTACCATATATTGAGAAGTTACATTTCAACAAAATATACTTATACTATGCCGTATACGTATTGGGCATTTTTCTTCGCGCAACGCGCGTCATATCACTAGTAAATAATTGATAAATGACAATCTCAATATTATATTAATAACCTTACTAACACCTCTTGGACTCCCTAATGATCTGAACGGTCATGGAATGATTACTAAATAGCATGCAGGTAATCATGTTTTCAAGTCAACTCAAATCATTCACAAACTGGCGGTAAGTTAGTTAATAATGATAATAACTATAATAATAATAATTATAATAACAATAATTATTATTATTATAGTTATTATTATTAATTACTGATTTTTTTTATGAATGGTATGTGCAAATTTTTTGAAGACTGTACATGATAAGAGCTAATTTTGGAGGTGGTGATACCGTATTTTCTTATCATAATCAATATTTCAAATAAAACTATATATTGAAAATTGGTTTCTTTGACACATAATTTTTAGAGCCCGTTTGATAACCCTGTTTTCTGACTTATCAGACTTATAAACAAACTTTTCCACCAAACGCGTAACTTTTAATTTTGCGCACTAAATTATATAAAAAATAAGAAGAAGTAAAGTTGAAGACACTTTTCTGGTTGTATTGGCTAAATTATATAAAATGACCGTAGATGGTCATTTTATCTATTTTTCATACGGAGTATAATATTTTCTTTATTTTATTAATAAATATATTTTTTTTTCATAAATCAACATAATCTTCCAAAAAACCCATTTCAACGAGAATTCCATACATTTCAGCATAATCAGGCAATACAACCGGCTTGGGTTTCACCAAACATGCCCTTAGTGTAACTATTTATACTTCTGTGAATGCAATAGCAATGATTTTTTCAAAATTTTTAATATGTCATTCTTAACTTTTGTATTCAAGTTGAGGACACCACATTCATTCTTTTTCAAATAGAATGAATAACATAAATTCCCATGAATTAGATCATCTATATAGGGCTTTTTTATTACCCAAAATCAAACCTACATATGATACTTTGTGTGCTTCTTTACAAATTTGTGCAAACATTCTACTTGTAAGTTTTGTGTTTTTTCTTCACCCTTCTTGAATTTCTTGAATTTAACTTATGATAGTTTGGCAATCAATTCATATACTTAATCATTGGTCAACAAATAATTCAGGACAATTATCTCATGTGCACCGGTTTGTAATTATCTAGAATTTGAGTAAATAATCTTATCCTTTTACAAATTTACAATACAATTTCATTTAATTAATGGTAGCATCTGATTTTAAAATTAATTCGAAAAAGAAATGACTCCTTAATAAAAAAAACTAGAAATAGATAGGATCATTTGAAATGGTGACAAGCAAATAAAATGAAAAACCTAGAGAATATAAGTATACAAATTAACATAGAAGGGTGTTATCTTAATTAAGTTGAGGAGCGGGTCTGAGATCTTTGTTTAAGTAATTTAGTGAAGATAGTTTGTATTATTTCAAGATGTTTTTAGAGAGTAAAACCTAATCCCAGGCTTAAAAGGACGCGCGGCCCATAAACAAAAGGACCCAAAAAATTTTGAACAAGGTCTACCGCCCCCGAATGAGTTTGGTTATACAGTCTCTAGCACCTTATAGGAAGAACATTCCTAGGGATATGAGGTACTGGTTTACTAATTAATCCAGCCTAGCAATTTCCCAATATATTTTTAAATCAATCCTAGCTATTTCCCGATATACTTTTAATTAAATCAATCTATTTATTGTTTGGAAAAGTAAATATTTAACTTGCAATTCCAAGCAAGTGATTGCTACTGTCTGAGTCCGTGATCGAGTAGGGTGTAGATACATAAGATGAATGGAATAAAATTTGGAAACATTACTACACCAGCTCGTAATATTAAATAATTTTGACAAAGAAAGTTTCAAATTAAAATTGAGTTTCCTAATTCAATTCGATCACCCTTTTAGTGTTGGATCCTAATATGATCAGCCAACAATTTCTGATATATACGCACTTGGTATGTACTAATTCTCATTATATTTATGCATGCTAGCTACAGTTCATCATATACATCGATCAAGGAAAAAATAACCATATAATTATGTCGCTATATTATGACTTCCTGGCCTGCTGGAATGAGAAAGAAGTCTCAAATAAGGGAGTTCCCACCGAGCTCAGCCTCTCTCTGGGGCCTTCCCCCACGAAGGATATCTATCCTCTCGACGGCCTCCTCTCGGACCACGAAGATAACAATGGAGTCTGCTTGACACTCCGGTTGTCGCCACCGGGTTCCAGTCTCTCTTCCGGTACTCCATGTAGTTGTAAAAGAAAGACACCTTCATGGGTCAAGCGGTCAAGAACTTATAACAAAAAGGATGACACCACATCCCCGAGTACGTCAAAAACTTATAAGTGCGTGCGCTCTAAGGGATCAACAAGAAGAGAAGGCAGCAGGGTGCACCAGAGCCCTTCTCCGAGAGCGGGTCTCGGAGAAGGAGGTGGGGACGGGCCGTGGGTGAAGAAGATGCTGAGCGCGAGCGACGTGAACTCGTCGTCGCGGCTTTTGTTGCCTAAGGCAGAGATCATTGATAGGTACGTGTTGCCTTCTCTGGACGAGGAGAAGGAGAGAGCCTGCCAAAGCGCGATGGGGCTGAGAGTGAAGGTGACGGACAAGGACTGCGACGAGAAATACGAGTTAACCCTTTTGCAGTGGAAAAGCGGAAGCTATGTGCTCACTAACAACTGGTCGGAATATTTTGTGAGACGGAGGATTTTGAAGGAAGGAGACTCCATTGAGTTGTCCTGGAATGCTCAAAACCTGGAGTTTCTCTTCCGCAAATCCACAAACACAGTTGATTATGTTCCTGGATCTACTTGATTGACAATTAATTAATTAGGCTTTGCTTGGACCGATTGCGTTCAATTCTTTTTTTTTTCTTTTTTAATTTCATTGGTAAATATTTCACAAAAATTATATCGTTACAGTACAGTTTTTATTATAATCACATCCTTAGTACGTAGTATATACTTCGTATCTTGCCCGTGGATTGAATTGAGATTGAATAATCACTAGAAAAAGTTACATACAGGATTGGCATGAACCGCCGCCACCGCCCGGCGGTGACAGCCTCCACCCATCACCCACCCGCCCCCCACCAGCCCCCGGCTCCCAACAGTTTTTAATTTTTTGGATGAATTGTTACAATTTATTCAAATTTAAGATTAAATATTAAATTTATGATATTTATGATATTTTTAATATTTTACAATTAGATGAAAAGATATTTCGATAGTCTATCCAAATTTAAAGAAAGAGAATTTACCCAAAATAGGACTAAAATGGTTTGAAAATTCCAAAATATGACTGACATGTTTTTATTCCCAAAATAGGACTAATTACTGTCATGTTTTGGCAGTACCAGACTTCAAACATGACAATATTTTCCAAACTTGGCAGTAATTACTTCTATTTTGGGAATAAAAAAACATGGCAGTCCTATTTTGGAATTTTCAAACTGTTTTAGTCCTATTTCGGGAACTTTCCCTTTAAGAAAATAGGAGATGATGTAATCCAACATGAAAAGATTATATCATCTGAATTAACATACATCCGAATTTCGTTTCTGAAACATGATCTCTGATGATATGTTTGCAACAGCTTCTACTTTAAAAAAAGTGCTTTTTTTAATGAAATGGGGAAAAGTGAATAAAAGTTGATAGTGTTTGAGAAAAAAGTGATTTTGAAAAGTAAAAGTTGGTAGTGTTTGGTAAAATAAGTGCTTTTTGTGTAATAGAAAAAGTAAAAGTACTTTTGACACGAAAGCCGAGAAAAACAAAAGTGGTAGTGTTTGGTAAAATAAGTGCTTTTTTAAAGCCAAAAGCTGAGAAGTGTTTTTTTTAAAGCGTTTGCAAACCAACCCTAAAGTTCCTTTGATCCAAACATGAAACTGGTTCTTTGATCGCCGCCCATAGCCACCACATGTTCGAATTAAATGACCGCTTTCTCCTACATACACCTCTGGGCAGTAGGGGATCTAGAACTTTTCTCAAGCGGGGCACTACTGTATGAACGCAGATAGGCCGGGACAGATGTGAGACTAATATATTCAAGGGAGAAAGTACAAATATACCCATGTACTATGGGTGAGAGAACAAATACACTCATGTTCTATTTTTCGGAACAAATATACCCTTGAAGTATCTGTTGAAGTGCATATATATATCCAAGAACTTTTAAAAAGTGCAAAAATACCCCTCATGTTCTTATAAAGACGCAAATTTACTCTTATTGACTTTAAATAGATAAAATAAATTTCAAAAAACACAAAAACTAACATATAAATTCGAAATTTAAAAATAAAGATTTATTATTATGTTAAAATATTAACTCTTTAATTTTAAATTTCAAAATTATTATTTTTCCGTTGTAAATGAAGCACTTTAAATTCATAAATATTAATTTTAGTCTTGTTAAAAAATTTTGAACACATTGTTATATTTTTTGAAATAACATTCTTTGATTTTGTTTAACCTTAATAAAATTAAATTCACTATTTTGTAATCTTGAACTATTTATCATCATACAAAATATGTAATTTTATAGTGCAAAGAATGCAATTTTTTTTAATATTTAACACTTTTTTGAAAGAATCTTAAATATATAGTAATGTTTTGAAATAATATTTTATACTAAAAATATTTAAATATGATATACAAACAATAAAATGGAGAATTGGACACATGTACATTTTTTTTAATTTTGAATTTATAATTTATTCTTGGTGTTTTTTGAAATTTGTTTTATCAATCTAAAGTTAATAAGTGTATATTTGCTTCTTTATAAGAATATGAGGGGTATATTTGTACCTTTCAAAAAGTTCAAGGGTATATATGCAATTTCACATATATTTCAGGGGTATATTTATTCCGAAAAATAGAACAAAGGTGTATTTGTTCTCACCCCATATTATAAGGATATATTTGTATCTTTTCCCTATATTCAATGTGTAGACAATTTTTTTAAACACGAACAAGTTATTCAGTTTCAGTTTCAAATGATTTACATCTATGTACAACATGTCTAGTTTTAAATCATTAAAAGCATTAAATTTTTTTTTCTAAACACGAACAAGTCACTCAATATTTTCTTGGTCAATGATGACAAACATCCCTCCGTCTCATTTTATCTGTCCTATTTTCCTTTTTGCATTGTCCCAAAATAAGTGTCATCTTTCTCTTTTTGGAAAGAAATATGTGGTTCAGAACATTTCACTTTAATATATGTTGAAATATAAACTGGAATAATATTGAAGAGTGGAGGAAAGATTTTCTGTGTATTCATTGGAGGGTTAAGACCCTATATATATTACAAAAATGATGGAATATTCCTATATAAGATGCTATACAATAATAATGTCTAGAGTATATTCCTAAAGCATATTCCTAGGTATAATAAAACTTTCACACTCCCCCTCAAGTTGGAGCATAGATATTTATCATGCCCAACTTGTTACATAAGTAATCAACTCGAATCCCATTTAGAGCTTTAGTGAATAAATCTCCAAGTTGTTCTCCCGTCTTCACATATCCGGTAGAGATTAATCCTTTTTGTATTTTCTCTCGAATAAAATGGCAATCAATCTCAATATGCTTTGTTCTCTCATGAAATACGGGATTGTTTGCTATGTGTATAGCAGCTTGGTTATCGCACCACAACTGAGCAGGCATTGGTGTCTTCAATCCGATTTCATTCAATAAATGGTGTATCCATATTATCTCACATGCGGATTGTGCCATAGCTCGATATTCTGATTCAGCACTAGAACGAGAAACCACATTCTGTTTCTTACTCTTCCAGGATACGAGATTACCACCAACAAAGACGCAATAGCCAGATGTAGATCTTCGATCATCTTTAGAACCGGCCCAATCAGCATCTGCAAAGCATTCTATTCTCATGTGATCATGGTTTTGATAAACAATACCTCGTCCCGGTGCTCCCTTTAAGTAACATAATATGTGTTCTACAGCAGCCCAATGATCAATGGTCGGAGACGACATGTATTGACTCACTACACTCACAGAGTAAGCAATATCTGGACGAGTGACTGCGAGATAATTAAGCTTTCCAACCAAGCGTCTATATCTTTCTGGGTCTTCAAACGGCATGCCTTCTCGAGTGAGTTGCACATTGGGAACCATGGGAGTATTGCTCGGCTTTGATCCCAATTTCCCTGTTACAGCTAGCAAATCAAGTACATATTTTCGTTGAGATAGAAATATGCCTTTCTTACTCCGTGTTACATCAATACCCAAGAAATATTTCAATGAGCCTAAATCTTTTGTTTGGAACTGGCTATGAAGATAATTCTTAAGGGCCAAAATACCTGCATTATCACTGCCTGTAATCACAATATCATCGACATACACCACAAGCAATGTGATACCTGCTTTCGTTTGTCTATAAAAGAGAGAGTGATCTGATTTGCCTTTTATCATTCCAAACTGTTCAATTGATCGACTGAACTTCCCAAACCATGCACGAGGACTTTGTTTCAAACCATAAAGAGATTTGCGAAGTCGACAAACTTTACCACACTCCCCCTGAGCAACAAACCCCGGAGGTTGCTCGATGTAAACTTCTTCCTGAAGGTCACCATGCAAGAATGCATTTTTAATGTCCAGCTGATGTAAGTGCCAATCGTGAGTTGATGCGAGTGAAATAAGTAACCTGACAGATGTTAATTTAGCAACAGGAGAAAAAGTGTCAGAATAATCAACACCATAGGTTTGAGCATAACCCTTCGCAACTAATCGGGCTTTCAACCGAGCAACAGAACCGTCTGGATTAACCTTAACAGCAAAGACCCACTTACATCCAATAGAATTCTTCCCTGTAGGCAAGTCTACCAAATCCCAAGTACCATTAAGATCCAAAGCATTCATTTCCTCTACCATTGCATGCCGCCATTCAGGATGAGACAAAGCTTCTTTAACAGATTTGGGAACAGAAATAGAATCGATGGAAGCAATAAACGAACATGAGGCTGGGGATAACTGACCATACGACACAAATGAAGAAATAGGATGAGTACAAGATCGTGTACCTTTACGTAGTGCTATTGGGAGGTCAAGATCTGATGTAGAGACAAGATCTGAAGATGCAGGTACTGGTTCAGGACATGAGATCGAAGTCGAACTAGTATCAGGATAAGTAATCACAGGTATCGCTGGTGGAGGGTGATCAGGTGCTTTGTGTCGACGGGTGTATACCAAATGTACGGGAAGCCTAGGGTCGGGAACAGTAACTTGTGGAATACTTGTCGAAAGTGTGTACTCGGGAATAGTCATCGTGTAAATGAGTATATCATCATTACTCTCATGAATATCTGCCTTAGATGATGAAAAAGGTGTATTTTCATGAAATGATGCATCAATAGAAACAAGATACCGACCTGTACTCGGACAAAAGCATCTATACCCCTTTTGGACTCGAGAATAACCCAAGAAAATACATTTTGATGATTTAGGATCTAACTTGGTAAGATGAGGATTAACATCTCTAACAAAACAAGTGCAACCAAATATTTTAGGTGGGATAGGAAAAAGCTCTTTGTTTGGAAATAGACAATGATAAGGAGCTTTACCATTCAAAACAGAAGATGGCATACGATTTATCAAAAAACATGCAGTAGACACGGCATCGGCCCAAAACTGTTTAGGCACATTCATGTGGAATAGAAGAGGCCTTGCAGTTTCTAACAGATGTCGGTTCTTTTGTTCTGCAACCCCATTTTGAGGAGGTGTGTCAACACATGAAGTTTGATGAATAATGCCATGCTGAAGCATAAATGACTTAAAAGTGGCAGATAGATATTCTTGGGCATTGTCTCCTCTTAACACCCGAACAGGAACGTTAAACTGAGTTTTAATTTCAGCACAAAAGGAAGAAAAATGAGTGAACAACTCAGATCGACGTTTCATGAAATACAACTATGTCACACGAGAATAGTCATCAACAAAGGTAACAAAATATTTATAACCAGCTTTAGACACAACCGGGCAAGCACCCCAAACATCAGAGTGAACAAGGTCAAATGAAGCATTTGCTCGTTTATTAACTCGAGGGCTTAAGCTAGTACGATGATGTTTCGCAAATTGACATGACTCACATTGTAAAGAGGTCATCTTATTAAATTGGGGATTTATTTGCTTCATTAATGGGAGAGATGGATGTCCTAATCGGTAATGAGCATCTAACAAAGTGCTCACCCCAAGACAAGAGATACCTTTTGTGATTGATGTATCCAAAATATAAAGACCACCTGACTCATGTCCTTTACCAATAGTCTGCTTCGTTAACAGATCCTGAAACACACAATATCCAGGAAAAAATGTTACAGAACAATTAAGAGTACGCGTGATTTTGCTGATGGAAAGTAGATTAAATGCAAAATTAGGAAGACTCAAAACATGCGATAATGGTAATGTAGAAGTTGGGACAACAGTACCGGATCCAAGAACTGGTGAGGTAGATCCATCAGCTAAAGTGACACTAGAAGAAGGTAAATATGAATGAAATGACGAGAATAGACTAGGATTACCGGTCATATGATCTGTGGCACCTGAGTCAATGACCCATTTCGAGGATGATGAAACAAGACATGTGGCTGAAATACCTGAATTCGCGGCTACAGAGATAGGGACAGATGAATGCTTTAGAGATTCTTGGTAGCAAATAAATTTGGCATACTCGTCTGAAGAAATAGCAACCGATCCGTCAAATGAACTGGTAGCGGAAGCAATATGAGCAAGCTGATTTCCTTGATTTTTGAACATCAATTTCTTACACTCTTTGATCAAGTGTCCAGGCTTTTTGCAATAATTGCATATTAAACCTCTGTCAAATCCACTCGTACAAGACATAACTTTTTTTTTCTTTTTTTTTTCTTTTTTTTTCAAATTTTTTTTATGAGACCGCAATTAAATAAATAAAAAAAATTGAGATTTTATGAAATCTTACAGCAGCTTACGTACGATGCGAGACCCCCCAGCATGTGCGAACAATTAATGTAGGAGCCTGCGGATGTTCACAAATATCCTTTGCGAGGCCCCGACAGATGCGAACAACCAGAAGGAGCGGATGTCCATTGATATTCGTCCAGAGATGTTCGATGTCAAACCCCAACGACCAACCACAGATATCCGTCGAAGAAAGAGCGAAAGAAGTACTGAACGAGTGTCGATTTTGCCTTGCGGATTTCGAGTGTTTGGTCGGCGGTGGAAGGGATGCCTGCTTCGGTTGGAGGTGCTACTGTGAATTTTGGACGAAGGTTCTGAGTTTGGGACTAAGGTTCTGATTTTTTTTTTCTGGACTGTACCAAGGTTCTGAAAGATTCTGAAGAATCTGAAAAAAAAAAAAAAAAAAACTGAACTCAAGTTCCTGAAGAATCTGAAAACTGAAATTCCTGAAGAAAGAATTTGGAAACAGTTTCTGGGAAGAGGTTCTGGGCAGAGCAGGAGGTTCTGAGATAGGAGGTTCTGGGAAGAGTAGGAGGTTCTGAGATAGGAGGTTCTTGGAGACAGAGTGCTGCCTCGAGGTTCTGAAGATTTTGGACTGAAATCTATTTCTAGGAGAAAGAACACAGTCTGAAAACTAAACTAAGATAACAAACTAAGCTGAAATCTGAAAATAAACTAAACTGGAATGGAATGCTCTGATACCATGTTGAAATATAAACTGGAATAATATTGAAGAGTGGAGGAAAGATTTTCTGTGTATTCATTGGAGGGTTAAGACCCTATATATATTACAAAAATGATGGAATATTCCTATATAAGATGCTATACAATAATAATGTCTAGAGTATATTCCTAAAGCATATTCCTAGGTATAATAATACTTTCACAATATAATATACTCAAATCTCAACCACAACTTTTACCTTTTCAAACACTTTGTTAAAAATTGTGTCAAAACTAAAGGAGACATATAAAATGAGACGGAGGTAGTAATATTCAGTTTCTTGAAAGAAAAACATAATACTTCATATGAATCAGAACTGAATCATCCCGGCCTCATTTTTTGTTTTGGATTAGAATTCAAGTTGTTTTTGTACCACAAACAGTCAAAATTTTGATTTAAAACTAGGACAATGTCCAAGGTTAAACATCCTGCCACAGAATTACAGTGCTCAAAATTCCTTCATCAACTCGGGATTAAATTGTGAACCCTAACATGTAACTCCCGACCGAGCTAAACTACTATAATTTCTTGATTCAACCATCTCCCGTTTGTTACTACTACACCCTGTTCTAATAAATCTCTTATGGCATCATATTGTTTTTGTCGGAATACGCCTTTTATTTTACACGAGTATCCCAACATTTTAGTAACATAACCATGGAGAAATATTCAAAGAAAGTTATCCACAAACTTCTTTTTTTGTACAATTGCCACAACAGCTAATTATAATTGGTAAGAAAATGATGAGTGCCCTTGATACTAACTAAGCCCCAAGTGAGGTAAAAGTCTAGGGGGGGATAGACTTTTAAATCTTTCCGATTTATAGGACAACAATTAGGCCTGCACTGCTGTATGGCGTAGAGTGTTGGGCGGTGAAACAATGTCACATCCAAAAGATGAGTGTGGCAGAGATGCGCATGTTGCGTTGGATGTGTGGGCATACTAGGAAGGACCACGTGCGAAATGAGACAATCAGACAAAGAGTGGGAGTAGTACCTATTGAAGACAAGATGCGGGAGTCTCGCCTACGGTGGTTTGGTCATGTGCGTAGAAGACCGAGTGATGCACCTGTCAGACGTGTTGAGATGTGTGGAGAAGAGGTAGGGAAGAGAGGGAGAGGAAGACCCAAACAGACGTGGGTTAGGGGAGTCCGAAGTGATATGCTTCTTCTTGGGTTGGATGAGGGTATGGCTTTGGAAAGAGCAAGGTGGAGGGCGAGTATTCGTGTGGAGGAATGATCTCGTATTTTTTTCCCCTCATTTTCTTCTTCTTGTTTTTTTTATTCTTTTATCCTTATATGTATAAACATTATTTTTGTCCTTTTTATTTTATCATTTTTAGGTATACTCATATCGTTTTATATTATCTTTTTATATTAGCTTATTTTTTTAATCTTTATTTTCTTTCTTTTCCTTTTGGTGGTGATATCATGTATCGATTCATGTTAGCTGACCCCAATATCTTTTGGGACTAAGGCTTGGATGTTGTTGTTGTTGTTTCCTCTAACTGGATATGTTCCAATATCTTTTGGTAGACATTGAAACATGCAACAGAAGTCTTGACCTCAAGAGGATGACACTTTATAGAAACAAAGGTTATGACCCTTTTAGTTGTGAGAGATGAGTTAAACATGACAAATGACTTTAGGAGCAGGCTTCCGAAACCTACAGGAGATGGCTGCCAGATAGTTTTGGGAGCTAACTGTCAATCCTTAGGAGCAAGCTGCCGAAATAGTTTTCTGATTGTTTTTGGTAAGACATAGCAGTGAATTGTACCCTGACCAGTTGACTAGCGTTAGAATTATTCTAACACATGAGTATGAAGGATTTAGACCAATGCAAGTAGGTCACTTTGAAAAACAGATAACAAGGAGATGACTCACAGTGAACTGGGAAAGTTCACTGGACAATTTTAGTGAGCAAGTTGTTTTGCTGTGTAGTTGTGAAGGTGAGTGAGTACTGAATATGTGTTAGGAGCAGAATAAAAAAGGTGACACAAGATATATTCTGGTTCAGAAGTGGTGTAATCCTCCTACATCCAGTCTCAGTCTATTTCAGTTGGATTTCCACTAAATGAATATCCCATTACATTTAGTACCCCAACCTACCCTTGGCCCAGGCGTAGGGTGTGAGGTTTTCACTAATTCCAAGCTACTCAGTCCTCCCAAGGGTTTTCACTAATGGCATTGACTTGCCAAGAGCTACTCATGTCCTCGCCCTTTTCTCACTTATGTGAGTTTTCTCGCACTTAGAAATATTGTAGAATAGTGGTGAAAGTACGAGTATCGTCTCCACAGGGACGGACAAAAGGGAATCAAGAATTAATTAAATTCAGCGATTAAAAAGAAATAAAATAAAAATGCAATTGGGCGAGATTGATTGGTTAGGAAAATTAAACTAATGCAGAATAACGAATAAAATAAATGTGGTTTCTTCTTAATTAACGATCAAGGGAACGTGGATTGATTTCGGGGTAACCAGATTTCTGGCAGATCAGGCCTAATTACATGAAATTAATTTAATTGAGCCTAGTTAATCATTACTAAGTTCTTACCGCTCTCGCGGCGTAGAGTACAATAATTTAGGGGACCAGGATGATCTCTCATGCGACAAGATCCTAAATTATTGCCAAAACGAGCGAGCTTACGGCCCCTTAATCGCTACTAATCTATTAGTGAACGATTAAGTGTGTGTGAATGTGTCCTAGAATAAACTAGATCTCTCTTAACTTATTCTACAAGCAATTGTAATTCTAGCGGCCGTTCTAGGTTGCAAAAGATATCAGTTAAATTATTCACAAACAAATTAAACGGAATTCATGCCATTAATCCATCAAGAATCTAGCCATATATCATGATCAACCCCTTCATCAACCCCAAATTCCTAATTAAACTACCCACAATTCATAATTGAAGAATCAATAGAATTGGGAAGAAAAAAATTAATTATCATTAATTAAAAAGATGAATTTACAAATAATCACAGGGTCTTGGAGTAAACAATGATAAAAACGCAAGTAATTTCGTCCCTAGGCCTCTCTGTAATGTTCGTAACCCCTAAACAGGAGAAGGGGGGCCTTATTTATAGAAAACAGATGAGTTTGGACTGAACTGGGACTAAAAAGAGGCTGAAATCCGCGTTCCATATGTATGCACGATCGTGCGTCCCTTGCCACGCACGATCGTGCGTACATGACAGTGGCTCTCTTGCTTTCTCTCCTCAGACGCACGATCGTGCGTTCCCCTACGCACGGCGTGCGTCAAACTTCCGAATTTGACAAAACTATTAAAGTTGTAGATAATGAAGCCCTCTATCCACCCCAACTTGCGGAATTGGATTTGAATCATCCAATCAAGAGATATGAATAAACTGGTGGAAGGTGCCATTCTGAAATCGCAACAGAGATCATCTGACTCCATTGTTTGTTTTCACCTTGCTCCTATCAAATTCACGCAATGGTGTCTCCATATGATTTGTAGCCCTTGAAGTTAGCTTTCATGTGGAACTTGAATAATGTCCTTTGAAATCTTCTACAAAGAGATATGCTTGAACGATTGACCAAAGGTCATCCTGATCGTCGTTTTCCAGCTTTATTCATCTTCTTTTGATCCCATAGCCAATCCTAGAGCTCTTTTGTCATCAAATATTCATCGTGAACCTCCCGGTGACCTCTAAATCTCTCAATCCACTCTCAAATGCATCTCGAATCATCCCGATTGCTCCTCAAGAGCCGGTGCCGAATGCAACCTCCATATGTTTCTTTTCCTTTTATGCATCTGCAATAGGAATACAATTAATATAAATTATGACAATAAAATAAGCAATGTAGCATACTAATTGTTTATAATAATATTTGTAATCAAAGGTATAATATAATCTTGCCCAAAATTTTCCTTTATCTTCAAAAAATTATTTACAATTCGCTACAAAAATGAAGCTACAATAAGACAATATTGAACCTGTAATGTTTGTAATCATACTCCCACCAATCCCTACATTGCTACGCAAAGAGTAATGACTGTCTTGAACTATGTGCTTCCACTCAATCAAAAGCATCTTTAACTTCTTTAGAATAAACTTAACATCTATAAACGTTGAGACTTACATTATAACAAGCAAGATTAAGTCTAACACCCTTGACAGCAATGTTTTTCAGGAACATCAAAGCATTGTATATCCACTTAAAAGAAAGTAGCTTCTAGCAAGATTAAATGGGTATAGGTTCATCAAACACATTGTAGCCATGTTGTTCTCCCTTTGAGCGTTTCTGAACATTAGCCTAATGCTAAAGCACATTAGCTCATGCAAGCTTCATTGAATCTGATATTAAAATATCTAATTTGGGATCATCGATAATTACACTTACCCAATTCTGATACAAATATGTTAAATAGCCTTATTATATACGAAGTATTTTACATAGGAAACCAACTAGCTTGATCTTTTTCGCTATCTGTGCAACATGATTGAACTCTGGCATGGTCCAATCACTGTAGTTATGAGCAGTTTACACTAACACTCATACACACATTATATTGCTCACATTAACTCACCATATTAGTGAACTTTTGGAAGAAAAACAAAAAACTTTCGGTGAAAGAAATCCAGCTCAAATGAACTACACATTTATAGCTCACATTAAGTAGAAATTCAGATTTCGCAGAAGTAATTATATTGCACCACACGTAATTTATTCAGCTGTACATATTTGAGGATGTCAAGGATTTAAAAATCTTTACTCGCTTTTTAGTTTTTTTCTATGTTGGAAACCAGCACATGAACAACCAAAATAAATTAAACCTGCACAGTACAAGCTCTCTTTTTTTAGCGCAAATACACAATGCTAGATTGAAAAGTGAATAAACTGTTATGCACCTATGATGTTAACAGGAAATTAGGCATGCATTAAACCACGCTTTAATCAATGTCGAAAAACCAATGTGCAACCAACCATTGTATAAGAAAAATGTACGGATCAAAATGATACATAGGAATGAAAAATAAACATGGTTGAATATTCTCTCTTATTCCCAAAACATGTTCTATCAAAACCATAGAACCTGAAACTTATGAAATGCTACATTTGGAAAATGAAAGCAAATCGGTCTGGTACTGAATCGCCAAAGGCGTTCTCTTAGTTGGAAGCAGAATCAATGTGAATGTAACTTGACTTGATTATTTGGCTGAAATTAACTTTAGTAAACGATTTTCCTTTAGGAAATTTCTGAAAATTCAGTCATTTTAGTGAAATCACCTCTTAAGAAACAAGTTCTAGATAACTAAATCCATGATTATTGAACACTACAAACCTGTCCCAATCATTGTGGCCATAGCGGTATGATGATTTAACAGGACATCAACTATACCTACGAACAAAGGAATACTGGTCACTGGATCCTCTTCCCCTTCTAAGTTCTAATACGTTTAGGAGATCCCCCATCGACAGAAGGAATCTTCGATGACTGATGGATTGATCGTCTGCCTGCCTTACAACGCTGTGACAATGAATCCGACACAACTCCATCATCAGTGCCCAATCATGGTCCGGTCTCGCCGTCGGCTCTCCCAGATTTTTTCACTGAAGCTCCCCTACGGCTTATAAAGGAAGACGTTGCCAGAAATGCCTAAAACTGAAATATAAAAACAATGAAAATAAAAAAGTTTAAAAGTAAAAAGGCAAAACAATTGGGACATTAATGATATACGGTCTACAAAAGTGGCCCAAACGGGTAATTTCCAAAAAATACATGAACAATAAAATGAGACACGGAACATGCACGCAACCTTAGCAAGTGCATGAACAAAGGGAGGTTGCATGCCATAACCCGACTATAACCCGTGCATAGAATTTCATTTATATTTCTTGATTATTAATATATATAATTTGATTATCCATATCATTATTATCCCACTTGTATTTCTGTTTCTTTAGACCATCATTTTCTTAATAATAATAATTAGCAATTTTTGCTTCAAAAAAAGTGTATCAATTATTCAATTAAGGTTCAGTCTCATTCGAGAATATAAAATAAATACACGTTGAAATATCCTTACTCTTTAAAAGGAAAAACAAAATTTTGAATTAGAATATTACTATATTAGCTCAAAATTATACTCCGCAAAAAACAAAGTAGAGCTGACTTGTCACTAGATGTCCGACCTCCTCCGCGAGCAGCGTTTTCTTCGACGGTCCACGAGCATGCATGCATGCCATTTGGACCATTCTCGCAAAGCTTCATCATTACACTACTCAGCTATACTAATAAACAACTCGGTGTGGTTAAATGCTGCTAAAATATAATTAAGTTAATCATGACTCGAGACTTATAAATACCAGTGAGCTTAGCTTCCATCTTTGCTTAGTTGCTTTCTTACTTCACTTTTAAAAAGTTCAAATTAAAAAGTGTCGTAAACCAAACTTCTGAATGGAGACGGGAACAACAATGGAGATACTCCCTGAGTTGTCTGGTAACGCGCGTGAGTTATTTAATATGATTACGTGTAGTTTGCAACAAACTTAATAAATTCAAAAGTATCATGATGACACTCAATTAATTGTGTGGGTCATGCACACGGTTGTCGTGGTGTTAGTTCACGTGTGTGATCAATAGGGTCCATAATTAGGGTATGAAGTCGTTTAATTGTTAAAACACTTAATTGCATCATCTTTCACTATTTCAATTATGTATAGTTAGGTTATTTCACTTGTGTGTGTAAAAGTAAAAAAGCAATTGGAATATAAGCAGGGGCAGTTGCGTGCCATAACCCGACTATAACCCGTGCATATATTTTTATTTATATTTCTTGATTATTAATATATATCATTTGATTATCCATATCATTATCCCACTTGTATTTCTGTTTCTTTAGACCATAATTTTCTTAATAATAATTAGCAAGTTTTGCTTCAAAAAAAGTGTATCAATTCTTATTCAGTATCATTCGAGAATATAAAATAAATACACATTGAAATATCCTTACTCTGTAAAAGGAAAAACAAAATTTTGAATTAGAATATTACTAATTTACTATATTATCTCAAAATTATACTCCACAAAAACAAAGTATAGCTGACTTGTCACTAGCTGTCCGACCTCCTCCGCGGGCAGCGTTTTCTTCGACGGTCCACGAGCATGCATGCATGCCATTTGGACCATTCTCGCAAAGCTTCATCATTACACCTACTCAGCTATACTAATTAACCACTCGGTGTGATTAAATGCTGCTAAAATATAATTAACTTAATCATGACTCGAGACTTATAAATACCCAGCGAGCTTAGCTTCAATCTTTGCTTAGTTGCTTTCTTACTTCACTTTTAAAAAGTTCAAAATAAAAAAGTTTCGTAAACCAAACTTCTGAATGGAGACAGGAACAACAATGGAGATACTCCCTGAGTTGTCTGGTAACATGAGTTATTTAATATGATTACGTGTAGTTTGCAACAAACTTAATAAATTCAAAAGTATCATGATGACACTCAATTAATTGTGTGGGTCATTCCCACTGTTGTCGTGGTGCTAGTTCACGTGTGTGATCAATAGGGTCCATAATTAGAGCATGAAGTCGTTTAATTGTTTAATTAAACAATTAATTGCCTCATCTTTCACTATTTCAATTATGTATAGTTAGGTTATTTCACTTGTGTGTGTACAAGTAAAAAAGCAATTGGAATATAAGCAGGGGCGGCCCTGCATGTTTGTGGACCGAACTAGTAAACCATTAAGACTGGTTAAACACTAATAAAACATCTTACTATGGTTAATTTCATCAAGACTCGTGATTTATAGATATCGAGCCACATTCCATCTTTGATTTCTTACTTTAATTAGTACAAAAAATTATCAAATAAAAAACGGGTTGTAAACCAAACTTCTGATCTAATGACACCAGAAACAACAATGCAGATAGTCCCTGAGTATAATTAACATTTTTTTCTTTTTGGGTGTTGTTTCCTTTACTGACACAAACTTATCCGTACAAGGAAAAGAACAACTCTATAAATATATATTAATTTTGTATGTAGTAATATTCATTTTTAGCCTAAACAATCTCTAATTTAATACTGAAACATAAACCATTTGTTCAATTTAATTTTTATAAATGAGTTTTAAGGGAAACTTTTTAGGGGCTAAATTATATTCAAATAGCATTAAGAGAATCTTTGTCTAATAAATGAATAATAAAATGAGACACGGAACATGCACGCAACCTTAGATCAAAATTATACTCCACAAAACGACAAAGTAGAGCTCGCGTGGCGCTAGCTATCTGACCTCCTCCACGAGCATTGTGGCTTTCGACGGCGTACGAGCATGCATCCATGCATTTTGGACCCATTCTACAGATCTTCATGATTATGCCAACCCAACTAATAAACCACTAAGTCTGATTAAACACTAATAAAACATCTTACAATTAATTAATAGAATCTTTTGTTTAATGCATGAATAATAAAATATGACACGGAACATGCACGCAACCTTAGCAAGTGCATGAACCAGGGGTGGTTGCGTGCCATAACCCGACTATAACCTGTGCATAGAATTTCATTTATTTTTCTTGATTATTAATATATATATAATTTGATTATCCATATCATTATTATCCCACTTGTATTTCTGTTTCTTTAGACCATCATTTTCTTAATAATAATAATTAGCAAGTTTTGCTTCAAAAAAAGTGTATCAATTATTCCATTCTGGTTCAGTCTCATTCGAGAATATAAAATAAATACACGTTGATATATCCTTAGTGGAAAAACAAAATTTTGAATTAGAATATTACTATATTAGCTCAAAATTATACTCCACAAAAAACAAAGTAGAGTTGACTTGTCACTAGATGTCCGACCACCTCCGCGAGCAGTGTTTTCTTCGACGGTCCACGAGCATGCATGCATGCATGCCATTTGGACCATTCTCGCAAAGCTTCATCATTACACCTACTCTGCTATACTAATAAACCACTCGGTGTGGTTAAAAGCTACTAAAATATAATTAAGTTAATCATGACTCGAGACTTATAAATACCTAGCGAGCTTAGCTTCCATCTTTGCTTAGTTGCTTTCTTACTTCACTTTTAAAAAGTTCAAATTAAAAAAGTGTCGTAAACCAAACTTCTGAATGGAGACTGGAACAACAATAATGGAGATACTCCCTGAGTTGTCTGGTAACAGGAGTTATTTAATATGATTACGTGTAGTTTGCAACAAACTTAATAAATTCAAAAGTATCCTGATGACACTCAATTAATTGTGTGGGTCATGCCCACAGTTGTTGTGGCGTTAGTTCACGTGTGTGATCAATAGGGTCCATAACTAGGGTAGGAAGTCGTTTAATTGTTTAATTAAACTTTTACTTGCATCATCTTTCACTATTTCAATTATGTATAGTTAGGTTATTACAGTTGTGTGTGTAAAAGTAAAAAGCAATTGGAATATATGCAGGGGCGGTTGCGTGCCATAACCCGATTATAACCCGTGCATAGATTTTCATTTTTATTTCTTGATTAGTAATATATATCATTTGATTATCCATATCATTATCCCACTTGTATTTCTGTTTCTTTAGACCATCATTTTCTTAATAATAATTAGCAAGTTTTGCTTCAAAAAAAGTGTATCAATTCTGATTCAGTATCATTCGAGAATATAAAATAAATACACGTTGAAATATCCTTACTCTGTAAAAGGAAAAACAAAATTTTAAATTAGAATATTACAAATTTACTATATTAGCTCAAAATTATACTCCACAAAAAACAAAGTATAGCTGACGTGTCACTAGCTGTCCGACCTCCTCCGCAAGCAGCGTTTTCTTCGATGGTCCACGAGCATGCATGCATGCATGCCATTTGGACCATTCTCGCAAAGCTTCATCATTACACCCACTCAGCTATACTAATAAACCACTCGGTGTGGTTAAATGCTGCTAAAATATAATTAACTTAATCATGACTCGAGACTTATAAATACCTAGCGAGCTTAGCTTCAATCTTTGCTTAGCAGCTTTCTTACTTCACTTTTAAAAAGTTCAAATTAAAAAAGTGTCGTAAACCGAACTTCTGAATGGAGACAGGAACAACAATGAAGATACTCCCTGAGTTGTCTGGTAACATGAGTTATTTAATATGATTACGTGTAGCTTGCAACAAACTTAATAAATTCAAAAGTATCATGATGACACTCAATTAATTGTGTGGGTCATGCCTATGGTTGTCGTGGCGTTAGTTCACGTGTGTGATCAATAGGGTTTATAATTAGGGTATGGAGTCGTTTAATTGTTTAATTAAACACTTAATTGCATCATCTTTCACTATTTCAATTATGTATAGTTAGGTTATTTCACTTGTGTGTGTAAAAGTAAAAAGTAATTGGAAAATAAGCAGGGGCGGCCCTGTATGTTTGAGGGCCCGGGGGCGGCCCTGCATGTTTGTGGACCCAACTAGTAAACCACTAAGACTGGTTAAACACTAAAAAAACATCTTACTGTGGTTAATTTAATCAAGACTCGTGATTTATAGATAGCCAGCCACATTCCATCTTTGATTTCTTACTTTAAATAGTACTCCCTCCGTCCCCCTAAGTTTGGGACGGAGGGGTGTGGTGTGGTTTTTAAGAAAAAGTGGAATTGTGTGGTTGGTATTGAATTGATAAAGTGTAAATAAAGTAAGAATGAATTCTAACCACTCAAATGTTACCAAATATGGTATGGGACAAACTTAGTGGGACGGACGAAAAAGGTAAAACGGGACAAACTTAAGGGGACGGAGGGAGTACAAAAAATTACCAAGTAAAAAAAGGGTTGTAAACCAAACTTCTGATCTAATGATACCAGAAACAACAATGCAGATACTCCCTGAGTATAATTAACCTTTTTTTCCTTTTTGGGTGTAGTTTCCTTTACTGACACAAATTTATCCGTACAAGGAAAAGAACAACTCTCTAAATATATATTAATTTTGTATGTAGTAATATTCATTTTTAGCCTAAACAATCTCTAATTTGATACTGAAACATAAACCATTTGTTCAATTTAATTTTTATAAATGAGTTTTAAAGGGAACTTTTTGGGGGGCAAATTATATTCAAACAGCATTAAGAGAATCTTTGTCTAATAAAGGAATAATAAAATGAGACACGGAACATGCACGCAACCTTAGCAAGTGCATGAACCAGGGGATCGGAGGTTGCGTGCCATAACCCGACTATAACCCGTGCATAGAATTTCATTTATATTTCTTGATTATTAACATATATAATTTGATTATTCATATCATTATTATCCCACTTGTATTTCTGTTTCTTTAGACCATCATTTTCTTAATAATAATAATTAGCAAGTTTTGCTTCAAAGAAAGTGTATCAATTATTCAATTCTAGTTCAGTCTCATTCAAGAATATAAAATAAATACACGTTGATATATCCTTATTCCTTACTCTGTAAAAGGAAAAACAAAATTTTGAATTAGAATATTACTATATTAGCTCAAAATTATACTCCACAAAAAACAAATTATAGGTGACTTGTCACTAGCTGTCCGACCTCCTCCGTGAGCAGCGTTTTCTTCGACGGTCCACGAGCATGCATGCATGCCATTTGGATCATTCTCGCAAAGCTTCATCATTACACCTACTCAGCTATACTAATAAACCACTCGGTATGGTTAAATGCTGCTAAAATATAATTAACTTAATCGTGACCCGAGACTTATAAATACCCAGCGAGCTTAGCTTCAATCTTTGCTTAGTTGCTTTCTTACTTCACTTTTAAAAAGTTCAAATTAAAAAAGTGTCGTAAACCAACCTTCTGAATGGAGACAGGAACAACAATGGAGATACTCCCTAAGTTGTCTGGTAACATGAGTTATTTAATATGATTACGTGTAGTTTGCAACAAACTTAATAAATTCAAATGTATCATGATGACACTCAATTAATTGTGTGGGTCATGCCCACAGTTGTCGTGGCGTTAGTTCACGTGTGTGATCAATAGGGTCCATAATTAGGGTATGAAGTCGTTTAATTGTTTAATTAAACACTTAATTGCATCATCTTTCACTATTTCAATTATGTATAGTTAGGTTATTTCACTTGTGTGTGTAAAAGTAAAAAGCAATTGGAATATAAGCAAGGGCGGCCCTGCATGTTTGAGGGCCCAACTAGTAAACCACTAAGACTGGTTAAACACTAATAAAACATCTTACTAAGGTTAATTTAATCAAGACTCGTGATTTATAGATAGCCAGCCACATTCCATCTTTGATTTCTTAGTTTAATTAGTACAAAAAATTACCAAGTAAAAATAGTGTTGTAAACCAAACTTCTGATCTAATGCCACCAGAAACAACAATGCAGATACTCCTTGAGTATAATTAACCTTTTTTCTTTTTGCGTGTTGTTTCCTATACTGACACAAACTTATCCGTACAAGGAAAAGAACAACTCTCTAAATATATATTAAGTTTGTATGTAGTAATATTCATTTTTAGCCTAAACAATCTCTAATTTGATACTGAAACATAAACCATTTGTTCAATTTAATTTTTATAAATGAGTTTTAAAGGAAACTTTTTGGGGGGCAAATTATATTCAAATAGCATTAAGAGAATCTTTGTCTAATAAATGAATAAGAAAATGAGACACGGAACACGCAAGCAACCTTAGACCAAAATTATACTCCACAAAACGACAAAGTATAGTTCACATGGCACTAGCTATCTGACCTCCTCCGCGAGCAGTGTGGCCTTCGACGGCGTTCGAGCATGCATGCATGCATTTTGGACCCATTCTACATATCTTCACGATTATGCCAACCCAACTAATAAACCACTGAGTCTGATTAAACACTAGTAAAAACATCTTACAATTAATAGAATCTCTGTTTAATATATACATGAACAATAAATTGAGACACGGAACATGCACGCAACCTTATCCAGTGCATGAACCAAGGGAGGTTGCTTGCCATAACCCGACTATAACCCGTGCATAGAATTTCATTTTTATTTCTTGATTTTTAATATATATCATTTGATTATCAATATCA
Organism: Cuscuta epithymum; assembly: GCA_945859915.1. Taxonomy (NCBI): domain Eukaryota; kingdom Viridiplantae; phylum Streptophyta; class Magnoliopsida; order Solanales; family Convolvulaceae; genus Cuscuta; species Cuscuta epithymum. Next base: position 8,622,554 of record CAMAPF010000031.1, on the reverse strand, counting down.
TTATTATTCCACTTGTATTTTTGTTTCTTTAGACCATCATTTTCTTAATAATAATAATTAGCAAGTTTTGCTTCAAAAAAAGTGTATCTATTATTCAATTCTGGTTCAGTCTCATTCGAGAATATAAAATAAATACATGTTAATATATCCTTACTCTGTTAAAGTAAAAACAAAATTTAGAATTGGAATATTACTATATTAGCTCAAAATTATACTCCACAAAAAACAAAGTAGAGCTGACTTGTCACTAGATGTCCGACCTTCTCCGCGAGCAACGTTTTCTTCGACGGTCCACGAGCATGCATGATTGCATGCCATTTGGACCATTCTTGCAAAGCTTCATCATTACACCAACTCAGCTATACTAATAAACCACTCAGTGTGGTTAAATGCTGCTAAAATATAATTAAGTTAATCATGACTCGAGATTTATAAATACCCAGGGAGCTTAGCTTCCATCTTTGCTTAGTTGCTTTCTTACTTCACTTATAAAAAGTTCAAATTAAAAAAGTGTCGTAAACCAAACTTCTGAACGGAGACGGGAACAACAATGGAGATACTCCCTGAGTTGTCTGGTAACATGAGTTATTTAATATGATTACGTGTAGTTTGCAACAAACTTAATAAATTCAAAAGTATCCTGATGACACTCAATTAATTGTGTGGGTCATGCCCACAGTTGTCGTGGCGTTAGTTCACGTGTGTGATCAATAGGGTCCATAACTAGGGTATGAAGTCGTTTAATTGTTTAATTAAACACTTTATTGCATCATCTTTCACTATTTCAATTATGTATAGTTAGGTTATTTCACTTGTGTGTGTAAAAATAAAAAGCAATTGGAATATAAGCAGGGGCAGCTCTGCATGTTTGAGGGCCCGGCGGGGCCTGCATGTTTGTGCACCCAACTAGTAAACCAGTAAGACTGGTTAAACACTAATAAAACATCTTACTATGGTTAATTTAATCAAGACTCGTGATTTATAGATAGCCAGCTACATTCCATCTTTGATTTCTTACTTTAATTAGTACAAAAAATTACCAAGTAAAAAAATGGTTGTAAACCAAACTTCTGATCTAATGACACCAGAAACAACAATGCAGATACTCTGTGAGTATAATTAACCTTTTTTCTTTTTGCGTGTTGTTTTCCTTTACTAACACAAACTTATTCGTACAAGGAAAAGAACAACTCTCTAAATATATATTAATTTTGTATGTAGTAATATTCATTTTGAGCCTAAACAATATCTAATTTAATACTGAAACATAAACCATTTGTTCAATTTAATTTTTATAAATGAGTTTTAAAGGAAACTTTTTGGGGGGCAAATTCTATTCAAATAACATTAAGAGAATCTTTGTCTAATAAATGAATAATAAAATGAGACACGGAACATGCACGCAACCTTAGACTAAAATTATACTCCACAAAACGACAAAGTAGAGCTCGCGTGGTGCTAGCTATCCGACCTCCTCCGCGAGCATTGTGGCCTTCGACGGCGTACGAGCATGCATGCATGCATTTTGGACCCATTCTACAGATCTTCATGATTATGCCAACCCAACTAATAAACCACTAAGTCTGATTAAACACTAATAAAACATCTTACAATTAATTAATAGAATCTTTGTTTATTATATACATGAACAATAAATTGAGACACGGAACATGCACGCAACCTTATCCAGTGCATGAACCAGGGGAGGTTGCATGCCATAACCCGACTATAACCCGTGCATAGAATTTCATTTATATTTCTTGATTATTAATATATATAATTTGATTATCCATATCATTATTATCCCACTTGTATTTCTGTTTCTTTAGACCATCATTTTCTTAATAATAATAATTAGCAAGTTTTGCTTCAAAAAAAGTGTATCAATTATTCAATTCTAGTTCAGTCTCATTCGAGAATATAAAATAAATACACGTTGATATATCCTTACTCTGTAAAAGGAAAAACAAAATTTAGAATTGGAATATTACTATATTAGCTCAAAATTATAGTCCACAAAAAAAAAGTAGAGCTGACTTGTCACTAGATGTCCGACCTCCTCCGCGAGCAGCGTTTTCTTCGACGGTCCACGAGCATGCATGCATGCAAGCCATTTGGACCATTCTCGCAAAGCTTCATCATTACACCTACTCAGCTATACTAATAAACCACTCGATGTGGTTAAATGCTGCTAAAATATAATTAAGTTAATCATGACTCGAGACTTATAAATACCCAGTGAGCTTAGCTTCCATCTTTGCTTAGTTGCTTTCTTACTTCACTTTTAAAAAGTTCAAATTAAAAAAGTGTCGTAAACCAAACTTCTGAATGGAGACGCGAACAACAATGGAGATACTCCCTGAGCTGTCTGGTAACATGAGTTATTTAATATGATTACGTGTAGTTTGCAACAAACTTAATAAATTCGATCAAAAGTATCATGATGACACTCAATTAATTGTGTGGGTCATGCCCACGGTTGTCGTGGCGTTAGTTCACGTGTGTGATCAATAGGGTCCATAATTAGGGTATGAAGTCGTTTAATTGTTTAATTAAACACTTAAATGCATCATCTTTCACTATTTCAATTATGTATAGTTAAGTTATTTCACTTGTGTGGGTAAAAGTAAAAAGCAATTGGAATATAAGCAGGGGCGGTTGCGTGCCATAACCCGACTATAACCCGTGCATAGATTTTAATTTATATTTCTTGATTATTAATATATATCAATTGATTATCCATATCATTATCCCACTTGTATTTCTGTTTCTTTAGACCATAATTTTCTTAATAATAATTAGCAAGTTTTGCTTCAAAAAAAGTGTATCAATTCTGATTCAGTATCATTCGACAATATAAAATAAATACACGTTGAAATATCCTTACTCTGTAAAAGGAAAAACAAAATTTTGAATTAGAATATTACTAATTTACTATATTAGCTCAAAATTATACTCCACAAAAAACAAATTATAGCTTACTTGTCACTAGCAGTCCGACCTCCTCTGCGAGCAGCGTTTTCTTCGACGGTCCACGAGCATGCATGCATGCGTGCCATTTGGACCATTCTCGCAAAGCTTCATCATTACACCTACTGAGCTATACTAATAAACCACTCGGTGTGGTTAAATGCTGCTAAAATATAATTAACTTAATCATGACTCGAGACTTATAAATACCCAGCGAGCTTAGTTTCAATCTTTGCTTAGTTGCTTTCTTACTTCACTTTTAAAAAGTTCAAATTAAAAAAGTGTCGTAAACCAAACTTCTGAATGGAGACAGGAACAACAATGGAGATACTCCCTGAGTTGTCTGGTAACATGATTTATTTAATATGATTACCTGTAGTTTGCAACAAACATAATAAATTCAAAAGTATCATGATTACACTCAATTAATTGTGTGGGTCATGCCCACGGTTGTCGTGGCGTTAGTTCACGTGTGTGATCAATAGGGTCCATAAATAGGGTATGAAGTCGTTTAATTGTTTAATTAAACACTTAATTGCATCATCTTTCACTATTTCAATTATGTATAGTTAGGTTATTTCACTTGTGTGTGTAAAAGTAAAAAGCAATTGGAATATAAGCAAGGGCGGCCCTGCATGTTTGAGGGCCCGGGGGCGGCCCTGCATGTTTGTGGACCCAACTAGTAAACCACTAAGACTGGTTAAACACTAATAAAACATATTACTATGGTTAATTTAATCAAGACTCGTGATTTATAGATAGCCAGCCACATTCCATCTTTGATTTCTTACTTTAATTAGTACAAAAAATTACCAAGTAAAAAAAGGGTTGTAAACCAAACTTCTGATCTAATGACACCAGAAACAACAATGCAGATACTCCCTGAGTCCCTGAGTATAATTAACCTTTTTTCTTTTTGGGTGTTGTTTCCTTTACTGACACAAACTTATCCGTACAAGGAAAAGAACAACTCTCTAAATATATATTAAGTTTGTATGTAGTAATATTCATTTTTAGCCTAAACAATCTCTAATTTGATACTGAAACATAAACCATTTGTTCAATTTAATTTTTATAAATGAGTTTTAAAGGAAACTTTTTGGGGGGCAAATTATATTCAAATAGCATTAAGAGAATCTTTGTCTAATGAATGAATAAGAAAATGAGACACGGAACATGCACGCAACCTTAGACCAAAATTATACTCCACAAAACGACAAAGTATAGTTCACATCGCACTAGCTATCCGACCTCCTCCGCGAGCAGTGTGGCCTTCGACGGCGTTCGAGCATGCATGCATGCATTTTGGACCCATTCTACATATCTTCACGATTATGCCAACCCAACTAATAAACCACTAAGTCTGATTAAACACTAATAAAACATCTTACCATTAATAGAATCTTTGTTTAATATATACATGAACAATAAAATGAGACACAGAACATGCACGCAACCTTAGCCAGTGCATGAACCAGGGGAGGTTGCTTGCCATAACCCGACTATAACCCGTGCATAGAATTTCATTTATATTTCTTGATTATTAATATATATAATTTGATTATCAATATCATTATTATTCCACTTGTATTTCTGTTTCTTTAGACCATCATTTTCTTAATAATAATAATTAGCAAGTTTTGCTTCAAAAAAAGTATCTATTATTCAATTCTGGTTCAGTCTCATTCGAGAATATAAAATAAATACACGTTGATATATCCTTACTCTGTAAAAGGAAAAACAAAATTTAGAATTGGAATATTACTATATTAGCTCAAAATTATACTCCACAAAAAACAAAGTAGAGCTGACTTGTCACTAGATGTCCGACCTCCTCCGCGAGCAGCGTTATCTTCGACGGTCCACGAGCATGCATGCATGCATGCCATTTGGACCATTCTCGCAAAGCTTCATCATTACACCTACTCAGCTATACTAATAAACCACTCGGTGTGGTTAAATGCTGCTAAAATATAATTAACTTAATCATGACTCGAGACTTATAAATACCCAGCGAGCTTAGTTTCAATCTTTGCTTAGTTGCTTTCTTACTTCACTTTTAAAAAGTTCAAATTAAAAAAGTGTCGTAAACCAAACTTCTGAATGGAGACAGGAACAACAATGGAGATACTCCCTGAGTTGTCTGGTAACATGATTTATTTAATATGATTACCTGTAGTTTGCAACAAACATAATAAATTCAAAAGTATCATGATTACACTCAATTAATTGTGTGGGTCATGCCCACGGTTGTCGTGGCGTTAGTTCACGTGTGTGATCAATAGGGTCCATAAATAGGGTATGAAGTCGTTTAATTGTTTAATTAAACACTTAATTGCATCATCTTTCACTATTTCAATTATGTATAGTTAGGTTATTTCACTTGTGTGTGTAAAAGTAAAAAGCAATTGGAATATAAGCAAGGGCGGCCCTGCATGTTTGAGGGCCCGGGGGCGGCCCTGCATGTTTGTGGACCCAACTAGTAAACCACTAAGACTGGTTAAACACTAATAAAACATATTACTATGGTTAATTTAATCAAGACTCGTGATTTATAGATAGCCAGCCACATTCCATCTTTGATTTCTTACTTTAATTAGTACAAAAAATTACCAAGTAAAAAAAGGGTTGTAAACCAAACTTCTGATCTAATGACACCAGAAACAACAATGCAGATACTCCCTGAGTCCCTGAGTATAATTAACCTTTTTTCTTTTTGGGTGTTGTTTCCTTTACTGACACAAACTTATCCGTACAAGGAAAAGAACAACTCTCTAAATATATATTAAGTTTGTATGTAGTAATATTCATTTTTAGCCTAAACAATCTCTAATTTGATACTGAAACATAAACCATTTGTTCAATTTAATTTTTATAAATGAGTTTTAAAGGAAACTTTTTGGGGGGGCAAATTATATTCAAATAGCATTAAGAGAATCTTTGTCTAATGAATGAATAAGAAAATGAGACACGGAACATGCACGCAACCTTAGACCAAAATTATACTCCACAAAACGACAAAGTATAGTTCACATCGCACTAGCTATCCGACCTCCTCCGCGAGCAGTGTGGCCTTCGACGGCGTTCGAGCATGCATGCATGCATTTTGGACCCATTCTACATATCTTCACGATTATGCCAACCCAACTAATAAACCACTAAGTCTGATTAAACACTAATAAAACATCTTACCATTAATAGAATCTTTGTTTAATATATACATGAACAATAAAATGAGACACAGAACATGCACGCAACCTTAGCCAGTGCATGAACCAGGGGAGGTTGCTTGCCATAACCCGACTATAACCCGTGCATAGAATTTCATTTATATTTCTTGATTATTAATATATATAATTTGATTATCAATATCATTATTATTCCACTTGTATTTCTGTTTCTTTAGACCATCATTTTCTTAATAATAATAATTAGCAAGTTTTGCTTCAAAAAAAGTGTATCTATTATTCAATTCTGGTTCAGTCTCATTCGAGAATATAAAATAAATACACGTTGATATATCCTTACTCTGTAAAAGGAAAAACAAAATTTAGAATTGGAATATTACTATATTAGCTCAAAATTATACTCCACAAAAAACAAAGTAGAGCTGACTTGTCACTAGATGTCCGACCTCCTCCGCGAGCAGCGTTATCTTCGACGGTCCACGAGCATGCATGCATGCATGCCATTTGGACCATTCTCGCAAAGCTTCATCATTACACCTACTCAGCTATACTAATAAACCACTCGGTGTGGTTAAATGCTGCTAAAATATAATTAACTTAATCATGACTCGAGACTTATAAATACCCAGCGAGCTTAGTTTCCATCTTTGCTTAGTTGCTTTCTTACTTCACTTTTAAAAAGTTCAAATTAAAAAAGTGTCGTAAACCAAACTTCTGAATGAAGACGGGAACAACAATGGAGATACTCCCAGAGTTGTCGGGTAACATGAGTTATTTAATATGATTACGTGTAGTTTGCAACAAACTTAATAACTTCAAAAGTATCATGATGACACTCACTTAATTGTGTGGGTCATGCCCACGGTTGTCGTGGTGTTAGTTCACGTGTGTGATCAATAGAGTCCATAATTAGGGTATGAAGTCGTTTAATTGTTAAAACACTTAATTGCATCATCTTTCCCTATTTCAATTATGTATAGTTAGGTTATTTCACTTGTGTGTGTAAAAGTAAAAAGTAATTGGAATATAAGCAGGGGTGGTTGCGTGCCATAACCCGACTATAACCCGTGCATAGATTTTCATTTATATTTCTTGATTATTAATATATATCATTTGATTATCCATATCATTATCCCACTTGTATTTATGTTTCTTTAGACCATCATTTTCTTAATAATAATTAGCAAGTTTTGCTTCAAAAAAAGTGTATCAATTCTGATTCAGTATAATTCGAGAATATAAAATAAATACACGTTGAAATATCCTTACTCTGTAAAAGGAAAAACAAAATTTTGAATTAGAATATTACTAATTTACTATATTAGCACAAATTATACTCCACAAAAAACAAAGTATAGCTTACTTGTCACTAGTTGTCTGACCTCCTCCGCGAGCAACGTTTTCTTCGACGGTCCACGAGCATGAATGCATGCATGCTATTTGGACCATTCTTGCAAAGCTTCATCATTACACCTACTCAGCTATACTAATAGACCACTTGGTGTGGTTAAATGCTTCTAAAATATAATTAACTTAATCATGACTCGAGACTTATAAATACCCAGCGAGCTTAGCTTCAATCTTTTCTTAGTTGCTTTCTTACTTCACTTTTAAAAAGTTCAAATTATGAAGTGTCGTAAACCAAACTTCTGAATGGAGACAGGAACAACAATGGAGATACACCATGAGTTGTCTGGTAACATGAGTTATTTAATATGATTACGTGTAGTTTGCAACAAACTTAATAAATTCAAAAGTATCATGATGACACTCAATTAATGGTGTGGGTCATGCCCACGGTTGTCGTGGTGTTAGTTCGCGTGTGTGATCAATAGGGTCCATAATTAGGGTATGAAGTCGTTTAATTGTTTAATTAAACACTTAATTGCATCATCTTTCACTATTTCAATTATGTATAGTTAGGTTATTTCACTTTTGTGTGTAAAAGTAAAAAGCAATTGGTATATAAACAGGGGCGGCCCTGCATGTTTGAGGGCCCGGGGGCGGCCCTGCATGTTTGTGGACCCAACTAGTAAACCACTAAGCCTGGTTAAACACTAATAAAACATCTTACTATGGTTAATTAAATCAAGACTCATGATTTATAGATAGCCAGCCACATTCAATCTTTGATTTCTTACTTTAATTAGTACAAAAAATTACCAAGTAAAAAAAGGGTTGTAAAACAAACTTCTGATCTAATGACACCAGAAACAACAATGCAGATACTCCCTGAGTATAATTAACCTTTTTTCTTTTTGGGTGTTGTTTCCTTTACTGACACAAACTTATCCGTATAAGGAAAAGAACAACTCTCTAAATATATACTAAGTTTGTATGTAGTAATATTCATTTTTAACCTAAACAATCTCTAATTTAATACTGAAACATAAACCGTTTGTTGAATTTAATTTTTATAAATGAGTTTTAAAGGAAACTTTTGGGGGGGCAAATTATATTCAAATAGCATTAAAAGAATCTTTGTCTAATAAATGAATAATAAAATGAGACACGGAACATGTACGCAACCTTAGACCAAAATTATACTCCACAAAACGACAACGTAGAGCTCGCATGGCGCTAGCTATCCGACCTCCTCCGCGAACAGTGTGGCCTTCAATGGCGTTCGAGCATGCATGCATGCATGCATTTTGGACCTATTCTACATATCCTCATGATTATGCCAACCCAACTAATAAACCACTAAGTCTGATTAAACACTAATAAAACATCTTACAATTAATAGAATCTTTGTTTAATGTATACATGAACAATAAAATGAGACACGGAACATGTACGCAACCTTAGCAAGTGCATGAACCAGGGGAGGTTGCGTGCCATAACCCGACTATAACCCGTCCATAGAATTTCATTTATATTTCTTGATTATTAATATATATAATTTGATTATCCATATCATTATTATCCCACTTGTATTTCTGTTTCTTTAGACCATCATTTTCTTAATTATAATAATTAGCAAGTTTTGCTTCAAAAATAGTGTATCAATTATTCAATTCTGGTTCAGTCTCATTCGAGAATATAAAACAAATACACGTTGATATATCCTTACTCTGTAAAAGGGAAAAAAAATTAGAATTAGAATATTAATGTATTAGCTCAAAATTATACTCCACAAAAAACAAAGTAGAGCTGACTTGTCACTAGATGTCCGACCTCCTGCGCGAGCAGCGTTTTCTTCGACGGTCCACGAGCATGCATGCATGCCATTTGGACCATTCTCGCAAAGCTTCATCATTACACCTACTCAGCTATACTAATAAACAACTCGGTGTGGTTAAATGCTGCTAAAATATAATTAAGTTAATCATGACTCGAGACTTATAAATACCCAGTGAGGTTAGCTTCCATCTTTGCTTAGTTGCTTTCTTACTTCACTTTTAAAAAGTTCAAATTAAAAAAGTGTCGTAAACCAAACTTCTAAATGGAGACGGGAACAACAATGGAGATACTCTCTGAGTTGTCTGGTAACATGAGTTATTTAATATGATTACGTGTGGTTTGCAACAAACTTAATAAATTCAAAAGTATCATGATGACACTCAATTAATTGTGTGGGTCATGCCCACGGTTGTCGTGGTGTTAGTTCACGTGTGTGATCAATAGGGTCCATAATTAGGGTATGAAGTCGTTTAATTGTTAAAACACTTAATTGCATCATCTTTCACTATTTCAATTATGTATAGTTAGATTATTTCACTTGTGTGTATAAAAGTAAAAAGCAATTGGAATATAAGCAGGGGCGGTTGCGTGCCATAACCCGACTATAACCCGTGCATAGATTTTCATTTATATTTCTTGATTATTAATATATATCATTTGATTATCCATATCATTATCCCACTTGTATTTATGTTTCTTTAGACCATCATTTTCTTAATAATAATTAGTAAGTTTTGCTTCGAAAAAAATGTATCAATTCTGATTCAATCTCATTCGAGAATATAAAATAAATACACGTTGAAATATCCTTACTCTTTAAACGGAAAAACAAAATTTTGAATTAGAATATTACTAATTTACTATATTAGCTCAAAATTTTACTCCACAAAAAACAAAGTAGAGCTCACTTGACACTAGCTGTCTGACCTCCTCCGCGAGCAGCGTTTTCTTCGACGGTCCACGAGCATGCATGCATGCATGCATGCCATTGGGACCATTCTCGCAAAGCTTCATCATTGCACCTACTCAGGTATACTAATAAACCACTCGGTGTGGTTAAATGCTGCTAAAATATAATTAACTTAATCATGACTCGAGACTTATAAATACCCAGCGAGCTTAGCTTCAATCTTTGCTTAGTTGCTTTCTTACTTCACTTTTAAAAAGTTCAAATTAAAAAAGTGTCGTAAACCAAACTTCTGAATGGAGACAGGAACAACAATAATGGAGATACTCCCTGAGTTGTCTGGTAACAGGAGTTATTTAATATGATTACGTGTAGTTTGCAACAAACTTAATAAATTCAAAAGTATCATGATGACACTCAATTATTTGTGTGGGTCATGCCCACGGTTGTCGTGGCGTTAGTTCACGTGTGTGATCAATAGGGTCCATAATTAGGGTATGAAGTCGTTTAATTGTTTAATTAAACACTTAATTGCATCATCTTTCACTATTTTAATTATGTATAGTTAGGTTATTTCACTTGTGTGTGTAAAAGTAAAAAGCAATTGGAATATAAGCAGGGGTGGTTGCGTGCCCTAACCTGACTATAACCCGTGCATAGATTTTCATTTATATTTCTTGATTATTAATATATATCATTTGATTATCCATATCACATTGTTCTAAAAATCGGCCTAGGCGGACCGATTAATCGGCCTAGGCGGCCTAGGCGGCCCTAACCGTGGAGTCCTAGTCGGTCTAGTCGGCCAAAAAATCGGCCTAGTTGGCCGAAAAAATCGGCCTAGTCGGCCGCCTAGGCGCTAGGTGCTCCCTCTACCGCCCGATTAGCGCCTAGCGAGTTTTAGAACAATGCCATATTATTATCCCACTAGTATTTATGTTTCTTTAGACCATCATTTTCTTAATAATAATTAGCAAGTTTTGCTTTAAAAAAAGGGTATCAATTCTGATTCAGTCTCATTCGAGAATATAAAATAAATACACGTTGAAATATCCTTACTCTGTAAAAGGAAAAACAAAATTTTGAATTAGAATATTACTAATTTACTATATTAGCTCAAAATTATACTCCACAAAAAACAAATTATAGTTGACCTTTCACTAGCTGTCCGACCTTCTCCGCGAGCAGCTTTTTCGTCGACTGTCAAAGAGCATGCATGCATGCCATTTGGACCATTCACGCAAATCTTCATCATTACACCTACTCAGCTATACTGATAAACTACTGAGCGTTGTTAAAGGCTACTAAAATATGGTTAAGTTAATCATGACTCGGGACTTATAAATACCCAACGTGCTTAGCTTCCATCTTTGCTTAATTGCTTTCTTACTTTTAATAAGTTCAAATTAAAGAAGTGTTGTAAACCAAACTTCTGAATGGCGACAGGAACAACAATGGAGATACTCCCTGAGTTGTCTGGTAACCTTTTCTCTTTTTGGTGTTATTTCCTTACTGACTTAAATTATCTATGTAAAGAAAACACATCAGCGTTCACATTTGAATTTCTATTTTGAAAGATCAAGAGGAATGTTGATCAAAACTCAAAACACCACTATATATACACTTTTAAAAGAAGAAAGATTAATTATTTTATTTGTTTGTTAAGCGTGAAGAGTATAGATTTAGTCTGACAGGTTTTGGTTGTTTTCATTTTAGTAATTATACTCAATTGCAGATTTAGTACTTTAAGTAATAAGTCTGTCCATTTTTAAGGACTTTTCACCCAAAAACTATGCTTTCGGAGGGAATTTTGACGCCATAGACATTTTTTCAAGATGTTTTTTTATGGTACTCTATGGTAAAGATAGATGATCTTTATTTAAATGTGGAAATTTATTAATTACAAGATCAAATGTGTGAATAAAGTTATAGGACTAATAACAGACATAACATGCGAGATTCAGGTGCGCAGCTGGGACACTAGGCAGGATCAGGCCGGCACAAAGAATATTTTTGAAAAGAATTCACACCAAATTTTGTACACTTTGAATACAGACACTTTTTAAATTTGGACTGGACTGAGACCAGGGTTGACCCCTCCCTAACTACGCCCCTAGTGAGATTGAAATTGCAAATCTCACTTTAAGGTAGACTGGATTGAATAAAAATGATATGGTACTCCACTTATGGTAATTTTATTAGTTAAAGTCTTGCATTTATGTTTGACTAGCATTGAGATGAATGAAGAATGATCGAGTGTACTTGATTGAGGGGAAATTTATAGCTCAAAAAAATATGTAGATTCCTAATACTATGTGATTAACAAACTTAAGGATGACTAGATATGAGTAATAATTAGATTTTAGGGAGAAAATGTAGCATAAAAAACTTTTTAGCCATATTTCAGAAATCTTTCGTTGTTTTAGGGGAAAGTTTCCAAAATTCCAATATAGGACTGTCGTGTTGTTTATTCCCAAAATAGGATTATTTAGTGCCAAGTTTGGAAAATAATGTCATGTTTGAAGTCTCGTAATGCCAAAACACGACAGTAATTAGTCCTATTTTGGAAAAAACATGGCAGTCCTGTTTTGGAATTTTCAAACTTTTTAGTCCTATTTCGGGAACAAAATTTATGTTTGGCCTGCGGGCGACCTGCGGACACGAATCGGGTAACCCATTATCTTGCATAGACTGTCGTTTCTATGTCTAACCGTTGTGTTTGGCTTTATCATTATTCTACTTGTATTTCTGTTTCTTTAGACCATCATTTTCTTAATAAAAATTAGCAAGTTTTGCTTCAAAAAAAGTGTATCAGTTCTGATTCAGTCTCATTCGAGAATATCAAAATAATACACGTTGAAATATCCTTACTCTGTAAAAGGAAAAACAAATTTTTAAATTAGAATATTACTATATTAGCTCAAAATTATACTCCACAAAAAACAAAGTAGAGATGACTTGTCACTAGCTGTCCAACCTTCTCTGCGGGCAGCTTTTTCTAAGACTGTCCAAGAGCATGCATGCATGCCATTTGGACCATTCACGCAAATCTTCATCATTACACCTACTCAGCTATACTGATAAACTATTGGGCGTGGTTAAAGGCTACTAAAATATGGTTAAGTTAATCATGACTCGGGACTTATAAATACCCAACGTGCTTAGCTTCCATCTTTGCTTAATTGCTTTCTTGCATTACTTTAAAAAGTTCACATTCAAAAATTGTTGTAAACCAAACTTGTGAATGGCGACAGAAACAACAATGGAGACACTCTGTAAGTTGTCTGGTAACCTTTTATCTTTCGGGTGTTCTTTCCTTATTGACACAAATTATCCATGTAAAGAAAACAAATCAGCATTCACATTTGAATTTCTATTTTAAAAGATCAAGATAGAGGAATGTTGATCAAATCTCAAAACACTACTAAATATACACTTTTAAAAGAAGAAAGATTAATTATTGTATTTGTTTGTTAAGCGAGAAGAGTATAGATTTAGTCTGACGGGTTTTGGTTGTTATCATTTTAGTAATTTTACTCAATTGCAGATTTAGCCTGACGTTTTTAGTCTTATTTCGGGTAATATTCTCATTCGCATATAATTTCTCTTGATATAATTTTCACTTTATAATAGGTGGGGATGATCAAGATGTGGAAGTCGTCGCTTTAACGCCGGAGACTCTAACGGCGGAGAACAAGTTCTTGTGTGGGGTGTGCGGCAGAGGGTTCCAAAGAGACCAGAACTAGCAGCTTCACCGGCGGAGCCACAAGCTGCCATGGGAGCTAAAGAACCGCGACGGAGATGCGGCGGCCCCGAGGAAGAAACGTGTGTATGTTTGCCCGGAGGCGGACTGCCCCCACCACCACCGCTCTAGAGCTATCGGAGATCTCTCCGGCATCAAGAAGCATTACAGCCGCAAACACGGCGAGAAAAAGTTTAAGTGCGACGGCTGCGCCAAGCCATACGCCGTCGCCAGGGACGGAGCTATGTATTCAAGCAAGGGGCCATGGCCCCTCCCAACTTTTGATTTTTTACTTATTAGCATTATGTAATTTTTTTTGCCCCTCCCTCAAATCTTATATGTAGTACTTATTTGTTAGGACATAGGACTATTATATTAGTTCTTCTAGTAGTTAGTACGGTATCTTGTTGTTACTTGGGCCCTAAAGCCCCACTTTATTAATATGGAAGCAAATAATTCAAAGCCCAAAAATCAAGTATATTAATTAAAAAAAATCCTTGGTGGACAATAGATGCATCCACAAGACCTATTAGAATAGAGGTAAAGTATTACGAGTACATTTTTTGCCTTTTACCTATTATTTAATATTGAAAATAGTTTCCTAAGTTTATTACTAATTCATTATTGACTAGCAAGTCTAGTATACTTAGTTAAGTTGTTTACCTTTTTTATTTTTAGATATTTGCTAATATTTATTGTCTTACACACACAAAACGCCAAAAAGTCTGGCGTGGATTCTTTTATCGATGATTTTCGTGACATGCAAGATAGATATAGTCATGTAATGTTCTAAATTTTATCCTACACAGTGTTTAATCATGTACTTTTGAATATTTTAGATGAATACCAATACATCATTTAATGTATATTTTATTTATATTTTAAATCTTATTCTTTTTTATTTCACCTCGCCCCCCCTCCGGTCATATCCTGGCTCCGCCCCTGGCCGTCGCCTCCGATCTCAGAGTCCACATGAAGAATTGCGGCTCTCAAGTCTGTTGCCATTGCGGACACATCTTTTCTAAGTAATTTTTTTCCCTTGAAAGATCTTTTCTAAGTAATTCTTTACTCCTTTTTCCACCCGCCAACCCATATACATATTTTAAAATGCGAATGATATAAAGTACTCCGTATGAAAAATCCCTGTGAATTTATGGTTTGTCATTAAGATTAGGGGATGATTAACACAAAAATCTCAAGAAGGGAAAACAGATCTAAAATTGAGATTAACACAAAAATCTCAAGAAGGGCAAAAAACTCATTAAGATAAATAGAAGCTAAGCTAAGTAAGAGGAAGACCTAAAATATGAATTTTTTTAGCGTAAAACATAATTTGTTTTTTAAAAAATGACATTTTGTTTCTCACATTACTACTAAATGCTACGTAGTACGTATGTACGTAATACATATTTGAATTGTACGTAGTACAATTCAGAATTAAAGTTACGAACCAAAAAAAGTTTAATTTGAAATGCTCATGTTTAAATCATTGTTAGACTGTAATTTGTCACAGACCAGACCAGACTTGGATAATTATAAAAATACAAAGAAATCAAACCTTACCAGACCAGACCAGACCAGTTCAGACCAGACCAGACCAGACCAGACCAGCAAATTACAGTCCAAGTAAAAACATTCTAGTTCTTCTTTAAATCTATGTAACACGAAACTCCCAAGGAAAGAATACAATTTTGTTTCAAAATTCTACAAAAACTATTTGGAAACTCGATCTTCAAAACAAACCTTTTTTGAACTAAAGTTAAAGTTTCTCATTTCCCATTTTCTCACGATTTTTGTGTTTCCATGCAACATAGCCTTGAACTTGAATAAGAGTGTTTGTGTCCTAACTATTTTAGGAGGGAAAATATTGAAAGGCACCAGGAATATTGCAAATCACTGGAGAATGACGCTGCAATGCGTGAATATCACCCTTCTCCGTCGCATACTGCCGGAAGCCGCCCTGGTAAGGATAAATGATATATTTGCATATATGCGTCTTTCTAAATGATGTTGAAATATTCAGTTTATTTGACTTATTTCGGGTACTGATTAGAACTAATTCAATAACCCAGATCATATGATTCAATAGATTAAACCAAATTTAAATATGAAATAATTACATTTGTATGATCAAAATAAAGATTGTTTATAAAAATATGACTACTAACCATAATAGTAACTTCTTGATCAAAATAACTTAGGCGTAGTATTTAATGTTTAAACTTAGTTTTATCATATACTCCCCTTGTCCCATTTTATTACCGAAACACTATTTCTCCCGTAAATGGTGTCTACGTTTGACCGATTGTATATTTATATACAAAAATATTGATAATATGAAAATGATATAAAAATATTCTTTGTCAAAAATCTACTCCCTATATCCCTATAAAATTGTCTCATTTTTTATTTTCGGGAAATCCCACTAAGATATATTGTCACCAACCAAATTTGGTAAAGTTTGTGTAAACACGAATTATTTAATATGATTGTGTGTAGTTTGCAACAAACTTAATTAATTCAAATCATGATGACACTCAATTAATTGTGTGGGTCATGCCCACGGTTGTCGTGGCGTTAGTACACGTGTGATCAATAGGGTCCATAATTAGGGTATGAAGTCCTTTAATTGTTTTAACACTTAATTGCATCATCTTTCACTATTTCAAATATGTATAGTTAGGTTATTTCACTTGTGTGTGTAAAAGTAAAAAGACCCCCCTCTCTCTTTTATCTCTCTTTTTTTGAAAAAATAAATTATATTAAATTAAAGCAAGCAAAAGTACATGAGAGGAAAGAAAACGTAAAAAAATGACGTGCACTTGTCGTGAGGTGCACTCAAAATAATAATACAATACCACACTTATACGTAGTATAGCGTAGTAAGGTTCGTATCCACAGGGAAAGGAATACTTTTCTTTTTATAGAACTAGTAACAAAATGGGGGGTTTTAGTTTGATTTGGTTTAATAAATTAAACACGAAGATGAACGAGTTATGTGGTTTAATTAATGAGAAGAAGACTTGGCTTTGCTTTTATCCACTTAATGAAATGTTCGTCGATCACGGTTATATCTTTAACTATCTTCCTCTCGAATACTCAATCGAGGAGTATATCCAGTTCATTGAGGGTAGTTATTAATAACGAGACGCGTTCATTAATAAATCTTACTACCAAGTCAATATAGAACAAGCGCCGTATATTAACTTGATAGTAGCAATAAAATCAAGATGAAAACGATTGAGATTGATAACATCAACACAAGCGGTTTATTGGTTTAATCAATATAATTAATTCCCCTTGGCTTATTAACCATGAGAAGCATGCATTAACAACCCAAGTTTACTACCGTGAAAGGACCGAATTAATAACAAGCGTATTAACCGACTGATTCTAGTAATAATTAATATATGAGACAAAACTAGTTGATCCTTTAAGTAATGTTCAAAATATTAACATGAAATATGAATAGGAATTAATTAATACTCAAGGAAGAATATTAAAGAAGATGAATCCTACTATAGTTAATATCAAGATGTTAACTAATTGTCATCTTAGTAACACTCCCCAATATTAACATAGAGGAAGAAATAGCTATTACTATAACTAATGTCAAGATGTTAACTAATTGTCATCTTAGTAACACTCCCCAACATTGATATAGAAATAGTATTTAAAGGGATAATTAATATTCAAGGAAGAAGATTAAAGAGAATAACTCACAACTTACAAATTCATTAAGCTTCAAAGTAGCAAAACCAAGATGGAAGAGTTTAGCTCCTCATTTGGAGACTAAACATGATAAAAAATATAAAGAAAACACTAATCTAAACTGAGCTAAAGAGTATATGTGAATTGGTGTTTTTATTGTGAAGGAAAGGGGTGTATTTATAGGCTTTTGGGAGCTGCAGGGTCTGATACCCGATCGGGTATATAGGATACCCGATCGGGTATCTTAGGAAATTGCCCAGAAAGTCACTTTTCTGGGCATACCCGATCGGGTATGTCGGCATACCCGATCGGGTATGTGACAAATCTTCACGAAAATTTTCTCCCACGATCATTTGTTCCCGGATTTGATTTGGACAATCGAATCAAGTGAATACCCGATCGGGTATAGGCAATACCCGACCGGGTACATGAGTATTTTTTCCAAATCGAAATCTTTCTTGTCTCCTTGCACTTTCCTTGATCTTTTAAGGTCCAATCTTGATCCCTTAGATGATCTTTGACCTGTTTAGCTCAGAAAAATCCTAATCTAACTAAATTACAAATAAAAATGAAAATAAAGTATTACACCAAAAATGTGTAATTTCCACAACTAGAACTAATAAAAACTAGTTAAAAATACAAACATACACTCGGAAATTACACGAATATCAACTCCCCCACACTTAGCTTCTTTACTCGTCCTCGAGTAAAGTCAAATGTTTAACAGTTCCAAGTCCTCAAGAGTTCAACAGTCAACAAAAAAGCAAAAGACCAACAAGGATAAAACATCTTCTTGGGTTTCATGGTCTTCTCTGCTCGTCTGTTTTCTTCTCTCCTTTTCATGTTCAAGAGATTAAATGATGTCCTGTAAAAACAAATATATCTCTCATATCTCTCATTTTGCCTAGGAGCCTTTTCAGGTTTTCATCCTAGCAACTCTTTTTATTTTTCCATCCTTTCCACTCACTCAATTTTTTTATAAGCCATTTTTGCTTAGATTGCCCGTTCTGGGTTTTCAACCTAACTAGCATTTCTTTTTTCTTTTTTTTCTTCTTTTTTTTTCTCTTTTTTCTTTCTTTTGTTTTTTTTTTTTCATGTGAAGAAAATAATGCCAGTTACAAGGTATCAAACTTAAGTACGTATCAATGAGTGACTCCCCCTCACTTAGTTCGAAGCACTGTCCCTAGTGCTCGTCTCCGTAATAAACTTGTTGGAATGTACATCCTCGTAGCCCTGAATCGATCCCCTAGCCTGTGAACTTGCGGCCCTGTCCTGCTTTGGTGCCATTGATTGCCTTTTTGGAGCTTGAATTTCGGGGGCTGGGGTTTTGGGTTTTATGGAGAGGAGAAAATATGGGGATTTTTTTTTGTTTGTAAAGGGGAGTGTTTTGGTGGTGGTATGAGGAAGTTTGGGTGAGTATTGATGGAGATAGTGAAGAAAGAAGGTTTAAAGATGGAGGATTTTGGAGAGGGGGTTCGAAAATGTGGGTTTTGGGCTAAAAACTCGGGTACCCGGTCGGGTGACCTGACATACCCGATCGGGTATACGCGGGTTGGCTTGTTCCGGGGTCGGGCCCGATCGAGTTGGGGTAGTACTCGATCGGGAAAATCACGCCATAGGAATTCCCATAACTCAATTAAATATACCCGACCGGGTGAAGGGTGTAACCCGATCGGGTACCTTCCCCTGGAGCGCTTTTTTTTTTTTTTTTTTTTACACAGACACTCAACTGAATGCAAATAATCAAAATACAAACTTGGGTTGCCTCCCAAGAAGCGCCTTAGTTAATGTCGCGGCACGACGTTATTTTTATTTTATTTTCTGAATTAAGTGGGATCATAAACATCCCTTTTATCCTTCTTTAAGGCCCTGTTCGGCCTTGTGTCAATTTTATTTTTCGGCCTTTTCCAGTAAGGCCGAGCTTTCTTTCTTGCTACCACCTCAACCGTCGGTGGTTTTTCTAGTGATTCCTCCATGATCAAAATTGATTCTTTAAAGGAAGAGTGATTTTTAATAGAATTATAAATGTTATATTCTATTTTCCTTCCATCAAATTCCATAGTTAAAAGTCCGCTAGAAACATCAATTGTTGAATTAGCGGTTTTTAAAAATGGCCTCCCTAATAAAATAGGGACTTCATGTTCATCACTCTCCATTTCAAGTACGTAAAAATCGGCAGGAAACACTAGATCACCTACTGAAACTAGTACATCTTCCACTACCCCTTTTGGGAAAACAGTTGATCTATCGGCCAGTTGAATAATGACATTGGTTTTGTTTAAAGGGCCAAGGTTCAAAGATTTATAAAGATTATAGGGGACCACGTTAATTGATGCCCCTAAGTCTAACATGGCCCTAGAAATGGTGTCTCCTAGCTTGCACGGTATAGTGAACATGCCCGGGTCAGTACATTTTATTGGGAGTTTTCTTTGAAAAACTGCCGAAACATGTTCACTGATTTCAACTTTCTGTTTTCCCTTTGAGTGTTGTGTCCTCTTGATTGTGCATAATTCTTTTAAAAATTTAGCGAATCGAGGGACACCTTTAATCAAGTTAAGGAGTGGAATATTTACCTCACACTTGGCGAAAGTCTCATAGATATCTGTATCTCTCCTTGGCTTCTTTGTTTCCCTCAGTGCCTCGGGGAAAGGAGCTACTGCTTCATATGATGACAATGGAGGGGGGTTGGATTTTGTTGAGTCCTCCTCGAATTTAGCTTCCTCCTCACGGTCAACCTCTTCAATCCCTTGATCTTTCTTCTCTACCTCTTTCAATGTCGTCCCACTTCTCAACATGATGGCATTCACATGTTGCCTCGGATTTTGCTCCGTTTGAGATGGGAGTTTACCCAAGTCCTTTGCTTCAAGTCGGCTCACAGCATTTGAAATTTGGCTAACTTGATTTTCCAAAATTTTTATGCTTGACTTTGTCTCATGTTGGAATTGTATCATGGTTTGTTGAAATTCTCCCATGTTTTGTTGCATGGTAACCATGTTTGAGGTCAAAGTTCAGATCATCTCATCAGTTGACATATTAGATTGAGAATTTGAGCCTTGGGTGTTGAAAGGTGGTTGAGAAGATGAGTTGGCTTGTTGAGGGTTCCCATATCTCAAATTTGGATGATCCCTCAATCCCGGATTATAAGAATTTGAGAAAGGATCATACCTTCTTTGTTGATGTCCTTGGAAACCGAGGGCGTTAACTTGCTCTTCTTGGAGTGATGGACATGAATCAGTGGGGTGCCCGGTTGATGTGCAAATGCCACAAGCTTTGACCTCCTGAATTTTTGGTTTTAGAAGGAGTTCTTTTACCAAAGAAGTCAAGCCGGCAACTTGACTTTCTAGATCGGTTGTACTTGTTTCCGCAGCAAGAACTCTTCGGGTGGAGGATTTGCGGCTGAATTGCCGTGAGTTCTCGGCTAATTCCGAGATTAAGCTTGTTGCTTGTGAAGGAGTTTTGTTAACAATGCCACCTCCACAAGCGGCATTCACCATTCTTCTATCATCATCAACAAGACCATCATAAAAGTATAAGATGAGGTCTTGTTCCGTGTATCCGTGATAGGGGCAGCTAGCACATAGCTTCTTAAAACGCTCCCAATATTCATACAAGGACTCATCATCCTTTTGCTCGATGTTGCTTATTTGCTTTTTGAGAGAAGACGAGATAGAAGCAGGATAATACCTATCAAGGAAGCATTTCTTCATTTGCGCCCATGTGTTGATACTCCCAGAAGGAAGATAGAAAAGCCAATCCTTCGCGGTGTCCTTCAAAGAGAATGGAAAGGCCCTTAGTTTGATTTGTTCTTCAGTCACACCGTTTGGACACATGCTTGTGCAAACGATGTGAAACTCTGAGAGGTGTTTGTTCGGATCCTCCCCTCTTAGGCCATGGAAGGACGGTAGCAGATGAATGAGCCCAGATTTTAGCTCAAACGTATTACCCTCATCAAGAGTAGGGAAGGTAATACACAATGGTTGTTGATTCAAGTTCGGAGCTGTGAGCTCCCTCAATGTTCTTGTCTCTTGAGCCATAGTGATTGGCTCTTCAGATTCGCTAGAGTTGGAGCTAGCACTTGATGATTCCTCCGAAGAAGTATTCGGAAATAAATTCCTAAACCTCTCGAAGGCTTGTTCCGTTTCGGGATTTGTTTGGTAGGTGATTTGGTTTATAGATCGGTGTTTAACCATATACTCAAACAAAGCTCAGAAATAGAAAATAAGAATTCTTTATATTTTTCAAGAGATCAGTTATACCAAGTTATCACCAATTGGTTTATAGATTGGTGATTCGGTTTTATTTTTATTTAATTATTTTTTTGATTTTTCTTGAAATAAAATAAAAAGAAAAATAATTGCCTTTCCCCGGCAACGGCGCCAAATTTGACGTGCACTTGTCGTGAGGTGCACTCAAAATAATAATACAATACCACACTTATACGTAGTATAGCGTAGTAAGGTTCGTATCCACAGGGAAAGGAATACTTTTCTTTTTATAGAACTAGTAACAAAATGGGGGGTTTTAGTTTGATTTGGTTTAATAAATTAAACACGAAGATGAACGAGTTATGTGGTTTAATTAATGAGAAGAAGACTTGGCTTTGCTTTTATCCACTTAATGAAATGTTCGTCGATCACGGTTATATCTTTAACTATCTTCCTCTCGAATACTCAATCGAGGAGTATATCCAGTTCATTGAGGGTAGTTATTAATAACGAGACGCGTTCATTAATAAATCTTACTACCAAGTCAATATAGAACAAGCGCCGTATATTAACTTGATAGTAGCAATAAAATCAAGATGAAAACGATTGAGATTGATAACATCAACACAAGCGGTTTATTGGTTTAATCAATATAATTAATTCCCCTTGGCTTATTAACCATGAGAAGCATGCATTAACAACCCAAGTTTACTACCGTGAAAGGACCGAATTAATAACAAGCGTATTAACCGACCGATTCTAGTAATAATTAATATATGAGACAAAACTAGTTGATCCTTTAAGTAATGTTCAAAATATTAACATGAAATATGAATAGGAATTAATTAATACTCAAGGAAGAATATTAAAGAAGATGAATCCTACTATAGTTAATATCAAGATGTTAACTAATTGTCATCTTAGTAACACTCCCCAATATTAACATAGAGGAAGAAATAGCTATTACTATAACTAATGTCAAGATGTTAACTAATTGTCATCTTAGTAACACTCCCCAACATTGATATAGAAATAGTATTTAAAGGGATAATTAATATTCAAGGAAGAAGATTAAAGAGAATAACTCACAACTTACAAATTCATTAAGCTTCAAAGTAGCAAAACCAAGATGGAAGAGTTTAGCTCCTCATTTGGAGACTAAACATGATAAAAAATATAAAGAAAACACTAATCTAAACTGAGCTAAAGAGTATATGTGAATTGGTGTTTTTATTGTGAAGGAAAGGGGTGTATTTATAGGCTTTTGGGAGCTGCAGGGTCTGATACCCGATCGGGTATATAGGATACCCGATCGGGTATCTTAGGAAATTGCCCAGAAAGTCACTTTTCTGGGCATACCCGATCGGGTATGTCGGCATACCCGATCGGGTATGTGACAAATCTTCACGAAAATTTTCTCCCACGATCATTTGTTCCCGGATTTGATTTGGACAATCGAATCAAGTGAATACCCGATCGGGTATAGGCAATACCCGACCGGGTACATGAGTATTTTTTCCAAATCGAAATCTTTCTTGTCTCCTTGCACTTTCCTTGATCTTTTACGGTCCAATCTTGATCCCTTAGATGATCTTTGACCTGTTTAGCTCAGAAAAATCCTAATCTAACTAAATTACAAATAAAAATGAAAATAAAGTATTACACCAAAAATGTGTAATTTCCACAACTAGAACTAATAAAAACTAGTTAAAAATACAAACATACACTCGGAAATTACACGAATATCAAAAAACAAAGATAAATAGCGAGAACAAACAAAAAATAAACCAATAAGAAAGTACCCCACACAAGATCGGGACCACCTCCTCTCTCTCTATGTATATACTTCGTATTAATTTTGTCTGTAGTATTCAATTGCAGTGCGCCTAAATAATCTCTAATTTAATACTCAAACAGAAAACATATATTTAATTTGATTTTTCTAAATAAGCTTAAAAGAAAGCTTTAAGTTTAATTCTTTTATTAATACTGAAAACGTCATACGGAGTATTTTTGAAAAAAAAAATTGTCATATATTTCTATTTTATATCTATTCATGTTTTGTTGCTATGGTGGATAATTTTATACGGAGTAATAATTAACTCATTTGGAAACTCTTTGCCTCTGGTAAATAGGTAGTAAGCACTCCATGATTTCACGTGGATGATGTGATTTAGAACTTGGTGACTTTTGTACGTGTACTTCATTTGTCCCTTTATAGAAATAAAATTTTGCTCTAAACGTGTTGTCACGATTATATTATTAACTTGATCTTTTCCCAAAAGTGTTCTCACGATTTTGAATTGAATTATGTTAGACTAAGTAAGATTTATCAGCTGAAATTTATAAATAATATCAATTTTAACCGAGCCAAAGATATTGGGGAATCATCATTTTCTTGGTACATTATTCTTTTTTGTCCCTAAGTTGATATATTCATACTTGTTCTTCCTCGGTTAATAATGTTGGCTCTATTCTTCCAAAATCAACGTGTTGATCGTGTTGCTACTGAATTGACCTCATTAACCATCTAGCTCCGAGAATTGACCTGCAAAATAATCACTACACAGAACTAAAAGTATATTAGTAGCTCGAGACGCGTCAGATGCTGTCCTAAGAAATTATTCCCGAGTCCCGACGTACGGAAATTTCCCCCAAGATATAACGAGTCCTTCGGTACAAGACCGATGACAGAACTAACGAGAAGAAAATAGTATATGAACCCAGCAATAAAGGTGTATTGTTAATTTGTCGTATACTTGCATACACACTTCACCATATATACTTTTTCATCTATAGAAGTAAAGCATATACACTATATCTACGAATAGTAATATGTTTTTTTCTAAATATTAAAGGTGGTATGTAGCCCTCTCTTTGTAATCCCTCGGCACCCTACCCTTAGCCCATTTTTTCTTTTTAATAAGGGGAAATTGTCAAATAGGTCTTCGAACTTTCATAAAAAAGTCAATTAAGTCCTTCTATAGGAGACTTTGTCCGGTCGTCGCGATTTGGGGCGGTTCCCGGTAGAATTTTTTTATGAAATTTTTTGAACATCTTATTCATCAAGTCTAGTTTACTCATACCAAATTTTAGCTAAAAATTTAATCGGGAGCGCATTCAAATTAATTCGAGAACGCAAAAATGTGCAGTTATCTTCAAGAATTAATTTGAATGTGTTCCCGATTGAACTTTTAGCTGAAATTTGGTATGAGTAAACTAGACTTGGTGAATAAGATGCTCAAAACATTTCATCAAAAAATTCCACTGGGAACTACCCCAAATCGCGACGGCCGGACAGAACCTTCTATAGAAGGACTTAATTGACCTTTTTATAAAAGTTCGAGGACCTATTTGACAGTTTTTCCTTTTAATAATCACAATGAGTGCAGCAACTCCAACAAGTATATATCTCTATTCTCCCAAGTATATATTTCATTTGTTGCTGCAAGCATCTTATATATATGATATGTCCAAATGCACAATGAAAACCATACGTACGTTACTAATGAGCCAAAATATAAGCTTTAATTAATGAAATTAAAGTATCCATGAATTATGTAATATTAAAGGCATTTGATTCAAAACGTTTTGCATTAACTAATAATTATGTAGTATTAAAGCCAAGTGACAAGTCCATATATTATGGTAATTGTTTAACGTTTAATAAAAGCTTCACAAATAATAAGGTAAAATGGTCTTTAAAGTCATAATGAAATTTTAGAGAAAATAATTAAAAACTTACTCATTTGAAATACCCAAAAATTTCCAACAAATAATTGGGACAAATGTTATAACTAATTAGTAAATACATCTACCCTTCGGTTATTTAAACATCACATTAAATTAGACCAGACTCTATTATTATAACAACATTAGATTATGTCAATATTACATCCTCCGTCTTACAAAATTTTGTCAAACTTTTTTTTCAAGTCATCCCAAAATGTTTTCCAAATTCCATATTAAGTAAGAATGTGCATGTGGTTAAAATTTATTTCATTATTCAAGGTAAAGCTAATCTTTTGGGATCAAGGCTTGGATGTTGTATTCAAGTCAAAGCTAGACAAGTTTTGTGTGAGGAAGCGAGTGCGTTATTGTTGAAGCAACAATTATTACTGCACCATATACGTAAAAGAACATTAATAATTCAAGGTCATTAAAATCTCAAATATATTATATGCTGAAAAAAAAGAATATTATATGCTGTACACTTGTACAGTTGTACTAGAACAAGGTACAAATCCTTGCACCATATCAAAAAGATGTACATGGTCTATGCTCTAAACATATTCTTCGTCCAGGTATTGACATGGTTATTAATGTAACAAGTCGTAGTAAGCACTAAATGATTTCATGTGAATGATGTGATTTGGGTCTTGCGTATTTTTTTTCCTTTAGGCGGTTTTTTTAATTGACTTTGTCTTTTCGTAAAAGTTTTGTCACGATTTTTAACTAGATTCGTCTTCAACTAAGTTAGAAACCCAGAATTATTATCTGTTACGAACTTTATATAAAAGGGAAAGTTCCCGAAATGGGACTAAAAAAGTTTGAAAATTCCAAAATAGGACTGTCATGTTTTTATTCCCAAAATAGGACTAGTTACTGCCAAATTTGGAAAATACTGCCATGTTTGAAGTCTGGTACTGCCAAAACATGACAGTAATTAGTCCTATTTTGGGAATAAAAACATGGAAGTCCTATTTTGGAATTTCCAAACCTTTTTAGTCCCATTTTGGGTAATATCTCTATATAAAATAGTAATTTTCCCATGACTCAGATATTGTGAAGTCATCATTTTCTTGCCAAATTTAATTTTATTCCTAAATTGATCTAGTCATACATGTTTTTCCTCATTTAATAAAAGAACATATGTTCTAATTAATCAAAAATATGTTTCCTCATTTTCCTCATAATTAGTCATATTTATGGAATTATTTCTTTTCGGATTTTTTACAAGAATATTACTAAAATAAAATATATTTACATAATTATAACTATTCATTACTACAATGTGGTGTTGTGATAACTTAAGCTCAAAACTTAAATATGAATTACTATGATTTCATTACTACTCTAGTCACTAGTCATATTTTTGTAAACCATCTTTATTTTAGTCATATTTATGTAATTATTTCTTTTCTTCCTAATTAGATTCATGTTCAACAAAGTTAGATTTCTCATCTGTTACGAGATTTATATAAAATAATAATTTTCTAATTTCCTAATTAAGATATTGTGAAATCATCATTTTATTGGCACTGCACAATCACTCTTTTGGAAAGGAAATTTGTTATTGGTGAACGAAACAAGAGTACTAATGATGAAAACGGAGGGAAAAGAGAAAAAACAACATCAGAGAAAAGAAAATGTGTGGCACAATCACTTTTTATTCCAAAGTTGATGTAATCATACTTATTTTTCCTCATTTAATAAAAGGATAGGTGTTAGAATTAATTTAATATGTTTACACTGAAAGCTTTTAATTAGAAAATGTATATTATTATTCACACTTATGATGGAGGATATACATGAGTATATATAGGAGTACAATCAAAGAGATAGAGTCTATGTAACTAACTAAGAGATAATATTACATTAATTAATTACAATATATTTTATGATTTATCTCCAATATGCCCCCGCAAGTTGGAGGGTCTGGGAAGAACTCCAAGCTTGATGTGTAGATCATGAAACCGGCGTCGAGGAAGAGGTTTTGTGAGGGAGTCAGCCAATTGATCTTCAGACCGTACATGAGAGACGCGAAGAATACCATGGTGAACATGTTCACGAATGAAATGATAGTCTAAAGCTAGATGTTTCATGCGAGAATGAAACACGGGATTAGCACATAGATGTGTAGCACCGACATTATCACAATAGATAACTGGTTGAGAGGGAATGATAACATGCAGCTCAGTGAGAAGAGATAAAAGCCAACAGAGTTCTGCAGCGGTAGTTGCAACCGAGCGGTACTCGGCCTCAGTTGAGGAGCGAGCTACCGTTCGTTGCTTATGAGAGCTCCATGAGATAGCATTTGGGCCTAGAAAAATAACAAATGCCCCAGTCGAAGTGTAGTAATCCGGATTGCCAGCCCAGTCAGCGTCCGAATATGCATGCAAGGAGAGGGAGTTGGAGCGACGTAATAGAAGTCCATGATCAGCCGTGTGGCGAAGGTACCGGAGTACGCGCTTGGTAGCTTCCCAATGATCAGTGGTTGGTCGATGAAGAAACTGGGAAAGTTTGTTCACGGCATAAGACAGGTCCGGCCGGGTGAGAGCGATATACTGAAGACTGCCAACCACAGACCGAAATTCCTCAGGATTAGCAAGTGGAGTACCGGAGTGAAGACTGAGTTTAGAAGTAGAACCAAGAGGAGTGGTGACGCCATTGCAATTTGACATCTTGGTACGTGAAAGAAGATCCAGAATGTACCGTTGCTCAGATAATAGAATGCTTTGGGAGTGCCAATGTTCTAAAAGGCGCTAGGCGCTAGTCGGGCGCCAGCACAACGCCTAGCGCCTAGGCGGCTAGGCGGGCGCCTAGGCGGGGATTAATCGGAGACATAAAAATTGTAGTTTTATTGATATTTTGCATAAATATGATTAATAATGTTGTATTTATGTGTACATAAAATATAAAACACATACATACACACACTAACATGCATGAATGATAAGAGTTTTCACACTTAATAACATATTATACATACTTACTTCTTAACTTCAAGTAATACTTCGGAATAATTATTAATAAATAATAATAACACTTAAGAATATATATAAGAACATGTATAGCATTTATATTAATCTACAACTAGTAGTTTTCTTCATATGTTTTGTTGCAGTTAAAGATAAGTATATCTCTTAGAATACTAAAGATGTCTAGGCGGCCGATTAAGCGCTCTAGGCGGGTAGTTAGGCGCCTTAGGCGGCCGACTAATTCACCTAGGCGCCAAATCAATTAGTCGGAGCGCCTAGACTAAAATCGGGGCGCCCGACTACCGCCTAGCGCCTAGGCGGGGACTAGTCGGGCGCCTAGAGCGATTTTTAGAACCATGGCCGGAGTGCGGAATAACCTCAATGCCGAGGAAGAAAGAAAGAGCACCAAGATCTTTAAGAGAAAACCTCCGACCAAGATTGGTAATTAATTCTTCAACGAATGCCGTGGAGCTGCCCGTGATGATTATGTCATCAACATATACCAGAATATAAATGGTATGAGTGTCGTGACGATAAACAAACAAAGAAGTGTCAGCTTTGGAGTTTGTAAAGCCGAGCTGAATGAGATAATGCTTGAGTTCTTGGTACCATGCCCTGGGTGCCTGTTTAAGACCGTACAAAGCTTTGTGAAGATGACATATGTGATCGGGTTTGGTAGAATCAACAAAGCCGGGTGGTTGAACCATGAAAACTTCATCATAGAGATGTCCCTGCAAAAAAGCATTATTAACATCAATTTGGCGGAGAGGCCAGCCACGGCTAACGGCCAATGATAAGACCAACCGAATGGTGGTTGGTTTGATGACGGGGCTGAAGGTCTCGGTGTAGTCTACCCCGGGACGTTGATGAAAACCTTTCGCAACCAACCGAGCTTTATACCTGTCAATGGCACCATTAGATAACCTTTTTGTACGAAAGACCCATTTGCACCCAACAATATTTTCCCGGCCAGTACGAGGAACTAACGTCCAAGTACCATTTTTATAAGAGCATTGAACTCCTCGGACATAGCATGACGCCAATTAGGGTCAGATAGAGCTTCCTTAACAGTGCTAGGTTCAGGCAACACAGGAGAGAGAGTAGAATTGAGATTAAACTTGGTTGTTGGACGAAAAATATTGTTCATCGATCGAGTAACTCGACGACGTGGGGGAGATACGATAGATGGAGGAGACTCGGTGGTACGTTGCATGGGAGGTGATGCATGCATGGGTGTTGACTCAGGCACTGTTGTAGGACAGTCTGACATGGTGGAGAATGTAGGAGGAGAGATATGATTGGTTAAGGTATTTGTGGGTGAATTAGTGGATAAAGGGAAATGGGTATTTGGTTGGTGAGATTCCGGGTGGGTGGAGTGAAGATCGGGGATTGGGGAGGTGAGAGCAGTTTGTGGAGATGTGGGTGGAGATATAGTAGACGTCCGAGTTTTATGGGGTGGATGGGTAGAATAGGGGAATATGTTCTCAACAAAAACCACGTGTCGAGAGACATAAAGACGAGAGCTTTGGGGCTCATAACAAAAGTAAGCACTTTGACTTAAGGAATAACCAAGAAAAATACAGGGAACAGATCGGGGTTGA
Source organism: Cuscuta epithymum (assembly GCA_945859915.1). Lineage (NCBI taxonomy): Eukaryota > Viridiplantae > Streptophyta > Magnoliopsida > Solanales > Convolvulaceae > Cuscuta > Cuscuta epithymum. Next base: position 8,592,346 of record CAMAPF010000031.1, on the reverse strand, counting down.
AGACCTTTGTGCTGGGTATATGGCCGAATCCAAGGGTAGCATAGGCACCCAAAAATCCAAAGTTTTGAATAGTTGGGTTGGGAGCGGTAAAGGTATTCATAAGGAGAGAAATAGTTAAGAGTCGGTGTGGGTAGGCGGTTAATGAGGTAGACAGCAGTAGGAAGGGCATAGGACCAATATTCAGGTGGTAAAGAGGCTTGATGTAGTAAGGTTAGACCAGTTTCAATAATATGTCTATGACGGCGTTCAGCATAGCCATTGTGTTCTGGTGTGTGAGGAGGGGAAGTGAGATGAGTAATACCAGTTTGTGTGAGGTAAGGGGTGAGGGCCTTAAATTCTCCACCATTGTCAGAAAAAAATGTTTTTATTTTCAGTCCAAATTTATTTTCAACCAAGGGTCGAAATGCCTGAAACGTGGGACTAACATCTGATTTGTGCTTAAGAGGATAAAACCAGATGTATTTAGTAAAATGATCAATAAAGATGACATAATATTTAAAATTATCAAAGGAGACAACCGGAGAAATCCAAACATCAGAAAAAATAATTTCTCATGGTTGAGAAGATTGTATTGAGGATAAATGAATCGGAAGTTTGTGACTTTTATTACATTTACATGAGTCACAATTAAAATCTAGGGAAGATACACATTTTATTTGGGAGGAAAATTTAGATAATAAATGAGTAAAAATTGCTGAAGATGGATGACCCTGACGGGAGTGCCATTGTGGTGAGGAGACTGTAGTGGTGGAATTTGCTCGAATGGGGGAAGTAGGCCATTCATATAATCCATTCCTAGCCTGACCGTGGAGGAGGGGTGCCCCCGTGATTAGATCCTTGACACAAAAAGAAGATGGTGAGAACTCAATAGAGGCATTATTTTGAAAGCAGAATTGAGACGCAGATATAAGATTTTTATGAATGTTGGGAACACATAAGAGATTTTTTAAATGAAATGAACGAGTAGGAGAGGATAGAGTGCCTGAACCAGTAAAAGTTATGGGAAGACTACTACCATTACCAACAATGACCTCATCATTGCCCGTGTACGGAGTATGTAGAGACAGATTTTCAAGATCCGATGTGAGATGATGGGTAGCTCCACTATCAAAAATCCATGGAGAAGAAGGAGGTGGGCCTAGAATTCCACTGCCCGTAACATTGTGAGTCTGCGGAGGAGACCAAGAGGGCCTTGGGGACGGTTGCCATGGAGAGGAGGGCGTTGGCCACCCTTGTGTGGGTGCTCCCGTCGTGGCAGTGAGGCGAAATAGAGGACAGTTCCGAGCGGAATGACCCTGAGTTCGGCATGCTTGACATGTGTCGAGATAGGGTTTTGGAGAAGCACCAGGGGAGCGTCCACCAGATGAAGAGCCGCGGCCACCAGAGGAATGACGACCACCGCGACCACGATGGCTGGGAGAAGTGGGACCACGAGCGATATTAAACGTGATAGAAAGAGAGGCAGACTCGGATTCTTGGAGGTTTTTGAGTTCTCGATTGATGAGCTTCTCATGAAGCTCGGTGAAACTGATGCAGGTCTCACGACCTTCAACTGCATCAATAATAGACTTATAATTTTCATCTGGCCATTGAGAATAGCGTCAATGAAGTCCTCGTGGTCAAGAGGTTTTCCAAGAAGAGCAAGTTCATCCGCAACAGTTTTGAGATAATGCATGTACTCCGTAATAGTTTTGGATCCTTTGGTGTTAGTTCTTCATTTGGGATTTGAGTTGCTTGATGTGACCACGGGATGGCTGGGCATACACAAGGAGAGCGTGTTCCATGCATCTCGAGTAGTAGTTGCTCGAGTGATGAGGGAAACAACAGAGGGGGTGAGAGTGCCAATAAGAGCGCCAAAGATGAGTTTATCCTGGCGGATCCAAGAGTCGTAGGCCGGGTTCGAAGCTTTGACACCATTAGTGGTGATCGTTGTAGTAGGGCATGGATAAGAGTCGTCCAAATAGCCATCAAGGCCATAACCAGTAAGAATAGATTGGATTTGTAACTTCCAGGATATATAGTTGGTGGGGGAGAGTTTGATGACATTCCCAAGATTAATAGAATAGAGGTTTATGAGGTTCAGAGGTATTGGGAACATGAACATCATTGGAGATCCGGTCAGAGGTGACCTCGGTCTCGTTGTTGGGTGAAGCCATGGATGAGCAAGGAAGAAAGGCTTCAAAGGGGAAAAAAACTTTAGGGTTTTTGGATCAAGGCTGTGATACCAAGAAAGCTTTTAGAAAATGTAAATTATTATTCACACTTATGATGGAGGATATACATGAGTATATATAGGAGTACAATCAAAGAGATAGAGTCTATGTAACTAACTAAGAGATAATATTACATTAATTAATTACAATATATTTTATGATTTATCTCCAATATACACTTCAGTTATCTAAATATCACATCAAACTAAACCAGATCATATTATGACAAAACTAGATTAGTATCACTCAATATTACACCACAATATATTATGTCAATTGTCCCTTCGGGGACATCCGATAAAATTGGAACGATACAGAGAAGATTAGCATGGCCCCTGCGCAAGGATGACACGCACAAATCGAAACTAGATTAGAATCACTGAATATCTCTGTTCTAAAAATCGGTCTAGGCGTCCGACTAGTCTCCGCCTAGGCGCTAGGCAGTGGTCGGGCACCCCGATTTTCGTTTAGGCGCTCCGACTAATTTGTTTGCCGTCTAGGTGAATTAGTCGGCCGCCTATGGTGCCTAATCGGCCGCCTAGGCCGTCTAGATTCGCCGAACATTACTTTACTTTTCAATTTTCATTTTCTAAATGATTAAGTACTTTAACTTTAGCCACGGATATAAAGAAATGAAGTTGTAAATTGAGATAAAGACAATATATGTTTGTATTTACACTTAAATTTTATTATTATTTATATTTATAACATAATGAAGTTAAGTGTTTAGTTATCATATACTAGTACTACGTATGCTTAAATGTGATAATTCTATCATTCATGTTTGTTAATGAATGTGTATATATGTATTTTATTCACACAAGAATACAATATTACTTATCATATTTATGCAAAATATGTCACAAATATTACCAAAAGATAATAAAACTGGGAAGAACTAAGAACTAGAATTGCTGAAAGAACTGAGATGCCTTCCTCAGCTGTATATTCACACTTATATAGGCAAGAAATAAATACATTTACAAGGAAACAAATCAGGATATCCTTGTAATTAATGCAAGATATCCTGCACTTAATACCTAATAATAACTTCCCAAAACTACATACTTTCAAATAAAGTAATAATACTAATTTAACAGATTCTCTTATTGACATCAAATAAAGTAATAATAATAATTTAACAGATTGGTTGACATCCCCACTCAAATTGATGCGGGTTGATCAACAAGCATCAATTTGCTTCAAAGGAACTAATGACCCAGACGAGAGAGAGCCTTTGTAAATATATCGGCTACTTGAAGATTCGTGGTTACATGGGGCAAGGAAATAACTTGGTATTCAAATGCTTCACGAATAAAGTGACAATCAACTTCAATGTGTTTTGTGCGCTCGTGATAAACTGGATTAGCAGTAATGTGAATAGCGCTAGTGTTATCGACATGCAATGGAGTAGGCCCATTAGGTGAAAAGTCAAGTTCAGCTAGTAAACCACGTAACCATATGATTTCTGAGCAAGCAAGTGACATAGCACGATATTCTGACTCGGTAGACGATTTAGAAACCCGATCCTGTTTCTTGCTTTTCCAAGAAACAAGAGCAGCCCCCACAAACATAAACCATCATGTGGTGGAGCGGCGAGTGTCTGCGCAACCAGCCCAATCAACATCACTATAGGCGGATAGTTCAAGAGAAGAACCGGTTGGAAAATAAAGTCCCTTGGTAACAGTGCCATGAATATAACGAATAATACGTCGAACTGCAGCCATATAGAGATGACGAGGATTGTGCAGAAATTGACTAACTTGTTGAACTGCAAATGAGAGATTTGGACGAGTAATCGTAAGGTACACTAAACTACCCACAAGCTTACGATACACTGTCGGGTCTGGAAGAAGATCTCCCTCATCTTTTCGAAGTTTAATGTTTAACTCCATTGGAGTATCAACTGGAGATGTGCCACTAAGACCTGCAGAATCAATAAGATCACGGGCATACTTGGATTGATTTAAAAAAAATACCAGTGGAACCCACAGTAACCTCGAGTCCTAGAAAATATGAAAGCCCCCCAAGATCCTTCATATGAAAAGAACTATGTAGGTGTTGTTTGAGCTTGGGAATAAGGGATTGATCTGTTCCAGTGATAACAATATCATCTACATAGACAAGAAGGACTACAATCCCGTCTGAGGTATGTCGGAGAAACATGGAAGTATCATGCTTGCTTGGCTGAAACAAGAACTGTTGAAGTGTGGCACGGAATTTTTCATACCAAGCACGGGGAGCCTATTTCAAGCCATATAAAGAACGATGTAATTTACAAACCTTTGTGTGGGACCAGAGAAAAGACCCTGAGGTGCACGTAAAGATATCTTCTTTGAGATCACCATGAAGGGATGCTATTAGGAGGACATGAGACAACATCCCATGTATGATTAAGTTCCAATGCTCTTAATTCTTCCTGCATTGCTTCCTGTCAGCACTTATGTTTGGCAGCCTGTGTATAACAAGAAGGAATAACAACGGATGCAATGGTGGCAGCAAGGGAAAGAGAAGAGGATGAGAAGCCATACCGATTCGGTGGTACTAAACGTCGTGTAGAACGACGAAGAGGAATCTCCACATTGCTCATATTCTCAAGAGAAAGATCTGGCATATGATCTGATGGCAGCGGAGAAGTTGATAAAGACGCAGGTGGACGACGTCTTTCATACATTATGCCTTTGAATCGGGTGCTGAGAGGAGGAGGACTGGAAACGCTTTCAAATTCAGGTAATATGACAAAAGATGGATTATTGGGAACACGACTATGATAGAAATACTGATTTTCAAAGAATATAACATTTCTAGAGACTCGTAATCTGTTTGCTATTGGATCAAAACACGCGAATCCCTTTTGACTGACATTGTATCCTAGAAATACACATCGGGCAGATTGGGCAGAGAGTTTATGGCGTTCTGAGGGTGGAAGATGAACAAAACACACACAACCAAAAGGATGGAGATTAATGTATGTTGGATGACATTTATGTAGCCGGAAATAAGGTGATTCATACCCCAAGACCTATGATGGGAGTCTGTTTATTAGGTAAACTGTTGTAGACAAAGCTTCAACCCAAAAACGAGTAGGAACTTTGGATTCTAAAAGTATGGTCCGGACAATATCAAGAAGATGACAATTTTTGCGTTCCGCGACACCATTTTGTTGAGGAGTATAAGGACATGTTCTTTGAGATATAATTCCTTTAGATTCAAGAAATGCTTGAAATTCATGAGATATATACTCCCCACCAGAATCAGTACAAAGAACTTTGATGCCCGTGGAAAATTGATTTTCTACAAAGGCAAGAAAATTTTGAAATGTTTTGAAAACATCAACCTTTGATCGTAGAACATATACCAAAGTATAGCGACTATAATCATCAATAAAGGTAACGAAGTATTTGTTATGGGAATGAGACACAACAGGAGAGATTCCCCAAACATCACTATGAATGATCTCAAAACAATGGGAAGCACGACTACCATTAGATGGAAAAGGAAGAACTTTGCTTTTGCCTAGTTTGCAGGATTCACTATCAAAATCAGAAGAAATTTTCTCTTTATTATTATCTAAAAGACCAAGTTGTTACAAATGAGAAAGAACTTGAGGTTTCGGGTGGCCAAGTCTCATATGTCACACTGATCCCGAGTTTTTATTACATGCAAAAGCAGAAACTGAATCATATTTAGGAAAATGTAATGGAAAGAGACGTCCAATCCTAGGCCCCTTCGCTATCAACTCCCCTGACACCTGATCCTGCACATGACATCCATTGGAAGAGAATTTCACATCACATTTATCATCAATAAGTTGACCAACATAAACAAGACTTGTAGATAATTGAGGACAAACAAATACATCTTTAACCTGAGGAGAAATATCACTGATGGCAGTAATAAGCAGCTTATTACCGCTGGCAGTTTCAATAGATGAAGAACCATCATATTAGCGAATATTAGTGAGTCCATGTATCGAAGAAGTTACGTGATTTGAGGCTCCAGAATCTAGAAACCAATTAGAATAGGGTAAAGGATTACCTTGAATCCCCAATGCAGAGAAAGCAGAAACTATTATCTGTTGTACCATTTTAGGTGTAAGAGCAGTGGCAGAAGCAGGGGCTGGATCATTTGAAACATTTGGAGAAGTGGCCAAATCTTCTGTGGTAACCTGATACGCAGTATTTTTTTGACGAGGTGGGCGAATGAAGCAATCTTTGATGATGTGGTCGGGCTTCTTGCAGTAGCTACAAACCTTATTAGGATAGTTTTGTGCGATGTGACCGTAATTCTTACCGGAATAACACTGTGTGGTACTCATGTTTCTAGAATGAGGCTTAGGTTGATTGGAATAAGCAACTGAAGACTGGCCCTGCTCCAAGGTAGCCTGGGTATGCAGACGCTGCTCTTCACGCAGAAGTTCCCGAAAGAAATCCTCCAGGTTCCCAGATTTCTGCCCAATAGTGAGGAGCGAATGTGTTCAAACTCAGGACGCAATTTCATAAAGAATTGATTGCGGTGACGGGTTTGTAACATATCCCGAAGAGACTCCACAGCAGTATTTGGCACTTCAGCAAGGGATAGGTCGATGTATTCAGACCAAAGTGTAAAGAAGTTGGAATAGTATTGTTGAACAGTGAGGGAGCCTTGTTGGAAATTCGAAATATCCAACTCCAACTGAAATTGATGAGCAGAGTTATCCTGATGATAAACTTGTTGTAGATAAGCCCACATGGCTCGAGCTGTGCGATGAGGACGCAAGTTGAGGACAATTTGAGGATCCACTGACCCTAATATCCAACTACGAATTTGGGCATCTTTCACAACCCAGGTAACATCCTCAGAAGCGGAGGTTTCTGTCAAAGAGTCATCCACATGCGCCCACAAATCCTTTCCTTTCAGGAATGTTTCAACTTGGAATGCCCAAGTAACATAATTCTTGCCATCAAATCGAGCACACAAGGTTTCCAATTTATCCATGATGACTAGAAAGTGATAAAAAAACACCAGAATGTTTACTTCCCAGAAGATAAGCACTGGTTCTGCGGCTAAAACGCCCAGATCTTATAAGGAAATGAATAAGGAAATGAATAGATTTGAGACAAAAAAAATGGCTACAACTGAGGTGACGAAAATCTGAGAGAAAACCCTAGGGAAATTTAGGGTTTTGAGCAGGAACGCGAAGAACAGGGCTTAAGGCTCTGATACCATGTCACAAATATTACCAAAAGATAATAAAACTGGGAAGAACTAAGAACTAGAATTGCTGAAAGAACTGAGATGCCTTCCTCAGCTGTATATTCACACTTATATAGGCAAGAAATAAATACAGTTACAAGGAAACAAATCAGGATATCCTTGCAATTACCGGTGGGCGTAGCTCAACTGGTAGCGAGGGAGTGCCACAAGGGTTAGGTCTCGGGTTCGAATCCCGGCAACTGCGATGAGGGGTTACTATGCTGAAAAATGCATATATAGGGCTTCTGCAAGTACCGGGGACAGAGCCCCACTCTCTATCTGTCAGATTGTGATTATAGTCCAATTTACATCCTCTCATCGTGCTGTCCGGTCGGTGTTGGGGGGCCCTCAGGGATGGGGTGTCATCCTTTTTTTAGGATATCCTTGCAATTAATGCAAGATATCCTGCACTTAATACCTAATAATAACTTCCCAAAACTACATACTTTCAAATAAAGTAATAATACTCATTTAACAGATTCTTTGATTAACATCAAATAAAGTAATAATAATAATTTAACAGATTGGTTGACAAAATATAGATAAAAATGCAATTTCTATGTTCCGACTAGTCCCCGACTGGGCACCCGCCTAGCCGCCTAGACGCTAGGCGCTGGGCTAGCGCCCGACTAGCGCTTGACTCCTTTTAGAACATTGTGGAATATTACACCCTTTGTCCATGTTTTTTTTTTCAAATTTCCTTATTTAGCCGACCCAAAAAAAAAATCTTACTACAAATTAAATCTCAACCAAATGGTTTTATTTAATTTTTCCATATGCTAGTCAAAGTTAGTCATGTTTTGTGGGACGGAGAAAGTATATTACTCCCTCCGTCCCGAAAACAACTTCCCGGTTGGACTTTCACACACTTTTAGGAAATAAATTTGACTTTACTGTAGAATGCACTGTTTGGCACTGTTTAAACACTGTTTGGCACTGTTTATCACTTTTTTGATGTAAATAATTTACCAAATAAGGAAAGTATTGAAGTGTGAAGTTAATTTTGGGACATCCATTTAAGGAAAGTGAGAAGTTGTTTTCGGGACGGAGGGAGTATAATTGTTGATGCTACAACCACTACAAAAAAAATGGCACACACTTGGCATAGACTTTACACGGACTTCGCACAGATCTTTGTCAAAATTGTTGATGCTACAACCACTTCATCAAATTCATAGGGTATTTTTTTTTTTGAAAGGAATTCATATTGTATTTTGAAATCCAAAAAATGGTCATATTCTTTAACTTTACATATGTTCATGTTTTGTTTCTATGGTGGATAATTTACTAATAATAATTAACTCATTTAGACACTCTACATTCAATAAACAAGCACTAAGCACCCCATGATTTCACGTGGTTGATGTGATTTAGGTCTTATGTGCTTCCTTGTACTTTATTTGCCCCTTTATAAAAATAACAATTTTGCCCTAAACACGTTGTCTGTGAATCTGTGATGCACAAAAAAGGTTTCACAGATAGCATGTACAAGTGTGTAAACAGGTACAACAAGAATAAAAAAAAATAACAGGTACAACAAGATTTTTTGGATTTATTATGGACCGAAATATATACCAGTAACATACTTCCATAATTTAAATGTGCTTGAACGATTAAAGTTTGTAACGGAAAAAAACTTACATTATGCAAAACATGATTGAATGTATGTTCAGTATTCGCTACACAATGTGATATTATGAATATAATTGAATTCTAGTATTATTATAGTTGTCAGATTCTGGTAGATATAGTAATAGTCTTAATATTTACTACCTCCGTAACGTAAATATCTTCCCACTTTCCTTTTTTGGACGTAACACTAATATCTTCTCATTTCTAAATCTTCCCATCATACCCTCAATAATTTTAAAAATAATACACTATTACACCTACTTTTTTTGGATTTATCCTTCATTCCATCACATTATTTCACTATCTTCCCATCATACCCCTAATAATACATATCTCATTTCACTATTCTTAATCTGCCTACTTTTCAAATGGGAACATCCCAATGTTACGGAGGTAGTATTGTTTTCTAAAAATGTTTAATCTCTTTATGTTTAGTTTGATATGATATGTTTAAGTCTAGTAAAGCCACTAACATTGGCCCGCAGCCACCACGGCCATTATCGGTGGCGTACAATTTTCAGGACAAACACAAACTGTGACTTCACCTGTTGGTGTCATGCGAAGCCAGCCGAGCTCATCTTATGTTTATCCTTCTCGCCTCTTTGGCCATGCATCATCGCCATTCCAGTACATGGCTGCCGCAAGTCCTCCGCTGTTGTCGCCTGACCTATCCGCAACTGCAGTTCTTCAGCGAGCCGCACAAGTAGGCTCAACCATAACTTACTCTTCCTCTTCCGGTGGTGATGGTAGTGGTGGTTCATATATTCGTGGATTGGCTGGTCGTTCACTAAACGCTGAGAATGAAGCGATTATTGTTCCACCAAGTGGTTTCCAGGAGTATCCCCAGATGGACCAGTCATCTCCTGCAATGATCTTTGGTGGCAACTGCCCGTCCACTCTGGATTTTCTCGGCTTGGAAAGCGGTGGCTATGGCAATGCGAGCACTTCACGTCGCTGGTAGATCAGGCAGATGGGTTTGGATAACCTCATGTCATGGCCCTTGTTTTCTCCCTGTTTCAAACTTTCTTTAAGGTTGGACATGCAACAGTAACTTTTGGACTACCTTTAGTTGGTTTAAGTAATTTAGTTATGCGGTTGATGCAGACATTGTGTTGTCGTTGCTGTGTTTTCATTAGCTTCGTTGTTTTCTTGCACATGACTTGGAGATTTCCAAATGCAAGTATCCTGGTTTTCCTGTCTTTTGGATCAAGAAAAATCCTAAATACGTTTTGTTGAGTAAAAAAATGATTATATGTAGGCAAGGGCAGGACCCAATTAAAAGTCATAAACTCTAGTTTTATTTATTGGTTTAACTAAACTTATCAACTTCAATTTGTTTGTCAGCTTTACTTGAAAACAAAAACGAATATGCAATTTGTTTGTCATCTACAATTTAGTAAACTCTAGTTTTATTTATTGGTTTAACTAAACTTTTGCACAATATCACCTTATGTTTGGGTAGACAAACATAGAAATGAGACAAGTAGAAACACAGAGACATCTGTGAGAACAAGAGTCATATTTTTGAGCTCATTTGGTAACCATGTTTTTCGACTTGTGATTTTTATTAGCCAACTTTTTCCCCGAACACGTAACTTTACTTTTTTATCAAACACGTAACTTTTGATTTCGCGTTGAGTTGTGTAATAATCAAAATAAGTAAGGTTAACGTTATTTTTTGGCTAGATTAGCTAAAGTTTTTATAGAAGACCATTTTAGCTATTTTCATATGATTTCTTCTTTATTTTAATAATAGAATATGTTTTAAGCCAAAAAGATTCATAATTCGGCAGAATTAGCCAATATAGTCACTTTAACCAGAAATTTATAAATTTCAACAGAATGAGCCAATTCCAATGCAGCAAGACCGTCCAGACGGGTTGTTTCTGCGTGTAAACTTGGTTAAAAGGCGGTGTTCATATACTTATTTGACAATAAGGGACAAAACTAGTTTTGTTTGATGAAAAAGTGAGGAGTATCCTCGATTCTGAATCGGAACTGCCGATTGGCAGTTTCAAATTTTGAGGAACCAGAACTGGAACCGCACATTACCGGTTCCAAAACAAGCGTTTTTAGATCCAATCCATCTGGTTCGGTTTTCCAGTTCCTAATTTTTTATTTTTTAGATGTCAAATTTTAGTTGATTTTTTAAAAATAAATTAACTGAAGGGTTCCGAAAAGAATTAGAAGAACTAAATCATTTGTATAACCAAGTACAATAATAACATATGTAGTAGTTAATAGCTAAGTAGTTATAAATTGCATTGTAAAAATCTACAAGCTAGTATATTATTAAAAAAATTGCATTAAAATAATTTAGTTATTATTAAACTACATATACATATTACCAATAATTTAAAAAAAATAAACTGAAGTAATCACAAATGAGTGGTAACAAGTAACTAGTATCATTCTCATTTCTATTATTAGTACAATTAGTATTATTACTACAACTTTTGAACAACCAAACCGGACTAGCAAACCTCCTCTTCTAAATCACAAAAATGGAGTGGTTCGGGTTCCAGTTCAAAAACCGGTGGTTCCAATTTAGCCGGAAACCACACAGACAGGTCTAAAAACTGGCTTCCTTTTTTACCAAAAATGTTTTGAAACATGGCTCTCTTTTTTTGGTACAAATGCAGTCAAATTTTAGGATTAAATTCATGTTTCATATTTCAAAATTAAAAGATGACTGATAGAGCTATATATAGCACTACAGGTTCTACTTTTATTTTCCAGTGGTATTAAGAAGAAAGTGCAAATTAGTTATACATAAGGAATGAATAAATACCTATTTATAATGAACAGTCACAACAAAAGAAGATTCTTATCTTAACGTAGTATATATTAAAAGCATTACAATGTTTCAAAAATTAAAACATGCGTAAACACTAACCCTTTTATTGCCAGCTTTTCCCCAGTTCATTACCTTGTTGATCAACAAGAACACCTTAAATCCTTGAGCACTGATGTTGGCGGCTACATTAACTCATAAACCAAAAAGATAATCTCTAAAACATTGTGAACATCGTTGGTTATCACCTCTGTTCTAAAAATCGTTCTAGGCGTCCGACTAGTCCCCGCCTAGGCGCTAGGCGGTGGTCGAGCGCCCCGATTTTCATCTAGGCGCTCCGACTAATTGATTTACCGTCTAGGTGAATTAGTCGGCCGCCTATGCCGCCTAGTTGCGCGCCTAGAGCGCCTAATCGGCCGCCTAGGCCGTCTAAATTCACCAAACATTACTTTACTTTTTAATTTTAGTTTTCTAAGTGATATACGTACTTTAACTTTAGCCATGGATATAAAGAAAATGAGTTGTAAATAAAGATAAAACTATATATGTTTCTATATATACCTAAATTTCATCATTATTTATATTTATAACATAATGAAGTTAATTAGTGATTATTTATCATATGCTACGTATGATTAAATCTGATAATTCTATAATTCATGTTTGTTAGTATATATGTATATATGTATTTTGTACACACAAAAATATAATATTACTTATCATATTTATGCAAAAATATAGATAAAAATGCAATTTCTTTGTCTCCGACTAATCCCCGACTAGGCACCCGCCTAGCCGCCTAGGCGCTAGGCGCTGGGTTGGAGCCCGACTAGCGCCTAGCGCCTTTTAGAACATTGGTTATCACTTAGCAGCAATTTGTATTCAATAACTGAATCTTATATTTATGTACAGTCCCGCTAAACACAGCTTCTTAATTATAGAAACCATCATGTTTCTTCATTAGCTTTGTTAGTCATAGTACATGGGTCTCTGGCAGTCTGGCTAAATAAGCGCTTGTTGTCTTTACTATATAGAGTAGGACTGCGTGTTCTTGTTGGATATTTACATAACGTGCAACATGTAATATGGAGAGTGAATATAGGTGTGTTCACGTTAATTCAAACATATGAAAATAACTTCCGTTAACATTTGTTTTCATTTCTCTACCATTTTCCCTGGTCCAAAATCCAAATACACCCTAACAGAACCACAACAAACCTGGTGAAGGTAGATGACATTCTTCTATTCAGGACTCCAGGAAAATAGTGCTCTCTTGTTTATACTCTTATAGTCTTATACATATGATGATGTCATCGAGTTGTGACCGAAACTGGCGCTGACAACCCATCAATTTTCATCATGCAATGATATTTGGATGGGGCAATGGCCCCTGCCTTGGTGCATAGATCTACAACGGCAGGGGCATGGCCATAGTAGTTTCGACCCTCATCAAGTAGCAATGGAGGATCTTGAGGCCGTCTGAACCAGACTACATTCTGAGGAACCAAATCGTCCACACCTGCCTTCTCCCAAAAATGCCCTCGCCGCCAACTTTCATACTTAAATACCCCACAAAGCCGAGCCTTATGTCCGGAGGGTCCCACGTGAACTTCCGAACAGTGTTTGCACACCTTCGTGGGATAAACCAACAGAAGCTTAACTACACCGGACCTGACCCTTTCCCAAGCTTTTAAAGTCTCTATCCCTATCGACATCATTTCCTGATCAAATGAAGGTTCAGTTATCAAATCGCTTTCCAGTTCCCTCTCTCTTGTGATTGTGCTTTTGTCACCTAGATTAGCACCGGCTTGTAAGCACAATTCCACAACGGCAGGAATCCGGTCGTGATCAAATCTTTCATGGTGTTTGATGATGTTCTGAAACATGTTCTGCAGATGATATGTTTGTACGGGGAGTAGGATGTTCTCTAAAGTTCCTTTGATCCAAACATGAAGCTGGGTCTTTGACCCCCTCCTATATCCACCACATGTTCGAATTAAATGTCCGCTTTCTCCTACATACACCTCTGGACAGTACCTGCAGTGAAACAAATTCAATCACACCATAAATAAGAGTCTGTCTGTTCCCGGGATATACTTAAGAGATAAAAAAGTAAGAAAAACATAGAGCAAAATGGGAAGGAAAGAAAAAGTGTGTTAAAATAAAACATCAGTTACAACTCAATAGACTTATTTTAGATATTTGTTGACACTCAGTTTACTTTTTTGCATCTATTATATAATGACTACAAGATCAGAATATATGTAAACATGAATAAACTGTTCAACAAATTATCACATTTCATTTTCATAACTTTTCCAGATGAAAAGAAAACATAAAACCATGACTATCCTTGGAAATTCTTTTTTTCCTTTCTGTAGCAATTTTGGTCTTCTTTTCCATCATTTGCAATGGAGCCAAAGATTCATTATTTTTTGGCTTGAGAATATGATGGAATAAAGCAAAATGGCTCACCAAACTGTCTGCGCTTCTTTGTTATGAAGCAGCAGTCAGCCAATGCAATTTTTGGACGTGATTTTCATTATGGGTCATACGGAAACAGTCTCTCTGTGCTTTAGTACAGGGGTAAGACTGCGTACATCCGACCCCCCCTACCCCACCATAGGTGGGAGCCTGTGCGGCACTGGGGTAAATGATGATTGTAGCAATTTTGGTCTTCATTCATTAAATTGACAGAGTTTATACTTTTGAAGCATTTTCAAGTCGTGATATTGCTCTCTCCTTGCAGCACAATCTTTTTCTTGAATGACAACTTCTTGTTTTCATGTTATTCCCTTCACTAAGATGAAATGGAACATATCATGTACTCCAGTAGTTCAGCTAGAGGAAAATGCACTGAGAAAACAGTAGCAGTCATACTCTCTGATTCTAAGAAAGATAAAGAAATTATGTTCTCTGCATTATTCAGTTACTTCATACTTCATACACCACTACCAGGCTTTTTCATGTCACAAGCTTATTATTTGAATCACTCATTACCCTAAGGGGTGTTTGGTTTAAGTAAACGGAGACTACTCGGGTAACGCGTGGAAACTGGGAAAGTAATGTGGAGTGTGGATTTCATACTTGGATTCAGGTTTTCATATTACAAGGGTAAATTTAGATTTAGCTTAATCTGCTCACCTTGAGGCTTTATAGTCTTCGTTTTATTGATTTTAATACTCTGCTTTTTCCTTGAACTAGATATTGCTGCATTAGCTTTAGAGTTCTCTCAATAACAATTAAACATCATTAAGTCTGACATTCACTTGATCGATTCCCTGGTAAGTTCCTATTCCCTAAGTTAATCTTGGATTTTATCCAACCACTCTCTAAACCAAAGAAGTTTTCCTTAAGTCTGACATTCACTTGATCGATTCACTGGTAAGTTCCTATTCCCTAAGTCTGACTATTTGCTGAAATATTGGTAATTTTTTGGGATTGAGCATAAAATACCAACTCCTAACTTCAGAAGTGTTGCTCATCCAAGCTTCAATAAAAACCTGTAATGCCTGCAGCTTTGAGGGGTGCATTTCCGCGTTTCAAAAACTTTTAGGAAACCTTTATTACAAATGTTTTCCCGTTGGCGATTATGGTTTCAAGTTCCCCGTGACATTGAGATCAAAATTCTCAATTACTTTTTTAGTTGAGAGAAAAAATATTGAAATTCTCCAAGCATATGCACAAAAAATCATAGGAAGCTGTAAGAGAAAAAGAGATGCGTGAATTACTTGCACGCCCACACCGGGATATGTTGGAGGAGGGTGGATACTCCACGGTAGAGCAGAGCTCTGGACTTGAGGACCTCCTCCGCCACAGGGATCATTCCTTTCACCGGATAATCCTTCGCTCTGTTCTCAATCCTCTTAAGAATCATCGGCCTAAGCTTCCTCAAGTCTACCACCTTAGGGTTCGTTCTGTAGAACCGAAACGCATTCAACACAGTTCCCAACATAATTTCATTGCGTCTCCATAGCTCGAGGCTTCTCCAAGCCATACCGACAGTTGCAACTGATTATCGTCGGATCAGCAGGCATCGCCGTCTAGATGACGGTGGTGCTGGGAGAAGAAGCTGTCCGGCCTGTCCCGGTGAGGAGGAAATGTGGGCTTGACTGATTAAAACACCCCAACAGCCCAATCAGATTGTTATCGTGGGCTTTCCTTTGATCACTACATGATCCGTTAATAGGCCGATATCCACTATCCCTAACAAATACTAGTATTATACCATGAATAATTATAACATAATTACATAAGGGAGTTTGACACATTTTTTAGTTCACATGGGGTTAATACACTGAATTTATATTTCATGAGAGGTTTGGTGCATTAAACCTCATTTCATATAACATAAAACTTATTTCAACAACTTATACTCCCTTTGTCCCATAAAAAAATTCCTGATTTGACTCTCACACATTTTTATGCCAAAATGAAAATGTTGTTGATTTCCCTAAACTATCCCCCACCCCCACCCCCCACCGTAGTTAATGTTGTGCCATGTGCCCGCCTCCACGCCACAGGGGTGCTCTTCGCCATAGACTAGTTTACATGTGTACGTGTACTTAATGCACTTAGCATTTATGACTAGTATAAATAGCATCCCCTTGGACAGTCGTAATGGCTCAAATATTCATTAATACGATTGCTCTCTCTCATACTCAATAGCTCTGTCTTCTCTCTACATACCGCTAATGATATCCCCGTATTAGCTATCTATCAGCATTTGAATGCCATCAAGTCAAGAAAAGTGAAAAGGTTATAAGTATGTCTATCTCATATTGTGTCTAGGTATGTGCTAGAAAAGTCCACATTTCATCTTTTGTTATCAGTTCACATAGATGAAAAGTGTTTTTTTAATCAAAAGAAACCACAACATACTACATCCATCCCAGTGAGGTAGCATAAACTCATTTTATAAATTATACAAGTAATATAAATTAAAATTCATTTAACTATACTTACTATAATATGTTCATTTAAAATCTTGTTGTGCTCATCTGACAATATCATGTCAATGTTGATTTCTTTTGTTCGTCATACTCATACATGTATAACATAGAACGTATTTCTATAAAACGTGTATGTCAATATGTATAAGGTAAAACTTATTTTAGAACCCACACTTGTGATATATTTACTCCAAACTAATTAAATATAGTTAGCTACATTTAATTAATTACCAGTAGATTTATCCATGATAAATGTAACAAACGCATACAATAAGAGATACCTTATAATTTATTATTCTATACTTTCAACTTTATTTTGCTAATTTCATAATGTAACATCAATGCACATTTATTTTAAACATTATATTTATTTTAGTATAACACAAAATGCATTTCAAATTTTAAATAATCTACACGTAATAGTGCTCATTTTAAAACACTTATCCAATGAAAATTCACTGTAAATATTATACTCATTTGGGTATAACATAAAACTCATTTCAACAATTCATGAATGCAATATATGCTCTTTTAAATCTATGTTATGCTCATTATAATATCATGTCAATGCACAACTCCATTAAACCCAATACTCATTTCACTATAACGTAAAACTCATACATGTAATATATTCATTATAAACGAACTTATTCATTATTGTATGTTCACCTAAAGTACGTATTTATTGTGCTTGTTTTATAATATATAATAGTAATGCTCATTTATCATTTATTTTAAATGTTATGCTCATTTATGTATAGCATAAAATTCACTTATATAATCCACACATGTAACATATTTATTGTACACTAATCCACATTTATTTATATCATTTTACTCATTTTAGTATAACAAAAATTCAATTCAATAGCCCACATATATAATACTTGTTTTAAAATGCTATATCATGCACATTCATTGTAAATATTATACTCATTAATTGGAATATAACATACACTCGTTTCAGGAATTCATAAATATAATATGTATTCTTTGAATGAAACTTTAATATAATAAGATTTATTTACTCAAATATAATCCCTTTTTTCAATGACAAATATTAAGAAAGATAATTTATAGTTATATCAATTCAATTGTGTTTATTTTATAATATTACATCAATGGACATTTCTTTTAAACAATATGCTCATAATTTGTGCTTACACATTTGAATGTTTTAATTCAATTCTCATTTAGGATGTTTTTACTTGTACTGAAATTTTCTAATATGGTATGATCTGATCTTTTAAGTCTGGTCTGGTTTGCAATAGTTTGATAGGTGTTTAGTCTTTGTGTATTTTACAACTGTCGGAGTATGGTCTAGTCTCTTAACGTCTGGTTTGATCTTATCTGGTATAGTCTAGAATAAGATTGAAATAAGCCCAATTAAAAATTCAACATCCTTACATTGGTGTCATATCAATGCTCATTTCTTTTAAACCTTATATTCATTTAAAACTCATTTCTTTAAATGATATATATATATATATATATATTCATTAGAAACCAACTTATTCATTTAAATGATACAAATATGTATTCGTTACAGACCAACTTATTCATTTAAATATATTCGTTGGTGTGTGCTCATCTAAAGTCTGTGTTGTTCTCATTTTACAATATCATACCTATTATGCCCATTTCTTCTATAAATAATACTCATTTAAGTACGTATAGCATAAAACTCATTTCAATACACATGGGTGGAGACCGGGAGGGGTTGAAGGATGCCACGTCCCCTGCAAGAAAAAAAATTCTTAAGTGTGTTTGTGTGTGTATATTATCACTAGTGGAAAAAATGCATTTCGCGGCGGTTCTAAACTCTCATGCACGGCGGTTCTAACCGCCGCATATGACTATGTCGCGAATTTTTTACGCGCGGCAGTTGTGTGGTAAATAATCGCCGCATATGGCTTAGGAGGGCAGCAGTTCAAATAATGATAACCGCCACCATTTTTGGTAGAAAATCGAAAACCTACACAGCGGTTCTCTAACCATAACCGCCGCAATTCATGGTCAACTGTTAACTTTTTTGACCGAAAATTGAATTTCAATTACTTTTTTAAAAATTTTTTTTTATGTAAATACAATAGTCTATTATATTAGTTACTCCGTATTAATTACTTCTTATAGTACTCGTGTCAAATTGAGATGCGATATAAAGAAACATTATACATTAATAAACGATATGTGCACAAATATATTTACATTCTCCAATCTATATTAGGGCAAAGTAACAAATAGTTGGAAAAAATGTTGGAAATCACTATTAAATTCAACAACAAATACTCCGTAGTAAAAAATGTCCAAGTGCTTCACGATTGATAATCCTCCTCCAGCTAGAGTGGGACAATCAAACTATAGGCTCCTGCATATATCAGAAAACACAACATAAATATAAAACTATCAAATATTTTTAATTTGCAAAATTTAAAGTTACTCCGTATGTTTCAAATTCGTTTCACAAAAAATGTACTGTCTTTAGTTCTTGAAACCTAGCTTTGTTCTTATTTATCTCAATTTGTTTTAATTTAATGAAATACGGAGTACTACTTATCACTCACAATTTTTTGTTCATTTCGACCTAAGATGTTTATTTAGAAATGAAATTGTATTGTTGTTTGTGAGCTAAAAATGAGTAAAACAACAACAAAGATTCAGTGATATTCTACTCCGTGAGTAAAATATTCAGTGATATTATTAGAGAAGTAAAAACAAATTAAACAAATATGTTAATCTATATGTAAAAACAAATTAAACAAATTAAACAAATATGTAAAAACAAATACGTTTAATCTATAGAAAATATGTTAATATTTTAAACTTTGGCCCCTGGAATGTAAAACTTTTAAGGACCGACCCCTACAACTATAGACTTTTAGCTCCGCCACTGTCAATACACACGTAATCAACACATCACAATTATAATTAATAAACATATCTATGCACTCTGATTTATTATAGAAAAATTTGTTAGAAAAACGTACATATCTCAACTACGGAGTATTATACAAAATCTTTAAACATCAAACTCAAAGAATACCCGAAAGACGTATAAAATTTGTTTAAATTGTAGACTAGAAAAAAACTAGAAAAATTTATTCTAAACAAAAACTACTATGCAAAACAAATAATACATATATTAATTTTTTTACAAATAGAGCAAGCGATAAACTATTTCGTCTAGAAAAGATATAATATTCACTTTGACATTTTTGACCACTTAATAGACATTCAATATTTATGAGTGATTTTGAGATAAAACCGATGTACATATTGCGACCATATTTGGTGTTTCTCGCAAATTGTTTGTCGCAAAAAAAAACATTTTTCTTGTATTGCATATTATTAATCAACAAAAGAGGGACAGGAATATTTTTAATCATGTTGTTGTCTAATTTGATACTCCGTATTCTCTTAGTGAGTCATGATAGCAAATTTTAATTATAAATTTAAAGTTGTGGATATAAAAGAAAAGGGAAAGAATGAGAAAGACAGAGAGAGTGGAAGCAATAGTGCAAAACAAGGCATGAGTGCAAAAAAAAACGTTGATCCTAAATACTCCATATTTCCCTCGTAAATTATACCGTACAGCCGGCTGTACGTGAGCACCGTACAGTCACCGTACAGCCGGCTGTACAGTGAGCGCCGTACAGCCGACATTTTTGTAATTAAATCGGCGCTCTGCAACTCATCGATGAAGGGAAAGACGGGTGGATCCTGAAGAAGACGGCCAAGATCCGCGCTCTGCAATTCATCGACGCTCCTGAAGAAGACGACCAAGACCACGCTCTGCAATTCATCGATGCCGTTTGAGTTCCAGCAGGATGGAAGAAGCAGGGACTTTGATGTGTAAGCTTTCCTTGGTGACGGATGATCTGAGGTGCCGTCGTCACTTGCAGGAGTAACTTGTGAGCCCACCAATGAATAGGGGAAGTACTCGTTTGGACAAATGAAATAGAAAGCTACCCTACTTGTTTTGGACAAATATAAATCTAGTTGAACCAATTTAAAATGAGTATAATGTCTAAAAGAAATGAACAAACACAAATAAATGTTAAACACATTAGAAATGAGTTTTATATTAAACTCAAATGAGTATACGCCTAAAAAAATGAACTCGCCCAAATTAATATTGAGCACACTGAAAATGAGTTTTATGTTAAACTCAAATGAGTTTATAACTCAAATGAGTATAAGCTTAAAAGGAATGCACATACACAAATGAATATTGAGCATGTTAAAAATGAGTTTTATGTCAAACTAAAATGAGTTAAAACCCAAAATGAATGAGCATACACAATTGAACTTTTGAATTTTTTGATGTTCATTTAATTTTGTAAGTTATGTATGCTCATTTGGTACTTCTTTATACTCATTTTGAAATGTTGCACATTTCAAACGTATCATACTACATTTTATTAAACTCAAATGAGTATAAAGTCCAAAAGGAATGAGCATACACAAATGAGCTTTTGAATTTTTTTTTATACTCATTTCATAAGTTATATATGCTTATTTGGTACCTCTTTATGTTCATTTTAAAATGTTGTACATTTCAAACATATCACACTACATTAGATTTTACATATTGAAATTAATTGGAATCGAATATAGACGTTTGATACTCGTTTTGTAAGTTATATATGCTCATTTGGTACTGCTTTACGTTCATTTTTAAATCTTTCACATTTCAAACATATAATCCTACATTAGATTCACATATTGAAATTAATTGAAATTGAATACAAACATAATTTAAGAAATTTTAATAAACGAAAAAATAATAAAAAGAAATTGAATTAGAAGATATATAAAACAGAGATCGTTGTTGCTCATTGTTAGCCTCCTAATACTCAACAGGACAGACTTGATGCTCATTAGAATTGTATAAATGCTCATTTAAGAGAAACCAAGATTTTCATCAAAAATTACAAATTTACCATCGTTTTTTTAGTTGTGATATCAACTTTCTTTTAATATAACACGGCTCTCATTATTAGATTCCTAATACTCATTAAAATTGGATTCTTGCTCATTAACCGTACACTAATGATCACTTAGCAGAAATCGTGATTTTTACATTATATTACAAAAAAGCACCATACAGCCGGTTGTACAGTAGACGGGTCCCTATTTCCCTCCATGTTCAAACTAATTACAAAAATATTGTTTGTACCATACCTTTGGTACAATCGTACAATTGTTTGTATAGTAAAATTTGTGATTTTGCCATCTTTAATCCCTACTTAGATGTATGTTCTTAAATAATGGGGTCTGAGAAATATAACCATTCATGCAAAAATATTGTTGACGCTTCATATTTCTACATGAGAATATGTTTATGAAATTTGAAGATTGAAACCACACAAAAAATCTTTTGTGTTTTTTTCCATTTTAGGTTTGGTTGAGAAGCCGCAATAATCCTTTGTTCTTCGACAAGCGGACGAATTGTACCATGCCGGAGGAAAACGTGTCTGCGTCGGAATCGTCGCCGGGATCACCGGATGGAAAGATCAAATTGTTATGTAGCCACGGAGGAAGGATTTTCCCGCGGCCGTCCGACGGCCAGCTCAAGTACGTCGGCGGTGAGACAAGGGTTATCTCCATCGCTCGAGGCATCAAGCTTGACGGTAACAACAATCAATATTTATTCCCTTAAATACAACGCATCATATTTGTTCTATTCTAATTGTTAATCATTAAATTTGGTTATGGAAAAATATCTCTTAAATTATTACTACATCAGCTAATGAGCTAAGATTATGATGCGAGGAATCCAATCTTGATTGCTCCCGAGCTAATTTAACCACCCTGCTATGAACAATTGAATAATTCCACAAATGTAATTAGTGTGATTTGACCAAATATGAATGTTGCCAACATACATCATGACCTTTAGGATTGATGGATGACCTGAAAATTGTCTTCAATCTTGTTTTATGTTGAGGGGTTAATGCAAAACTCTGTGATACTAATTTCTGAATGAAATGTACATATAGAGTGTGTGTATTAGTGAGAACAAATTTTGGCCTTTGATCAAGAGAAAATGGATCGATTAGGTGAACTTTGATCAAAAGAGACGGTTTGAAAAAATGTGCAAATGTTTATACTAACAAAGTGGATAGCTATTCATTAAAAGTGCACTCATGTGTGAAAAAAAAAGATTGTTAAATTTTTCTAATGTGTGCACTTTTTATTTTGTATTGTGTTGCACTTTTATGCTCTACATGTGCACTTTTTGTCTATTCTGATACACATTTGTCATATATTTTCATTAAAAGTTTTTCATGATTACCGAAATGCCACCGCATTTCTAACTTAAAATTTGATCTCTCATTCTCTTCCATCCATTTTTTCACATCAATGGCCAAGATTAGTTCTTATTTTTCACCTACAAAGTACTTTTTATTTGAACTAAACTATATGTACACACACATATTAACACCCAAGAACGAAAAATAATACGATAGTACTACGTACATAGTATAACAAAAAGGTCATTCGTAAGGGTACCACAAACTAAAAGTGCAAAGGCACAAGACATACCTCGACACCAAAAATAAGATCAAAAGACAATCTAAATATGAGGATTCCATCAAAATAAGAGTCTTCCTTTTCCAATCAAAGTACGGTCATCCGTGAGACCACGCCTTAATCCACTTGGCTACATCCTCCCCCGACTAAATTATGTTCTTTTCAAAAAGGAAACCATTAAGTAAGAAGTGATGGGGACGACGGAACTTATGAATAAAAAAGATTCAATTTAAGATTAAATAAATGGATAGTATATCTTATCCTGATCATGAATATTATTGCATTTTTTTAGATTTGAAATAAAAATTTAACTTTTGTTTATATTCAATTTCCCAAGATTTGCTTTATCCGGTATCAAACGGGAACTGCAAACACCGGGCGAATATGACGCGCATGGTATAGAAGTTCTGGCTTCGAATGAATTCTGAATTGACTCTATTTTAAATTTATAATTTTGTTATTCTTGCTAAATGAATAGCTAAGACCGTGAGGATACCACATTCAGACATGAGACCGTGAGGATACCACATTCAAACGCTGTGATATATGACATTGTATATTTGAGTGAACAAAAGCATGTAAGTCATTCTAAAGCTGCAAGTACATTTGTTTGGTTTGGGTAAAACAGAACTGATGAAGAAGCTGAGATACCAACAAATAGAGGGGCAGGACGTGGTTCTCAAGTACCAAGTTGTCCCAGAGGATCTAGACGCCTTAGTGTCAGTAAAAACCGACGAAGATGTGGAGTACATGATAGAGGAGTGTGAACGGCATAGGACTGCTGGGGGATCCACAAGACTCAGAGCCTTCCTTTTCCCATCAAAGCCAGTGGTGGTGCTAGAACAATCCCCCTTAAGAATCATCTCACCGGAGGCAGCCATAGAACAACTCTACATTGATGCCATCAACGGCATAATCCACCGCAACAATATGGTGGAGGGGTCAAAACCATCCGAGGAGTCCGGAAAACCCAATCTTGCCTTGAATAGTCCGCAGGTTTTCAGCATTTCCTCTGCTTGTACCTCCCCGAAATCACCCGATGATGATATTGTCAGCAGCAGTCATAGTAATAATATGATGCTAAATATGGGCGGTTTCTTGAATGGTGGTGGGGGTGGTATGCATAAAGTTCAGAGCATGCCTAGTTTTGGTAGCAGCAACTTGAGTGGTGGCGGTCATCATCATCACCAGCAAAGTGGCCATTATACGCCTCCGTTAAACGAGTCTCCGCGATCTCCTCATTACCAACAAAGCAGCATCATGCACCACAATAATCATTTTCATGGATATCAGTTTGGCAGGCCAATGGTGGATCCTTACAGAGGGCCAAAACCCAACATGATGGGTTCAGTTAGGTCACCCGGCAGTCCTCAATACAGAAACCACTACTGCTACCCAACGAGGCAGAGCCAAGGAGGCAGGATGATAGGGTTGAGTTGTAACAAATGCATTATGATGCCTAATGATTGTTATTATGAGAGAAGAGCGGTCAGAAGTGCGTCCCCAAGTCCTATACCCCTCAGTCCCCGATACAGCAGCGGTCATACAATGGCATAAGCAGACTGAGACTACTTTCAACTACCACATGGGGGTTGGTTCACGTCTATACCCCCCTCTCCCAAACGGCTCTTCCCATATCAACCTCAGCTTTGATGCATCATCATTATGAGGATATCTGGAGTTGATATCAATTGTAATATTCTTCATCTTGTCTCAGTAGGTGTGGTTGTATAAGTAGCCTTAGGAAGTGAGTGTAACTTGTTGACATTGTATAAATAGAACAACAGGCAGTTAAACATCAATAAATATTTTTGTTTAACAGTTTTTGTTACTTTGTTGTTCTTCAAATCTAGGCATGCAAAATCTTTTGCTGTCCTATTCTTTCGGCTACTTCTCTGTCTATTAAACAACTAATTCACATATCTTTGTGTGTATCACGTTCCTCTTCTTCTTGTCTTTGTAGGAATCCTGTAACGCCTCAAAATCCAGTCTAGTTGTTAAGTCCATATGAATATAATCTCAAATATTATCTTAAATTAATCATAATCTCGTTTGACATTGCAGTTTAAATTCAAAAAAATGTAACGCCCCACCCGGATTGGCCCCGCCGACCCGGGGGTGGAGTGTTACTAATCCTCTCTAACCATCCTCTCTAGTCTCTACAATAGGTGGATCTAGAAATCAGGATTGGACTAGCCTAAATGGAATAGTAATAGACTTAACATTAGATGGTTGGCTAAATATGAAAACTGAAAAAGTTTACGCCAAAACAATTTGAAAAAAATTAAGTTGCCTTGGTTTCAGCTACCATAGCCCTAACTAGATCATCCCCTCTCTCTACATGTATCATCAAAATTCATTGGGATTTTGTGTGTTAGTTCACATCAGGAATTGGGTAAGAGTTAGACATTGGCAGTCCACAATATAAATGTAACCCTAGTTATAACTAGCCCGCGAAAGTTGAAGATCTAAGGCTACATTTCCTTCTATGAAAATATTTTTGGGGACAATCAGGGCATGTTTCCTAGATTCCTGGATTTTAGTGTGACTGAAGATTTTTTTCACAAAAACTGTCTCTTGTGTCAAGCACCCGAAGATAACTTTTTAACGGAAAATAATTTCTATTTTTGTGGAGTAAGCGTTATGTTTAACATGGAACAACTTATTTTAAGGAAATTAAGCAATTTCCAACATAGCCTAATAATTAACAACAAAAAAAAAAGATATTTGGGCTGTTTTACTCATACATTTCTAAAATATGACATGGTTGGTAATGTTGAATGTTGATGGTGATGTCTTGCTTCTGTGTGCCTTATCGGATAGAAAACTCAAGGTTACTTATATCTCAAGCCTGAAAGAGACCAACTTGGGTATAGATATGATCACATGATTAAATACCAAAAATTTAGACGTTAGTCATCCAAAATCAAAGTAAATGGTGCAAATTAGAACCGGTATTAACACGGAAATAGCTGAAATTGATGAAATTCTGGTTGAAACCACTAAATTATTTGAGTCGGATTAATTAAAAAAAACATAATATTGAAAAATATTTGTAATTAATAAAAAAGAAAAATATATACTTCGTATGAACCAGGACTTGTTTCACTTTGGTTACTTTGAATCAGGTGGTCCTCGTGGGAAGGAATTTCACTTCCAATTTGGTAATATTGTATACTAATACTCCCAAGGAAGTTCACTTCCAATTTGGTAATATTGTATACTAATACTCCCTGTGTTTGTGCAATAATTTTGTTTCTCACACCATACTTGTATGTTACTCTTGTACACAAGAACTTCATTTACAGCAATTCTAACATTTTTGTCGGGTACGCCTAAACAAATTTGCATCTAGGAATCTAGGATCACCAAAAAATATTGTTAGCGAGGATCATGCAAACTAGTAGTTGGTGTATAGAAAAAATCACATTATTTTGGTCTTATTGTTTTCTCTCAATTGCTAGCAATAAATTAACTCGCAGATATTTTCCCTGATTCCCCTTCTAATTTCTTACCCTACCAAGATCTAAACAGAAACAAGCATCCCAATGCATCGAGCCCGGTATGGCCTTAGCAAGAGTCGCCATATAACAAGTACAAAAACACACCCAACATTTTACTGGGGACCATGCTGTTTGGAAGACAGCGCTCTCCAACCAATATCCCTCCGGTAGAAACCACCTGGCCAATCAATCTGCTCAACGCCATGGTACGCTCTGTCACGTGCCTCTGCAAGATCCTTTCCTATGGCGGTGACCCCAAGGACGCGTCCTCCAGTTGCAATGAAATTTCCATCGGCGTCCACAGATGTTCCGGCATGGAAAATTTTCACCATTGAGGAACTCTTATGCTCCACTTCCTCGAGGTTATGAATGACTGATCCCTTTTTGTATTTTCCGGGATAGCCCTCGCAGGCCATTACTATTACCATAGCTGACCCTGGTGACCAGTTCAGGGATACCTCATTTAGCTCTCCATGACAGGCTGCAAGCAGGACCTGAACCAAATCAGATTCCAAGCGAACCATCAATGCCTGGAAATATAGGTAAATTAACAAATCAGACTGATTTCAATTGTGATATTAACCAAATTGTTATCAATATTCAGCTACAAGTTTCCAACATCATAAGAAATAGGTCTCTTTTGATCAAGGATTTATGTTAGGATTTGGCACTGATAAGCATTGCAATTAGTCAAGTTTTACATAAGTAGTTGAGATATTCCATATGAGAAAAGAAAATGGATTTGCTAAAACATTCAAATTGAACAAAAACAAAGTTTGGATTCACAAAAGATAAAAGAGTAAATATGCCAAGAAAAGTCAAAATCAGTATCTCGAGATCAACAGTTGAAGCCAAAAAACGATGAAAAGGGGAGTATTAGTAATTAGATAAAAACGGCACCGGATCCGGGACAGAACAGTAATACCTCCCACTCCGGCACCGGGCCCAAGCCTAAACCAGTGCCAGACCGACCTGCATCTGCAGAAAACAACCCAACGTGCAAGGATAAAAGAGAAGTGAAGATTTTGAGGGTGTAGTTCAGAAATTTTGCCTCATACTGATTTAGATCATAAATAGACTGCAAAACATCATTTCTTAGCCTATTTAAACCCCCAATCTATCAACTATTGATAATTCAATCCATTAGTTCATTATAGTTTTTATATTTGTGCCTGTTACTTTTTGGTGTTCGTATGGTGTGGAGTTCACTGCTTAGCACCATTGATGTTTAGGTAATATATCTTTTCTATTTTCATGTTTTTTTAATTTTGAGGCATTGTAATCTTCACTGCAATACTTCTGTGTCACTTTATTGTGATTATTCTTCTTAACTCTTAAGTTTAACTATCCATATATGTTATGCAACATAAGAGTATAACTTATATATTAATATAACTAACTTTGAAATATCAATCGCACACTAGGAGAATAATTAGCATTTTACTCTCCTTAGAATTCAATATATATGCATGGTTGTCACGGCGGAAAGGTGAGGTGAGGAGCAGCCAACCACCAAATCGCCTAGGCACCCACCTAGGTGACAATTAGGTGACTAGTCGCACACTGTTTAATATTTAAAATACATATATTTAGGGAGCGGTTCCAATGTGAAAGGGCTATCAAGAGAGAAATGAGAATGAATCTGGACCGTTGAATTGTATTATGTCTAAGTATCTAACTGAATTGTGCATTTCGTGAAACTGAAATGAGCATTGAGTGAAATTGAAATCATCATCATTTTCATCATTTTCATTTACCCCAGTGCCGCAAAGGCTCCCACCTACGGTGGGATAAGGGGGGTCGGATGTAAGCAGTCTTACCCCTGTATTAAAGAAGCACAGAGAGATTGTTTCCGGATGACCCATGGTGAAAATCGTGTCCAAAATTGCATGGACTGACTGCTGCTTCATAACAAAGAAGCACAGACAGTTTAGTGAGCCATTTTGCTTTATTCTATCATGTTCTCAAGCCAAAAAATAATGAATCTTTGGCTCCATTGAGTGAAATTGAAATGTGTAGAATAAAAGGTAACACACAAATGTGCAAAATAAAATGTACAAAAATGCTAGCGGCATCGTATCTTTTATGTTGCACATTTAAGTTTCACCTGATACACATTTCAGTTCCACCTAATACGCAATTTAGCTTCAAATAATGTCACTGTGTCATATTCTTTGAGATTGCATATTTCAATTTTACCTAATGCATATTTCAGTTTCATGTAATGCACATTGAATTTCACATAATACAATTTAACGGTCCAGATTCATTCTCATTTCTCTCCTAAAATCATTTTCTCATTTGAACTGCTTTCTTTATATATAATATTTTGTTTAATATATTTAATTTGTAATTTATTATATATTATATATAATATGCTCTGTCTGTCCCACAAAACTTTGCGAACTTTGACTTGTACGTGGAATAATAAAATAAAATTGTTTGATTGAAATTTATGCAGAAGAGAGAGAAATAGCTTTAACTATTTATTTCTTACTTAAAATGGAATTGGCAAAAAAAATTAGGGTGACTAAATATGGAAATTTGGCAAAGTTTTGTGGGACGGGGGTAGTGTTACAAATTAAATTGTATATTACATAGAATTGAAACCAACAAACTTATAAAAACGCTCTTTTGTATATTACAAAGAAAAAAATAGCCAAGTTGGATGGTCCACGTAGGCGGTTAACCGGGAAACTTGTTCTTTACCGGCTTAACAGCTCAATTGAGCGTTTTGTATGAGTTCAAGGGTACAATTGATTGATTCTAAAGTACGAGGACCTTTTTGACATAGTAAAATGACCTATTTGACAGTTTACCACTTTTCCCTTATAATAAGAAATAAAAAGATGTGTAGAAAAATTAATCAAATTTCATTCTCGTACAAAATTTCTAAGTTTAGCCCAAGCATATTAAATAGTTTATTTCATATGATTTCCTAGTTCCTACCATCTTTCAAGTTCAAACATAGACTACGGGGATTAGGCATGAGAAATATTGCAGGCATGAACAAACAGCAAAATGTTACCGAACCTGGCACTCAGGATCTCCAAAACGCACATTGTACTCTATTAACTTTGGTCGTCCAGATTTCTTCTCAATCATTAACCCGGCATACAGAACCCCAACAAATTTGCACCCTTCTGCGTCCATTCCCTTCACAGTGGGAAGAATGATAGACTCCATAACCTCAGACTGGAGTTCTTTTGTCAGAACAGGTGCCGGAGAATAAGCTCCCATTCCACCTGTATTAGGTCCTGTGTCACCGTCCCCAACCCGTTTATGGTCTTGAGCGGATTCCAAAGGTATGGCATGTTCGCCATCCACTAATGCAAAGAAAGAAACTTCCTCGCCTTCCAGGTACTCCTCAACAACAATTTGTGAGCCCGAAGAGCCAAACATGCCTCCCAGAAGCATCGAGTCTACAGCCTCAAATGCTTCCTCAAGTGTCATGGCAACGATCACTCCTTTACCGGCAGCCAATCCATCTGCTTTAATTACAATGGGGATGCCTTTCTGTTTAATGTACTCTTTTGCTTTTGATGGTTCAGTAAATGTTTGATACTGCACCAGTAATAATTGTTAGTATAAATATGAAATTCATTCTCAAATAATAACAGTCATTCTATTAAGGGTTGAGATTCCATTCTAAAAGGTTAAACGTGACTGATGGGTAACCCACGGTTATCTTATATGTTACATTGTTGGTTTATATTTAGCCAATGTAAGACATACTTCTGTACACTGCCTTCCTCACGGCTAAATGAAAAGTCTCGACTGTACAATTTCTTTGATAGCGACCACATAATAGCAACAAGTTGGACTGTTTCTAAATTCTAATACATCCCTAACCTCATATTGACGAGAAATACAAACCGTTTATTTTCGTCATGCGGCATATACTTAATGGCAACGAGTCTGACTGGTTCTGATGCTTGAATAACAAACTATTGTCATTATTGATATAAGTTTCCTCTTGTAAACGAATTCATACTTTCTCAGGTAGACTTATTACTAATACACTTCTTATATAGGAAATTAATGGACTCCAAGTTTGAATGAAGGGTTCTGATGGCTTAGATATTGAAATATTAATATAGAAATTGAGATATCATGATATACATAACATTTCACGCACCTTTTTTTTCTAGGACCATTCCATTTATTCAGATATAAAATAAGGTTGCCAAGCCCTTCAGAAACCCTCCATCCAAACAAATCCTTGATTCCTTGGTGATAAGGGCTAGACCTATGGTTTAGAACTAGTGTTTCTAAACCCTTCAAATGACGTTAAAAATATTAGCTGCAAGTGAGAAAGTGTGAGACAAACTTTTGCTGTAGGGATCCCATACTTGTCACACAATCTCTTCATGAAGCTTTTTGACCCTTCCAAGGCAGCAGCTTCTGAGGAAGGGCCAAAGGTCGGGATTCCTGCCTTACCAAGAGCATTACTGAGGCCTGCCACAAGAGGAGACTCGGGCCCAATAACAACCAGCCCAACCCCCCGTTTGTGGCAAAATGAGATCACGTCTGAACTATTGAATATATCTAGGTCCGGTATGCAGGTAGCATCTCCTGAAAGAGAAATTCCAGCATTACCAGGAGCACAAAAGACCATATCACATGTAGGTGATCGTTGTAAAGCAAAACAAAGTGCATGCTCCCTTCCTCCTCCACCAATGACCAACACAACCACGCTTCCTTCCTCTGCAATAACATCTTAAATAGTTAAATACAATATATATAAAGTAATAGATTATTCATTAACCCCAAAAATACTCCTTCCTGCCGAGGGCCCAAGGCATCACCAACAACAAAAAGTCTTGTTTCAAAACTTCATTCTGGCCACAAAAAGTAAGTCATGGCTTCACGCAGGAAGTTAATTTTACTTTTTCCTAAATGAAAAACAGTTCGACTAACAAAAAAATAAAAAGTAGAAGTATGATGAATGATTTACTGAAGATTTACTGCCAAAACATGACCCTTTTTCGGGAAAGATGGAGTGATCAATAAGGTTCAGTGTAGCTTAAATGTCTTTACACACTGACTTTGAAGTGAGGTGCTAATTTTAATTTGAATCTAATGTAATTTTACCTCCCAAAAAAATGGCTGAACAGTTTAAAAGAGTTTTACATTGAAAAATAAAGAAAATTTATCTGCATAAAACATGAGTTTTTAGTTACATAGGGGTAACAATAAGGTCCAGTTTAGTTCACATTGCTCGTATTGAACCAAAGAAAAACGATGTTCAGTTCTTACGAGATGTGTCATTGTAAGAAGAAAAGGCATTGAAAATGGGCTGGACCAATCTGTGAGATGTGCAAATCCGGGGAGAGCGAAAATTAAGCGGGACATTGACACGTCTGATGTAGGAAAAGCTCAGGCGATAGATCTGCTGCTGCAGAAAGTAATGTTGCTGATTGGAGAGGAAACTCGAGGAAGCATAAGATGCTGCTCTGGTACCAGATGAAAGGCAAGCCATTCAACAAGCCCTGATGACAGTGGCATACCATAGATCATTTTATTGGGGAGAGAAAAAACAAATACACCTAAATGAAATGCAACTGCATACTAATATACTCCACATGGTAACATGTCAATTTACATATCACCAGGGACAGTCCTGTTTCTTAAAAGCCTAGGGGCAGGTAATTTATAATGAGCCTAATCTTAAAAAAGTTATAAACACCTTTTCTTTATAACCTATGAGCGGGTAATATTCTAAAAATTATAATAATAATATTTCAAAACCATTATAACAAAAAGTCTTAAATTCATTACATTAAACAAACTAGAAAAAAAAAAGTTATAAATAAAAAATAAAGCAAAGGATAACAAAATATTTAAATACATTTTGAATACTTTTATTACACCTTGGAATTTATCATACTTAAATTTAATTATAATTAAAAAATGTGGCCATATATTTAATAACATTAGCACAAAATTTACTTTTTACTACAAAAAAATCACTCATTGCAGAAAACAAATCAACTAATCATTATGAACTAATCAACCAATCACTTAATTTAACAGAGGCAGAACCGCAACATGCCAACATCAACCGATCGCTACTCAAATGAATTAATCAAGAAATCAATTAATGGCAACATATAAAAGGGCATAAAACATCATATTAATCGAGAAATCAATTAATGGCAACATGAACAGGGGCAGAAAACATCAATAGACAACAAATCAGCTAATCATTTATCAACAATCAACTGAAAAGCTAATCAAATGAATTAATCAAGAAATCAATTAATGGCACACCAACAAGGGCAGAACACACCAATAGACAACAAATCAACTAATCATTTATCAACATTCAACAACTATGAGTTGCGATTGTATGTCTGTATGAACTAAGAACTACTCAATAAAATAGTTATAGGCTAAAGAGGAGTACCAAAAGGTGAGAAGGGCGGAAAGGGCCGAAGGAGCTGGGCAGAATCGTAGGTCCACAAAAGGTTAAAAGCAGGGACGGATCTAGCAAGGCATCCAATCAGGGCAAAATTTAATAGGTACAAAATAATGTGTATTGCAACAAAAAAGTCAAAGATAAAAATAAATACTACAGGAATGATAGTTCTCGCCAGAGTCAAATACAAAAAACACCACAAATTTACGACTGTTTTGTACTGGTTTTCATCGACTGATGACTGATATTAATGTACATGTCTTATTGAATAATATTATTTGAGGACATTATCATATGGATGATGAAGTAATATGTTGGGGTTTTCCAAATCAATGCAGCAAAGATAAGTTAGATACATTTTGATAAGGTGTTAGAGATTAACTAGAAAGTTACTAACAAAAATTGTGTTTCCCTTTATATACGGATGATAAGTATGCTAAAGTATAAGCATGATGCATACATTTCAAACATTATATCATTTTAAAATAATGAAAACTTAAGTCTTTTCTGAAAAGAATTATTTGAAAATTCTAAGAAAAAAGGATTGAAAATTTTAGTTAGAAACGGTGACAATAAAAGCAAGAACGAGACCGCTAATATTGCGTACTACGGTACTACCTCCGTTCTCTTTTTATTGCAACGTTGGACTTTTTTCACTATTCACATATTCTAATTTGACTATATTTTACTTATTAATGTATTATAATGGATTATTAGCTAAATATATCCTCAACTATCATCAAATTCACAAATTTATCCTATACTTTCACTTTTATTATAAAAAAAGACTCAAACTTCAATTTTTCTAACAATTACACTTTCAATGGATGAATTACTAAAACTTAAGAAGAAAATCATATTTATATATCATATTTTTTCACTTCTTTTAGTTTTAAGTTTACAAACTTGTATTGATTATATCTTATTGGTATTGATAAAAATGTGTATTTTTGAAAAAACAAAAAAAGAAAAACATAATTGTTGAAAAAGATGAAGTTTGAGTCTTTTTTTAATAAAAGTGAAAGAATAGGATGGATTTGTGAATTTGATGATAGTTTGGGATAAACTAAGCTAATAATCCTATTATAAACTAAAATTTTAAAACATATTATTAAATTCATCTCATTTTGAATTTTCAAAATCTGATTTTTTTAATTTTTTTACTAATAAAGAACGAAAGATATTCATGGTCAAACTTGTGCGTTGGCAAACGTGAAAAGTGGACCGTTGCAATTAAAAAATAACGGAGGAAGTATAAAGAAGTTTTTCCAAATTTATAAATCAATTTCATCTTTCCATTTTATAGCATATACGAAGTATGTTTTATTACACTGACATTTTATTTTGCTATACTTATTTCTTTGTTTTTGTACTTTCTAAATTACTCTCATGTGCATAATAATTTTTTACATTGACATTCTATATTATTAAAAATGTTCTCATTGTGCACTCTTTTAAATTATTCATTGTGATTAATATTGAAACGAAAAATTCCGCCTTGCATCCCTAGTAATACTAACAACAACTAACAAGAATATGGAATTAATACTAAACAATGATATTAATAATAACAAAATCACAATCAAATTGATGCTAATGTAGTAATGTGAAATTGTGAATGATAATGACAAATCACACAACTTCAAATCGCAAATCACATTAATGATAAATGTTAAAATGGCCAGTGGCCGGCTCAAATTAGAAGTAAACATAAATATAATTTATAAAATTAGAATTATATACGGCTGAAAGCCAAGTATAAATAATAAAGCCATTAAAACCCTTTCTGGGAAGTGGAAATCCTAAATTCTGGAATTCTGGAAATTAAGGCTGTATTCTAAAGCTGGAAATTAAAAGTGTAACAAATTAAACAATTAAAAACCCTACCTCAAATCTGAAGAGGCGAAGAGCAGAACAACAAGGCTCAGTCGAGCAGAGACCTAGAGGCTAGCAAACAGAGGCGTCGTGCGCCGACGGCCGACCAGAGACCGGCGTGAGCCGTGATTGCGTGACCGACTGATGAAGAGGGCGAGCCGAGTGAGCCCGCCTGGAGTTCGAGTAGCTAAGAGGACGAACGGACGATGCTGGATGCCAGTCTGCGGTAGTTGCTTATGCCTTCGGAACTGAGGACATTGTACCTCCCTTGTTTTTTTACTCAACAAGCCCTACGGCCTACACTATTTAAATATTCTATTCTAAAAAAAAATGTTAAATTTTTTTTATTTTATATTTTCAAAATATAATTTATTTTTTGCAAATTGCAATTAATAAGAAATGAAATATTTAATCGTCAAAATTATGTGTTGACAAACGTGAAAAATGAACTATTACAACTAAAAGATAGGGGAAGTATGTTGTTTTTTGGGAACAAGGTGGCTTAAATAGATATAAGAGCATTTAGCAATGGAAATAAAAGACAAAAGGGTCATTTTCAACCACCGACCCTCAAACCAGATTCAAAACAAATCATCTGTAAAAAAAAACAATATGGTTCGCTAATCCTGTAATGCGTCTATATGAGTTTAACGTGGTTAGAGCAAACCTTTCATCACCCCAATGTAATGCAAGAGTCTGACAGATATAAATGTAAATGACAAAAACAAACATAGTCTAATGAATCGAAAAAACAAAAATAAAAGCATAAACGTTGGAATTCAGTTGCATCCTCAGCAACCCAAGGAACTTTCCCCGAACCTATGCAGCAAGGACCCTTTTCACATCTCTCAGTGGGTCGAGAATCCTCGACCCGCCCCCAGCCCCGTTTTTTGGAGCATCAACCACCATTTTGTCTTTTTCTGCTTCCTTTCTGAGAGTCGTGCCAATTTTAAGTGGTTTTCCTACATCCATAATAACCCTAATCCTCATATAGGATCTCCAATTCTCCTCAAACTGGCTCTCATCAAAACTAACAAATTTTCCAATAAAATTTCATATCCTTCTTGTTACCCCAATATTCATAAAATCCTAAGGTACGTTATGTACCTGCACCCAGAACTATGTCTCATTAAGAGGAACCTGCAGTGGCACATCTCCTGGCCTAAGCGCCCTTAATAACAGGTTCCATATCAATAGCATGATAACAAGTGAACATGTACCTTTTTTCACCGATTTCTTTGATGGTAATACTTTTGCCCGGTCTCCATATTGAATCCATGAGATCCCTGAGCACTGGAAATTTCACCATCCTATCCGTGAAAGTTGTCCCTACTACCGGGGAAATATCCTGGTTGGCCGAATTCTCCTCTTCCTCGGTGGACTCCACCTCGAAAACTAATTCATCTTCATGTGCCCCTATCATCATCTCCTTGTATTTGTTGGCTATGTCTTCCATCCTTGCTTCGTTTCCCCTCGGTATCGTCAGTGGAATACCTCGTCGAGCTCCTTCCGTCTTTGGATCGTCCCTATCCACAAATACGAAACCCACTCCCAGTCTGCAAACTCTGTCAGCACAACTGAAGCCAAGCGTCGTCTAAAAGTCAGACCCAAAGCAAAACAGCGCACGAGGATCCTGCGGGGGCCGTGATCGACCGCTAGCAAGAGATCGGCGCTAGAAAAACTATGCTGCGCAAACTAAATCCTAAGGAGCTAGGGAGACGACCGCTTTTACTTACCTTCAATACTTGGAACGTATTAAAGGCAAACTCATTGGTTCATGGAGAAGTATGTTGTTAAAACCTGGAGGAGACTCGGAAAAATTATCGGGTTAAAAATTAAAAATAAAATATGTATATTATATAAAAAAATTAAGTTATATGGTAAAAACTACTTGACAAGTCGCCGGTAAACCGTCAATA
Organism: Cuscuta epithymum; assembly: GCA_945859915.1. Taxonomy (NCBI): domain Eukaryota; kingdom Viridiplantae; phylum Streptophyta; class Magnoliopsida; order Solanales; family Convolvulaceae; genus Cuscuta; species Cuscuta epithymum. Next base: position 8,555,265 of record CAMAPF010000031.1, on the reverse strand, counting down.
GTATTGCAAAGAGAATGGAGAGCTACGAGTTAGAGAGACAAAGTAATTTAATATTAATGAATTTAGAACCGTTTGCATCTACCCCAAGGAGGTATTTATACTAGTAATCAATGATGGTTGTATTAAATGTATGTACATGTGTAAACTAATCTATGGGCGAGAGACTTGCTGTTTTGTAGAGAGTGATGTGTGTCGTTCGTTGACCAACAGTTCAGTAGTTTGTATTTTATGACAATGCGTCGTACAGACTAGTGTTATTGACCCAGTATTTTTATGTAGCCTTGTTTCATCTCTCCGGTGTTGTGGTGTCCAGATGTTGTGTTTGGACTCTGGTGGCATATGCCTGGTTGATTCTATGTCGTGCATCCTCCTCATGGAGCTTCCCCCTCCCATTGTCCAGTAGTTGCCTTACGTTGTCCAAGACACTAACATCAGCTACCATTGCTAGGCACCTAGCCTGTTGAAGGCCTATGTGTGTCCCCGCTAAAAGTTGACTTGTGCGTGAGGGGGTGAGGAAGCCGTCTCCAAGATGGTGGCTTGAGAGACGAGTGATGAAGGCTCTCGGAGTTGTTGGGGTTCTGAGCGAGGTTGGTGAGGATGACGGAGAGTGTCGTGTGTATGTCGATGGGAAGGGTGATCTGGTGGCCCAAGGTAGACTCACTTCTTTCCTTCTATTTTGTCTCGATGTTGAGATGGGCATAAAGAGAATTCTTGTTTATTTTATTGAGAAGGTCGGTCATGGGGTTGCCTGCATTCTGGAATTAGGCCACCTCAGTGGCTTTTGAAGTCATGGTGTCACCAGAATTCTCCTGCTGAGCCCGAGGGTCCTGGAAAGCCTTCACGCCGATAGTCCGTTTTGATTCTTTTGTTCTTCCCATTCCGAAGAGTTAGTAGTACTATCTAGTAGCGACGAGAGTACTAACTTGATTGTCCTTCCTCTCAATGAAAGCACCGAATTATAGCTCAACGGTAAATCACTAGTGATACTGTAGAGAGAAGAGAGAGTTGCAAGTTAGAAATAGAAAGTAATTTGATATTCATGAATTCAAAACTGTTTACATCTCCCCCAAGGGTACTTAAACTAATAATCAATGTTAGGTGCATTAAATGCATGTATACGTGCAAGCTGACCTATGAGCGATAGTCCTGCAGTGTTGTAAAGAACGATGTGTGGCGTTCGTTGACTAACTACCGAGTAGTTTTATTTTGTAGAGGGATGTGTCATAATATGATGTATAGTATGTGTGAACATAATGCTATATTAAAATAAAAAAGATTATATAAATATATTTGATAGATATTTTGTATGTCGGATAAGAAATTTATTGGTATAAAAAACAATTGACACTAAAACTTATTATGGCTATTACTAATAATAAGTAAAGCCATAAGTACTACTTCAGAATTAAAATATTTTACAATAGTACTACTTCAGAATTAAAATACTCCGGAGAACATGTAGGTCACACAAGCACAAAATAGATGAGTTGATCATATGTATGGTATTGTAGGCATGCCACTCGAGATCTGGGTCGCCGGGTTCTGGATCGACCCTACCAGTTCGGTCCGATCTTACAACATATGTCAGGGCGTGTGTGCGTGTGTCTAATGTGACATTTGGCCCATTTTTTATTTTTGGGGCTTGGAACTTGGAGTTTTGGATGTACCCTCGTGTTATCCATACCAGATTGCTTTATTGAGAGTTGGCCTAATTTTATTATAACTTCGTATATGATGGAATAGTATATACTCGTAAAAAGAAATTGAGGGTGGGGTTATGCCTTCAGTGACCCTAGGCCTGATGTGGTGCCGATTGTGCACCGCGCCCAAAGACTAAGGCTAGATGGCGGGTGGCCCAGTGTAAAGCGTTGTTGGTTGGATATGTCGGTTACTTGACGAGTTGTCGTTCTTCAATGTCGATGAGTCTAATAGTCGATCCTCCATAGTCTTTGATCGACTGCTCGCCGCTAGGATGCTCCTCTGTTCGGCGGTTCCAGTCTTCCAGACTTCCCGCCTTCCAGCGTTTGTAACTTTGTATGGTTGAAGTCCTCTAGTTAGCAATGTATTACTCCATATTTTGCTATTCTAGGACCATTGGGCCGAATAAAATTACAAGATTAAACATGAATAATCAGCCCACTCACTTGATAAAGACAAATTAGGAAAATTTTATTCACAACCCTCATTTTTCTATTTACAGCCACCCAAAAAAATTAAAATAACTCAAAGATCTATATCACCCCTATTACTTCTTATTTGATGTAATATTATTTCTTATTGGGCTTACTTGTTTTGTTATGCGCGTTGCGCGATAAAAAAATGCTCAATTTAAGCCTTATAACCATATTTTTGGGTTATTCTGTTTGGTGGTTTAACTGCGTTTTGTGTGTAGTCAGAAATTTAGATATGTAATTATCCACACTTGAACAAAACAAACATCACGTGTACTTTGGGTGAGCATGTGTGGCACAAAATATTCCCACAAAGAACACATAAATATAACCATTAACATATTGTTAATAAACATTTTCGAAAAGGAGAGATTGAAATTATGGGATTACAACAAGTTCTCAACATATGGGACTACCTCAATTTGAGATCTTTTTTTTTAAAATATCTCAATTTGAGATTCGAAACCAATAGTATCAAATATGGCGTGGTAAAAAATTAAAGAAACTGAAATTTATTGAATCTTTATTTATTGTTGGGATAAAATTAATATCAATATTAGTACTAAAAAGGATGTTTTTACTTGGACTGTAATTTGTCCTATATCAAACCAGACTAGATCTGACCAAACCAGACTAGATCTGACCAGACCAGATCAGACTTGGATAGTTATACAAAATTACAAATACAAAGAGACCAGACATTACCAGACCAAACTAGATCAGACCAACAAATTACAGTTTAAATAAAAAAATATTTTTAAGCATAACATAACATAACCATCCGAGAAGCAATATATTTCACCTCAGCGTCTGTTTGATCATTTCTCGAGCATGGGACGCAAGGCTCATCACTTCCTCTCTTCGTATGCTAGAATTTGTCTTCTTTTTAAATGTCTAAAATAATACTAAAAAAAGAGCTATAGACAAAAAAGAGACTCTTTTTTCACTTTCCAAAAAAGGGACCTAGAAGGGGATTAAGAATTTAAGACATACAAAGTAACAATAACAATACTAACGTGCTCCAGTAATCACTTTCCATTAGTGCTCCAAATCCGTTAGTGACCAAAACTCATTAGTGACCAAAAAAAATTCCGCCAAGTGACAAATGCCCGCCCGTCCAGTGACCAACGTCCGCCCGCACAGTTACAGTTACCCGACCCGTCCATTTACAGTTACCCAATCTGTTCAGTTACAGTTACCCGACCGTCCAGTTACAGTTATCCGACCCGTCCAGTTACAGTTACCGACCCGCCCAATTATAGTTACAGTTACATAACCCGTCCAGTTACAGTTACCAACTCGTCCACTTATAGTGACCAATCCAACCGTGACGAATATGACAGTGACCAAACCGATGTGACCAATCCAACCATGACCAATCCGATCGTGACCAATCCGACCGTGACCAACCCCATTAATGACCATGCCGTATTCAACTATTGACAAAGCGGCCACTGCCGCCCTGACCAAAGCTGCCTCGACCACCACCGCCCTCCGACCACTGCCCAACTCGGTGACAGCTGCCACGCACGTACACCCTCCTCAGCCCCCTGCCCCTGCCCCTCCCCTGCACCAAGCCCTTATCCAACGGCCGTTGCTCCCCAACCGCCCCTGACCATGCTCTACCAGCCCCACCCCTACACATCCCCATTCCCAACCACTGCAACCGCCCCCAACAGATCTGAAATCAAGTGGCCGAGCACGAAAATCGAGATCTAGATCCATTTGCGCGCGACGGAGATTAGACAGAGACAGAAATTAGACACGACTACAATGGAAGAAGAAAGAAGACGAAGATCGAAGGAGACGAACCGACGACGGAGGAGACAACCTTGCGAAGGAGGAAACGAATCGGACACGGAGGAGATGAATCGGCCAGGGAGGAGACGAACCAGAGACGAGGCAGCGGCTGAGGTCGCGCGGTGGAGATGTTGTGGCTATGGCGAGTCAGTTTGCAGCAGATGCGCTGGAGATGAGACGTTCGCATATGCGATGGAGAAGACGGGGATGTCCGCTGGAAGGAGATATCGTTGGTCCTATTTTTGTCTTTTAACGAAAGTGGTCCTATTTTGTCCCGTCAAAAGTCCATGGTCTTAGTTTTGCCATTCTTTCTTTTAAATGTTGGCTAACTGCCAGAAATAATATAAGCGACTTACCATTGCATAGCTATAACAATATACAAACCTGAAATTTGTCTTCCTCTCTACTCCCATTCACCTCCTTCTCTCTATGTATGTTTTTTTTGTACAAATAGAGTTATTCAACTATCCAAAAGAAAAGAAGACTTAAGTTCCAACTGTTAATAAATGTAAAGAACAAGACCAGCTTAAACTCCATGATTGAGAAGAGTATTTCATGAAATTACAGGTTTTATCTATTCTTTCCTCTAAGGAATAACACGGGCAGAAACATTGTCCACATAAAACCAACACACATAACCATCTTAACAAGACATGATTCACAATAGACAATCACTAACAAAGTATATGAAGCCTCAGTTAAAGTAGCCCACAGAATCAATAGAGCTTCATGGATATGATGAGGCATCAGTTAGAAATAATAATGAATATCAGAAGAAATTAAGCTTGATCGGAAGAAAATGGAACTTTACTTTTTCTTAGGTTTAGTAGAGTTTATGATAATTTGTAGCTCACGTGCAACAATTTATTTACTACTACAAAATATTTAAACATGAAACAAGCCACTCTTGATAAATTATGTAGCTTGGTCGTAATAGTAAAAAAAGGATGGGGAAAAATAATATGGAAAGATCATTTGACATAATATATGTATAAGTTTGTAAAGAGAAGAGTTATGTGGTGTGATTGATTATTATGCAGGTAAGCTTAATTATACAAAGACGAAGATATCTGTCGATTTTCAAATAAAGACACTCCTTGTATCATTGGTCTCAGTCATGTAATTCTAAGATTTGATAGCATGTCATATTACTTATTCTTAATTCTGAACAAAATAGTACATATTATTTCTCCTATTTCATCTATGTTGTTGCATCTTAAAGACCCATGTCCCTAGTTCCTACACAGATAATATATAAATAGTTTGTATATCTCATTTAAGCATATTTACAAACACCTAGTATGCGAATAACTTGTTTGTCTACCAAATTAAGTCCATACCGGCAGCGAATCCATCTTTGGTTGCAAACTACACAGGTAAACATGGATCACGCATTTAAATGAAAATTTAAATTAAATCATGGAAATAGAGAGATATTGACCAACCCATGGAATGAACTGAACACTCTCCTTTTGAGAAGCATGGCTCACTGTTTGCTAAGCGATTTCAGAGATGGAGTTGGGAGGTCAAGCTGTGGCTGCCATTTAGTGATCATCAATTATATAGGTTACAACTTACAATAAGCTGTTCTAGAATAATTACACTTAAGGAAAGAATAAAGGGAAAACTATCAAAAAAATGCTCTCTTAGTATGGTGAAAGCTGCAATTAAGCCCTTGTACTATATTATCACTCAATCAAACTCTTAAACTTTCATAAAACACCGAACATACCACTTTAGCCGGTTAGTAACCGGTTAACTAGTAATCAAGTAATGTAGCTGCACACGAGGTTTAATTTTTATAGGCTGTGAAACCATTTCTCATCCCCACACACCATTTCATCCAAAGAGGACCGCAGAGATGATGACACTGGGAAGTTAGTGGTCGTCGTTAACTCCTTCCCTTTCTCCCCGGGGAAGCACTATCTTCTACGATCTCTTCCGGCAGCAATCATATCTGATTGGAACCTTCATGCACCAGTGCTCCCACCGCCATATCATAGCAAAATGAGAAGAGTCATCTTCAAGATCGATGAGAGCTCCATCGAACTTCGAATCCTTGGATACCTCTATGTATCTTATCCTAAAATACATAACATGTATCTAATCATATCTCTATCAATATGCATACTATCTTAAAATACATAAGAGGTATCTAATCATATTTCTATTACTCTATTACCCTCTGCAAGCTCATGGAGGACTGCGAACATGAAGCTTGGAAGTGAGTAACTCAAACGTCATGAGCCAAACGACTTGGTAAAAAATGTCAGCAATCTGATCATGAGTACAATACGGTGACGATGAGACTAGGTTGCTTTCGCAGTTAGTGATGATGAGACAAGGTTAATTTTATGTTAGCAATTTAATCATAATCTTATGAATGGAGATGGTCTTATAATTATTTACCCTATCCTTCCTATTTAAAGGTCATGCTCCAAACATTTTTGTCCCAAAAGGCCCCACACTCAAGATTCAAGAAAGATGGTTCATAGCTGTTGTAATTTACCAAAAATTAAAATGTTGTACATTGGGTCAAAATGTCTGCATAGCTGATGATCAATAACTCACCAATGTTGCCATCTGCCAAGTAACACCAGTGCTGCTTTGAAAACCAAAAGACTGAATGCAATGGGTAAATTAAAACCTGTGCAAAAATGGATAAGATAAATAATGCGTAGTATGCTGTAATGATAATCCGGCCCCGTTTGGTAGCGCTATTATTGACTCATTTTGCTTGTATACAGAATCATAAGAACAATCATTCTTTTGAGCTACTTCTTTGGCTGAAACGGATGTTACAGAAGTACTAACCACTTCACCTTTCAGAAGTTCATTTCAGCCAACTCTGAAAAAAAAGGCTTTAAGATATAAAATTTAAAGCTTAAAGTGAGGCATACATCAATGGGAAATGTTAGAAGTACAAAGATACAAACTACGGGTGCATTCGAGCCGAGTCAAGCATAAGTAACACTGTACGTGAGCTTAAAATTTATCTCTAATATATATATATATATATATTACACAATACTGGATGAAGCTTATCGAACTTTCGAGTTGGGCTTTGTCTTAAACAAGCTCGAACTCAACTTGAAAATATATACAAGTAGCTTGAGCTCGAGTCAAGTTTTTTTCGAGTCAAGTACTTATTGAATCATTGACCAACTAGCTTGTGAGCTACTTGTTTACTGCTTCAATCTTTTGCGCCTATAATACAAACAAATGATGTGGCTCATATTATCATCATTGATGTAAGTGTGAAAACTAGGATGTTGTGATGACAATACGACATGTCTCTTTTGTAACACTTTATGCAAGTGTTTGTTCTTGGAGCATACCTCACACATCAGTACTGGCCTATGAACCAATAAATTACATCTTTACTCTGCACCCTGCTGAAGTATTGGGCCACAACGTTAAGTCATACTCCAAGAAATGGAAAAAAAACTTTCTATGCAAATCAGGATTTCAGTGATTTCTCACCTTTTCAACCTGCATGATCAGTCCAAGTTGCTTGATTTGCATGTAGAGTTACTATAACATGCACAATATAGTCATATATAAAAGCAATTTCAGGAAACAAACTACAAGAACACATAAGCTTGCCTAATTCAATGCATAGGCAAATAGAATATTATTGATCATCCAAAATCAGTACCATTAAGTATTGCAAGTTACAATGTGCTAGTCCGCACAAAACTCTCAAACTTGCTAACATATAAATTCTACAATTCTTCCTAAATCTCTAAAGGATGATTCAGGAAGATTACAAACCCCATGCCTGAGAATTGAATAGTACAATCAGCAGGAAACCCAATTCTTGTGAGTGCTGATGAGAGCTGAAAGAAGCCCAGCTGATGAGAGTATCAGCTGCCCAGAAAACAATCCACTGCCATCTCTAATATCAGCTAAAGCCATTAAAGCATCAGCAAAATCTTGCAAAATGGACAGCCTCTTCATCATCTTCTTCTCTCTCAACTTCCTTAGCCTCTCCCCCTCCTCTACACACGCAATACCCCTAACCACCGCAATCTCAATACTCGAAACCAAACAAGCCTCGTCCTCAGCAATCCTCTGTAGCTCCCTCACCTTCAAGCTCACACTGCCAACGTAGCCTACAAGCTCACACCAGGCGCTAATTTTCTGCAACCGATTCAGATGTTTCTTGTCGATCAGCCCAGATTTTCCCAGCCAAACAAACTGTTCGACGAAGTAGTATAACCCCTCTCCCCCATAGGCGATAATGGAGAGGAGGATATGATCGGGGGAGGCACGGAGGGAGTTGACGTCTTGCACGAATTTCCCGAGGCGGAAAGCTTTCCGGCTGATGCCAACGCTGGATTCGAAGGACTTGAGACGGTGGGTGAGGGGAGCACCGGGAGGGAGGAGGGAGGAGGCGAGGATGATCTTGGTGGCGTAGCGAGAGATTTTCAGCAGCTTGTCGACGCCGTCTCGCTTCGATAGGTAGGCCTCGAGGTGGATGAGGAAGTCGCGGTTCTTCTTCGCGGCGCAATTAGGAGTCGCCGGGTTCAGGGGAGCTGCAAGTGCTGTGGATTTAGGTTCCATGAGGCTGTAATTCTTTTTCAGGCAACCGTCGCCTTGGGGACTTTCATTGACGTTCTTCCTCTCCCTCGGGTTTTCTGTGCCCAACCACCGCAAGCCAATACTTCCAGGAAATACATTCTTTATGCTGCGGTGTTAACCAATCTTTCTGTTTCTAAAAAAAACTTATTCTAAATTATAGCACTAGAATCAATTCTGCATTTTCACTCAAACACCCCTATATGCATATTTTCTATTTGTTTTAATTTGTGATTTTCTTTTATTGGTAAGCATTTTATTATTTCTTCCAGTTCCAGATTTCCTCTCAAATGAACTTTACTTAATACGTTTATATTGGATAAAACTGTCAAGTAAACGTATCAAACAAACATCTATATTACGGAGTATATACTATAGTCAATTCTGCATTTATAGTTTTACTCTCAAACCAAACGATAAAAGCATGATATCCCTGAAGACCGCCATAACCGGCCGGACAAAATTTTAATCATAGATTACTAGTATTTGACCGTGTATTGCATAAAATAATAATATTATAAATCTCAACATCTAAATCTAATTAAAGGTTGTATTATAATTTAACATAGAATGAGAGTAACCATTAGTAAATATATTATATAAATTTTTTGAAGTTTAATAAGCACACAATTTTACAAATTATTGAAGACTTGTTTGTAGACTACATTTTTGCGGTTTTTTCTGATTTCCCTCGTCGTTGCATATCACGAACGTCAATCCATACAGACTCGTCGCCCTCGAAACTGCTACATATAACTGTCCATGTGCAAAAAATGAACGTCGTAGAAAAACACCCACATTTTCTAACGATTGTCTTTGGCTCTTGTTCATCGTCATTGTAGAGGGAATTGCCTATGCATAAATGTGAAAGGTAGCCTCATATCTGTCGGGGTTAGACTAATCATGGGGATAAGCAATTTCTCACCTGCGTTATTTCCAAACATCATATGTGCCTCAATAATATATTCACCAAGTTTCGTCACTAAAAGTCGGGTACCATTGCATAAGCTAGCCGAATGATCTATATTTCTCATGAGCATCACCAGTACGCCAACTTTTAGCTTCAACTCGTGACTTGAAACACCAGAACATTTTATGTTGTTAAGGAACTCGAGGGGATGAATTTCCTAAAGGAGCTCATTGTCTGAGATTGAGGAACACGCTAAATCTGAACTGAAATATGTCTTTTTCTCTTATCTATTATGCAACAACATGAAATCATCGACCTTGTCTACCTCATCAATTGTCGATGCAAGAATCACTCTCCCTTTAAGATATGAGATCATGCTTATGTTCTTCAAAAATAGTATAAGTAGTGTTGACAGTGGATTCAATGGGGTCAGACATTACTGGAACATGAAAATCTTCTCTTATATCAATTTTTTATTCAATGGTGTTAATGTTAATACTCTTAAACACTCAAAATAACAGCCACTAAATACGGCACATGAATAATAATATGTCCTAACTAATTGTATGATCGCCATCACTATGTTAATATACCTCTTTTATATTCTCACTCACATTACATGGTGATGGTGATCATGACAAAAAAAATATAATAACCCATCTATTAGTACTAAAAATCGAAGTGTAATAATTGACGCTCATAAAATGTCAAATGAAATTAGATGGTATTGAGAAGTATAACATCAAAATTGTTTGAAACAATACGTGAATGAAAGTCTAAAAGGCAATCCCGAATCTAAAAAGCATATAGTAATTCAATATTATGACTTATTTTATCTTCACGGGCTTAAGTTTCTTGTTGTTTGAGCCCTGTGTTGAGCCGTTGGCATCACCAATGACTGCTTCTTCTAATTCTTGATAGATTCCAGTTGATTTTGGAGTTTCTTTCCCATCAGTTTTGGTGTCTGAAATAACCTGCAATAACATTTTTGTCCAACCAAAAAAGTAAGAGTGGCGCCCATCCTATTTGGTAACATACACATTAAATAATTGTTGTTTGCAAGGTGCACCAATAGATTTACTTTAGCTAAATTGTTACTGAATACAACTCAACAATTAGCCCAACATCCGCTCATACACTGCACTCCCAATTTGGTTCTTGACAGTCTGTTAGGTAACACTAAAATCAGTTGAATCGGTCGATTCTGTTGAAATTTATGAATTTTTAACTTAAATGGTTGTATTGGCTGATTCTGATAATCTATAAAAAAGGAAATTTAAAATATATTTTATTAATAAAATAAAGATAAAATTATATGTAAAAATAGTTAAAATGGTTCTCTACTTTTTTATTGTAAAAATTATATGTAAAAAATTATACAACCAAAAAATTAATTTCAACCTTACTTTTTTATTATTATACATTTCAACACATGAAATAAAAAATTACACATTAATGAAAAAAAGTTGGGGACAAATCTCGTAAAATATCAGATGGGAGGGTCTAGTAAAGACTAAAGACCGAAGTTATCTCGGTGAGACAGTGTTGAAGAAATTGTGCTTTCTCCCACTTTGGGCAACCGCTTTAAGCACAAAGGGAGCATTTCTTATGCATCTCTGAGTAAGGCTGTCCTTGGATCATAATTACGTCCGGACGAAGGGAGTATTTTTTACCAGTTCTATCGATTTCTACGCTCCAAAAGTCTGCTTCCCAAGAGATTCGGAATCGCCGGCGCCAAAGCGAGCTGCTGAACTATGAAGATTTGTGTGAAGACTTTGAAAGGGGCTCAATTCACGATCGATGTTAAACCTGACGACACCGTAAGAACTCATCCTCTCGGTCGCTCTATATAATCTCATGGGTATATATATCGGTGATTTTTTGCATCTTAGCTTTCATTGGTCTATAAACTTATCGGTTTGTACAGTCTTTCTCGTTGACAGACTTAAGTTAGGGTTCTGAGCCGTAGCCGTGATGATCGCTCTAGGTTTAAATGAAGTGTTTCGATATGACCGATTATTTAATCATTGAGTATAATCGTAATAATGCGCATGCGGAAACTCATCCATTGATCTACATTATTCAAATGGGGAGTATGTATCTAATGATCATGCATTTAGTTTAAGTGAAGATATGTCGCAAACCTATCAAGCCATCAGGCTGTTGACGCCAAATGAATTGCATGTATCGCCCTCAGCTACATGGAGAGATGTGAGTTAGTGAGTATGTGACATGTGTGATACTCTTCGCCTGCTGTATCACACTACTGCCAATGTGACCTTGGCAGGGAGCTGAATTTCTTATATTGTCTTTTGAAACTTCATGGATCCACTGCTGGAAATTAGTAGCAGCAAGTGTGCAATAGTGGAATGATGCGATCATCTGGTGCTGAAATTTGGGGACGTTTAAACCATTTTTTGTAGAATTGCTGTTTCACTTTGCATGTGTGGTTCCAGATTTGTTTTCCTACATAGGATATTAAATACTGATTTTGCGCTTGGTGTATTTGGCATGTTTCTAAGCTACTGAAAGAAGAGCGTCACTTTGCAGTTTCCAAACTTCTTTAACAGCAATACAACACAAGCATCTATTAAGAAATCCTATTTTGATGTTGTCGCTGATATAGTTATGAACAATTCAGGTTTCTAATGTGAAGAAAAACATCGAAACTGTTAAGGGTTCAGACGTTTACCCTGCTGCACAGCAGATGCTTATCCATCAGGGAAAAGTTCTGAAGGACACAACAACAGTGGAAGAAAATAAAGTTGCTGAAAATAGTTTTGTTGTAATTATGCTTACCAAGGTACCATTTCTAAGAATTTGAATAAATGCATTTATAATTTTGAACTGATGTGTTGGCAGTGAATTGCATGTATTTGTTTGATAGAGACCTATTAAAATTAGATCACTTTTTCTACATGCACACTTCTCTTCTGGAACTAGATTCATTCTTATTCCTTAACATTAAATATTTATATTTGAGTAGTTATAGTTAATAAAAATAATTTTTCTTCATCGTTTATTGTAGAATAAGACCCCAGCAGGTGAGGCTTCATCAACACAATCAGCACCTTTAATTACGGTGAGAATGTAGCTACTCTTTTTTATTTCATTTACTTCCTGTCATTACCTTTTACATGACTGAAATGATCTAGGATGTGTGTGTGTGTGTGTGTGTGTGTGTACGATCTGGTTGTATTAATTAAAATGTTGCATTACCTGCTCAAATAGTTTAGCTGACTGGGATTGTTTTCTGTCTAGGCCGAACCTGTAGCAACTTCCACAGGACAATCAACACAGACAGTAACAGCACAACCATCTACTGCCTCTATTGTCGTGACGTGAGATCTCAATCATCACATACTATGTCATGATTAGTTTGTAATTCTTCTGATATGATTTTTTGCCACTGTGATGTGCAGTCCACACCCTGCATCTGGATCTGCCCCTTCTCATCCTCCCGCCCCAGCTTCTGCTGTGTGAGAAATTATCCCACATCTGTTTTGATAAATGTGTTTGCAGAAATAAATCTGTAACTTTCTTGGCTTCCTATGAAAATTGTTTTTTATTGGTTTTTTTGTCAGTTCTGTGTCAGGTGTCTATGATCAAGCAGCATCACACATTGTGGCCGAAAGCAACTTTGAGACCACAATTCAACAAATTCTTGATATGGGTGGGGGAAGTTGGGACAGGGAGACAGTCATCCTTGCTTTGCGTGCTGCATATAACAATCCCGAGAGAGCTGTTGATTACTTGTATTCGGTGAGTTTAGTGTTTAAGATATGTATTGAAGTATTAAGCAAAAGAACTGAAATGGTGGGAACTAACATCCCTTTTTCTTTTTTATACTCCTGCATTAACTTGCATATATGCTGATTATGTTGATATAAGAGTATCACAAGTATTTCTGACTTTTCATGCATGTTTTTCTAATTCTCTATCTCTGAGTTGTTTACGGGAGCATCGGGCTTGAGAGTTAATTCTCTTTTTGTTGCAGAAGTTTTAAAAAAACTTTTATATGTTTGTGCGTTTTGAGATGTTAAAAAAAACTAATTAATACATTAAAAAAAGTTTTAAATGTTTTTATAGTTTACCCCCGAGCTCCTTTTCCTTTTACCATGAACTTTTTTCCCAGAAGTGCTCACTATCTTTCTCTTCGGTACAGTCTATTCTTTTCCATTCTAATTTCCTTTTCTTAATATGAGTGTTGAATTAACTTCAGGGTATACCTGAACAAGTTGGAGTTGAAGATGCAGAACAAACTTCCACTACTCCTCCTGGTGGTCAAACCATGGACCCTCTAAATGTGGCATCTCAACAAACAATAGCTTCCACTGGCCCAAATGCCAGTCCTTTAGATCTCTTTCCACAGGTAGTTATATTCTGCTGACAGCTACTTTAATATAAAACCGCTATTACTCATTAAACCCCACTTACTGTATATTCAAAGAATATTGGTTTCTGATCAGGGCCTTCCAAGTATGGCATCTAATGCAAATGCTGGTAATTTGGATTTTCTACGCAACAGTCAAGAGGTATGTAAAACTTATTACTTCTTGGAAATTGTTATATGTAGCGCTGGGGCTTCTTATATAAATATATATAGGATAGGCTTGTTGCGTCTGTGAGTGTGTTTGTTTATACACGCACACAGACAAAGATGTAGACTTAATCTCAAGTCTCAACCCTTAGATTCAAGATCAAATGGTTATCATCATTTCTATTTTTACTTGAAATCTGCACTAAAACCCGCTCTCATTTAATTTTAATTATAAAAAGAGTAGTTGTGATTACTCTTTTCTTCTGAACACAGTTCCAAACGCTTAGATCCATAGTGCAAGCTAGTCCTGAAACGTTGCAGGTATTTGTCCTACTTATCTTTCATTAATTTTTCAAGTCTCTAATTTTGGAGAGTATCAATCAAAGTTTTGGATAAATGATTTTTTTATGTAGCCGATGCTTCAAGAGTTGGGAAAGCAAAACCCTCAGCTTGTTCAGCTTATTCAAGAACATCAGGCTGACTTCCTGCGCCTCATCAATGAACCTGTTGAAGAATCAGATGACGAAGGGTGAGCACATTACTGCAGTGTTTCCTAACATTTAATTTCCTAACATTGGTTAAATCTTATTTAAACTCTTTTTTTAATAATTTATTTAGGGGTAATTTGAGTTTGCACCCCATATTATTGTCTAAATTGGACTTTGCACCCCATTTTTAATTATCTTTGTTTTTGCACCCCAACTCCATATGAAAAGGCAAAAATGCCCCTCCATAAACAGTTTTGTTGGCCTTCAACATATTCCAGATCGAGGACATTTTTGTCTTTTCATATGGGGTTGGGTGCAAAAACAAAGATTTTTTTAAAACGGGGTGCAAAGTTCAATTTAGACAATAATATGGGGTGCAAACTCAAATTACCCCTAACTTGTATATGTAGTATATATACCCCGAACATTATATAAAAAATTGTGTGAGGTAAGTACCCCTAACTTGTATATGTAGTATATATACCCCGAACATTATATAAAAAGTTGTCATAGCACCATGAATTATGCTAAATGTGTGACATTTGTGAAAGAGAAAAACATTTGGTCATTGTGTTAATATGACTTTTTATATAAAGTTCAGGATATTTATATTACATATGCAAGTTTGGGGTGTTTACCTCACACCCCTTCAAAGTTTGGGATATTAGAATTATTTTTCTCTTCATTTATTTATTTATTTATTTATTTATTTATTTATTTATTTATTTATTTATTTATTTATTTATTTATTTATTTATTTATTTATTTATTTATTTATTTATTTATTTATTTATTTATTTATTTATTTATTTATTTATTTATTTATTTATTTATTTATTTATTTATTTATTTATTTATTTATTTATTTATTTATTTATTTATTTATTTATTTATTTATTTATTTATTTATTTATTTATTTATTTATTTATTTATTTATTTATTTATTTATTTATTTATTTATTTATTTATTTATTTATTTATTTATTTATTTATTTATTTATTTATTTATTTATTTATTTATTTATTTATTTATTTATTTATTTATTTATTTATTTATTTATTTATTTATTTATTTATTTATTTATTTATTTATTTATTTATTTATTTATTTATTTATTTATTTATTTATTTATTTATTTATTTATTTATTTATTTATTTATTTATTTATTTATTTATTTATTTATTTATTTATTTATTTATTTATTTATTTATTTATTTATTTATTTATTTATTTATTTATTTATTTATTTATTTATTTATTTATTTATTTATTTATTTATAGTGACTCTGTATTAATTAATTCATTTATATATGTATGCATGTATTTATTATATATTTTTAGCTCTCTTAAGAAGATAGTTGTAATTCTGTAACTCGTATATTGGGCCCATGCCTCAATCCCTTTTTCTCTGCTAAAACACAATATGTTAGGAACACATTGGATATCCTGACTGACTCAACGTCAGAAGCTGTCACTGTCACTGCTGAAGAGCGGGAGGCAATTGAACGCGTAAGCATCAGTCTTTCTTCTATCCTTTTTCTCTGTTTCACCTGGACTTGTCTTTTGCCTGCAGGTTACTATGGATGTTTTCAGTTTTCATGTCTGATTTGGTCTGAGGGGGCTAATATGTGTTATTTTAGTTTGGTTTGGTTAGGTTCTGGTCTTTGTTAATGTTTGTTTGGGTTTAAGTCTCTTCTGGTTTAATCTGATTTGGTTTGCTGACTCTGCCCTGATGTTAGATTGTAATTACTCCACATGAAAGCATCTTTTTATCTACTTCCCCCAATGTTGGCATTTCATAAGCTCAGTTTTTCTCTAGAAAAATCTTGGGACAAGCATTGACAATAATTTAGTATCGAAAATCTCATTGCACACTATTACAATTACAGTTATATATGCTGTGACCCATGGTTAAATAAGGCTCTTACAGGGCGAGTTTTAAGGCGCGCCTCAAGTTGATGAGGCGTACAAAGAAGGTTTTGATGCTTAGGTTTTTTCTTTGCCTGACGAGAGGCTTTCGCCTCAAAAGTTAAGTGTATGCCCTAAGGCGCATCTTGAGGCGTTTTTCCTTTGCTTCCATTTTTTTAATGTGCTTGTAGCTTAAACGTGTGTCTGCGCTAAACCCTAACATGTACTTTCTATTAAGCATTCTACTTGTCGTTAAAATCTATTCATACTTCTGCACAAAGAAGCAGATGGGTAACCAAGGAAAAAACAAGTAATGGAGGTAAATGATGATGAAGAAAAAAAATAAGGATTTTGATAGTGATGATGGATGGGATGACGGTGACAAGGCTATAAGATATAACGATTCTTCCAAAGACTTCCAGTCATGATGATTAAGCTTCAAGAGTTCTAAATTATCATCTGTGTAATGTGTCTGTTTTGTGTTTGAATTTTCATTTTGATTTATACTTCCTCCGTCCCTTAAAACTTTGTCATGTTTGACCGGCACAGGGATTAATAAAGTAAAAAATTGTGGTTGAGGTTTGTGTTGAGGAGAGAGAATTAATTAGAACCACAAATTTTTACTCAAAAGAGAAAATGGCGAAGTTAGTGGAACAACCAAAAAAAGAAAGTTGGCAAAATTTCAAGGGACAAAGGGAGTAATTTTTTATGATGCGATCATATATGTGTTTGTGTTTGAGAGTCTCTAGGTTTTTTATTATGCATATCTACAGTTGGTTATTACTAGTTTAAGTTTTAACTATGTTAAGTTTTACTTGTTGGTAAATTTTGTGGCTTACGCCTCAATACGTGGACTAGCCTTTTTAAACCTTACTATCATCCTTTTGATGGCGTTTGTAGAAACCTCTGATCATTTGGTAATTCGAGTATTTGACCAAACTTCATGGTAGATGCAGTTTACCCACATCCCGCCTAACACATTGTAGGGCACTGCATAAAAATGTATTATAAGACAATATGTGAGACTGTCACTTCAAAAACATCTGCAGTCTATTGATGGACCTCATACTCTCTACTCCATATGTCTTATTAGTAGTGACTTTTGGTGATCTGGTTTTGTCGACAGCTTGAAGCCATGGGGTTCGATCAAGCTTTGGTATTGGAAGTTTTCTTCGCATGCAACAAAAATGAGGAGCTGGCAGCGAACTATCTTCTAGACCACATGAATGAGTTTGATGAATAGCCAGACTGGGAAGTTAGGAACGGCTGCTACTCGATGTTCTTCTTACACAGTTACACCTTTCTCCCCTCCCCTCTTTTAAAAACCTTGCTGGGCTTTGACATGTGTGGATAAGATGCTCTCTTGTACGTCAACAAATGGTTCTCCAGCTGTGTCCAGCACGAGTTTGTAATTACTGTTAACGTAACTTTAACCCACTCCATGTCACTGCAAATCCAGTACTAAATATATTTTTAAAGATTTATTATAACATATTCACATGTGCAAATGATAACCCAGTAACACCTGCTTCTTGTTTAAGAAAGCCGTAGGATGTGTTATTATAATTATATGGATAATTAATACGAAGTATGTAAAATTCTAGTTCCGTATAAGTGTATAACATATGTAAATGTAATACTTCCTTCCGTAGTTAGTAGTCTAACAAATTTGAGAACCCATTAGGATTTAGGGCTTGGGAGTCGTTAGGAATAAATGGTTGAAAAGAAAAGCATTTGGTAAAATCAATTGAAGCCGAATGAGACAATAAGTCAATACATTTGATTTCCTTAGATTGTTCTTCTGATAGAGGTAAATAACACATTTCTAGTTTTTACCGAACATCGGAAAATAGTTTCCTGAGAGTAGTCATGGACCCGGGCCGGGCTTTTTTTTGGGAAGGAAGGCCCGGGACCGGCCCGGGTAGCCACCGGGTCCGGGCCGGGACGGGCCTCCGGTTCGGTCATAATTTTTTTTTTTTTTTTTTTCCTAACCCCCCCACTCACCCCCCACCCCAAACCCCCAAACCCCTCCTAACCATCAAGCCCAACCCGGCTAACCCCAAAAAATGAAAAAAAAAAAAAAAAATCAATTCGGCCCGGGCCCGACCCGGCCGGGCCGGTTCGCCAAATACAAGGCCCGAGCCTGGACCCGCCCCCCCCCCCACCGGGCCTAGGCCCGATCCGGACCCGAGAACCGGGCCGGTTCCGGGCCAGGCGGCCCGAACCGGGTCCATGCCTACCTGAGAGTTGTTTCATTTCCATTTTGGATACAAACATAACTTAAATAGCAAATTAGAAATAATTTTTTGAAAAAATGAAACTTATTTACATAAATAGTACTCCGTACGTAGTAACATCCAAGTCTTAGTCCAAAGATTTTGGGGTCAGCAGTCAGCTAACATGAATCTATACATGATATTGGAACAAAAAAGAAATCATATTTTGATTAATGTGATGTGACTAAGTGATACTGTTGGAAGTCATTTGTCTACTAGACGTGAGTATTCAAAAATGACTAGAACATGACTAGAACATCCTCCTTTATCCTGATTTGGGTCGGACATGATATAAAAAATGGTCTCATGTGTAAAAACGTGACTAATGATGATTACAATATAATCTCATAATCGTTTAAGTGTAAAAGTTGAACATAAGTTACTACAATTATGTTACTATTCTAGTCATTAATTACATTTATGTAAACTATATTTATTTTAGTCATGCATATGTAATTAGCGATGTTTACAAGAGGTGTAGACGTAATTGGGTAGTCATCTAAAAATTGAACGTATGTAATGAAGGATTTCTTTTCCCATAACATACCTCGTGTATAGTATGCGTGTGAGTGGTCTAAGTGAACCACTTTTCACATTTAAACCCCCCTTATGGGAGGTTGTGACTTTTGAGTTCAAATCATCAAAGAAGTAATTGTGAGAGAAAATTCTGAGAATCTGAGATGAAGACCCCCTAGCTCCTAGAGTTAGCTTGAATGATCGCACAATTAGTGATTCGTCTCATCTCAAGTGGCAATGTGAAAATCAACTTCTTGCTAGGAGTTTAATGAATAATGATGCTTGATCAATCAGTATCGATTTTCTTGGCAAGTATGTTGAGAACTCTAAGACACGCGTAATCAATCAATTACGAGTACTTACTCATGTGCGGTGGTGTATAGATTTCAATCGGATGATGGATTGTTCGAGGTATTTAAATTTATCTTTTCTCAAAGATTTGAACACAAAGAATTGGTGTTGCATAGTTCGGATATTCCCGCTTCCCCTGAGTCCCTGACACAGTCCCTTGTACCTAGGGATGGACCCGGGCCGGGCCCGGCCGGGCTTTTTTTTTGGGAAGGAAGGTAGCCACCGGGTCCGGTCCGGGCCAAGCCGGGCTTCCGGTTTGGTCATTTTTTTTTGCTTTCCTAACCCCCCCTCACCCCCCAAACCCCTCCTAACCATCAAGCCCAACCCGGGTAACCCCAAAAATGAAAAAAAAAATGAAAAAAAATTAATTCGGCCCGGACCCGGGCCCGGCCCGGCTGGGCCAGTTCGCCAAATACAAGGCCCGAGCCCGGACCCGCCCCCCCCACCGGGACTAGGCCCGACCCGGACCCGGACCCGAGAACCGGGCCGGTTCCGGGCCCACACAGTAGTAGGCCGGGCCGGTCTTGGGCCGGGCGGCCCAAACCGGGTCCATGCCTACTTGTACCCTTCAAGATTTTTCATGTTTCATTTTCTTTTGAATCTACAGTCATCTATTTTCATGTTTCATTTTCTTTTGAATTTTTAATTCATCCCTTTCCCTCAGTATCACGTTGGGCTTGGCCAGCAAAAGGGCAAAAATAAGGCCAAATACCGAAAATCACCAACTAATTTTAGGTGTGCCAAAATTTTAGTATACAAATATACGACCTTTACTGTTAGCTTAAATCTTCTTTTTGGGAGAGTTTATTGTTGCCAACTAAATAGTTCGTCGACTAGAGGTTTAAAGCTAGTATAAAGAAAGAAGGAAAAAATTGTCACTGGAGGGAGATGGAAGAAACCCTGAAGCAGCAGACTAAGAAAAGCAAAGAGAAAAGGTCAGAAAAGGAATGGAAAATAAAATTGGGAGGATAATAAAAATAAATGCCACGTTACCACATAAGTAAAAAAAACAGCTAGAAGCCTAGAACAAGTCACATTCAGGTCATGGTTTTACTGATAATTTTCCATGAGTAGATTGATCATTGATGTATATGACATCTATTATTTAAGTACACACTTAAGTGATGATTTTGAGGGAATAGAACAACTTATTTGATCCTTTTCCCTTAAAATATTTAATAACAACAGAACAAATAGTTTAAATTAATAGTACCTGACGCAATGCAGGAATGATTACAAGTGGACCAGCCACACACACTTCATAAGAAAAAGTCATCGAGAGAGTTGAACGGTTGACATTCTTACAAATAATAACAATTCACCCAAAGAAAGCCATATGCGCGGACACAATCTGCAGGGTCTCATTTATGCATGAAACTGAAGGGAGGGTGAGAGAGAGGTGCATTGAATCTATATTTTAGAGAAACTATCACATGGCAAAGTTTTTTTTCCTCTGAACCCTAGAGGCTACGGGGAAAGTATGTCTGTCCAACGTAGCCTCCCGACATCGCCCTTCTCACATTGGATTCAAACAACTTCGGGTTGTCCCTCAGCACCACGGCTGCATCTGGATTGAGAGGATCATCATGGTTTGGTTCCTGAATCATATTCAACCATCACCACAAGTCCACAACAAACTTTTGTTCAGTTGCAAATGATAAATATCTAGTTTTGGTCCTATGACTTGCATTTTTTCCATTATAAGTACATGACTATTAAATTGCTTCTTTTAGGGACTGCTTGGTGGAGAAATGGGAATGGAAGTCAATGAGTCATAAACTCATAATGGGGGTATGAAAAGTCATTTGGTAATGTTTATTGTTGCCAACTAAATGGGGAACACTAGTAGGGGTATAAACACTAGCTTTAAATCTCTAATCGACAAACTATTTAGTTGGCAACAATAAACTCTTTTGATCACTTATCAGGCCGACTTTTTCTTGTTTTTTTGTCAAATAAGCGATTAGAAGGATTTTTCCATCATTTGCAATGGAGCCAAAGATCCACCGTTTTTTGGCTTGGGAATATGATGGAATAAAGCAAAATGACTCACTAACTGTCTGCGCTTCTTTCTTATGAAGCAGCAGTCAGTCCATGCAATCTTTGACGTGATTTTCACCATGGGTCATCCGGAAACAGTCTCATGGTGCTTTAGTACAGGGGTAAGGCTGCATACATCCGATCCCCCCTTACCTCACCGTAGGTGGGAGCCTTTACGGCACTGGGGTAATGATGATGAATGATGATGATGAAGCGATTAGAAGGATTGGAAGTAGCAAACTATATACTCCGTACGACATATGGACTGAAAATAACAAAGAAAAAGACCAAGAGTGAAAATGACCTAATAGTGATCATTTCACCAATAATGAAATATTTTCTTTGACAAGGGTTAGAAAGAGTCACAACTAACATGATGACCTTACCGTGAGGAGATGATACAGCCCATAAATTATTGTGTTAATGTTCAACACCGGTTTCCAGTCTTCTCGGAGAATGTTAAGACACACATTTCCCTCCAAGTCAATGTTTGGGTGGTAAACCTGAAGTACCATTAAGAGTAATGATTAACAGGAAGCATATAATATAAAGTATTATAATAAATTCATAAGTCATAACTAGAGCGCACCTTTGTCTTGCATTTGACCTTTGGGGCTTCATGAGGGTATACAGATGATATTTGGAAGGAGAATATGAACTTTCCACCTCTGAAAACATTGAATCTTATTAATAATAAAATAAAATACAATGGGAGATTCTGCTTCCCAATTCTTGACCTAATAGATATGAGAAAATAGATGAAATACTTACAAGTAGTACCCCTCATCAGGCCTAATGGTAACCTCAAAATTCATCAAATCATCTTTTCCATTAGGGAATGCTATACTACATGTCTCTGGTAGATTTAACTCACTTATATCTGCATAAAGTCAAAAAATGTTAAAACACTTGTAGCTAGAATTGAAAAAGCAGAGTACCAGAAATATTTGTCAAAAATTATAAAATGCATGTACGTGATTAGGAAATGCTATACTACATGTCTCTGGTAGAATTAACACACTTATATCTGCATAAAGTTAAAAATGTTAAAACGCTTATACCTGGTAATATTGAAAAAGCAGAGTACCAGAGACATTTGTAAAAAATTTATGAAATGCATGTACATGATTATCTGAATATCACTACAGAATTTACAGATCCATAGTAACCCATTTTTTATCCACGTCCACGAACATCTACAAGTGCCATGCCATTTATATTCACGGAATTTAAGTATTCAGACAATTGTTTAATAATTGCAGAAGAAAAAAAAATCAAATCCTTATGACATACTTCCTCCACCCCGCTGAGATTGTGCCATCTTTCCTTTTCGATCCATCCCACTAAGATTGTCTCATACCAGATTTGATAAAGTTCATGTGGTTCTAACTCATTCTTATTTTTTTTCTTACTTTATGAATTCAATAAACCACATAAACCCATTTTTCTTAATAAGCTGACCATATCCTCATGTCACAATGTTAGTGACATTGAAGTAGTACTTGTTCACTTTCTCACTAAGTGAATGATGAGTTCAAGTCTTCAATGGCCCTTTACAGAATTGGTGTAAATAACAGAGATAAATTAAAGTCCTACAACAGAGCGTGAAACTAAGAAAGAAAAGGGACGTAATGACTAAAAACAGGACCATTACCGAGATAGGGATTGATAATAAAAAAATTGCAGACTGTAGGTTCGATAAAAGAGTGATTACAAGTATCAATATATACACTTAATCACATCTCACAAGAAAGGCTGAAAATAAAAATAGTGGACAAGGGGAAACTTTGAAATGAATTACCTTTGTGAAGTCGCAGTTCTCCTGCACTTTGCTTCTTCACCGGGGGCTTTCCATTTGCATTTTCAGCAAGCTCTCTCTGTTTTTCCTTCACCTTAAACAACTTAATCATGGTATCTGAAAGTGAAAGAGATGGTATGCAATCAATTAAATATTTTCTCTCAATATAAAAGAACTGCAGTTTTGGCATGCAACAATATAAGCTTTCAATGTCACCACCACATAAATAACACAATCAAGAAAGTTCAAGAAAGAAGGAATCAACTTCATAGCCCAGAAATATCAACCCAAATGAGATTGAAGGAATTAGAAACGTCAATATGTATAAACGCACAAACACTAAATCTAAAAGCAATCAGAAACGTCATTCCCTTCCAATGACAAATGGAAATGGCCTGTCCATGAAAATTCAACAACCAACATCCAGAGGTTCCAATCGTACAGCTACATCTAGAAAATATCAGCTTCAATGCACACCCCATGCCTCAGAAAAAGAAATACCAATTCCTTGCAGAGGTAGGTTTATGAAACAGAAAGAACATAAAGGTGGACATCCTATGAGAATTCAGCTATCTTATTCAAACATGAACCTCCAGATGGGTATCAAATAACTCATCAAGGAGTCTATATGTTAGTATATAAAAGCAAAAGAAACTTCCTATAGTGTACCTGTCTAAAGAGCTCTACCAGGAATAAATACACCTTGTAAAAGAGAAAAAATTCCACAAAAGTATGATTTATAACGTAAAACAAAAGGCCCCATTCTGTGAGATATCAGACAGCTACTTCTCGATCCATGTACTTCAGTACTTAGCTATGATATCACAATTCACAAAGGAACTAACACACCATAAACGTCCCTACAAATAATAGCAAGGTTTCACCTTATAGTGAAATTTAAAAGTCTTATCAAACAACACAAAAGCACAAAACACTTTAAACCAGCTAATCTAAAGAAGTCCAAACGATACATACAAACAGCTTATATGAATTAATTACACTATTTGAAAGAGTCTAAAAAGTATAAAAATGCTATATTTGTTCAGTAAACACATGGGGAGTAAAATCCCACAATAAGTCAAAAATCCACTTCGATTCTAAGTATAACCCTTAAATTAGAAACGGATAAAAAGGGTGGAGAGGTTATATACAAAAAAGGTGAATTTTACCTTGTCTAAGTTAGACTTGTACGTAACACAATCAAGGTTTGAGCGGTTATGAGAACGAATCTGACATCCAACGGCGCTGGGATAGTGAGCGCAGATTGAAGAAGAGCAGATATCAGGGACAGGGATTAAGGGGTCGTCGTTTTTAAAGTCAGGTAAAGGGAGGAGAGGAGCGCGATGGAGAGGCTGGGAGGAGGTGAAAGTTGAAAATCTTAAAAGCCCTGCCTTCAATACTACGTATCTAGGAGTACCAGTATACCCACAAAAGATAGGTAATCAGGGGAAAATAAATGTGTTTTATATGTATATAAATTGAGCACTTAACTTTCAAAAATCATTTGACTGTCTTTCTTATTGAATTTTAAGCTGAAATTTGGTATGGATAAACTAGACTTCATGAAAAACGTGCTCAAAAAAATTCAGCAAAAAATTCCCCGGGAAGAGCCCCAAATGACGACGGTGAGTCATGTCCCTCCAACTGGACTGGATCAGGCCTCCCGAAGTCCCAGTATACCAACAATTATACGGTACCCTAATGTTTTTTTTCTAGCTAGGACTCTTAGGAGCACTCGAAAGGATTTTGTTTTTCTTTCAAGTTTTCAGTTTCTTTTTTTTTTTTAATAAAAAGGATCGACTTTTTATATTAAAAATGAGACAAGATACAAGATAACATCCAAACAGTTACTCCGTATTATAGATCCGACTGTGAGTACAAGGAATAGACATAATCAGTCACCTTATACAAAGAAACCTGATTCGCTAGACATCAGACGAACAATTTAAAGCCTAAAACAATCGAGACTAAAATATTGTCTATCAAACGTACTTCAGAAGTCCAAATTTTAAAACCAACCCTACTCAAACTAAAATAAAAACAAATACTACTAATTGAAAAATAAAATTGGAATAAAGTCTTTTCCCAAAACTCTTCATGACACGGGGTGGTTCTGGAGGAGGACGAGCTCTATCAATGTGTATGCACTCTAAAAGAAGGCAGACTGAAATCTTTGACCTGCAGACAAAGCTAGTTGACACACCTAAAGAACTCCCCACATCGAGGGAGACAAACCATCCCGGAGTACCAGTGCCCGGGAAAGAAACACCATAAAACAAGATCAACACAATAAGAATAAAAGAACAATCCAAATGGATCATACCTCTATCAAGAATCTCTTAATGTTGAAATCACCATGAAAAATTTTGGATCGTTGGAAGGCTGAAACCTTTAAAACGGAGCAGATAAATCCTAATGGGAAAACTATCAAATAGGTCCTCGTACTATACTGAAAAAGTCAATTGAGTCCTCGTAGTATCACATCAACCAATTAAACCCTCAAACTAGAGATATTACCCGAAATAGGACTAAAAGAGTTTGAAAATTCCAAAACAGAACTGTCATGTTTTTATTCCCAAAAATGGACTTATTACTACCATGTTTTGGCAGTATTAGACTTTAAATATAGCAGTATTTTCCGAGTTTGGCAGTAATTACTCCTATTTTGGGAATAAAAACATGACAGTCCTACTTTGGAATTTTCAAACTTTTTTAGTAAATTTGGGGAACTTTCCCCTCAAACTATCAAAAAAGCCCAATTTAGCTGTTTAGCCGGTTACATGCCGGTTATCATGTTTCTTACTTACGTGTTGCTTATGTGGCAATTATCTGACATTATTTTTTCCTTTTTCTTGAAATTTTCCATCTATGTTTCTTTCGTTACTGAGAAACATCAATACGAAAAAACGAAGATCAATGGAATCAAAGCAATTGAACTCTGCCCCAAACCCAAGGTGGGGAGGTGTGGGATGAGATGAAGGGTCTATTTTTTGGAGGGCCTGCTTTCAGACTTCCAGTGGAGGCGACACCGGTTTGGGTGGCCTGGTGGTTTGACGGTGGTCCGTCGGATTTGAAGACCGGTGTTGGAGCTGGTTTTGGGTGGACCGTCGGATGCCTTCTAGAGAGACTCTTCTAGCTTTATACCAGGCGGAGGCATGTAGGAGCTAGAGAAGACCCATCTGGTACAAGAATCAAAACTGGTCTTGGGAGTGGCGCCACCGCCCTCAACTGGCAGCGCTAGCTACGACAGCGAGAGTGAAGTCGTCCTCCAGGGGTAATCGGCAATGGCATATCACCTATCTATATACTTCTATAAAAAAAAAAAAGTACCAGGCCACAATTGACTTTTATAGATATACTTTTATAGATATACTCATATAAGCGAGCAACCTGATAACCGGTATGTAACCGAAATTGGTTGATAATTTTTTGATAGTACGGGACTCAATTGACTTTTTCAGTATAGTACGAGGACCTATTTGATAGTTTTCCCAACCATAATCAATCAAGAAGAAAATTGACCAACTCCTTGGAGTGCCGCAAGCGGCAGTAAGAGTTAGGCAAATTGGCAAAGAGGCCTCTTCTCTTACTCTTTCAATTTCTATTCCTTCAATCCCTCCACTAACGCAAATTATACTGTGGGATCGGTCCATCGTACGCACGGTGTGCCGATCCCAAACGGTGTCGTTGTAATTAATAAAAATCACTCGCCTTCTTCCTTTTTGCAAAGTCGTACCCTATCGATCAGATTCCAATTCAGAGCTAAATCACTCACTGCTTCTCCTCGCCCTTTCATTCCTGGCCATCGCTACCAGAAACGAGTACACCAAACTCAGTCACCTCCTACAGCGAAGCTGATTCTTGAAGACCGCAAGCCACAACAGTTTCCTTCCCCGTCACAACCTCCTATCGACCTCCTTCAGAAGGACCTCACAATTTCATCTGCAACTCCGACGACGTTTCCGCCATTAGCCCGACGAGGAGCTCCAGTCCGGTCACCTCTATTTTGTTAGCCCGTCTCAAGTGCTCTGTAGTTCTCTTTTAGTTTTGTGAAGAATGCTCTGTACTCTGTCTGTAGCTCTCCTTTTTTTTTGGAGCAGCGCTAGTTTTCTTAAAAAGTAGATTTGGGTTTTTTTTTTATTTTGAAAAGAGTAGATTTGGGTTAAAAAGTTACGGAGTACATTTTTGTTGACAAGATTTACATTTTCATTCATCTGAAGTTACATATCTATTGATATGAGTTACATTACATTTTTTTACATCTTGATTATACTTTATTTACATTTGATATACTACGAGTTAC
This sequence comes from Cuscuta epithymum, assembly GCA_945859915.1. Lineage (NCBI taxonomy): Eukaryota > Viridiplantae > Streptophyta > Magnoliopsida > Solanales > Convolvulaceae > Cuscuta > Cuscuta epithymum. The sequence goes on along the minus strand of CAMAPF010000031.1, from coordinate 8,527,580 downwards.
ATCACAAAAAAATGCGAGATACACAACAAAATAAACCTCTGTTATTAAAAAAAATGATGTTCTTATTAAATATCATTTTAATGGCCCTATTATTAAAAACAAAACATATGCGCTAGTTCTGTAAAATAATTGGACAATTGAACTCATTTTTTCATTAAACACGAGTTACATTTCAGGGCACAAATCACATTTGTTGTTCACTGAAAGTGTCGCCATGTTTCAATAGTATCATCGCAATTTCAAAATACTTCAAATGTGATTGAAATTTTACTACCTCCATCCATCCTTAAGCTTCTTATTGAAAAATGGCACCGTTATTTAGACAATAACAAAATAATGGAATTCATTTATATTTTCAGAAGTAATTTTGATGAGTATATAACATAATGATGTCATTGATGATTGTTATGTTATAGGTGTTTCATTTTTAATATTTGATGATTTCTTTGTCATTTAAGCCTTTTAAGGGGGTGTTTGGATCTAATTCTTAAAACTGCTTCTGCTCCTTCAAGGAGCAGAAGCAAAAGTTGGTGAGTTTGGGTGAAAGTGCAAAAGTGATTCTGGACCTTCTGGTGCTCTAATTTATTCCTAGAATCAGTTTTTTAGAAGCAGGGAGAGACCAGCTTCTTAAAACTAATTCTGATTCTACTTTAAAAAGGAAGCAGAATCAATTCCAAACAATTCTAAACACCCCTAAGAGTGTGATAAGAACAGAAAAATAAAATCAACGGGGTGAACCGTTGCCCAGATAATCAACGATAAATAAATACCGTTGCCCAGAGTCAAAAGGCTAAACCAACTTTTATTCCAAGATGAAAAGAATGAACCCTGGCGAGGGGTATAAATAGTCTTCTACAAGCAACCCTAATCAAGCCCAAATTAATTAAATCCTAATTGGCCCATACTACTCTACTAAGTACTCTACTAATAAAAGGCCCAAACCAAAACATAACATTAACTTAAAATAATAATAAATAATTATAAAGACATCCCGTAACCGGCCCACGGAAGTGGGCCCAAGCCCGGTCCCGCCACAAGCTCTTCCCGCTTCATATCAATCCATCCCCCTTAAGATAACGTTGTCCTCAAGGTTGAAAACTCGCGGATCGGGAACTGAAATTTCCAGACATAGAATAAACTGGAAAATATTCTTCTTCTCTTTCCTGAACCCTTTCCTGGCCGGTTATTTCACAGAATTCATGCTGCTTGAGGTCCAACTCTTCATCCTCCTCAACTAACATTACCCGCAGCTGCTTAAAGGGACAATCATGTGTTGGTGTAAATGGTTTCTTGCACCTAAAGTATAATCCTTTTGCCCTCAAATCTGCTAACTCTTTTGGCGCAAGACGGGTGAACTGAGATCGTGTCATAGGCTGCCCAGATAGGCCTGACTGCGTCCCCGAAGGCTGTCTACTATCTTTCGCAAAGCTGCCCCATGAGCCCTGTAAGCTGCCACCAGTGGCAGTCAACGGGGGACCCGTGTTTGCCCTTACAAAACTGCTGGAACGTACCCCTGAAGAATGATAATTCAGGCTGCCACTTCCTCCACTTTGGACGGACATATTATGCTCTATATCGCGAGCTAATTCCATAGCTGTTTCCAGGTATTCTGGCCGAAGTAATCGCAACAAACTTCGGATTGTTTCCTTAAGCCCACTCATGTAATAGCCCAAGTAATGATCGTCAGTTAATCCGGGTACTTGACTGGCCAGTTGTACAAACAAAGTATTGTAATCTTCCACTTGCCCAATTTGTTTGACGCCAGACAGTCGTTCAAATTGATTCCCCTGAAATCGGGAATCAAATCTGGACACTAGGGACTGTTTGAAATCTTCCCAGGTTATACCGGGTCTTCGTGATTTCAACCAGGTTACCCAATAGAGAGCTCCGCCTTCCATGGCTACCACAGCGACAACCACCTTTTTCTCCGGTAGGGTGTCATTTAATTCAAATTGTTGCTCTGCCCTAGCTATCCACCCGATCGGGTCTCCTCCATCAAACGCTGGCAGTAGCGAGTGAACTGGGTCGCGCAGCACTGGGTCACGCAACACTAGGTCGCGCAGCACCCTATCCGCGTGCGGAACAGTCACGGCGACTCCCACCCCAGCCGCCGCGGCGTCCGGCGAGACAGGCGGCACCAGCGCCTGAGTCAGTCCGACGAGCGATGCAGCGATCTCCACCAGCTTTGCACTGTGGTCTTCGAGCATATGGTTCATCGCCACCAGTTGCGTGCCATGACCTTCGAGCGTATGGTTCATCCGGGTTTGCTCAGCCCCTAATCGAGCCACCTCCTCTCTTGTTCGGCCTTGTTCGTTCTCCAATTCCGTCAATCGATCATTCTGAGATCTTGTCATCTTGGCGGGACGGGATCCGGCAGGTCGGACCAATTGATAAGAACAGAAAAATAAAATCAACGGGGTGAACCGTTGCCCAGATAATCAACGATAAATAAATACCGTTGCCTGGAGCCAAAAGGCTAAACCAACTTTTATTCCAAGATGAAAAGAATGACCCCTGGCGAGGGGTATACAAGCAACCCTAATCAAGCCCAAATTAATTAAATCCTAATTGGCCCATACTACTCTACTAAGTACTCTACTAATAAAAGGCCCAAACCAAAACATAACATTAACTTAAAATAATTATAAAGACAGCCCGTAACTGGCCCACGGAAGTGGGCCCAAGCCCGGTCCCACCACAAGCTCTTCCCGCTTCATATCAGATTGCTAATTATTTCCTAAAATAGAAATGATAAGTTTTAGCCGGAACGTCCAAAAAGGCAAGTTGAAAATTTTAAGTTGGGGCAAAGGGAGTACCTGTTTTGCAATTTGAATATCCAAACAATATATTTTTATACATATATTTGGTTGATGTCCAATTTCTATCATTTGCAATGGAGTCAAAGATTCACTATTTTTTTGGCTTGAGAATATGATGGAATAAAGCAAAATGGATCACTAAATTGTCTGCGCTTCTTTGTTATGAAGCAGCAGTCAGCCTATGCAATTTTGGACACGATTTTCACTATGGATCATCCGGAAACAGTCTCTCTGTGCTTTAGTATACGGGGTAAGAATGCGTACATCCGACCCTCCCTTACCCTACCGTAGGTGGGAGCCTTTGCGGCACAGGGGTAATGATAATGATGATGATTTGGTTGATGTCCAATTAAGGTCTTTATTGCCTATTTAGAAAGTAGAAACATGTTTTAGCACATGGCCGCTCCTCTGTTGGTATGTCCCAAAATAATCCTAGAGGTGTTTGCCCTAAAGCAATCCTACGTAATTCATTAATATGGAAAGATAATACATACTGATCCTCACTATTAGCTGTTTAGCACCTTAATCCCAACTAGTTAGGATCACTGCCGTAAAATTCATAGGACAAATTAATGAATCGTATAAAATAATTAACACTACAATTTCAAGCAAAAAAAAACTCAGTGGTAATGTTTACGCAATCACACCAGATGCCCCTTTCCCTTCACAGCTTTCATTGGAAACAGTCTGAAACTATCACAATCATAGGTTGATTTTTTCCCACATGATCATGCGATATGTCAATATCCATGAGTTGAGATGTTTACTAGCCCATTCATGATTGATATTTTTGGTACAATGGAAAGATCCATTACATGATTTCTTTTGCAAGGCGATCATGCAAATCAAGGAACATGACTAGCGCAGAAACCGGCCTGACCTGACCTGAAAAAAAGTTGCCAGTCCAGTTTTTTTGGTAAATTGGCGGTCCGGAAAATTACAGTACTTGAACCCATTCTGATCGAGAAACTTACGGTCCCAAAAAAATTAAGAACCAAACTCAGACCAAAGAAAATCTGAACTACCCATATTAAAAAATTAATGCTATGTGTGTGTATCTATGTGAGAAAACTAAGAGCAAATTGAAAAAGGAAGGTTACAAGTCAGATGACAAGAACTAAATAGGAAAGGAACATAGAAACCCTAGAATTCTAGTATTCTAAAATAGCCAATCTTCCATTGCTCTTAGTCCTAGTTTCTTCGCGCTGCAGATTTGACATTTTTTTGTCTTCATCAACTTATTTGAGTCTTTTAATTTGTTTCAGTTATCCTTCATTTAAAATTATTTATGATTTGGGATTTGGTTGTATGGAACTTAATCTTATTAGAATTTATGTTTGGCAGATCATCAATTCTTAATTTTTCTTGTCACTATTAATTTTACATTTGTTTAAATGTTTACTAGTTTTAAATTTGTTTATCAATTCACCAGGTTTGAATTTTTCAGAAAATATACTCATAATTAAAATTGTTTGGATTAGAGATTGTCGACTTCAGCTTTGAATTTGTTAGAAAAGATATTCATAATTAAAATCGGTAGGATTTAGATTGTTGACTGATTTGGTTATTTTATGTGAAATGTTGTTTGTCATTTAAATTTGTGATTGCAGTTTTTTCCCAGATCATTGAGAGACCCAGACTGAATCCAAATACCTAAAACCACGATTGGCACAATTGTATTAGGACGTGTTACTAAATGGGAGTACCAAAACCCAAAATATCATGGGTATTTTTAGGGTCCATTTGAAACCGACTAGTACAAGCCTGACCCCTCCCCCAGATAACTCATACTTAAGGAACAACATATCCGTAGGAGAACAACTGTAAAGATAGATACATACCTCATCAACTATAATGCCATTTTTTAAATCGCAAAACTTTTGGATAATCCTTTCCCAGATGCACACTTCAACAGTGAAAAGATTACTAACTTCAATTCCAAGCCAAGGACGACAATACTTCCTGCCCCAGCCCCCAAAACCTCCAGTTAATAACCAAAAAACATCACTTGACACTATGCACTAGTTGCATTCTCTACCATTTATAAAGATCAGAAGAAAAATAAATTTTGTCAGACGTATCAATTGCAAAATACATATTCAAAGAATGATATTCCGAAAGGAAAACAAAAAAATGTGTCCCAAATTTGTCGATAAAACATTTTTATAACTCTAATTGATAAACATTTTCATATAAATTAAAAATTAATACGAAATAAAACTTTTTTATAACTTCTGTACAACCAGAAACCGCATGGAATTGTATGTGAGTATTGTAGCGCATATCTTCATTTTCCTCATTGGCCATGGAAAAGATATAATGTAAGATAAAACTAACAACTACAGAAAACTCTGAAAATTGATGGGATTCTTGATTATAAATAAATGATGTTAACGTAGGAAGAAATTTTGTAACATACCCAAATTCCCTGTAGTGCTTTAACCACTTGGAAACTATGTTGATCGGTAGAAAAGGAGTGAAATACGATGCGAAAAAACTGACTCCAATTACCTCTGCATGGCGATTGATTAATGGTCCTCCAATGCCACACTATCTCATCAGGAACCACAAATTTAAAATGTTATATTGAACAAAGTATACACAGCATATCAAACTACTTGAATAACAAAGACATGACAGAAAATGGAAATGCTATGGTAAATGGGAGTTGGAAACTTAAATAGAAATTAAAGTATTTCCCATGAATAAGTAGTTGGCCAGAATCCTAATTGTAAAAACCTAAACTCACATCAATATATAACTACAAGATTCCAACTACAAAAAATTGTAACTCAATATGCTTATGGTTGGCCATTTTTGATAAAATGATATGGGACTTATGACATCGACTTACTTTTATAGATTTTAGCTCATCCGATGCACGCCGGGATGTGCAAACATGAAGCAAAATTAAGTTTAGTTGGGATCCTTTGTTATTGGTACTTGATACTATTTGGCTCATTATTCTAAATTGCTATAGAGTTCCAATTGGTTAGAAGAAAATTATGGGTCCTACGAATTCGGAGCACTTTCCTTCTTGTTTCTCTTATAATGTCTTGAACATGTATATTGCACTTCAAACTTCCCATTTGCAGATGGAATAAAAGTGAAGAATGAAGTGTATATTTCATAACTCTACTACTTATGTGCAACCAACTACATAAGCAATGAGCAACAGCAACCTGACTATAACAACACAAGAGTTCTCAAATAACCACGTGGTAAGTCTGTCCATAAAACCACATGTACTAGGCATATATGTATCAAGTATCAACACTGCCCTCAACTTGGAACATAATATGTCTGTATATCAGTGTTGTTAATCCCGGATAGCGGAGCTTAGCGGCCACCCCCGAAAACGCTATAGCGGTATAGCGGATAGGATGACCGATGACCGCTATTTAGACAATATATATGCGAAGTACATATCATATGTGTGCATACAATTGCATGTCATGCACATATCAATTCCAAGAAATGATAAAACACGAATATATTACTCAAACGTCATGAAATTTACACTTACTAATTTACCAATAGAGGCATTAGTGTCTTAAACAAAAGAATCAAATAATTTAAGTACCTTATCTCTTAAAATTAAAAATTAAGTTCCAGATAATTCTTGATAAATTATCAGTCATTAATATCTAATTATAACAAAATCATGGTCGCTGGGATGCCTTGAACTAGCTTAACATGGAGATGCATGCTACAAGTTATGTTTGATCTTGGTTTCTGTTTTGAGTTGTTTTAGTAGGGTCATTTGGCCCCCACGTGTTTTGGAGGGTGTATTGAGGTTATTTTTCACTCCAAAAACATCTAAAAGTAAAAAGTACTCCCAAATTCCCTCAAAACTAGCACTAGAATAGCCCTGTAAATTATAGCGGCACTATAGCACCCGCTACAGCCACTATTCTTCCCGATATAGCGCCCGCTACAGCGGCTATTGCCAACCGCTCCGCTATAGGCAGTTTCATAGCGCGTAGCCCCTGCTCTGCCCCGCTATTCCGCTATAGCGCCGCTATAGCCTGCTATACACATTAAAAAAGTGACTTCCCCATGAAAAGTAAGAATAAATTTGGTGCATTGAATTTAATCAATTTATGATCTAATGGATCTAAATATGTCAACAATGCATTAAATTTAATAAAAACTCAGTGCCTTTTTCGTAGTTAAATAAAAATTCCTGTCATTGCAAAAAGTGCATTGATTATATATATAAAGTTGAAATAAAAAATGTTTAACCACTGCACTTTTGTCACAACGTAAAGTACATCAATTATATAAACTCTTGTCACCATGCAAAGTGCATTGATTCAATAGGAGTTTTAGTGTAGATTCAATTTATCAACAACTGTATTACTATTCCTAAAATTTAACACTCACCTTAAATCTTAAGAAGGCTGTATTTTGAATCTTACTTTGAATTGTACTCCGTATCATATATGAGCAACCTAGAGTTGTAAATATATAAAGCGATGACAAAGATGGTTACTTTTGTAATTCTGCAAGTTGATCTCAAGAGCTCTTTACAGTCAAATCTGCATTGTTCAAGACTACAAAAAAAAAATAACCATTAACAGAGATCATTAAAGCATGTTAATAAACAATGTGATAATTTGATCTAGAAAGCTATCTTGTAGATCTATCATCGTATTAGACTTCTCAAATCATATCACATCAGTTTGCAAAAACCATAAAGTATATCCCTCTTCTTTTCTTGAACAACTGACTCATAAGGTAAATCTGGTTGGTGTTTGGTTAGCTTGCAAAGAAGTATCAACATCTTTAATCCTCTTCAACATTAATGTAACTGTACAAAGTTCAGCTTGAAATTAGTTTCAAGGATTGAAAATTGCTGCTTCAGCCAATTAAAAAACAATAATGATAGAGTACAAAAGAACACTTCTAACTGAACAAGAATGAAAATTTACAAAGTTTTAATTAAGCTTGGAGAGAACTAGAGAAGCAATTCCCAAATGTAATACATACCTATTTTAAAAAAGAAAAGGAATAAAATTCATGTTTTAATGTGTTTCTAACCTGATATTACCCGGTGAAGCCATAATATCACACTCCTCGTGATAGCGACCAAGTGCTATAACTCTACTCCCGGGAGTCAATTTGAACAATTCAGAAATAGAGTGATGACGAGGCATAATTGACTCTTTCTCAGTGGTGGAAACCTTGCTTGGGTCAATAATGAATGAATCGTCAACCTGGCTACACCTTGCAATTTCTAAAGCATGTTCTGCTTGAATTGTAATTGCAGCATAGATTAGATGGAGTGTAACTATAATCAACAGCTCAAATAGATCTATAATTTTCTGATGCTTTTGAAGACCCACCTATGTTTGAAGATGAAGAAGAAGATAATAGTGTTAAGTTGTTTTTCGAAGAATACGGGAAAAAGTTTGAAACAGTACAAGGTGTACATGACGAAACGATCAGTCTCAATCATTCTCAACAGTTAGTTTGATGAATTCTTTTCTCATTTCCCTATTGGTTGACAACTAAACAGGTATTTTAGGAAAATTGAGTTGTACAAAGTGCATTTCACTTTTTAATGCGAAGAGTTCTAAAAGAGCGTTGAGTTGTCAACCAATAGGGAAATGAGAAAAGAGTTCGTCAAACTAACCGTTCAGATCGACCGGTACTAGCAGATTTTGGTTCTGACTTTCCTATACGTGGGACCCGATACCCTACTTGGGTTGTACTAGGTTTGATTTCGGAATGGGACCGCACTTTCGGTCTTCTGGAGGATCACCGAACTGGGTAAAAAAATTTGATGAACATGTTCATCAAATTCATTTGTGGATATAAAAAACTTTTTAGGTGAAATGTCTCAGGTGAAGGTTGTGAGAAATTTAGTTTTTTAGATAATACTCCCTCCGTCTCCGAAAGAAGTTCTCAGTCACTATTCATTGGTCAACTTGAGTCACTCCTAATCCTTTACTTTATATATCAAATTTTTATCAAACTTAAATTTTCTTGATCAGGCTTTGTAGCGGTTTTAGTGTAGTTTTTGAATATGTAAATTTTATTTACTAAAAATAATCCAGGTGTGCACAGGGATTGAGTTGCTTTATCGTCCGTCAAACATCGTAAACCGAACGGGAACTTCTTTCGGGGACGGAGGGAGTAATAACTTTATACGTAGTACTCCGTATATTTTAAGAAGGTGCATTTCTAAAAGAAAAGAACAGTTTTTGTAGACTAAATATAATGCCCAACTTATGTAACTCGAATTCATAAATTGATGTATTTTGTAATACGCAGTTCTTGCTGAAGTTTGTGTAGAACCTACAAAAAAGAAAGCAAGCAAAAGCAGCACTGCTCCTCTACCATTTCCGGGTACGCCTCCTTTAACATTAATGCATTTAAATCTTTTTCTAATGTGGCTTTATTGCTTTAGTTTACAATTCTGGGCCCCCTCCTTCTTTAAACATTATGAAAATATGTAATATTATTCCCACTACTATTCCTTTTGTATTGACTATTCCATCCCTTCTAAATTATTAAAGATATCTAATTACAGTCTCATTGCTGCATATTAATATTTAATGTAGAATTCTTAGAAATAATTTAGTATCTCTATTATAGTGAACAAATCAACAAATTGAGTTTGTATATGATAAAAAGTATATAAAAAATTAAAGAGTAAAAGAGAATTCTATGAGACATATTATTTTCGTATATTTGTACAATATCTCATACAAAATATTTAATATTAAATTATATTACACTTGTAAATAAGTCTAGAATGAGACATACTATTATTCTTAATAATTTTTTTGTTGTTGAAACTGTTAAGAAAAGTGAGGAACTTTACACCAGTTCACATTTTTGAATTGGTTAACGGGATTATTGGTACAATCTCGTTTTTATTTATCATCGGTTATATCAGAACTGCCCAATTTGATGATCCCATTTCTTTTGGGCTCAAAGATTAAGGAAGTGGTTGAAAAGGTAAAAGTTATGGTTGAGATTTGAGTAGAAAAAGGTGAAATGACGTGGACCACATATTTCTTTCCAAAAAGGGAAATGGGACTATCAATTTGGGACGGCCCAGAAAGGAAATACGAGATCATCAAATTGGGACGGAGGGAGTATCTATTATAGTATTATAAAAAGTTCCATAGCTGCTCACTCTATATATATTTATATTTATAAAAATATATATTAAAAGCTCATGCACCTAATCGGAAAAAAAAACAGGCCAAGGATCAATAGACACCGGTCCTATACTCCTGCGCCCAATCCAAAAAAATTAAAGCACTGGCCCCCAACTTACTCCACCCCAACTTCTGCCACAAAGAATATAAATATTGTTTAGTCAATCAATTTGTTTCTGAATTAAACCATTTGTAATAACCAAAAGTCATATTTTAGCTTTTTGCTTCAATGCATCTATGCGTGGATCTGCACCTCAATCCACACTCAACTTTTTATGAGACCTAATAAATATCAAAAGAACCATTTATTCCTTGGCCTTCTTAATAATAGTTTTATTTGTTTTGTATTATTGTATATCAGATGGCAAAAAGTGTTTTTTTACTCGGCTGATTATTTCATTTGTTTTGTCTATCATATGTCACAGAAGTGCTTTAAGGATAACGAGACCACCAGATTAAATTTTTTAAGAGAAAAAAAATCTTTTTAAAAGGAATTAGTTTCATGTGTGTGGGGGTTAGAGAGTTATTATAAAGATTCTGAGGAATGTAAGACTGGAACTGCATTCTGTATTGATCCAGAGGGTTTCATGTTATCATGTGCCCATGCCATTGTGAATGAAGATGAGACATATCTTTATACTTCTTAAAAAACTTATAAGGGAAAAATAATAAAGATGAATAAAGAGTGGGATATAGTTTTAATTAAGGTGGAGGTAGAGGATGCTTCAGATTACATCAGATTTAGAGATGAGGCAGAAAATGTGATATCATGTGGTGAAGAAGTTCAGTGCATTGGCAACCCCGCTGGTTTGGATTTCTCTTTCATGACAAGCAGAGTTGCTTACAGAGGATGCATGGAAAATATAGGTAATGCGATAAAAGACCAACTTTGGATGGGTCTCTACTATTTAGTAAAACATTAGGCAATAGTGTAGAACCGAGTCTAATTTCTAACATTGATCCAAGTATCCCGATTATTCAAATAAGTCAAATGAATGGGATACAAGGATCATTTGGATCTCCGGTATTTGATAATAGGGGGCTTGTCATTGGGATGATTATAATGGTTTCCAATCAGTATAATTTGGCAATCTATTTCTCTATGCTTGAGCAATTCCTAAATAAAATCAGATTACTAGACTTAAAGCAAATCTTAAAAGAAAAAGATTTGACTGAAGAAAAAGAAAAAAAGTTATCTTCAATGAGTGGGAGTATCAACAGCAGTGGGCTCTAAGATAGAGAGGCAGGCTAAGGAAAGTTGTTACCAAAACTGAAGGAGAAGAAATGGTTAATAATAAAGATGCAGAAGAAGAGGTTGTAGAGGGGAAACTAAAAGGGCCAAAACCAGTTGTGGTGGGAAAAAAGGTGAAGAATCAGAAGATAAGAGGAATTGGGAGCAGGGGTTGCTGCTTCATCTTCATTGTTATTACCATCATCACAGAAACAGCAGCCTAAGAGAAGAGCCTATAGGATTTATGTCCCATGACATAATTAGTTCTCGCGTTATATTAAACGCGTAATTGGTTGTATTTTTATTTATGTCCGGAAATGTTTTGTAATTTTTAAACGCGAGAACTAATTATGAATAATACCAATTACCCGTTAATCTTAAACGCGAGAACTAATTATGTCATGGGACATAAATCTTATAGGCTCTTCTCCTAGGCTGTTGTTTCTGTGATGATGGTAATAACAATGAAGATGAACCAGCAACCCCTGCACCCAATTCCTCTTATTTTCTGATTCTTCACCTTTTTTCCCACCACAAGTGGTTTTGGCCCTTTTAGTTTCCCCCTCTACAACCTCTTTTTCAGCATCTTTATTATTAACCATTTCTTCTCCTTCAGCTTTGGTAACAACTTTCCTTAGCCTGCCTCTCTATCTTAGAGTCCACTGCTGTTGATACTCCCTCTCATTGAAAATAACTCTTTTTCTTTTTCTTTAGTCAAATCTTTTTCTTTTAAGATTTGCTTTAAGTCTAGGAATCTGATTTTATTTAGGAATTGCTCAAGCATAGAGAAATGGATTGCCAAATTATACTGATTGGAAACCGTTATAATCATCCCAATGACAAGCCCCCTATTATCAAATACCGGAGATCCAAATGATCCTTGTATCCCATTCATTTGACTTATTTGAATAATCGGGATACTTGGATCAATGTTAGAAATTAGACTCGGTTTTACACTATTCCCTAATGTTCTACTAAATAGTAGAGACCCATCCAAAGTTGGTCATTTTATCGCATTACCTATATTTTCCATGCATCCTCTGTAAGCAACTCTGCCTGTCATGAAAGAGAAATCCAAACCAGCAGGGTTGCCAATGCACTCAACTTCTTCACCACATGATATCACATTTTCTGCCTCATCTCTAAATCTGATGTAATATGAAGCATCCTCTACCTCCACCTTAATTAAAATTATATCCCACTCTTTATTCATCTTTACTATTTTTCCCTTATAAGTTTTTTTAGAAATATAAAGATATGTCTCATCTTCATTCACAATGGCATGGGCACATGATAGCATGAAACCCTCTGGATCAATACAGAATGCAGTTCCAGTCTTACATTCCTCAGAATCTTTATAATAACTCTCTAACCCCACACACATGAAACTAATTCCTTATAAAAAGATTTTCTTTCCCTTAAAAATTTAATCTGGTGGTCTCGTTATCCTTAAAGCACTTCTGTGACATCTGATAAACAAAACAAATGAAATAATCAGCCGAGTAAAAAAACATTTTTTGCCATCTGATATACAATAATACAAAACAAATAAAACTATTATTAAGAAGGCCAAGGAATAAATGGTTCTTTTGATATTTATTAGGTCTCATAAAAAGTTGAGTGTGGATTGAGGTGCAGATCCACGCATAGATGCATTGAAGTAAGAAGCTAAAATATGACTTTTGGTTATTACAAATGGTTTAATTCAGAAACAAATTGATTGACTAAACAATATTTATATTCTTTGTGGCAGAAGTTGGGGTGGAGTAAGTTGGGGGCCAGTGCTTTAATTTTTTTGGATTGGGCGCAGGAGTATAGGACTGTCTGTTGATCCTTGGCCTGTTTTTTTTTTTCGATTAGGTGCAGGAGCTTTTAATATATATTTTTATAAATATAAATATATATAGAGTGAGCAGCTATGGAACTTTTTATAATACTATAATAGATATTACGAATTTGGGCAGTTCTGATATAACCGATGATAAATAAAAACGAGATTGTACCAATAATCCCGTTAACCAATTCAAAAATGTGAATCGGTGTAAAGTTCCTCACTTTTCTTAACATTTTCAACAACAAAAAAATTATTAAGAATAATAGCATGTCTCATCCTAGACTTATTTACAAGTGTGAATATAATTTAATATTAAATATTTTGTATGAGATATTGTACAAATATACGAAAATAATATGTCTCATAGAATTCTCTTTTACTCTTTAATTTCTTATATACTTTTTATCATATACAAACTCAATTTGTTGATTTGTTCACTATAATAGAAATACTAAATTATTTCTAAGAATTCTACATTAAATATTAATATGCAGCAATGAGACTGTAATTAGATATCTCTAATAATTTAGAAGGGATGGAATAGTCAATACAAGAGGAATGGTAGTGGGAATAATATTACATATTTTCATAATGTTTAAAGGAGGAGGGGGCCCAGAATTGTAAACTAAAGCAATAAAGCCACATTAACACATTTCAAAATTAGAAAAAGATTTAAATGCACTAATGTTAAAGGAGGCGTACCCGGAAATGGTAGAGGAGCAGTGCTGCTTTTGCTTGCTTTCTTTTTTGTAGGTTCTACACAAACTTCAGCAAGAACTGCGTATTACAAAATACATCAATTTATGAATTCGAGTTACATAAGTCGGGCATTATATTTAGTCTACAAAAACTGTTCTTTTCTTTTAGAAATGCACCTTCTTAAAATATACGGAGTACTACGTATAAAGTAATTACTCCCTCCGTCCCCGAAAGAAGTTCCCGTTCGGTTTACGATGTTTGACGGACGATAAAGCAACTCAATCCCTGTGCACACCTGGATTATTTTTAATAAATAAAATTTACATATTCAGAAACTACATTAAAACCGCTATAAAGCCTGATCAAGAAAATTTAAGTTTGATAAAAATTTGATATATAAAGTAAAGGATTAGGAGTGACTCAAGTTGACCAATGAATAGTGACCGGGAACTTCTTTCAGAGACGGAGGGAGTATTATCTAAAAAAATAAATTTCTCACAACCTTCACCTGAGACATTTCACCTAAAAAGTTTTTTATATCCACAAATGAATTCATAAGAAACGGTATATACAGAAAAAAGTGTATAATTGTATTTAGGAATGGCAGCCTGTGAGACCACTTTGTTGTTGCGTTCTTGTTTAATAGTGTGTGTTAATATTTTTGAATGTTAAGATTTAAGAGTAGTTTATGTTTTAGCATGTGTGAGTGTGGTCTGGAAAGAAGTTAAATTGATGGAATGTGTGTGTGAGATTATTCATAATTCCAATTAGAAATTCATGTTGAGGAATATAATGAAAAAAAAGTTCAATTCTGAATAATTGAATTACAACTTAAATGCACCTAAAAAATTATCACGTGCCCAATTCAGTCAAGATAAGAACAGACCTAGCAAACTAAAGCACTACAAGTCTTCATATGCAAAAAACGAAGAGATAAGAGGAAAGCTCACCCAAGAATGAAATGTAATCATCCAAAACTAACTATTCATGTACAATAAAGAAAATTATCTGGTTTCACTTTAAGAGTCTTTCTAAACAAATATCGAAAATGGCTTTCGAACAATAAACTGAATTCATATTATGGATTGCAAACCATGAGGAGTGCCTATATTTCTGTAATGGAAGAAGAAGAGTGCTAGAACGAATAAGAAATTGAAGTCCTAAACCAGATAGGCTTACATCAAATTGAAGATTTGAACTCTACGATGAAAAAGGAACTGGCGTCGAAACATATCGGGGCAGGGGATAGTGTTCCATGACCGATAGATGAAGTTCTGAACCAGATTACTTTCTGTTGGAGAGAATTTCCCTAGCAATCAATTGGGGCAGATACGAACTAACGAAGGGCATGGCGTTTTTCTAGATGGTGTTTTCGGCTAAAATGGTGAAAATGAAAGTAGGGTAGAATGTTGAGAGAGGATCTGGAATTCGAAGTACATTTTCCCAGAAAAAATTACACATTTAGTCCCTTAATTAATCATGTTATTGGTGTCAAAAAGGAAAACCGTCAATTTGATCTTTGTACTTTCATGAAAAAGTCAATTAGATCCTTGTATTTTTAAAAAAATCAATCAAATCTTTGAACTTTGTAAAAACGTTCAATTCAGTACATTTGCAGGTTACTTGTCACGTCAGCAGATCATCCGTTGAATGGCGGTCCACGTGTGCGCCACGTCATCAACAAATGGCTAATGGGACTTCTACATGTGTACCACGTCAGCAAAACCATTGCCGGTTGGGTTGTCACGTGTGCGCCACGTCAGCGAGTGACCTATTGATAGGCAAATAACCTGCAAATGGATTCAATTGAACGTTTTTACAAAATTTGGGGACTTGACTGATCTTTTTAAAAGTACGAGGACCTAATTGATATTTTCATAATAAAAGTACAAGGACCAAATTGACAGTTTTCCCGTGTAAAAAAATGTCACGCTCATTTTTTGAGACCGTAAACCTCACCACTGAATTAATAGATGTGTTGTAAATGTCATCCTTGTGAATATATTGGTAGCCTGGAATTAGAGATAGATTATAAATGGTGGGAGTGACATTTATAACAATTTGGCAATTCGGGTGTGACATTTACAATCTATGAAATACAAGTCTGACATTTTAATATGGTGACTAATTGAGAGACCAATAGTGCAATTTGTGAAATCATGACGGTTGACAACAAGCATGTGAGTTGTACGTGGAGCATGCATAAATTGACACACCCCAACCCCAATCCACCCCAAACCCTAAACTAGCCATTTGGAACGGTTGGAGGCTCCTCTACTACTCCTCCAACGTTCATCGACACCCAAACGGTGATATATTGAGGAAAAAAAACAAAAAACATTGACCATTGAGATTGGACCGGACCTAAGACCAACGGATCTCACTTCCCTCTAAATGTAACGCATGAGTAATATGAAGTCGAGTCAAAGTTAAATATTGTAATGCACCAACCATACTCTGATACTCAGTGGCATTTGCAAGAAGCTCACCATCACTGAGAGAGAGTGTGTGGTGCGGGTAGCAATGGGAGTATGAACTGACTTGAGAGTATGTATGTGAAAATGAGTGAGAAGGTCATACACATATTTATGTTGAGAAAGAAAAAAAACCTTAGCTTTAGGAGTGCGAACATATTGAACACCTAGAAAATAATGTAAATCACCCAAATCTTTCAAAGCAAAATGAGGAGCAATAATATGAATGAAAGAATTAACCGGAGAAGGAGAATTACCAGTAAGAATTATATCATCTACGTATAATAATAAATAATAAATAAATGACAGAATTATTATGACGATAAATAAACACAAAATGACCAGACTTATTACAAACAAAATTAATTATGACAGGTTGGGATGAACCCGCTCGTCCTCGTTGGGGGTGTCATCATCCAGGGTTGGAGTGTTGTCTTGTTCATCCTCGGTCGTCACCAATCCTCCTCCTCGGCGTCCTCATCCTCGAGCTCTTCATCAATCTCGGGCCAACAGTTGTCGGCCAACAGTTGAGCCATTTTGACGTGCACTTTGTCGTGAGTGCACTCAAAATAAATTCAATACTAGCACTAATACGTAGTATAGCGTAGTAGAGTTCGTATCCACAGGGAAAGGAATAACTCTTCTTTTTATGTAACTAGTAAATAAAGGGGGGTTTTGATCGAGTGATTTGATTAAAATTAAACACGAAGATGAACGAGTTATGTGGTTTAATTCAAAGATAAAAGGGACTTGGCATTGCTACTTTTCACTTGTTGATATATTTTAGTCGATCATTGTTATATCTATAACTTATCTCCTCTCGAATACTCAATCGAGGAGTATATCCAATTCATCGAGGATAGTTATTAACAACAACCGTTCATTAATAACCCTTACTATTAGTCAAGTATAGAACAACGCCATATACCGACTTGATAGTAGCATTTAATCTTTTATCTCCTTGATGAAATCAATTGAGATTGATAACCTCAACACAACGGTTTCGGTTTAACCAACAAAATTAATCCCTCTTAAGTTTACTAACCACGACCGTGCATTAATAAACCGAAGTTACTTACTTGTGAAACCATCAACGATTAACCATCGGTTCGTTGATCGTTTCTAGTAATAATTAATATTTGAAACAAAACTAGTTGATCCTTTAAGTAATGTTCAAAAATATTAATATGAAATATGAATAGGAATTAATTAATACTCAAGGAAGAATATTAAGGAAAATGAATCCTACTATAGTTAATATCAAGATGTTAACTAATTGTCATCTTAGTAACACTCCCCAATATTAACATAGAGGAAGGAATAGCTATTACTAAGACCAATGTCAAGATGTTAACTAATTGTCATCTTAGCAACACTCCCCAACATTGATATAGAAATAGTATTTAAGAGAAGCATTAATATTCAAGGAAAGAAGTTAAGAAAATAACTCACAACTTTAATAATCAACAAGCTTCAAGAGCAACACCAAGAAATGGAAGTTTAGCTCCTCATTTGGAGACTAAACATGCTATAAAAATATAAAAGAAAATACTATTCTAAACTGAGCTTAAGAGTATGGAAGAAGGAGTGATCTTATTGTGAAGGAAAAGGGGTGTATTTATAGGTGTTTGGAGGTAGCAGGGTGGTGTACCCGACCGGGTATATAGGATACTCGATCGGGTATTTTAGGCAGTTTCCCGGAAAATCACTTTTCTAGACATACCCTATCGGGTATAAAGGCATACCCGATCGGGTATGAGCCAAATCTTCAAAAATCCTGCACGTTTTTTTGTCTCTCCAAATCTCTCCAGATTCTGATTTTGACACCCGAATCAACTCAATACCCGATCGGGTATTGCCTATACCCGACCGGGTATATGAAATATTTTTTCAATCTTCTTTTGATCTTGTCCCCTTGCACTTTCCTTGATCTTTTGGGGTCCAAACTTGATCCTTTGGATGATCTTGGCCTGTTTTAAGCTCAGAATAATCCTAATCTAAACAAATTACATCTATCTAAGAAAATTAACTAATTACACCAAAAGTGTGTAATTTTCCAAACAACAACAAATAAAACTAGTTAAAATAGAAATAATACATGATAAAAATACAACTCTATCAACTCCCCCATGCTTAGTTTCTTTACTCGTCCTCGAGTAAAGTCAATGTTTCATCAACACTTTAAACAATCATGAACAAGCAAAAGACAACCAAGTAATGTTTAAAATGTGTTTTACAAAGTGAAATGATTCCACTTATGCACTACACACTTCATGATATTGGGTTTACTTGTCTTCTATGCCTTCCATGTTCCTCTTCATCATTGTATCACCACATCCCTGTAAAAATAATTTCTCTCATTTCTCTCATTTTGCCTAGGATCTTTTTTTTTTAATTTATCCTAGCCTCTCATTTTTTTTTCTTTCTCCCCTACTCACTCAATTTTCTTTTTTTGCTTTTATTGCTTAGATTGCCCATTTGGGTTTTCAACCTAACTAGCTTTTTTATGTTTTTTTTTGCTTTTTTTTTAAAACAAGAATAAAGAGTATGAGAGTGAGTATTCCATGAAACTCTCCCCCCAAGCTAGTCAAAGCACTGTCCCTAGTGCTCATCTTCAAGACGTCATAGAAAAGGAGAATTCGGACTTGGTGTAGGTGGAGTTAGGGAATTCGGATTTTGGATTATTTGGTGGGTTTTGTTGGTATAGAAATGAAAATTGTGGGGAGGATAAGAAGAATATGAGTTTAGTTTGTTGATTTGGTGGATGTATGAAGAAGATATGAAAGTGTGAAATTGTAACTATGGAGGGTTTGGGGTGTTGGGTTCGAATGGGGTGATACAATTTTTTTTTTGAAAAGTGCAAAAATAAAATAAAATAAGTAAACATACCTTGCATGGGTTGCCTCCCAAGAAGCGCCTCGTTTAACGTCGCGGCACGACGCCATCATTGTGTTCAATCGTTCAAACTCGGATCGTGATAATTTATCTTCTTCACACTTTCACTCCTAGGACTTCCATAGGAATGCTCAATTTCTCGATTCTTCACTCTGGAAATCTTTCCAGGATCAAATATCCAGATTTTCATTGATTCATGTGGTGGGAGGAAGGGGAAGAAATTATCGTTTAGCATGGTCAATGAAAAGTTTTTCGATCCCCCAATTTTGAAGAAGATTTCAGAAATGTCATTGTCGTTTTCAAGTTTACGAGTTTCTCTTAAAGCTTCCAGAGATGATGGAGATACCTCAAAGGATGACAATGACAAAAATTCAAATTTGAAACTCAGCTTATCCTCTTCTTTGACCAGTTGGAGCTCCGTGTCTTTTTCTTCTTCTACTTCTTCTGGATTCTGGATCTCCTTTTGCATTTCCTTTTCATTTGTCAATGTGATTGCAAAAGTTTGCTGTTTAGGATCACATTCTATTTGAGAAGGAAGTTTTTCCGAATCCCTTGCTTCAAGTCTACTCACGGCTCCGGCTATTTGAATCATTTGAGTTTCCAAGTTTAAAATGCTAGACTTGGTCTCATTTTGGAATTGCACCATGTTGTTCTGCATGGTGGTCATGTTGGTAGCAATAGCCCGGACCATATCCTCCGTAGACATGTTAGAGTTGGAGAACGGATCATACCTCATGTGAGGTACATCCCTTTCGTAACCAACATCAACAATTTGTTCAAGGTATTCATCTTGGAGCTTTGGGCAGAAATCCGTAAGATGCCTGTGAGACATGCAAATGTTGCATGTCTTGGCATCTTGAGCTTTTGACCTTAAGACAAATTCATTTATTAGAGAAGTCAACAAGGAAATTTGACTCTCTAAGGATGAAATGTTGGTATCCATACACTCCTAACTCATGTAAGCTCAGAAAATAGAAGAGTAAGTTTTTTTTTAATATTTTTTTTTTTGTTTTTGATTTTTATGAGATAAAATAAAAAGAAAATTAATTGCCTTTCCCCGGCAACGGCGCCAAATTTGACGTGCACTTTGTCGTGAGTGCACTCAAAATAAATTCAATACTAGCACTAATACGTAGTATAGCGTAGTAGAGTTCGTATCCACAGGGAAAAGAATAACTCTTCTTTTTATGTAACTAGTAAATAAAGGGGGGTTTTGATCGAGTGATTTGATTAAAATTAAACACGAAGATGAACGAGTTATGTGGTTTAATTCAAAGATAAAAGGGACTTGGCATTGCTACTTTTCACTTGTTGATATATTTTAGTCGATCATTGTTATATCTATAACTTATCTCCTCTCGAATACTCAATCGAGGAGTATATCCAATTCATCGAGGATAGTTATTAACAACAACCGTTCATTAATAACCCTTACTATTAGTCAAGTATAGAACAACGCCATATACCGACTTGATAGTAGCATTTAATCTTTTATCTCCTTGATGAAATCAATTGAGATTGATAACCTCAACACAACGGTTTCGGTTTAACCAACAAAATTAATCCCTCTTAAGTTTACTAACCACGACCGTGCATTAATAAACCGAAGTTACTTACTTGTGAAACCATCAACGATTAACCATCGGTTCGTTGATCGTTTCTAGTAATAATTAATATTTGAAACAAAACTAGTTGATCCTTTAAGTAATGTTCAAAAATATTAATATGAAATATGAATAGGAATTAATTAATACTCAAGGAAGAATATTAAGGAAAATGAATCCTACTATAGTTAATATCAAGATGTTAACTAATTGTCATCTTAGTAACACTCCCCAATATTAACATAGAGGAAGGAATAGCTATTACTAAGACCAATGTCAAGATGTTAACTAATTGTCATCTTAGCAACACTCCCCAACATTGATATAGAAATAGTATTTAAGAGAAGCATTAATATTCAAGGAAAGAAGTTAAGAAAATAACTCACAACTTTAATAATCAACAAGCTTCAAGAGCAACACCAAGAAATGGAAGTTTAGCTCCTCATTTGGAGACTAAACATGCTATAAAAATATAAAAGAAATACTATTCTAAACTGAGCTTAAGAGTATGGAAGAAGGAGTGATCTTATTGTGAAGGAAAAGGGGTGTATTTATAGGTGTTTGGAGGTAGCAGGGTGGTGTACCCGACCGGGTATATAGGATACTCGATCGGGTATTTTAGGCAGTTTCCCGGAAAATCACTTTTCTAGACATACCCTATCGGGTATAAAGGCATACCCGATCGGGTATGAGCCAAATCTTCAAAAATCCTGCACGTTTTTTTGTCTCTCCAAATCTCTCCAGATTCTGATTTTGACACCCGAATCAACTCAATACCCGATCGGGTATTGCCTATACCCGACCGGGTATATGAAATATTTTTTCAATCTTCTTTTGATCTTGTCCCCTTGCACTTTCCTTGATCTTTTGGGGTCCAAACTTGATCCTTTGGATGATCTTGGCCTGTTTTAAGCTCAGAATAATCCTAATCTAAACAAATTACATCTATCTAAGAAAATTAACTAATTACACCAAAAGTGTGTAATTTTCCAAACAACAACAAATAAAACTAGTTAAAATAGAAATAATACATGATAAAAATACAACTCTATCACATTTGCTCATCGAACATCGCATCTCTCCGTTGGTATTGATAATTCGTATCAAAATCATCTCGACTTTGAGAAGAAGACCCGACATGTCCTTTACATTTGGCTCGTGAATTAGGATGATTTTTTCCAATATCCTTCTTTCGGTTGCGTTGGAGGTTAATGTGATTTGTTTAGTATTATATTTCGGAAAACCCCCCATTTAATTTGTATGGTAGTTATTCAAATACACATATAAAAAATTCTATTGTATAAGATTTGTATTCTATTTTACTTAAACAACTAATTTATATAATGACACATTATTTTAGTAGAGCAATTTTTTTAGTTGTGATAAAGAGCATGTTAAATTTTTTTTATCCGACTTACCTTGTCTCGACTTGACTTTGACATATTTTGTAGCACCCTCTCAAAAAATGATCTGGTTTCATCACAGATGATGTAGAAAATAGCCAAAGCGGCTATTTACCAGTACATATTGGTTAAATGGACCTAGGCATGGACTTAGTCCGCAGGGCCCAATATGTTGGACTGGTCCGGGCCTGATTTTTTGGTTCCGGTTATGGACCATCCTGCCTCTTTCGGGTCACATCACCTTGTCCCGAGTATGATTTTTGGGAAGTGAGATCCGTTGGTCTTAGGTCCGGTCCAATCTCAATGGTCAATGTTTTTTGTTTTTTTTTCCTCAATATATCACCGTTTGGGAGTCGATGAACGTTGGAGGAGTAGTAGAGGAGCCTCCAACCGTTCCAAATGGCTAGTTTAGGGTTTGGGGTGGATTGGGGTAGGGGGAGCCTAATACATGACATGTAGTTTGATAGTTCATAATTTCCATTGTTCCATATTATAACATGATAATTTATAATTGGAACAACAATAACTTTCATGATCATGGATTCTATCGATGAACTTCACCGTTTATAATAACATGGTAGGGTCAAATGCATAAATGGTACCTTAACTGTTGGTATTGTTGCATTTTGGTACCTTAACTCTTAAATGAATCAAAACGGTACCTAAACTATACATAATGTTTCGAATTGAGATTTTATTCAAATTTCTTACCAAGAAATCACACGTGACGATCAGAATTTTATGCATAAAGTATACTTCACCTCATTTTTGTTTATATGATCATTATAGGGTGACTCTACACATGAAATTCTGACACTAACATGGTCTCATAATAATATGATTGCCTATATAGTTAGAGAAAATATGTTTTTCTCAAAGTCTCACCACTCCCTCCATCGATCTATCCCAAATCAATGCAGGCATCTGGAATCCACATTCACTATGACGGAATTCCAATAATACAGAGTATAATAAAAGCTTCATACTCAAAATTATTACGCATAAAATAAAAAAGTCGTGTAGATGGAGTAAGTATTACGGGGTATTTTAAGTTTGGCTTTACGGTGTATGGATTCATTAAGCACATCCCTTGGAATTAAAGCCGATTCGAGATTTGGCGACGTCGTAGATGACCTGGAAACCCTGCTGCTGGATGTTCCCAATTACGGATATCCCTTGATCCATAGCGGCGAACGCAAAGCAGAACGTCCCAGCAGAATCCACCGGAATCAAATAGTTTGCTGCCGGCAGCGACAAGTTGGCTCCTTTGAAATGCAGCACCACCGTAGGAACCTTCACCCTGTCCATCCCGGACAGGTTGAAGCAGGCGTCGAATAGCGAGAAATTCGACGCCCGGGGCAGTGCCCGTGTGTTATTCAGGAAAGCGTCTCTCAGTGCGATGTAAGCGGGCTGGTTCAAGTGGGTCACCGCCGTACTGGTGTCAAATATGAGCCCACCATGTCCTGAGGTCCGGTTGATGTGGAATAAAGAGGGCTTAACTCCAGCGACCCTATGCCCTCCCACGCTAATCCCCTTCAGCTGAACGTAGTAGAAGCTTTCTAGGCCCAACCCAATCGGAATATTCTTGAACAGAGGGGTGTAAACGGAATATTCTTGCTGGCCGAAAACTATTGAAGCTGTTGTTTTGGAGCCGCGGGCAGGGAGGCAGTAGGAGAAAGTGGAGGTAAAACCGGGGCGGCCTCCCAACTGACTCGGGAAAGATGAGTTCGATCTGCCGAGTCCGAGGAGACCGGCCGCCCCGGGGAGCATACCTTTGTTATAGCGACCGCAGCCGAATGCAACCTTTTCGACGCGAGTGTTTCTCCCGAGCGTCAGTGTGTCCGTGGCCAAGTCGCCGACAGCGAGAGAGCCATCGCTGTACCACATCAGGTACTGACACTTTTTCGGGCTATTTGGTTTGCAGAGGCTATAAGGGTTGACCATACTTTTGCAGAAAGGCTGGCCACAGCGAAAGGAAGCAAAGGTTGTGGAGTTTCTGGGATCGAAAACAGGGTCGGCTTGATCGTAGCAGGATTTGCAAGGAGTGCACTGAATCCAGGAAAGGTCGCTTCCAGTGCCCAGGATCAAGTACATGTCCTTAGCGGGGGTGCCAACGCCGAGTCGGGCAAAGTACCCACCACTCCCGAAACCCAATCCCGAAATGACACTAGCAGCGGCGGCGGTGCGGCGGTGGCGGTTGGATAGAGCGCGCACCCGGTCCGTGTCGCTTTGCAAGCGATTGAGGAACACTTGGGCGTGGTCGATGTCATTGAGTTCAGCGCGAGGTAAAAGATCCAGGTGGTTGAGGATGTCAAGTCTTAGTTGTGGTTGATCATCACTCTCCGCCGCCGCCGGCGCCGCCTCGGTGGGTCGCTGCTTTTGCAGCTGCATTGGCCGTTGGGTGTCTGCCAGAGAGACAACGGTGAGTGTCTGCATCTTGACACGGACATCTGCCTCTGCTGCAGAAAAAGAAGAAGATAGGATACTCCCAAGAAGGACGACGAAGATGGAAACCGTCCCCGCCGCCGCTACTATTTTCTTACCCATTTCGGAGATTGAGAAATGATCGAACTGGGGATAGCTAGCATGTATTGGTGGGATTGAGATGATGCCCGGACCCGGTTTAAATAGACAAAGTTTAAATACAAAGTTTAAATAGTCTTCACCGTTTTTATTCCTTTTTTCTAGTTTTTAAAATCTGCCAGAATAAAAAAACATGGAAAATTCTATTTTGAAAATTTCAAAAAGTTTTTACTTATATTTTGGGGATTTTTACAAGTTTAAAAATATAACTATTATCACCTTAACTTAATCCAAATTGACTTACAAAATTGACTTTGTTCTAGTTAAACAATTTAATTTTATCAACTTAATTATGTCAATTTTTAACATTGATTGACAAAAAAATGTTGGCTTTGCAAATTTATTTGGAGTGGAGAGAGTATCTTTTATTTCTCAAATAGGATTTATTTAGTCCAATTAAAAGAATAATTTGATTAAAACTTTTCAAAATAAGAGTAAATGAATCATATTTTGAGAATAAAACATTGATAATTCATCTTTATTCATGTTTTAATTCTATTTATAAAATTTTCTCATTTGATTTCCATTTTAATTTCCCAATGATGAAGTTCGACATCATGCAATACAACACATCATCATGAGTCCCACTTCGTGTACACGCCGGTGTACACGTCTGTCAAATTGTCTGTGTACATACAATTTGACTGACGTTTTATGAAGAAAGTCGAATTCGACACAGACAAAAAAAAATTGTCATAGACAATTTAAATTGTCTGTACACAAACAATTTAAATTGACTGTATATAGCCAATTATCTGTACACAGACAAACATAAATTTGTTTTCTTCATAAAATGTCGGTCAAATTGTCCGTGTACAAACAATTTGACCAGCGTGTACATTGGCGTGCAGAAATTTCCGTGCACAAAAGGAATTTCCCCATCATCATTGCTTTTCTAATACATCATGCAATACATCACATCAAATGTTCTTTCTTAAAAATATCAATGGACAAAGGCGCGGAGTATTTTTTTCTTCGTGAGGCGGCGATGTATGTATATCGGGCCATGGAGTTGACCCATAACCGGCCGGTTGATGACCGATCGACCAACTTGACCCCCTCCTCAGTCCTCACGACGAATCGGACCCCGGGGAAATTGCTCAAGGTATATCCTGAATGACTCGGCGAAATGCTCCTAAGAGTACAGGTCGACAGCCTTCGTGAAATCGTGAGAGGATTTCTAATCTTTATGTAGCAGACTGAACGACACAAAGATCCACGCTCACCTCTTTGGGTCCGTCCGGTATTTCGGATTTGGCCTCCAAGAACTTGACCTGAGCGGTTTCAGCGGCTGCCACCCTAGCTTGAGAAGTGGCCAGGTCCACCCAAAGCTTGCCAAGCTCATCCTCAAGCTTCTTCCTCTCCTGTCGGCCGCCTTGAGGACATCTGCCATTGTCTGCTCAGCTGACGTTCGGGCATCAATCAGATGTTACTCCTTGGTCAGGCATTCTGCAGCTGCAGGCTGTATAAGCCAACCTATATAAAGAATAAGTTTAGGAACCTGGGTTTTTCAAAGAAACAATAATGAATGAACGGGGGAGTCGGGTACCTTTAAAGCACCCAGTGAAACGCCCTCTTCAGCCTGCTCAATCGTCATGGACGGGAGGTCGAAAACATTAATAAAGGCGGAGGCGTTCCAAACCTGACTTGTTGAACACCCGCCATGTTCCAACACATCATGGATGGGATCCTCCAAAGTGACCCGTTCGAGGCGCTTGGTGACATTGGCTTGTTCGGCCTTTGCATTAGCACCCCTAGCCGAGTCCAGGTCCTCAGCAAAGACAAGTTCTGTCTGGGTGGACTCGAAAGGCTGATCCAACATCATGGCGTCAAACTGCACCTATTTGAGTGGGACCATTGAACCGGCTGAGGCTGTTGAACAGCCGGTTAGGACACCTCAAGGGTCTGAGGCTAGACGGGATGATTGCCTTTCATCTTCCTTTTGCCGGCACCACCGACCTGCTGCAAGTGGCTTATGTCCATATTCGCTTCTGGATTGGGAGCTGAAAAAGTCAAAGGAAAACGTTAGTATCGAGCGGTCAATACGTGTGTGAAACGTGCAAGATGCATGTAAGTTTCTTGCATGAGAAGGACCGCCCGGGCCATGTCACTTGGTTGTTAGTCAAGAACTCCAGGGATTCGGGCGGTACCTATCCCTGACTGAATTAGCTAGTCAGGGGTCAGATACTCCAGGATCATGGATTTGCCGCCCCTCTCTAGGGCAACAATCTTCTCCCCAAGCTCTTCGGAGATGAACGGCTCTGTAGACTTGAGCGGATGGGCATTCCACCTTTTCAGAATCAGGTCGTCCGGGACAGAAACGAAAAAGAGCGATCTTTCCCACCCCTTGGTCAAGGTCAGATTCCCCTTGAACAAGATTTGGCCCGTACGGGCACTCACAGCTAAGTAACCCCGAGTTTGTTGGGAAGCGACCTTAAAAAAGTAATGGAAAAGGTCTAGATCGGGGGTTTTATTGATGTCAACGCAGCGACAGATGAAATCAACCATTACTCGATAAGAGTTCGACATTATTTGGACTGGGACCATTTCATAATGGTTGAAGAACTGGACGAAGAAGGGTGTAATGGGAATCTCAATCCGTCCAGAACGGGTTCATAATGTACCACTACCATTCCCGGACGGTGACAGGGCGAATGGAGCCCAGCGTGAAGACGGAAATCAACCATTGGGAATGAGATTCGGAATTCGGGCCCTAATGGTAGGAAAGAGTTTTTTTCTCCTACTCCTAATAAACTATAATTCAATTTTGTGACGGGGTAGGTCATCCGGGGGACCGACCCTAGCTATCTCCATCTCATCTCCAGACTTGGCGTCGTCAGAATCATCGTCGGAGTCATGACTTTCAGTCGTGTCCTTTGTGGTAGCATTGGTTCCAGCTGTATTATCAGCTGCATCCTCCATGGCAGTATTGGTGTCAGCCGTATAGTCAACCACGTTGGTGGCCACAATTCCTCGAGCCATCTCAATGATGGTGGGGTCAGAGGCAGAAGAATCAGAGTTCGAACCCTCACACATTTGATTGAACGAAGAACAAAACTTAAAGGAGGAAGAAAAGACCCGGAATTACCTGGAACGAAATTGGGGGTTGGGGTTTCTATAGGGAAGGCAGAGAAAGCTAGATGGAGAAGCAAAGTTCGGAAACCCGGAATCCATGACCCAATGGCCTTATTTATAGGCTGGAAGCGTCGATTCACCAACCAATGAGTGAAGGACACGTAGGAGAGAACATTTCCGAAGACGCGTGTCGAGTAGAGACGGAACGTCGGGTAATCATGACTTATCTGGGGAACCCAAACAGCAGCCGCAAGGAACCGTCAAATCATGGCATCGTGAACCAGCAAATCCCGTTTGAATGGCGAAAGTTTGAATATTCTACTTCCTTATGTCACGAGCACGCTCGAGACATCGGAAGTGGGGGGGGACTTATTTCGCACTTGGCATATAATCAACGTTACTCTTGCCTATAGTTCGGTTGACCCAAGAACCAATCAAGAAGCCTTGTAAGTGGTAGAGTGCATTTAATACTATAGTATGACGGCTGCAAATGGAAGTATGGGTGCACAAATGGCAAGGGAACCAGCCAATCGGATTCGACCACATCATCTCCCACCTACTCATCTCTAGTATAAATAGTAGCATTTATTGCATTGTAAAGGGTTAGCATTTTGAAACTCATTAGCATATACTTCACTCTAGCTCTTGTATTAGCAAGTAGACTGTAACTCCCCGTTCAGCCTTTTTTTTGTAATCATCATTACACTAATGCAATTGGAGCTATTGAGTCGGATTTTTAGTTGATCTTATTTCCTTAATCATTTTCTATCATAAATCATCCTTAATATCCAAAGGTTTGTGTTGGGCCTTCGAATCTACGTAAATAAAGCTCAACAATGTGTGTGTGTGTGTGTGTGTTCGAGGATACTCTTAGGATGGAAAGAATTTTATATCTTCACTATTGTTTTAAAATTCCTTTGCTGGATTAATATTTTTTGTGTTCTCGTTGTTTTGTTACCGACTTACGTTGAAGAGCTCGTTATATCTTGGGAAAAGGTTTTCGCTAGTCGAAAATACTTTCTTGAGGACAACATTCACGTGTCTCGAGCTATATATTATTTTTTAACGCTTATTTGCAGGTTTATCAGGCCGAATTTCAACAACAATTTAGACATCATTAATTGAAAACTAAGAGAACATTCAATTGTTGAGGCATTTGTATAAACTTCCTAATTATTGGCCATGTAAAATTTATGCTAATATGCCAGCTATAAAGTGGTAAAGTAAAAGCATATTCTAGAAGTGATTAATATATAATGTAACTATTTAGCATAATTGTGGTGGTATTGCTAATACAATGAGAATGATATGGTCAACTATGTTATTTCGTTTAATTATAGGGTTAGGGTAATAACATAGGATAATGACATATGCACTGTATAGCTGTGTTAATTGGTCAATTATAGGGTTGATTTATAAGTAAAACCTAATAATGATTAAATTAATCACTGGAATAAGGTTTTACTCTACCACTTTAATTTAGAGATAATTATCCTAAGCATTTAACAATTAGAAAAACTAATTTATTAATACATTAATAAATAAAACATAGTCAAAATGGAACATGTGAATAATATAAAATTAAATCTAAATACTTATTTAAGAATAGAGAAAACAAAATAAGATATCAAATGTTCTTTCTTAAAAATATTAATGGATAAAGGTGAGAAGTATTTTTTTAAAGAAAAAAAATACTCCATTAATATTTTTAAGAAAGAACAATTGATGTGATGTATTGCATGATGTATTACAAATGCAATGATGTTGCGATGTATTGCATGATGTGGGACTTCATGGAAATTAAAATGGGAATTAAATGAGAAAATTTATAAATAGAATTAAAACATGAATAAAGATGAATTGTCAATGTTTTATTCTCAAAATATGATTCATTTACTCTTATTTTGAAAATTTTTAATCAAATTATTCTTTTAATTGGACTAGATAAATCCTATTTGAGGAATAAAATATAATATCTTCACTACAAATAGATTTGTAAAGTCAATATTTTTTGTCAAGCAATGTTAAAAATTGACATAATTAAGTTGATAAAATTTGAGTAAGAATAAGTAAAGTTGAACTCATTTTTCTTACTGATTTGGCTTAAGTTACTCCAAAAGATAATTTGAGTGTAATTATAGAAAAAATATAGAGATCAGTTTGATAACTTTTATTTCCAACTTTTATTATATTATATATTATTAAAAGAGAACACACACCAAATAGTAGCTAATAAGTTCAACTTTGCTTATTCTGATTATTACATAATATTCCATTCTTGATTATTTTTAATTTAAAGATATTTATCTGTTTTTGGACTTATACTAATCTTAGCTTATATTATTAAATTAATTTTTAAATTTATATGATTTTCTATAAGATTAATCTATTATATTGTTTTAATTTTTTATCAAAATAGCTTGTTATAGCAAGTTAAAATACTTTAATTGGTGGTACATTTAAAGTAAACATAATTATTTGAGAGTTGTTTTTAATATACAAATTCAAGTGATGAATTCGACTTAGTAGAATGATCTATTTGACATTTTTGTCTTTTTGCTTTGATCGTCACTAGCGAAGTTTTAGGCACAAAACTTAATTAAGGCACGTTGATTTGCCCAAACCTTAAATTCAATGTTTCTATTTCTTTATTTATGTGTCCCTCTTTTTGAATAGTTACTTAAATAATATTCCTATTGTATTCCAAATTTTCCAAATGAGAGTTTTTCAAAATTGAAAGTGCTAAAGACAATATGTCAAATGAAAACTTGTAGAATATTTTACATTCCAAGGAGAGTATGCTTTTATTCATTTTTAAAACTATGAGATACACTCATAGACGTATGAATTTTATTTGAATGTAATTCTAGAAAAAAAATAAGAGCCCATTTCATAATCTCTCTTTTCAACTTATTAGTCTTATCAATCAACTTTTTAGTAAGCATACAAATTTTTATTCTTCATGCTGAATTGTGTCATAATAAAAATAAGTAAAGTTGAACTTATTTTTCTAACTGATTTGGCTTAAGTTATTCAAGAAGATAATTCGAGTGCAATTCTAGAAAAAGATAAGAGATCCGTTTGATAACTTCTATTTCCGGATGCTTATCAATCTTATCAGCCAACTTTTTTTATAACATGTAACTTTTGATTCTTTACATTGAAATAATGAATTGTGTAATAATCAAATAAGTAAAGTTAGATTTACTTTACCGGCTGACTTAATTAAAGTTATTGTAGAAGGTCATTATAGATATTTTTATATAATTTTTCTTTAATCTATTCGTAAAATCTATTGAGAAAAAAACCCTACGTCTCTCTCTAAGGCTTCCTAGCCGCTATAGCTTTTTTCTCCGGCGGCGATCAATTCCGATCGTGGGTTCCGGCCGTTTTTTTCGATCTGTGTGTTTCTGTTTGACTTACATCGTCAGGATTAGCGCTCGGTTGCTGTTGAGCGTTGGTCTGCTACGACGTTTCCTTTCGATTTGATTCCAGGCAATAGGCGATCCGATTGGTTGTCTTTTTTTAGGAGGAAGAATGAGTTTGGGTAGCAAGGGCATGACAACGATGAAGATGAACGCTAGTGGTGGATTTGCTAAGAGCACGGGATGAGGAGAGTTGCGCGGCTTTCGAGCAGGTCAGATGGCGATTGACAATGAAGGGTCAATTAGAATGGTACTAAGAATACGGCCTCCTTCGGAATCGTGGCCATGGGTTGTACGAGGTGATAGAGTCCGTGAAAGTTTTCCTATTAGTTATTTTTTTTGTCATTTGGATTCATGTTATCGTCTATGTTGTTAGGTTTGTTGGTTTGTTTGGGATTTCAGTTTTCTTATGTCATTGAGTATGTTTGGATCTATGGGAACAGTGATGGATGTGTCAAGCCCGCTACATGGTTAGAGACTCGCGCTGCTCTTTCAGGGGTGACCGTCTCTAAGTCTGATCATAGGGTTTACAGTCGTAGTTGTTGGAATTTAGTTGGTGTCAGTTTTGTTTTTCCTTTGAATGATGTAATGATCTTGAAATTTATGATATGAAAGAAGGCCAGCTAGTTGACGATAAAAAAAACGTAAAATCTATTTAAAACAGTTTTATACTTTTTAAGCCATCACTCGGAGTATGTATGTTCTGAGAAAGTGCAAATTGACCACTAAGGTTATGAATAAAGTTCAAATAAACCACTAACCTTTCAAATGGACCAAAAAGGAACTCATGTAAGCTTTTTGGGTTACTTTTTGACACCACGGCACTACAGAGGCATCTTAAAGGTTTCTAAAACCTAAAACGAATTGTTGCCAAATGTTGAGAAATTCAGTCCCAATTAAGGATCTAATCTCACAAACATGATAAATTTCATAGAATCAAGCACATAGAAGAACACTAACCGGTCGGGGAGAAACCAAACTTTGGTTGTGTTGTAGAAGATGATGAAGTCATAGCCATGGATGTATGGATTCTCTAAGGATACAAACCCATTGAGATAGATTGATCGATTCTCATTTCAGTCTCTATATAATGGTGTTCTTGAGATCCTAAGGAAGAGGCATGTCTCTTCTTTTGTCGTAAGAATAAGAACCGAATGGGTGTATATGTTTATATCAAAGAGAACCCCATTTGGTCCTTTATGTATTATTTAATGTTAAAACATACTCATCATATGTTAACTAGGCCTGGACTCGGGCCGGTTCGGGCCCGGTTCGGGCCTGAGCCCGGCCGGGCCTCGGGTCAGGAAATGGGAGGCCCGGGCCCGAACCGCCGGTGGCCGGTTCCGGTTCCGGTTCCGGGCCAAACCGGGCCGGGCCGGGCCGGGCCTAATCGGCCCAATTTTTTTTTTTTTTTTTGTTCTCCTATTTAATCCCCTACCCCTCCCCCTCAACCCCAAACCACCCCAAACCACCTCAAATGGCCCAAAATACCTATTCCAACCCAAGATTTAAAAAATTTTTCAGAAAAAAAAAAAATTAAAATCCGGCCCGGACCGGGCCTGAACTGGCCGGGCCGGTTCACCATATGGAAGGCCCGGGCCCGGAACCGGGAACTACCGGGCCGGTTCGACCCGAATCGCCGGTGGACCGGGCCACCGGGCCGGGCCGGTTGCCACAGTGGCCGGGCCGGGCCGGTTCCGGGTCGGGCCGCCCGGCCCGAGTCCAGGCCTAATGTTAACTATACATAAATACAGGGACCAAATCTGTCATATGGCAAACTTAATGGTAACACATAAATGTACCTAATATTTATTAAATTATATAAATGGTCCAAGGGAACTTAAATGGAATATTTTCCAACATTCTCCCACTTGACCTTGAGATCATTTATACATAAGTTAAAGTAATTTTTTGGCCAAGAAAATTCATCTTACTCCATAATAATATCAAAGCAAACTAATACAGTCTAACGGATCAATATAACCCGGGATCCCCATTAATTATACTTTGACACTTCTTAAAGAGTATAATAATTAATATAAGTCAAATGACATTAAACTTAGGGTATTATGTTTGTCTATTAAAATAACTTTGTGTGCACAATGAAGAATAGACAAAACATACTTAGACCATCACCATCCATAATCTTTAAAAATAAATATTTTCTAGCATTCTTACCTTTTAAATATTGTTACATGATTAATTTTTAAATAATCTCAAAATCCGTTTATGGCTTTCAATCATCATCTTCAAATAATCCGTTTTTTTCTGGATCCTGCATTAATGTATTACATATGCTTTTCAAATAAACTTAAGATAATCTGGATTTATATTTTGATACCGGATTATTCTAACAAATAATCTATATTATTCAATGATAATTCTCTAAAAAATATTGTTACGTCACTAATTTAATCTCTTAATAATCCAGCAATGAGGATGCTCTTAGGGAGGAATTCTAAATCAAGTACTTGAATTTAATACATAAGATAGTTAATCAGGCACTGCGCTATAATTTCCTAAACAGGATCTTTGATCAAGCCCATATTAGTGACATGTCTTTGAAAGATACTGGGTCAAAAGTCCTTTAGTGAGAGGATCTGCTAGCATATGATTCGTGCTAATGTGTTCGATACAAATCTCGTTTTCCTCCACTCTTTCTCGAACGAACAAATATTTTGTATCGAGGAACAATCCCGCTCCACTCGAACTGTTATTGTTTGAGAAGCTCACGGCCGCGGAATTGTCACAATAAATCCTTAGTGGTCTTGAGACGGAATTTACTATTTTGAATCCTTTGATAAGATTCCTTAACAACATTCCACCCATGACATGTTGCGTTGTACACTGCAACATATTCAGTCATCATTGTTCAAGTAGTCGTTGTAAGTCTTTGCTTGTGGCTTTTCCAAGATATTGGCCCGCCTGACATCAAGAAAATGTATCTCGAAGTAGACTTCCTATCGTCTTTGCACTTAGCAAAGTCAGAATCGGAATATCCCACCACTTCTAAATTATTAGACCTCCTCCCTATGCCACACATTCTCAAACTTGAATCGTCGCTTGCGATTTACCTCACAAGTCGGAAATAAACGAAGGAACAAGGCTAGATGGTCACTCGGGACGCCCTCTAAAGATTCTGCCTCGGCTTCTCCAAACTGGTCCAACCAACTATCAGATGCAAGAATTTTGTCCAACTTTTCTTAAACCCAATTCGGGGTTCCACGCCAACATTCCCAGGTCAATTGGTAACCTTCAAAAGAAAAATCAAGGAGCCCGCTAGCCCAAACTGCCTCCTGGAAACCTTCTAGAAGTCACGGTGGATGAGGTACTCTTCCTGTCTTCTCTGAAGCATAGAGGAGATCATTAAAATCTCCATCACCACCCACGGAAGAGAAGATCTCAAACTGAGTGATCGCAACAACTCTCATGACTCCCTTCTTCTCTGACGCTTTGGACACCCGTAGAAACCAGTAAACCTCCAAACAGGATCATCCACCTCCAAACTTATCCATGCATCAATATAATCAGAAGAAGAGTCCTAAATGTGAACTTGGACACAATCCCCCCAAAGGAGAGCAAGACCCCCCTATGACCCACACTGTCAACGCCAAAACAGTTTTTCAAACTGATTTTTCTTCCCACTTCTAACACCTTTGACTCCTTTGTAAATGTATTCCTAAAAAAACTAAATTTGGCCTCTTCATGTGGACTAAATCCACCAGCACCTAAACTGCCAATGGGCTCTCAAGCCCCCGACAGTTCCAACTAATGCAACTCATAATTCTAGGCGGCCTGTGCTCCAGGACCAGCCTTTAATCCGTTTTTTGGCTGAATTTCCATATTCGTGCCCATATGCAGTATTTGACATTGTTGTTCCATCCCATGGGCTTTCCTTTTCTTTTGCAACCCTCTTGTACTCCAAGATCCATCCTCCTGTCAAACTGGCAAGTCCAACCCCTTGTCATTATGTTCTTGCCTCAACACCATTTGAGACCCGAGTTGCATCTCCAGCCATCCTTCGAATTGGTTCAGCGAAGGGATGGACATGTAAGGTGTGGAGCGGCAAAAACACTTCTTGAGAACAACACAACGAACTCGAACTGGAGTAGCGAGATTCAACAGATGGCGTACAACGGCGACAGACGACGATGGTGGAGGCGACTCAGATTTGTGAAAATCTAGATTTCCTTCTTTTTGAATTTTCAGACTAGTTTCTTGGCTAGATTTCTTGTAGTTGAGATGGATTTTTTTATATTTTGGGAGGAATCTCACTTAACTATGCTCAAATTTCTCAATGAAATCACCAAATGATGAATTACGGGGATCCAATCATATATTATTATGGAGAGATTGAGCTCAAAAGTGGAGAAAAAGATGAATAGTAGAAATGGGCATTATTAATGAATTAGGGTTTACAAGCTTCCAAGGGGAGTATACATAGGAAAATCCGGATCTGGTCTCTAATATGGGCATGACAGACCTGGTTACATAAGTGGACTGATAGTATAAAAAACTAATCTAGAACACCCGAATAATAATAATGCATAATAATGTAAAAGCTATCTACTGAGCGTAAGTGAGCTGCTGTCTGGACCTAATGGTCATGAGATCGGAGGTCTGATTCCACATACATTATCAGGTTTATTTTGAATATTTTAATGTTAAATGGTGTTTGATATTATAAATATGTGAAGTAAACATACCTGTGTTGCTTATTAACGCAAATCGAGACTGTTTAGTACGGAAATAATTTTGTCCTAAGTTTTAGCGTATATGGCCATATGGGCTAACATCGTTAGAAACGAGGAAAAGATCACCGTATTCAGGGCTGGTTTGCAACTGCTTAAAAAAGCACTTATCGACTTTTGGCTTAAAAAACACTTATTTACCAAACACTACCAATTTTTACTTTTCTCGGCTTTCGTGTGAAAAGTGATTTTCCCTTTTCTACTCCATCTGTCCCATTTAAAGGTTCTCATCCACTATTCTCCGGTTAACGTGCATTGTTCTTAATCTTTTACTTTATATATAAAAGGTTAATGAAATTTAAATTATTTTTTGCAGGTTTTGTAGTGGTTTTAATGTAGTTTCTGAATATGTAAATTTTATTTACTAAAAATAAATCTATTGATGACAGGAATCAGTTATTCAGTTCAATTAACTTTATGGTCAGACTGTAACTCCCCGTTCAGCCTTTTTTTTGTAATCATCATTACACTAATGCAATTGGAGCTATTGAGTCGGATTTTTAGTTGATCTTATTTCCTTAATCATTTTCTATCATAAATCATCCTTAATATCCAAAGGTTTGTGTTGGGCCTTCGAATCTACGTAAATAAAGCTCAACAATGTGTGTGTGTGTGTGTGTGTTCGAGGATACTCTTAGGATGGAAAGAATTTTATATCTTCACTATTGTTTTAAAATTCCTTTGCTGGATTAATATTTTTTGTGTTCTCGTTGTTTTGTTACCGACTTACGTTGAAGAGCTCGTTATATCTTGGGAAAAGGTTTTCGCTAGTCGAAAATACTTTCTTGAGGACAACATTCACGTGTCTCGAGCTATATATTATTTTTTAACGCTTATTTGCAGGTTTATCAGGCCGAATTTCAACAACAATTTAGACATCATTAATTGAAAACTAAGAGAACATTCAATTGTTGAGGCATTTGTATAAACTTCCTAATTATTGGCCATGTAAAATTTATGCTAATATGCCAGCTAT
Source organism: Cuscuta epithymum (assembly GCA_945859915.1). Lineage (NCBI taxonomy): Eukaryota > Viridiplantae > Streptophyta > Magnoliopsida > Solanales > Convolvulaceae > Cuscuta > Cuscuta epithymum. Next base: position 8,490,636 of record CAMAPF010000031.1, on the reverse strand, counting down.
AAAGTGGTAAAGTAAAAGCATATTCTAGAAGTGATTAATATATAATGTAACTATTTAGCATAATTGTGGTGGTATTGCTAATACAATGAGAATGATATGGTCAACTATGTTATTTCGTTTAATTATAGGGTTAGGGTAATAACATAGGATAATGACATATGCACTGTATAGCTGTGTTAATTGGTCAATTATAGGGTTGATTTATAAGTAAAACCTAATAATGATTAAATTAATCACTGGAATAAGGTTTTACTCTACCACTTTAATTTAGAGATAATTATCCTAAGCATTTAACAATTAGAAAAACTAATTTATTAATACATTAATAAATAAAACATAGTCAAAATGGAACATGTGAATAATATAAAATTAAATCTAAATACTTATTTAAGAATAGAGAAAACAAAATAAGATATCAAATGTTCTTTCTTAAAAATATTAATGGATAAAGGTGAGAAGTATTTTTTTAAAGAAAAAAAATACTCCATTAATATTTTTAAGAAAGAACAATTGATGTGATGTATTGCATGATGTATTACAAATGCAATGATGTTGCGATGTATTGCATGATGTGGGACTTCATGGAAATTAAAATGGGAATTAAATGAGAAAATTTATAAATAGAATTAAAACATGAATAAAGATGAATTGTCAATGTTTTATTCTCAAAATATGATTCATTTACTCTTATTTTGAAAATTTTTAATCAAATTATTCTTTTAATTGGACTAGATAAATCCTATTTGAGGAATAAAATATAATATCTTCACTACAAATAGATTTGTAAAGTCAATATTTTTTGTCAAGCAATGTTAAAAATTGACATAATTAAGTTGATAAAATTTGAGTAAGAATAAGTAAAGTTGAACTCATTTTTCTTACTGATTTGGCTTAAGTTACTCCAAAAGATAATTTGAGTGTAATTATAGAAAAAATATAGAGATCAGTTTGATAACTTTTATTTCCAACTTTTATTATATTATATATTATTAAAAGAGAACACACACCAAATAGTAGCTAATAAGTTCAACTTTGCTTATTCTGATTATTACATAATATTCCATTCTTGATTATTTTTAATTTAAAGATATTTATCTGTTTTTGGACTTATACTAATCTTAGCTTATATTATTAAATTAATTTTTAAATTTATATGATTTTCTATAAGATTAATCTATTATATTGTTTTAATTTTTTATCAAAATAGCTTGTTATAGCAAGTTAAAATACTTTAATTGGTGGTACATTTAAAGTAAACATAATTATTTGAGAGTTGTTTTTAATATACAAATTCAAGTGATGAATTCGACTTAGTAGAATGATCTATTTGACATTTTTGTCTTTTTGCTTTGATCGTCACTAGCGAAGTTTTAGGCACAAAACTTAATTAAGGCACGTTGATTTGCCCAAACCTTAAATTCAATGTTTCTATTTCTTTATTTATGTGTCCCTCTTTTTGAATAGTTACTTAAATAATATTCCTATTGTATTCCAAATTTTCCAAATGAGAGTTTTTCAAAATTGAAAGTGCTAAAGACAATATGTCAAATGAAAACTTGTAGAATATTTTACATTCCAAGGAGAGTATGCTTTTATTCATTTTTAAAACTATGAGATACACTCATAGACGTATGAATTTTATTTGAATGTAATTCTAGAAAAAAAATAAGAGCCCATTTCATAATCTCTCTTTTCAACTTATTAGTCTTATCAATCAACTTTTTAGTAAGCATACAAATTTTTATTCTTCATGCTGAATTGTGTCATAATAAAAATAAGTAAAGTTGAACTTATTTTTCTAACTGATTTGGCTTAAGTTATTCAAGAAGATAATTCGAGTGCAATTCTAGAAAAAGATAAGAGATCCGTTTGATAACTTCTATTTCCGGATGCTTATCAATCTTATCAGCCAACTTTTTTTATAACATGTAACTTTTGATTCTTTACATTGAAATAATGAATTGTGTAATAATCAAATAAGTAAAGTTAGATTTACTTTACCGGCTGACTTAATTAAAGTTATTGTAGAAGGTCATTATAGATATTTTTATATAATTTTTCTTTAATCTATTCGTAAAATCTATTGAGAAAAAAACCCTACGTCTCTCTCTAAGGCTTCCTAGCCGCTATAGCTTTTTTCTCCGGCGGCGATCAATTCCGATCGTGGGTTCCGGCCGTTTTTTTCGATCTGTGTGTTTCTGTTTGACTTACATCGTCAGGATTAGCGCTCGGTTGCTGTTGAGCGTTGGTCTGCTACGACGTTTCCTTTCGATTTGATTCCAGGCAATAGGCGATCCGATTGGTTGTCTTTTTTTAGGAGGAAGAATGAGTTTGGGTAGCAAGGGCATGACAACGATGAAGATGAACGCTAGTGGTGGATTTGCTAAGAGCACGGGATGAGGAGAGTTGCGCGGCTTTCGAGCAGGTCAGATGGCGATTGACAATGAAGGGTCAATTAGAATGGTACTAAGAATACGGCCTCCTTCGGAATCGTGGCCATGGGTTGTACGAGGTGATAGAGTCCGTGAAAGTTTTCCTATTAGTTATTTTTTTTGTCATTTGGATTCATGTTATCGTCTATGTTGTTAGGTTTGTTGGTTTGTTTGGGATTTCAGTTTTCTTATGTCATTGAGTATGTTTGGATCTATGGGAACAGTGATGGATGTGTCAAGCCCGCTACATGGTTAGAGACTCGCGCTGCTCTTTCAGGGGTGACCGTCTCTAAGTCTGATCATAGGGTTTACAGTCGTAGTTGTTGGAATTTAGTTGGTGTCAGTTTTGTTTTTCCTTTGAATGATGTAATGATCTTGAAATTTATGATATGAAAGAAGGCCAGCTAGTTGACGATAAAAAAAACGTAAAATCTATTTAAAACAGTTTTATACTTTTTAAGCCATCACTCGGAGTATGTATGTTCTGAGAAAGTGCAAATTGACCACTAAGGTTATGAATAAAGTTCAAATAAACCACTAACCTTTCAAATGGACCAAAAAGGAACTCATGTAAGCTTTTTGGGTTACTTTTTGACACCACGGCACTACAGAGGCATCTTAAAGGTTTCTAAAACCTAAAACGAATTGTTGCCAAATGTTGAGAAATTCAGTCCCAATTAAGGATCTAATCTCACAAACATGATAAATTTCATAGAATCAAGCACATAGAAGAACACTAACCGGTCGGGGAGAAACCAAACTTTGGTTGTGTTGTAGAAGATGATGAAGTCATAGCCATGGATGTATGGATTCTCTAAGGATACAAACCCATTGAGATAGATTGATCGATTCTCATTTCAGTCTCTATATAATGGTGTTCTTGAGATCCTAAGGAAGAGGCATGTCTCTTCTTTTGTCGTAAGAATAAGAACCGAATGGGTGTATATGTTTATATCAAAGAGAACCCCATTTGGTCCTTTATGTATTATTTAATGTTAAAACATACTCATCATATGTTAACTAGGCCTGGACTCGGGCCGGTTCGGGCCCGGTTCGGGCCTGAGCCCGGCCGGGCCTCGGGTCAGGAAATGGGAGGCCCGGGCCCGAACCGCCGGTGGCCGGTTCCGGTTCCGGTTCCGGGCCAAACCGGGCCGGGCCGGGCCGGGCCTAATCGGCCCAATTTTTTTTTTTTTTTTGTTCTCCTATTTAATCCCCTACCCCTCCCCCTCAACCCCAAACCACCCCAAACCACCTCAAATGGCCCAAAATACCTATTCCAACCCAAGATTTAAAAAATTTTTCAGAAAAAAAAAAAATTAAAATCCGGCCCGGACCGGGCCTGAACTGGCCGGGCCGGTTCACCATATGGAAGGCCCGGGCCCGGAACCGGGAACTACCGGGCCGGTTCGACCCGAATCGCCGGTGGACCGGGCCACCGGGCCGGGCCGGTTGCCACAGTGGCCGGGCCGGGCCGGTTCCGGGTCGGGCCGCCCGGCCCGAGTCCAGGCCTAATGTTAACTATACATAAATACAGGGACCAAATCTGTCATATGGCAAACTTAATGGTAACACATAAATGTACCTAATATTTATTAAATTATATAAATGGTCCAAGGGAACTTAAATGGAATATTTTCCAACATTCTCCCACTTGACCTTGAGATCATTTATACATAAGTTAAAGTAATTTTTTGGCCAAGAAAATTCATCTTACTCCATAATAATATCAAAGCAAACTAATACAGTCTAACGGATCAATATAACCCGGGATCCCCATTAATTATACTTTGACACTTCTTAAAGAGTATAATAATTAATATAAGCCAAATGACATTAAACTTAGGGTATTATGTTTGTCTATTAAAATAACTTTGTGTGCACAATGAAGAATAGACAAAACATACTTAGACCATCACCATCCATAATCTTTAAAAATAAATATTTTCTAGCATTCTTACCTTTTAAATATTGTTACATGATTAATTTTTAAATAATCTCAAAATCCGTTTATGGCTTTCAATCATCATCTTCAAATAATCCGTTTTTTTCTGGATCCTGCATTAATGTATTACATATGCTTTTCAAATAAACTTAAGATAATCTGGATTTATATTTTGATACCGGATTATTCTAACAAATAATCTATATTATTCAATGATAATTCTCTAAAAAATATTGTTACGTCACTAATTTAATCTCTTAATAATCCAGCAATGAGGATGCTCTTAGGGAGGAATTCTAAATCAAGTACTTGAATTTAATACATAAGATAGTTAATCAGGCACTGCGCTATAATTTCCTAAACAGGATCTTTGATCAAGCCCATATTAGTGACATGTCTTTGAAAGATACTGGGTCAAAAGTCCTTTAGTGAGAGGATCTGCTAGCATATGATTCGTGCTAATGTGTTCGATACAAATCTCGTTTTCCTCCACTCTTTCTCGAACGAACAAATATTTTGTATCGAGGAACAATCCCGCTCCACTCGAACTGTTATTGTTTGAGAAGCTCACGGCCGCGGAATTGTCACAATAAATCCTTAGTGGTCTTGAGACGGAATTTACTATTTTGAATCCTTTGATAAGATTCCTTAACAACATTCCACCCATGACATGTTGCGTTGTACACTGCAACATATTCAGTCATCATTGTTCAAGTAGTCGTTGTAAGTCTTTGCTTGTGGCTTTTCCAAGATATTGGCCCGCCTGACATCAAGAAAATGTATCTCGAAGTAGACTTCCTATCGTCTTTGCACTTAGCAAAGTCAGAATCGGAATATCCCACCACTTCTAAATTATTAGACCTCCTCCCTATGCCATACATTCTCAAACTTGAATCGTCGCTTGCGATTTACCTCACAAGTCGGAAATAAACGAAGGAACAAGGCTAGATGGTCACTCGGGACGCCCTCTAAAGATTCTGCCTCGGCTTCTCCAAACTGGTCCAACCAACTATCAGATGCAAGAATTTTGTCCAACTTTTCTTAAACCCAATTCGGGGTTCCACGCCAACATTCCCAGGTCAATTGGTAACCTTCAAAAGAAAAATCAAGGAGCCCGCTAGCCCAAACTGCCTCCTGGAAACCTTCTAGAAGTCACGGTGGATGAGGTACTCTTCCTGTCTTCTCTGAAGCATAGAGGAGATCATTAAAATCTCCATCACCACCCACGGAAGAGAAGATCTCAAACTGAGTGATCGCAACAACTCTCATGACTCCCTTCTTCTCTGACGCTTTGGACACCCGTAGAAACCAGTAAACCTCCAAACAGGATCATCCACCTCCAAACTTATCCATGCATCAATATAATCAGAAGAAGAGTCCTAAATGTGAACTTGGACACAATCCCCCCAAAGGAGAGCAAGACCCCCCTATGACCCACACTGTCAACGCCAAAACAGTTTTTCAAACTGATTTTTCTTCCCACTTCTAACACCTTTGACTCCTTTGTAAATGTATTCCTAAAAAAACTAAATTTGGCCTCTTCATGTGGACTAAATCCACCAGCACCTAAACTGCCAATGGGCTCTCAAGCCCCCGACAGTTCCAACTAATGCAACTCATAATTCTAGGCGGCCTGTGCTCCAGGACCAGCCTTTAATCCGTTTTTTGGCTGAATTTCCATATTCGTGCCCATATGCAGTATTTGACATTGTTGTTCCATCCCATGGGCTTTCCTTTTCTTTTGCAACCCTCTTGTACTCCAAGATCCATCCTCCTGTCAAACTGGCAAGTCCAACCCCTTGTCATTATGTTCTTGCCTCAACACCATTTGAGACCCGAGTTGCATCTCCAGCCATCCTTCGAATTGGTTCAGCGAAGGGATGGACATGTAAGGTGTGGAGCGGCAAAAACACTTCTTGAGAACAACACAACGAACTCGAACTGGAGTAGCGAGATTCAACAGATGGCGTACAACGGCGACAGACGACGATGGTGGAGGCGACTCAGATTTGTGAAAATCTAGATTTCCTTCTTTTTGAATTTTCAGACTAGTTTCTTGGCTAGATTTCTTGTAGTTGAGATGGATTTTTTTATATTTTGGGAGGAATCTCACTTAACTATGCTCAAATTTCTCAATGAAATCACCAAATGATGAATTACGGGGATCCAATCATATATTATTATGGAGAGATTGAGCTCAAAAGTGGAGAAAAAGATGAATAGTAGAAATGGGCATTATTAATGAATTAGGGTTTACAAGCTTCCAAGGGGAGTATACATAGGAAAATCCGGATCTGGTCTCTAATATGGGCATGACAGACCTGGTTACATAAGTGGACTGATAGTATAAAAAACTAATCTAGAACACCCGAATAATAATAATGCATAATAATGTAAAAGCTATCTACTGAGCGTAAGTGAGCTGCTGTCTGGACCTAATGGTCATGAGATCGGAGGTCTGATTCCACATACATTATCAGGTTTATTTTGAATATTTTAATGTTAAATGGTGTTTGATATTATAAATATGTGAAGTAAACATACCTGTGTTGCTTATTAACGCAAATCGAGACTGTTTAGTACGGAAATAATTTTGTCCTAAGTTTTAGCGTATATGGCCATATGGGCTAACATCGTTAGAAACGAGGAAAAGATCACCGTATTCAGGGCTGGTTTGCAACTGCTTAAAAAAGCACTTATCGACTTTTGGCTTAAAAAACACTTATTTACCAAACACTACCAATTTTTACTTTTCTCGGCTTTCGTGTGAAAAGTGATTTTCCCTTTTCTACTCCATCTGTCCCATTTAAAGGTTCTCATCCACTATTCTCCGGTTAACGTGCATTGTTCTTAATCTTTTACTTTATATATAAAAGGTTAATGAAATTTAAATTATTTTTTGCAGGTTTTGTAGTGGTTTTAATGTAGTTTCTGAATATGTAAATTTTATTTACTAAAAATAAATCTATTGATGACAGGAATCAGTTATTCAGTTCAATTAACTTTATGGTCAGTCAAACATCGTAAACCACGTGAGAATCTTAAAGTGGGACGGATGGAGTATTACACAAAAAACACTTATTTTACCAAACACTACCAACTTTTACTTTTCAAAATTACCTTTTTCTCAAACACTATCAACTTTTACTACTAATCACTTTTTCCAAATCACTCCAAAAGTGTTTTTTTAAGCACAAGGCTGCTTAAGGCTCTGTTTGCAAGTGATTGTGCTTAAATAAAAGCACTTTTTGGGAAAAAGTGATTAGTAGTAAAAGTTGATAGTGTTTGGTAAAATAATTGTTTTTTGTGTAATAGAAAAAATAAAAAGTAGATTCTACACGAAAACCGAGAAAGTAAAAATTGGTATTGTTTGGTAAAATAAATGCTTTTTTCTTAAAAAAAAAAAGGCAAACACACTTAAATTAATTGTTTGCAAAAAAGCCTAAATAGAAGGCAAGGCTGCTACAAAGCTGGTGTCTGGTGCAGTGGTGCCTACGAGAACGTCCCGTTAAGGCGCCTTCTCTTAAGCGCAACCCTAACATATAGCCCAACCCTCATCATCATCATTACCCCATGCCGCAAAGGCTCTCACCTACGTGGGGTAAGTGGGTCAGATCTACGCAGTCTTACCCCTGTACAAAAGCACAAACAGGCTACTTCGGGTGACCCAAAGTGAAAATCATGTCAAAATTTGCATGGATTGACCTCTGATTCATAACAAAGCACCGACAATTTAATGAGCTATTTTGCTTTATTCCATCATATTCCCAAACCAAAAATAGTGAGTCTTTGACTCCATAGCAAATGATGGAAATACATATAGCCCAGCCCTAAAATACTAAAATAATACCAAGTTAGGTTTTTCTTTTTTGAAAAAACTCTGAAATAGGTCCTCTATTACCAAAAGGTCAATTAAATCCTTTGCTCTTTTAAGTCAATCAACCAAGTCTATGGGTGACGGTTAAAAATAGCCAATTTGGCTAGCATGGTACTTTTACCTCTTCAAGACCTCAAGAATTTCAAAAATTATTGATGATTTCTTTTCTCCTCTTCGATTGAATCGGTTGTTTAAAGTCCCTTCGTAACTTTCGGCGAAACTGCAAAGTCGGAGCGAGCGGAAGAAAGAGCCAAAGACTTGTTGACGAAGTTGTTGAAAGACATTTCAAAAACATTTCTTAATGAGCTTACTAGTATGTTAGTAAAATATGGATGCCCTATTAGGAAAGGGCCCCCGTTCCGTTGCACCTAATGCACATGGGTCGGGTCTGGCCTGAAAGTCAGTATTGTTTATTGTATGAAACTGAAACACTTCATTATAGCCTATAAGTAGACACCCATTTTCATCTAAAAGTTGTATCTTTGTCTTACACAATTTCATATTTCTATTTACTAATCATTCATTCATTATTTTATTATCATTTTGAGTTTCTTTTTGTTCTGAAATCATCATCATTTGATATCTTGGGTGTGTTGCTTGCCATCTTGAATGATTGTGCATGCGTCTTTCCAAAATTTGTGTTTGCTATAGTTGGCACCTCATTTTTAATGTTCGTCATCTTTAATTTAATTTTCAGATTAGCGTGATTCTATGTAATGATGTAACATGCAAAGCAGATGTTTTTACATATTATAATTTGCATTACAATATCGGAGTGATAAAGATGAGACTGATGTCTCAATCGCAACAGCTACACTAAAGCACGTAAATGATTCTATCAGCATTGATCCTAACATGCTGGATGAGAACTCAGCTGAGTATGATCCTCAGTCTCAAAAATTTAATTTAGTTCCAGGTGATACTATCATAGCACTTGGCCGCTATAATGGAGAACAAAATGGGCTTATGGTTATTGCTGGGGAGTTTAGGTATATTGATGTGAGATCTGCTATTTGTGTTGATGTTTGGATTTGAAGATTAGTTTTATGAGTCCTGATCTTTGCTTGTTCTTTTTGCTTTTAATCATCCTTGTACAGTATTAATTTAACAGGATTGGATTGCCCAGAGCTTTTTAGAGCTGAGTTTGAAATTGTCAGAGTAAGGGCATACTTCTCATATACTTCTCATTTTGGTCATGTTGTGCATTGTGAACTGGAATACAGATAACCTAAATAAATTGCTAATTCAGTTTTTTCCTCACTTGAAGCTTAGTTTTCCAATGGCCGTACTCTCATTTGCCTAATAATTATAGGATGGACTATGGAGCTGTTGACGGGCTCTTCTAAAATTAACACTTGTAGTTCGCCTATATTATAATGTTGGATAGACTCGTTACCTTTAAAAAGCCATTTTTTTATATGCTAGCTGAAATGTTTATCCACACTGCCCTAGCACAAGATACTCTCACATAAACTAATTAAGAATCCAATCAGTTTCTCAGTATTTAATTTATTGATCTTATTTTTTGAACAATAGATGACATATATAACCCCTATTACCCATCCACCTCATGATTGCATATAAGTGTATCATTTAATTTTTATTCTAGATTTAACCAGGTCATGATTTCTTTTGAAGTTTTTTTCACTTCATGTGTTACTTCCTTCGTTCTTTTTTAGTTGCAATAGTCCACTTTGTACATTTGCCAATGCACACCTTGATTGTCAATATATCTTATTCTCTATTATTATAAAAAAAGTTAAAAAAAAACAGATTTTGAAAATTTGTAATGAGATGAATTGAGAAATGTTAAAAAAAATCTCATAAATTAATAAATAAAATGCACTCAAAGTAGAACACGTTGAATAGTGTAAAATTCAACATGTTCCAACTAAAAAACGGAGGATAGTATTTGTTTGCATCATTAACAATTTATTTATGTATATTTTGGTGATAGCATGGAATTGGGGGACCAATCATCAATCGCTATGGAGAAGTGATAGGAATTACCTTTTATTGTGCTTCACTCACGCCTTTTCTGCCAATCAACCTAATCTCATTGTGGTGGGAGCAGTTTAAGAACAAAGGGTATGCTTAAAACTATAATATATATACTATTTTGCTTTTATAAGATTGCGAATAAGACATGTGATTTGGGAAATTCATTACTTTATGTTAACTTTGTTTTATTAAATATTACTCGTAATAAATAATAATGTAATTAGAGGATTTAGTATTGAATTGCAAATAAATGGTATGCTTTTATAGTTTTATTAGATTGTGAACAGATATGATATCTATTCTTATCTATTCTTGTGACTTGTGACTGGTATTGAAGCCATTATTAGGTAGTTGTATGAAAAGCAATGTTTTTGCTAGATTTTAGATGTTGAAAAAAATTAACACGCAAGTGCCTAAGAAGTTTGCATAATGCACATCTAGGTGTGCCTTTTGCAAACAATTGAAACAAGCATAATTTTAAACAAAATGAGCACCGTCATGTGCAATTTAGCATTTCTAGAAACAGGAAAAAAATCAAAACAATGAAGAGCACAAATTCGAGCAAACAATATGAAATAAAAATATGAACTGCCTATCCTTCAAAGGAAATAAAAATCTTGGTGTACACATTTTTGTACACGTTACGTGTAATTTCCAAAAGTTCTGCATTTTTCTAAAACAAATTGCTTGTGCACACAATCAAAATGTAGGGGCTGTGTAGAGAAAATGTGTACAAACGGAATATTCCCAAAGGAAAATGTGTACAACAGCAACATTCAAGCCTTAGTTCCATAGGAAAATGTGTAACTACAAAGTTATAAAAATGCAGGCAGATGTACGTTGATGTACTGTATCATTTGGGGCTTCATGCTGCCTATTGGCAGATGGGGACCAGTAGAGCACACAAGTGGCTAAACAGTTACCTATGCATGCACTTAGTTGTCGTAGGCCCATAGTAAGAGTGTCTTGCTTAATTTTGAACACTTGAATGTATGTTAACATTTGGTGTAGGCATTGTCTTCTACCTCGTCTTGGAATGGAGTTGAGCAATCTTTATTTATGGGATATAGCTTTTCTGGAGTCGGTGATAAAAAGGTTTCCAAATGTCTTTCAAGGTGTTGTCGTGGAAGAGGTTTTTTTTCCTCATGGGAACTGATATTCAATATTTATTCTGTTTTTCAGTTTTAGACCTTTTAGTTAGCGGTGTTCTTTGTGTGTCTTCATTTTTACCATGCATAAACTTAACCAGATAGAGTCCAATGGTTCTTCTACTGCGCTGTCGGAAAATGATGTCATTATTGAATGTGATGGAAAACCTATACAAAATGTTTTGGAGGTATGAATTACACTAAAAGTATGCCATTCACATTTCTATTCAACTGCTAGCAAATAGTCAATTTAATTTTTTCTTGGTTTTCCAATTGCGATCAGTTTTTTGAGTTGATATGGGACAAGGTTGGTTACCCTGTTGATCTGACTGTGCTACGGCCAAGTGATGGGACTCATTTGAATGTAACAATGGTTGTTGGTAATGTTGGCCCGAATGAAACTAATCGGTAAACCTCTTGTGATTAGTTTCTTCACTTCAGAATTAATCGACAGGCATATGATGTTTTCAAATGCAATAGAAGTATGCATGTTTAGTGTTTTATTCATCATCCTTATTTGTTTTCAGATGGCCGTTCCCCAAAAGGAACCTTGGAAGACATAGAAAACTCTGTAATTGATATTGATTGCAGGCACCATTATTCCTCAACCACAAATGTATATTTTTTGAGAGCAAAATTGCTGATTCAGTTAAATAGTTAATTACCTCTACTTATGCGTGTGATCTAGCTCTATCTCTTTGTGGCCCTTCGGAGTATGTGTGTAATTCACTTGTACTACCACTACTAATTATGAGTTGATTGTTCTGCATGTGAGGTCTAAATATTCTACTTTTCTTAAACTCATGTGCCAAAAAATGTATTATGTCTCATTTTATACGTAATTTGATGAAATAATAAATTCAACCATTTGACCGATTTGTAAGCTATTACAACAGGGTTATTTTTTAAAGTAACCTAAAATAGATAAAAAAATCGTCAAAACAGCTGGATCGAGTCTTCTATAGAAGGCGATTAAGCATTGCGTCTTTACATAAGTGTTTATTTCCTTGCGTCTATATAAGGCAATCCAGGCACTCAAGGATGTTTATGCCCATTGGGTCCCTGAAGATTGCATCCTAACTACCAATTTATGGTCTGCTCACTGCTGAGCTATCAGAACTGGCTGCCAATGCATTCCTGGCACAAAGAATATCTCCACTGATGCTTGATGTCCGTGTTGCTGCTTCTGCCGTCATGCCGCTTCCTCGCCTTCCCAACTGCCGTCACAGCACCTGCCGACGTTCGACATTTTGTCTAGATTTAAATATGGTCCTATATTCGTCACTCAAAACTCAAAAGTAATATTTCCGCCATTATTTCCAATTACAATACTGTGTAATGGTAATTAAAATACGGAGTAATAATTATAACCAATCCCACATATAAACTCTATTGCCTTTTTTATTTTATACAAGTACACATTACGTATCATCGTAATAAAATGTTGCATATAATTTTAAAGAATTTTTTATTCTATTCTAGATACAAGGGCGTAGTTAGGGGGAGGCCAACCCTGGTCCCGGTCACTCCAAATTTTGAAAATGACTATATTTTTAATGTAAAAATTCCATATATATTTTCTTTTAGCCCGGCCCAGTGTCCTGGCCTCACCCCTATTTAGATACACTATTCTAGATACACCTGTGCATCGCACAGATACTACGTCTAGTCTGCTTATATAATAAATGTCAACATATATTTGTTTGTGTTATGAAATGAAAGGAAATTAGCAGAAAATTAGAGAGAGATTATATTAAGTATAAAGGTGTTCTTGAGAGAGTATTAAAAGAGTTCTAATGGTGTGTCAATCAATGATAATGTCTCCTATTTATAGGAGAACGTGTGAGCTCAATGAGATTAGGAAATCATTGTGAGCCACACATTTATCACCTTGAATTTATAACTATGATTTCCTAATTATTTAAATAATGGTGATAATAATTCCTAATCAGGAACAGTTAGACGATCAATAAATCAATTATATTTCAAAAGTTTGATCTTTTTTCCATCCATTTTCTACCATTTTGTGCCGACGGAATCATGGAAAGGCTTGAATTTAAGGGATTTGTTTAACGAGGTAACCCTTTGTTGGTGTACACACATTTGTACCCACTTTTGTACATTGCTTGTGTACACAGGCAATTGAGAGACAAATGATGTCATCTTCTTAATGAATTGCCTATGTATACAGGCAAAACAAGGGGTGTGTAAAAAAGTGGGCACAAAAATGAGTACAAACAGCCAGCCTTTTTTTTTTGAAGGAATAGCAAGCCTCTTAAATAAATGAATAATTCTTGGTGTACACCCTGGGTTACACCCTAATTATTTGCTATTCACACAGACAAAAAACGCACAAATACACACACTTTCAGTAACACTGTCGGTGTGAAGAAAATTAGTTTTCAGATCTGCCAGGCTAGTTGCATGAACATCAATGTCGGTGTACACAGACACTAGTTGTCGGTGTAGACAAAAAGTGTCGGTGTGAACAAATTTGGTTTGCAAGTCTGCCAGAGGGTTGGAAAACCAGTGTCGGTGTACACAGACATTAGTTGTCTGTGTAGAAAAAGTCTATATACATGTACAATTTTCGTTTTATGCACACCAACATTGGTTTGCTTTAAGTGTCTGTGCACACAGACGAAAATTGTACATGTACAGACACTTTCTCTACACAGACAACTAATGTCTGTGTACACCGACATTGGTTTTCCAACGCTCTGGTAGAATTGCAAACCAAATTTGTTCACACCGGCACTTTTTTGTCTACACCGACAACTGGTGTATGTGCACACCGACAACTAGTGTATGTGCACACCGACAACTAGTGTCTGTGCACACCGACAACTAGTGTCTGTGTACACCGACAACTAGTGTCTCTGTACACTGGCATTGATTTCCGCGCAACCAGCCTGACAGATATGAAAACTAATTTTCTTCACATTGACAGTTTTACCAAAAGTGTCTGTATTTGTGCGTTTTTTTGTCTGTGTGAATGACAAATAATTAGGGTGTAACCCAGGGTGTACACCAAGAATTTTCCTCATCCGCTACTTCTCATGGGCTGCATTTAGTACATTTAAACAATTTCGTTGTCTTTGAATATTAAAATTTCGAAACTGTAACTGTTACTTCTCCACCATCAATACATTTAAGTAGGCTTCAACCAAACCATCACTTCTAGCCTAGCTGGTTGTGAGGTTATCCTTGCATAGGAGAGGTCTCATGTTCGAGTCTCACTAGCACCAGTGGACCTATGCTCCCCAAAAAACCCTTCAAGTGGTAGGGCCAAGCGGTGTATACTAACCCGTAGGGCCAAACCAAAGTTGGGTTTCTGGGGTAAGGAGCCGTGAAAGCGGTGGAGCTAGTCGCTATAAAAAGTTTACCCACACCTTAGTTTTTAACCATCACTTCCAGCCTAGCTGGTTGTGAGGTTATCCTTGCATAGGAGAGGTCTCGTGTTCGAGTCCCACTAACACTAGTGAAACTATGCTCCCCCAAAAAACCCTTCAAGTGGCAGGGCCAAGCGGTGTATACTAACCCGTAGGGCCAAGCCAAAGTTGAGTTTCTGGGGTAAGGGGTCGTGAAAGCGGTGGAGCTAGTCACTATAAAAAGTTTACCCATACCTTAGTTTACCGGTGGACGTAGCTCAACTGGCAGCGAGGGAGTGCCACAAGGGTTAGGTCTCGGGTTCGAATCCCGGCAACTGCGATGAGGGGTTACTATGCTGAAAAATGCATAGGGCTTCTGCAAGTACCGGGGACAGAGCCCCACTCTCTATCTGTCAGATTGTAATTATAGTCCAATTTACATCCTCCCATTGTGTTGTCCGGTCGGTGTTGGGGGGGCCTCAGGAATGGGGTGTCATTTTTTTTTTTTAAAAGTAGGCTTCAACCAAGAATTCTGCTTATTCTTGCAACTTTTACACACACAATTGCCATTCAGTTTAGGAAAACAGATTTGCTTGTTGTTGTATTTCTGAATCATTCATTACATACATACATATGAAGCGGTAAATCATTCCAAATATGCACACAAACAATGCCCTCAAGCAACGCCTACATACTTACATAGTGTTCGCTAAAATGCCTCTTACAAAACATCTATTTTTGTAGTGCTCATATACACCACCTAACTGTAATTCTATTATTTTTAAGTACCCCATGCCAATTGCTGGCAATGAAAACTATAATATTTACAGCATACTACTTTCAAAAAATTATACTACTACAAATAGGAAAGAGACTTATTTACACAAACTTAGAGGGTGTTTGGATCTGATTCTCAAAACTGATTCTGCTCCTGAAGGAGCAGAAGCAGAAGCTGGAGTGTTTGGGTGAAATTCCAGAAGCACTTCTGGAGCTCTAATTTACTCTCTGAATCAGTTTTTTAGAAGCTGGGGGTACCAGCCCTGAAAACTGATTCTGATTCTGCTTCTGCTTTTAAAAAAGAAGCAGAAGCAGAATCAGTTCCAAACACCCCCTTATTGTGGAGCGCTAGTGATGGATCCGGGCCGGGCTAAGGCCCGGTCGGGCCTTGGGTCTGGTAATGGTAGGCACGGGACCGGCCCGGGCAATGGCCGGTTTCGGTTCGGGCCGGGCCACCCGCCCGGGTCACGGGTCGGGCCACCCGTCGGGCCGGGCCGGGCCAGTATTTTTTTTAAATTAATTATATATTATACAAATTCCTATTAAAAACAAAGTTCAAGTGCATTTATTTGAAATAAGAACTACATTTGAGAATTGAGAAAAAAATAACAATACGAAATACATTTTCTAATGAATATCAATTGGGATTTCCGCCACCGTTGGTTGTTGTTTTCCCTTTGTCACAGGACTTAATATGTTTTATTGGCATCCTGTATCCGTATGAACGTCCCAAGCAACACTCTTTCTTGCACCACCTGCAAGTTGCCCACCACAGTCCGGTCTTCGGGTCCTTCCACTTGTCAAAATTGTTTTGCATAAGGGAAGATGTACTTTCCATATTTAAAATGGTATATGTATAAGTAGGATTGTAGGAATGTAGGATAATAAGAGAAGATGAAGATGGAGAAGAGTTGGAGAAGAATTGGAGAAGAGGTGTAGAAAAATGTTAGAAAATAGATGTATTTATAGATGTTTTTGAACCCCACTCCCCACACGACCACCCCCGGGACCTCCCTGCCCCCCACCCATAGCCCCAACGGCTATATAGCCGTTTGGGAGGTTTGATTTCAATTTTTTTTAAAGTTATACATATTGTAAAATAAATTAATTAATTTAATGAATTAAGTAAAACTAAAACTATTTGTACTTAGAAAAGTGGTTTGATTTATAATTTACAAATGTTACAAAATAGGTGTATAAGTATTTAAACAAATTACATATTGTAAATGTATTTTTAATTTAAAAACCGGCTTTATATTTTAGAAAAATAATTTTAAGTCGTTAGTTTGTAACCAATTAATTAATTTGAGAAGTGCTACATATGAAAAAGTGAACGCATATTTATTTGAAATATGAAGTACAAGTTTACAAATTATTTTGAAGTACAACTACAAATTTACAATTTTGAAATATGATGTACAAGTTTACAATTTTGAAATATGAAGTACAAGTATAAATAATTTTGACAAGTGCTACAAAATACATTTTATAATAAATTCTAAAATACTAATCAATCGGAATCTCCGGCATAGGTAGAGCCACCATCGGTTGTTGAGTCATCCATAAAATCTTGGGAGGGGGTGATGCTCATTTCTTGAGTTCTACTTGCGGCCTTCAACCAATCGTGGTAGCATATAAGCGTCTCAAGAGACTCCGCGCTCAATCTCGATCTAGATGCCGTTAGGACGTTGCCGGCCGAACTAAATTCTTGTTCCACAGCAACTGTTGAAATCGGCATTGATAGTACTTGCTTAGCCATCCGTGCTAAAATCGGGAACGTTCTTTCTTTTCACTTCCACCAATCTAGAACGTCAAAGTCATCATTTTCTTCAAAATCAACTTCATATGTTAAATACAAAGTAATCTCATTCAATGCACTTTGTTCAGTGACGTGAGTTGTTTTTGTTTTTTCATAAGATTGCCAAATGCAGATTTAAAAATCGATTTTCCTTTAGATGAAGATGTTCGTGACGGGTGAGGGGGAGCGTTGCTATATTGTGCACGAAACTAATTAAATAAGGCATAAAATAAAGTACTAACCTCGTTGTATTCCGTTTTCGGATCTATGGGGTTATCGTCATACATTGGAAATTCACCAAAAAAACGCAAGATAATAGAAGTTGAAACAATCTTCCAAATTAGCTTCTATAACGAGGATCGAGAATAAATGCAATACCATAAATATGGGGAATATGCGCATAATATTTTAAAAACTTTTCCTTCATATAATCACAAAAATAATGAACGAAAACGGCATTCTCAAATTCTTTAAAAGCACCAGCGAGATTAACAGCTTCACGAATAAATTGGTTTGCGGTAGGTTTATAAACATGACTAAAAGTTTCAGTAGCATTAAAAAAAACATTACAAATTTTTTCGCAAGTGTCGATCTCAGCCGCGTTTATAATATAGTTATCATGTTCTTTTAAAAAAGCAGGAAAATGTTCTTTATATCTAAGAACAACTTTAAGTAATTTATAAGTACTATTCCAACGAATACTCAAATCTTTAGGAAAAGCAACATATCTCACACCTCTTTCAGTCAAATAAGTTTGCCATTTTAATCTAAGTTGACCATTACCCCAAATACGTCTAATCCCCCCCTTGATTACCTGCATGGAATCTCCTAACGCTTTTAAACTGTGTTGCACACATAAATTTATAACATGGCATGCACACCGTTGATGAAAAAATCTACCCATCAAAGTATTGGCACCACACAACTCACGCAATCTAGGTATAGCAGCAGTATTATTAGTAGCATTATCGAAACCAATAGCAAACACCTTATCAATCAAATTATACTCAATTAAAATACGCTCAATCAAAATATAAATATGTTCAGCAGTGTGGCGATCATTAAATTCACGAAAAGCAAGAACACGTTTATGCATATTCCAATCCTCATCAATATAATGTGCAGTCAGACCCAAATAATATAAATGATGAAAATCATCCTTCCATATGTCAGAACAAATAGTAACACGCCCATCAAAGTTTGCAAAAAAAATTGTAACCTTGCCTTTTCCGCATTATAAAGCCTTATTATTTCTTTCTTAACAGTTTTGCGACTATAATTTCTAAATTGAGGATTTAAACTACCTTGTGCATAATCTCTTAAAGCAAGACTTTCAGAAAACAAATAAGGCAAATTTTTTTCACAAATTAAGTTAGCCATACCAGTCAAATTTTGTGCATCATTGTAGGAGAAATCACCAAAAGGTTGAGAATTCGCAAACCTCGATATTTGACTTTGCTTCCCCGTTCCGCCGCCTAATTTTGCATACTCCACGGGGTGCTTTGCCTTATGATGCCTTGCGCGGATCCGTATCCGCCGGAGGTTCCCAAACTATAATTGTTGTTGCACCACTTGCAAGTTGCATGCCAATAGCCGGTTTGTGGGTCCTTCCATTTATCAAAATTATTTTTCATTAGTTCAGACTTACTTTTTTTTATTACCGGTGGCGGTTTGGGATGAGGCAGGCTCGTCGGCGTCGTGGCTGCCGACACCCTCCTCCTCGGCCGTCTCCGGTTCCAATTCCTCCGCATCTTCATCCTCAAGCTCCTCTTCGTCAATGGTCGTCGGCATTTGTTGTTGTTGTAGAAAGCGGTTATTATGTCGGGCCAATTCTTGTTGGAGTTGTTCTTCGGACATCGCATCTCCATCTCGCCTTTGGTAACCCGTTTCAAAATCATCTCGGCTTTGAGATGAAGAACCGGCAAGTTCTTTACCTTTGCGGGATTTCTTCCTCTCAATCTCGTTCCTTCGATTGCGTTGGAGGTTACCCAAATCAACCGAATATCTACCACCTTCCATCTTAAAAATGTAACAAATATTAATTGACAACAAATATAATAATGGATACAAAACTAATGCAACTAATTAAAACTATTTTAATTAATACTTCAAACTAATTTAGTGCAAAGTAGAATTAATGTGTGACTTTAAAATTAAAATTATACCAACTTTTGAAGTACTTTAATTTAGTAAAAACTACTTAAATAAAATGTTAAGTACTTTAATTAAATGATTGAACTACTATTTCTTCCTACAAATATAAATTGAAAATAAGAAAATGTGACTTTAACTATAATGACAATTAACTAGTTTATTGAAGTAGAGTTGTTTTAACAATTAATGAGAATACTAATGAAGTAAATAACTAGTATAATGAAAAATGTAACAACAATGCTAATTAACTAATTAACTAGTATAATGACAAATGTAACCAGAATGCTAATAAACTAATTAACTAGTATAATGAAAAATGTAACAATAATGGTAATGAACTAATTAACTAGTATAATGAAAAATGTAACAAGAATGCTAATTAACTAGTATAATACTACTTATAGTAAGTAATATATAATATAATGTTTATAGTATATAATATATAAGTATACTACTATAAGATGAGTAATACACTTATATTTTATACTTTAATATATAAAGTATATATTAAGTAGATGTAGAATGTATGTATTAAGTGGATATAATAATTGTATAAGAATTAAATATTAGAGTATAATGGAGTATAATAATTAAGAATTAAATATTAGAGTATAAGAAAATATGTATATATAAAATATAAGTAGAGAAGTAGATATTATTATGTATTAAGTATATAGTAATAGTTTATAAAGTATATTTAATACTTTATTATATAAGTAGAGAAGTAGATATTATTATGTATGTATGTATTAAGAGATATAAGTAGAGATTAAGTAGATAAGAAATATAAGTAATATAATATATGTATTTATAAGTAGATAATTAATATATAAGTAGATATAATAATTGTATAAGTATTAAATAGTAAAATAAAATATAAAGGAGAATAAGAGAATTTGAGAAGATGAATATGGAGAATTGGAGATGAGTAGAGAGCAGGATTTAGGTAGAATTGGAGAAGAGGTGTGAAAAAATGTTTAAAATTAGGAGTATTTATAGGTTTTTTTTAACCCCCACCCCCCACCCCCACCCCCCCAAAGGCCCCGGACCCCCCCTGGTACCCACCCAACGGCTATATAGCCGTTTGGGAAGTGGCTGTTGAGCCAAAAAGATTTTTTAAAATTAAAAGATTCTTTTTTTAAAAAAAAAATAGGACCGTTAGGCCCGGGCCCGGGCCCGACCCGGCCGGGCCACCAAAACCAACACCCGAGCCCGGACCCGCCACCCCCACCGGTTCGGTGCCCGAACCGGACCCGAGAACCGGGCCGGTTCCGGGCCCGTACAGTAACGGGCCGGGCCGGTCCCGGGCCGGGCGGCCCGAACCGGGTCCAAGCCTATGGAGCGCTGGAGTGTATTATCTAAAAAAGTAAAGGGTGCCAAAGCCCAATTGACTACATTCGATTGATACTTTCTGCATATACTGTTAAAAATTTTGTTCTTGCTGAATAGAGTACCAGTTTAAAGAACTACTTTCCTCTGTACTTGTAACCATTTATAGTATACAATGAACATAAACGAGTTCTAGAAAAAAAACCTTCGCCTTAGTGTAGAGTTTATTTTCTAGAACTAAAAAGTAAAGGCTGCCAAAGCCCATTTCACTCATCCAATTTACAGTATTTCATATGTAATGCAGTAGAAAGTCAACCTGCGCCAACTTCAAATCATATGCTCGTAGAAAATGTTGTAATAGCTAAGTACCAGTTCAATGAACTACTCATGTGTTTTAGTTACAAATAATTATAGTACTGGTTCTTCTCTATTCACATTAACACAATAGAAACAAGTATTCACCTCTAAAAAAGTAAACTCAGTTAGGGTGTTATGCAAAATGTAAATTGATTTAAAAGATATTGCCTTCACTATTTTTTTATGAACATTTATTAACACAACGCCCAAAGAATATGTGTTTTCGGTTAATTTTCCTGATACTTTTCTTAACAGTTTACCTACTACTTCTGAATAGTACGAAGTATATCTGAATAAGAGTGCAATCATACCACCACCATTCAATATTAACCAGTTCTTTCTTTTTCGTGACAACATTCACAAAATGCCTAGATTATAATAACAACTCCTACTATCAAGTGTAGAAACTAGAAATTCAATTTTTAGGAGCTACATACCTTTTCCTTCAATTTTTTTTAACCCGGAATACAAATCACCAAAATCAGTGAGGCAAATGATGAGGAACATTTGCCAGATTTTATTAAAGTAAAAAGAGAGTACAAAACTGAGAGGGGGACCGGATCAAAACCTCTCGAGAAGAGGCATACCTCTTCAAAATACAACAAATGAAAAAGAAGAGGAATAAATTAGAGGGGACTAGGCCTGATCCAATTTATTCAAAAATAAAAATACAAATAAATGCATGAAAATAGATAATACGGATTATATGAATCAGGAAATGTCTTAAATAGGAGTAAAAACGTTTTCAAATTCCAAAATAGGACCATCATGTTTTTTATTTCTTGAATAGGAGTTATCTGCCATGTTTGAAAAAAATGTCATGTTTAAAAGTTAGTGATGCTAAACTTGGCAGAAATTTACCCCTATTCAGAAAATAAAAAAAAATATGATAATCCTATTTGGAATTTCAAAACGTTTTTAGTCTCATTTAGAGAATTCTGTTTATATGAATCTGAAATGAGGCAGACTGAAAAAGTCCAACATGCGGAGTATATCTTTTTCTAGCTTCATGCGGAGAATTAGGGTGCGCAGTCCAGTTGCCCTTATATAGTGGTGGCTTTATAACAAGGATTTACGTGCATATGGAACTACTTCTGGGGTCCAAGTACATCATTTCTAGAGTGAGGTTTCAATGTTGGCACACTTTGGCTCATTTAAACATGTAAACTTTTGGGGGTTAGTTATTAACAAATGCCGAATTATATACACTACATTTTCTTCAAATATTTAGGCAACTTTCTAGCAGTTTACCTCAAGCAAAACATTCATCTTATAAGGCTAGATATATTTTATGGGTAACTTTATGTTCTTCGTTATATTTCATAGAAGCCGGCAAAGTGGTCTTGTACCACTTATTACATGTACCACTTATTACATGTTGACATTCCTGGACTGATGAGTAAGTAAGAAAATGGTTCTGGCCCAGTGGAGAATTAGGGTGCGCAGTCCAGTTGCCCTCCCATTGAAAGTCATGAAACTCATCTTCTCAATTAAGCATGTCCACTTACCGACCACCTCACTGTCTAAGACATAGGAGATGATGCTTAAAAGCATCCGTTTCCACCTGGAAATCGACAAACCCAGCCTCGATAATCCATTCCGTCGCCCTGACCATCACTGATAACTCAGCCTCATCACTGGAGCTGGCTTGAATTACAAACGTAGCTGTACACAACAAATCTCCCTGTTGATTCCTATGAATCGCGCCACCCGCAGCTCTGTCTGGTAAGTACGATGCATCTACATTAGTTTTAGATTTTGTTTCGGCTTCACACAACGAACTATTTTGAGAAGAGAGCCTTTAAATCTGAAATTCATAGGAATTAGCTGCTCTTCAAAAAGGAAATTGTCAATAGTCCGGTTCTTCATCTTCTACTCGAAATGGGTCGGAGAAACAAAAAAACTAGAACCTACTGGGAAAAACCGGAACCTCAACCAAAACAACCGAACAACAAGAAAATCAAAATCGAACTCAAAAAACCGAACAGAACCGTAGCTGTTTGGTTTCGGTTTTGGTTTTCACATCTCAAAACCGAACCGAATAAACCGAACTTTTTAAAAAGTTGTTATTTTATTTATTAATCATTAAATATAATATTTTTTTAGTTATTAATTCTTAATTGTAGAAAATTAATGTTTGATACTAGATTTATTATGATTTGCAAGATATTGACATTTAATATTTATGACTTAATAAAGTGAAACACTTGTACATACACTTAAGTCTATTGCTATAATACTGTTATGTTGATATTTTAAACCATAATTTACATTTTACTTGTTGTTGCATGACAATGATACTTTAATTTGTTCATATATTATATGTTATGTATGTTTGTTATCACATAATTTTTCATATAGAACAAATATGTATTAATATAAATAGAAAATAAACTATACTTTAAACAAATATGTATTAATACATATTTGTTATAACAAATATGTATTAATATAAACTATACTTTAAGCAACATAGCAGAAAATGTGAAATTTTAAAGCATAAATATATTTCTCTAAAAATAAAGTAGATTAAGTTATATATTAATAAAATGTTAACTTGCGAATACACGGTATATAATTCACAAATAAACTCATGCGTTTAATTAATTTAGAAAATGTTTAAATTGATATACATATGCTCTCTAATTCATTGCTTGGAAGGGCATTTGTTTCTTCTCTCTTTTTTAATTATGTATGTTTATGTATTGTATTACTATTAATAATAGTTTGATGTAGTTTTTTTTCCAATTACTATTTTTCTAATCAACAAAAATACTTTGGTAGCAACCAAAAAACCGAAACTGAACCGAAATAAACCGAACCGAACAAACCGTGGTTCCAATTTTTTGAACATAAAACCGAACCAAACCGAACCAAACTTTTTACTTTGGTTCGGCATTTGGTTTTAGGTGAAAACCGAACCGTTTGAACCGAACCCAGTCAACCCACCCCTATCTTCGAGATAGTAGAAACCCAATTCCAAGAGTAAAACTTAATTTGTTCAATAGCGAAATCAGGTGAAGGAATTGTACCCTTACCCCAGGTAAAACTGGTGTATATTTTCCAAATATGCCAACTTGACATTGCCAACTGATTATCGCAGGAAGATTATGACGAAATAAGTCCACCAGTTTCATTGACCCGGCTTCAATCCATCACGAAATGAGAATTTGCTTAATCGAAGCAGTGTAATTAGGTATAGGAATACCTAATATCCCCATAAAATAACTCCAAATCCTTTTAGAATAGACACAGTTGTAGAAAAGATGATTCATTGATTCTGAATGCTGCTTACATAAGGAACATCTGGATGGAACTTGCATAACTTATCTGTGATAGGAAGATATCCTTTAAGTAGCTTCCATTGGAAAAGATTTATCTTCAATGTTTGTTTTTATGCCAAGCATGTCTATAAGAGAATGTAGGAGTATCAAAATTTTCTTATCTCATTATATGCTGAGGCAAGAGTAAACTGACCATGTGTTTCAGGTTTCCAAGTTAATTCAAGATCAAGGCCAAATAGAGCACAGAGAAGAAGTTGTATCATGAATATGACAGATTCTGCGCCGAATGGGAGAGTCAGTAATCTTGGGTTGCATATTGTTACCTCTAGGATATCTCGCATGAATAAAAGAAGACCACGGAGAGGTATTGTTCTTCCATTTCCACCATAGTTTAATCGTAAATGCTTTTTCAATATCTTTTTCAATACCCAGGCCTCCCTCTTGAGTAGGGTAACACAGTTTGCTCCAACTAGACCAGTGCATCTTTTGCTTCCCATTTGAGGATCCCCAAAAGAAAGCTGACATTTTGTTTTCAAGAATCCTCACAACCGAGCTTGGAAGTGTATCTGCAGCTATGATGTGCAAAGGGATAGAATTTAGAACATGCTTAATCAGGATCAGCCTCCCTTCTTGAGATAAGTTTTTCTGCTTCCAAGTTGTTAACTTAGAGTCAAACTGAGCAATAATATCACCACAATATTGAATCCTATTTATTCCTTTATGAAGATTAACCCCTCAATACTTCACTGGAAGATTAGACCTCTTCATGCCCAGTAGTCTTTCAATAATCTTGCTTCTGGCTGTAGCATTTTTACCACAAATAAATTAACTTTTATCCAAATTCACTGTTTGACCAGAAGCTTTTTGATAAGAATCCAAAAATCTATTAAAGTTCAAAAGTGATCTTGATTGACCATTAATGAAGATTAAAAGATCATCTGCATACCCAAGATCAGAAACAGGATATCCAATTTCACCCATCCAATAAGGCAGAATATAACCCTGTTCCATTTGTCTTTTTAAACCCCTAGAAAATGCTTCAGATGCAAGAATAAAGAGAAATGGTGCAAGTGGATCCCCTTGTTTGACCCCCTTTTAGGCTGAAAATATCCTTGAGGAGTTCCATTAATCAAAATAGAAAAGAAAGTGGATTTCAGATTTGAGATAATGAGTGAAACAAAATGATCTGAAAATCCAAATTTGATTAGTTATTAGTATTTCCTGCTGGAATTCCCATGAGTTTACAAAAGCTTTGGCCATGTCCACCTTGATAACAACATTTGTACCTCGAGTCTTTTTGTCAATAGAATTGATCATTTCTTGAGCAATAAGGATTTGCTCAGAAATATGCATAAACCCCACCTGCTCCTGGGAAATCAGTTTAGGCAGAATTCTGAAAGTCTAGTAACAATGACTTTAGTACAAATTTTGCTTATAAAATTTAACAGACAAATAGGTCTAAAGCCAGAGAAGGTATTTGGATTTTCTTTTTTTGGGAATTAAGGCCACCAGAGTACTAGAAATTCCTCTTGGTGGAGGGATACCCAAGAAAAACTCTTGCACTGCTTTTACAACATTTGTCTCCACGATTGACCAACACTTCCTAAAAACTTTCCATTGTAGCCTTCAGGACCCGGGGCACCATTCTGATTGAGCCCCCAAACGGCTAGCTTAACTTCTTCCAGGGATGGAATTTGCATAAGCATGATATTATCCTCATGAGTCACTAACTGTGGAATATATTGCAGGATTTCACCAGTATCAACCTCAATTTCTTTAGAATAAAGATCAACATAGAACTTCTCAGCGGCTTTTCCAATTTCTTGCAATGTGTTATAAACCTTGCCTTTAGAATCCGTAATGGAATTTGTCTGCTGTTTCCTCCTTCTGATTTTGACATAATTGTGGAAGAAATGAGAATTAGAAGCTCCTTCTTTAAGCCATTTAACATGACCTTTTTGCTTCCAAAATTTCTTTTCAAGTTTGTATTTAGATAGTAATAGGGATTTCTTCTGGCACCAGTTCTCTCTATTACCCGCAGATGGGACCTCCTCAAACTCTGTTTCATCGTTAAGAACCTCCTCTTCACATACTTTGATATCCTCAAATATATTCCCAAATGTCTTTTTGTTCCATTCTCTTAGATCGTTTTTCAATCCTTGCAATTTGGTCACAAGTCTTCATTACACCACCAGTATGATGCCTTTCCTAGCTTTTTGCAACTGTGCCTAAAAAATCAGGATGTGAGAGCCATGTTCTGAAACTTAAAAGCTTTAGGACAATGATCAGAAGGAGCTCTATTAAGATGATTAATAGAGATCTGTTCTAAGGCATCAAATGAATTTATTATTAAATAAGCACCGATCTAATCTTCTCCATAAACGACCATTAGATCTCACCCCAGTCCACATAGACCACTTAGGTCCTGTGAAAGGTAGTTCACATAGACCACAAAAAGCAATACATTCATTAAATTCCGCCATCTGCTTAAGAAAATTCCAAAAAGGTCTTCTATCATTAACTGTCTTTTCTTTCAGTAATAACACCAAAACGCATCATTCAACTCAATAGTGTCTGGCACAATGTAGGAATGAAGAAGTGTAGAGCAGCAAAACCCACTACAAGCAAATTCATCGAGAGAAGTCAACCGTTGACATTCTTACAAATAATAACAATTTACCCAACGAAAACAACTGAGGCATACAATCTATGGTCCCATTAATGCATACAGCTGAAGGGAGAGCAGGAGCGCATCCAATAATATACTGGAGAAACTACTACATGGCAAAGAAGTTTTTTCACTGAACCCTACAGGCCATGCGGAATAAATGTCTGTCCAACAGAGCCTTCGGACATAACCCTTCTCACATTGCACTCAAACAACTTCAGATTTTCCCTCACATTGCTCATGCCTTTATTTCCTCTTTGCTTTTGATTTCCTTTTCCGCTGCATATTATACATAATACACATATATAAATACATATATATGTATATATAAGGTGAAATGATCAAACACTTGCTAAAGAAAGAACTAGTTATCAAATACTCTGTATGCTGTAAAAATCAAATTGAATGATTTATCAGTAAAAACATTTGCAAATAAACACACATCATAAAAGAAATTAAAGTGTTTCTTTACAGATCAGAAAACTTTAGGATAACTAAACTTTCAAATTGATGCATATAAATGCATTTGACAAATATCACATTACAATAAATTATAAATAAAATGGAAGGAAAAAACTAACCATAGATCCCTTTGAACTCTGTCCATATCCAGATGCAAATTCAGGTGAAAATGCAAATGAATTTATGGCTTCTTCCAAAGGTTTTACGGGAATGGCAAAATCAAACCCCGCATGTTGGAAGGAAATCAGCCCTACAAGTTGTCCAATAGCATCAAATATGGGACTATCACGTCCTTTCAATCCATAATTGTTTACAAAACTACACTCTGAATTTACTTGATTTTCAGTTGTAGCTCGCAATCCACGCATTTGAAGCAACCCTACATTCTCACCTAAACTCACCGGATTCACCATTTCAACCAAGTCCTTCACCCCTCTATAGGTATAGGTCAAATGCCCCACCAAAAGAATGAGAGATGTGGCATTTCTAAGATAAACCATAACATAGAAAACTTGCCCAACATTATCCTTTCCTATTTCTGGCGCAATTTTCCGTAATTAGATGTGTGATGTTTGCCTCAATGCGCCGGTTGGACTAAAGAATAACACAATGCACTATTCTGGTATGCTAATTGTGCTCCAACATAATCTCCATTTGCACTTCTGACATTAATTTTTGAAATTTTTTCATCACCTAAATAACTAGTAAGAATTAATTCATCTCGTCTAACACACACTAGTGTAATACTCTTCTTCAGTTGTATTAATCTTCGGGTTTTCCGTTTGATACATATCTTCTAAACAGTTTTTTTTGCATTTTATTATAAAAACCATTCATTTGTGAACAACGTAAGAGTGACCGTGCTTCAACCCCAGAAGAAATAAACTATGATGTCGCTAGTTAATTTTCATACTTAATCAAGTGCGTTAGTGACCAACTATAAACAATAACATGAGTAAGTAGCATTTGATATTTCATCTTATGTGTATACATATGCATAAGATGAATTATTAAATACTACTTAATAGCATGAAAATTATTTCTGATGTTACTGTTTGTAGTTGGTCACAATCGCACTTGACTGAGCATGAAAATTAAATGGCGTCATCACAGTTTATTTCTTCTGGCTTTGAAGCACGGTCACTTTTAAGTTGTCGACAAATGAATGGTTTTTTATAATGAAATGTAAAAAACTGTTTGGAAGATATGTATCACACCGAAATCCTGAAGATTTAATATAGCAAAAGAAGAGTATTATACTGGTGTGTGTGTTAGAGGAGATGAATTAATTCTTACTAGTTATCTGGGTGATAAAAAAATATCAAAAATTAATGTTAGAAGTGCAAATGGAGATTATGTTGGAACATAATTAGCTTACCAGAACACTATATTAGGTTATGCTTTAGTCCAACCATCGCTTCAAGACAACCATCACACTTTTAATTACATAAATTTTGCGCCAGAAATAGGAAACGATAATGTTGGGCAAGTCTTCTAAGTTATAGTTTATCCTAAAAATGCCACCTCTCCCATTCTTTTAGAGGGACATTTGGCCTATGCCTATAGAGAAGTGAAGGACTTTTGGTTGAAATGGTGAATCCAGTGAGTTTAGGTGAGAATGTGGGGTTGCTTCAAATGCGTGGATTGGGAACTACAATTGAGAATCAAGCAAATTCAGAGTGTAGTTTTGTAAACAATTATGGATTGATAGAGGGACGTGGTGGTCCCATATTTGATGCTATTGGACAACTTGTAGGGCTGGTTTCCTTCCAACATGCGGGGTTTGATTTTGCCATTCCCGTAAAACCTTTGGAAGAAGCCATGAATTCATTTGCGTTTCCACCTGAATTTGGACATGGACAGAGTCCAAAGGGATGCATGATTAGTTTATCCTTCTCTTTTATTTACAATTTATTGTAATGTGATATTTGTCAAATGCATTCATATGCATCAATTTGAGAGTTTAATGAGGATGTTTTTACTTGGACTATAATTTGTTGGTCTGAATTGGTCTGGTTTCTTTGTATTTTTATAACTATCCAAGTCTGGTCTGGGACAAATTACAGTCTAAGTAAAAACATCCTTATCTTACATGTTTCTGATCCGTAAAGAAACACTTTAATTTTTTTATGATGTGTGTTTATTTGCAAAATGTTTTTACTGATAAATCATTCAATTAGATTTTTACTACATACAAAGTATATGATAACTAGTTCTTTCTTTAGCAAGTGTTTGATCATTTCGCCTTGTGTATACATATATATGTGTATTATGTATAATATGCAGCGGAAATGGAAATCAAAAGCTAAGAGGAAATGAAGGTATGAGCAATGCGAGGGAAAACCCAAAGTCTATCTATATACAAAGCTAAGTGAAAATATTGGCCAATTTCCCGCTCAAAACCGTCCCATCAAATAAGTCACATGTTGCGTGTTGGAACTTCTAATACCCGATGGTTAACCCAGGGAATGGATAGATGATAAAGGTGTCTGTTTAATTTTTGTTTATACAGAGGAGGTCAAAAAGACTTCAAGAAAGATGGCACATGTTTCAATTCCCTTGCCGATTGTACATCTGCATCCACCATTCTTTGGCCATGGATTGATTGAAAGCAGGCCAGAGGTTTCCAGAGGAGGGCGTTATTAGAGCTGAGATGTGGTCATCCATTTTTATGGGTAATTGTCGCCAACATCTCGGTGCGTGCTGCCCTTTCAGCGTTTGTGACCACTAGGAACGAGATAGGAATAGGCTAAGGATATTTGGCAGGGACAACTAGCAATGACGTGTTCATCAATCGGCGATTGGTGATGTGTCACAGCTGCGACCACATCCGATTGTGCGCGTTCGATGGCAAGTGGACGGGGATTGTGTCCCCAACTTTGACGGAACTACTGTTTCAAATACCTAGCCAGCCTTAAACTGCAGCAAAAGGTTATTCAGATGGTCAGAAACAGTCCTTCATCGATTCCTTGAGCTTCGGGAACCATTTCAGTGACATGGGCAACACACAGAATGGTTGAGGAGTTAGCAAGACTACAAACAAGTTCTAATCAGGTCCAGGTTCACTCAGCTTCAGGTCTACCAAATTTAAGTATGAAACTTTAATTGCAAGGTTGTTGATTGCAATGTTATTTTCATCTGTGAAATTAAAAATGAATGATATGATACTGATCTTATTCATGTATCATTACAGCGTAGTACATATTACTAAATGCATATGGGCTTGAAGAAGAAGATGGATAAGGTTTCTTTGGGTTTGGGGCTTCTGGTGCCAATGCACGACCAGATTATTTTTGGACTAGGTATAACTGTATAACTGTATTCTTTTTAATATATACTCTGTATTAAGAAAACATCCTTATAGTTTATAGGTTAATCTCATTTTCAGTTTTGTTTGGTAGTTTTGTGTTTGTAATAATGTCTCTAAAGAGTTCATTTAGTGCTTTTAACTGTTTCAGAGAGGCTCACCTCAGCAGCTTGAAGATGTGTCACCTACATCTATCAATTTCTCAATTTCAGATGGAGAGTGAGCTATATTTTATTACAGGTTTGAAGATGTAAATATCAATTGATAACGTTTTAGAAGGATTTTGTTAAAAATAGGTGATTGAGATTGATCTTTGTGAAGTTGTTGTATTGATAGAATGAAAAAAAGTCACTCCATACATGTGTAATGTGTTTTATTTTTGACAAAGCTACTGCTATGTATTTAAATAACTCGTTATTTGTTTTCTAAATAAATTCTGGCGCGTTCATCATTTGGCGTCCGTGATTGCTGATGTGCCACAGTTGCGACCAGATCCAGCAATGGATGCTTGCACGTTCGATGGTGAGTAGATGAGGATTGGGTCCTAGCGTCAGCAGAACTACAGTTTCGGCTACGCCAACCAGTTTAAACCACAACTGGCGGTTATTCAAATGGTGAGAGGCGGCCCTTTCCTTGACTATCGTTCGAGCTTCAAGAACCGTTTCAACAACATTCGCAATACCAGGCAACACTCAGAAAAGTTGAGCAAGTTAGCAAGACTACAACCACGTTCCAATCAAATCCAGGTTCACTCAACTTCATGTATCCCAAACTTGGATTTGGAACTTTAATTGCAAGATTCTTGATGGCAATGTTATTTGCATTTCTGAAAATAATAGTGTATGACATATCCGCTATTGATCAATGAAGACACATACATTTTATAGATGTGCTTTCTGAACTACTGCAATAGGCTTCACCTCTCTTATAATTAGGGAATTATGTCAAAAGTGTAGCAGATCATATTTTTTAAAGTTGTATGTGTTTGGATCATCAATAGTTGTGCTCTTTCTTGCTACATGGCTCTTTCAAAGAGAACTTCTTGATGGCTGGATGAAGTAAATATAGTTGAGCATTGAGTAATTGAGGCTCTTTCAAAGTAGTTGTGCTCTTATCATTAAGTATAGCCCTGAGGCAGGTATTTCTCAAACAAAGAATGGATGAGAATACAAGAAAGGCATCTAATTTTCACTGTGTTGTAACTTATAATCATTGAGTAATTAATTTTGCTATATTGCTTTAAACATTGAACAATGCTGCTTTTATCTATCTTATATTGCTGTTTTTTCAAAATCAAGGGAACCCGGTAGGAGGCAGCGGCGGCGGTAGCTACTGTGGATAAATTTGATGTTATTAGCAAGGAGAAGTTGATGTTCATTTCTTTGTATTCCATGATATGGGGTGAAGAAAGCAGGTTTCCAATTTCGGAGAATCCTGAGCCTAATTTGAAAGAGCCTAAGTTGTAGTATTTGTTTTAATACTATGTATTAAATCAGCATAGTTATTTAAAAAGTGCGTAGTATTAATTTAACAAATACGTAGTATATGATTCTAAAACAAGAGTATATGTTCTTCAGCTGTCAAATATGATTGTTCCAACAGATTTTGTGTGGTTGGATCAAGATATCTTATCACCACTTGTGGAGAAGAAGCAACAATATAACTATGAGACCATGGACTTCTGGGAACAAATCAAAACACCTGGGATGTCTTTGAAGTGTTCCGGTCTCTACTTTTCTCAATTTAGATGCACATCTCCCCTTCTTTTGGCAAGCGGGGATGGCACAAAGAACATGTTGATCACTGACGATGTTACATTCACCCTTCTGTGAAAGTTCATTGACTTCAAAGATTGGTCCTAATGTTTAGTATTGGATCTCGTGCAAGGCTCATTGATGGTATTGTACTATTGTTCTTGATTATGTGGAAATAAAGGAAAATACTATTTTTGTTCATACTATTATTGGCTGGAAGTTGTCCTTTAGGGAGATGGTTTGGAGTTCATGTGAATCAGTGTCCATGGAACTATGGAACTATGGAAGACGAAGTGGCGGTAATAAATAACATAAAAAACAAGACCTCAAATCTTAGGGGGGTGTATTGTATTGGGATTTAGTGGCAAAATATTAGAAGTCCATGGACTTTAAAAATCTAGGTGTATTGAATATAGACTTTTAAAAGTCTATCAAAGTTTAGGTGTATTCAATTAGGCCTTTTAAAAGTCAATAAAAGTATGGGTGTATTCAAAAAATTAACAAATCTTGTGGATTTTAAAAATAGGGGATTCTCAAGGACTTTAGAACGACTCGTATAAATACCCATTCGACTGAATTGTCTCGTGCTCCACCCAAATATTTCACGCAGACTTTCTCCCCCATAGGGTTTTCACGCCTCTGCTCTCGTACGTCTCGCCCAGCTCGCCTCTTCTGTCCCAGGTATGTTTTGGATATCTTCTTCATACGTTTTTGGATATCTTCCCTCCTATTTCTATGTTTTGCTGCGTATGTATATCTTCCCTCCTAATACATATTCTGTGATTCTTCTATTTATATTCCTGCCTATTTCTATGTTTTGCTGCCCTCTGGAAATTAATGATATCATTATTCCTATGTGTGCTATATATTTATATGTATATGTATATGTATACATATGTATATTTATATAACAAGATCGAACTTAATGTTTGCCTCTCCACTATCTTTTTTCAAAAGACTAACAGATTGCAAAAGTGGCTCATCAACTTCATTATAGTGCACTGTAAATCAACCTCCACCATTCGGATATGGTCTCTTATGTATGTTTTTTTCAACTAAAAAAAATAAAAGCAAGAAGCCGACAGACAAGCCTAAAATGCGTAGTACTCTGTTCATAAGTAGGGAATGGCAGTTGAGCTTTTTTGTTTACCTTTTTTATTATTATTATTACTATTATAATTTTGTTGTTATTTGGGTTTCTATTTGCTTTTTGTACCCCTTTATATTTACAAAGTATACGTACGATCCAGTAGTAATTCGATCACTCCTATTATTGTTTTGAGAAAGAATTATGAACAGAGTACTACTACTGTTGCTGCTCTATTTGGTGGACAACCTAAGCAATCACAACTCGGCTAAGGACATTCCGTAGAGTATATAAAAATGTATTTTCTATTCCTGCCTATTATAGTCCATCCGATTTCAATATCTATTTTTTGTTTTATGTTTTTACTTTAAAATCATGGCGTGTGAGATTTTATATATATAAAGAGGACTGATTGATTTTTATTTAAAGGTGTGTTAACTAACACCACTAATTACTAAAGTCAAACGGTATGAGTGAGTTTGTCTTTACTGTTTGTGTGATTGGTTTTACATGTCTTGTAGATGGGTGATTCACAAGGTAATGCAAAAAAAAAAGGATTATAAAACTTGGACCATAGAAGAGAGTAATGTCTTGCTTCAGCTAATGGTTGAAAGTGCCAAACTTGGCCTTCGTGATATAAATGGTGTGATAAGTAAACAAATGGTAGAGACCAGACTCCTTCCTAAACTTAAGGAAAAGCTTGGTTATGAAATTAGTTTTAATCATTACCAAAGTAGACTCAAATGGTTTAAAAAACAATACTCCAATTACTCTCAACTTATGCGGCACAACTCTGGATTCGGATGGGATGCATCCACAAAGAAATTCACTGCTTCCGAAGAAGTATGGGCTGACTACCTGAAGGTGGGCATTTTTTTATTCATTTGTGTATCTATTTTTTAACATCATAATAACAAACTTTATATTTTTTATATATCAGTCACATAAAGAACATGCACACCTTCGATCAGAAACTTGTCCGGACTATGAGGATCTGAGAATCGCAGTGGGAAATGGAACTGCAACTGGGATGGGTGCAATTGGTCTTGGTGAAAATACAGATGCTACAGTGTTAGGAGTAATGGGATTAAATATATGGATGAAATAATGGCCGAAGATCCTAAAACATTTAGAAATGTATACAGAATGTATCCTAACATTTTTCAAAAATTATGTTGTATCCTAAGAAACAAAACGCCTTTAAGAGATACAAGATATATTTGTGTTGAAGAAATGGTGGCAACATTTCTACTTATTATCGGCCAAAATAACCGCTATTGTCAACCAAGAATGATATTTAAGCGGTCACACTTCAGCATTAGCAGAAGCTTCAACAAAGTATTGAAAGCGTTGAATACAATAGCTCCCGACTTTATGGCCAAACCGGAATCTGTACCACATGTCATAAGAGAGAGTACAAGGTTTTATCCTCATTTCAAGGTTAGTAATGCAAAACTTTATTGATTATCAAGGATGATTAATTAATATTTTTTGGTATTTTTTCGTTTCCTAATGCACTTAACCAATTTTACATGATTAATGATGATCAGTTAAATATTTTTTTGGTATTTCTTCTTTTCCTAATGCTAGGATTGCATCGGAGCAATAGATGGCACTCATATTCCAGCAATCGTACCTGGACGAGAAGTGAACAGCTATCGAAATCGTCACGGGACTATATCTCAAAATGTACTAGCTGCTTGCAACTTTGATTTGCAATTCATATATGTGCTTAGTGGTTGGGAGGGTTCTGCCCATGATTCAAAAGTGTTAAATGATGCAATTTCAAGACCAAATGGTCTTAAAGTTCCACCAGGTACACTTTAACATGTTTATCCAAATCTCTGTTACCAATTACTTATTGCATTGTATAATAGACTAATTGTGTAATGATTCAATGTCTAGGAAAATATTATTTGGGGGATTGTGGATTTGCAAATCGGTGTCAATTTTTAGCTCCTTTTCGAGGTACTCGGTATCATCTAAAGGATTTTGGTGGTGAAGGAAATCACCCTGTTAATGCGGTTGAACTATTCAATCTTCGTCATGCTTCTTTAAGGAATGTGATTGAACGGATATTTGGAATATTCAAGTCACGCTTCACAATCTTCAAAACAGCACCTCCTTTCTCTTATAAAACACAAGCAGAATTAGTTTTGGCATGTGCAGGAGTACATAATTTTCTTCGACGTGAATGTCGATCTGACGAATTTCCTCCGGACCCAGAAGAAGACCCACCTAGCGATGATGAGGACAATCTTGAATGGGATAATTTTCAGACACAAGATCAACAAAGGGAAAAGGCCAATGAGTGGAGGATGAATCTTGCTACTCAAATGTGGGAAGCTGCAGAAAATGAATAATTTTGATCCATAGTTCAGTAGCACAAGACGTTTGTTCCCATTTTGTGCATTGATGACTTTATTTTTTTTTTCTTATAATTTTTTAATGCTTATGCTTGACCTCATTCGGAATAGAGAACATTAGCTATTATATTTGACATTATTTGTCATATTTTCTATGTAGCGATTCTTATTTATTAAAGTTTGATTTGCTTTGTTAAAGTCTGATCTAGATGGATATGGTCTGAAATAAGTCCAAGTAAAAGTCTATGGATTTATTGAAATCCATAGAAGTCACTCATTTAAAAGTCTACAGATTTAAAAGTCAGCGGATTAAAAGTCTATGAATTTAAAAGTCCATAGACTTTTTAAAAGTCCATAGACTTTTTTAGAAGTCCATGGATTAAAAAAAAGTCCACCACAATCCATATTGAATATACCCCCTTAGTGTTCAAATGGATATCATACTATGATGTCCAGAGAAAAATGCTCAACCAATCAAGCTATTCATCGCCAACAACTGGAATTGTATCCGTGTTTATCACCTTTTTACGTTTTGTAAAAATAAAAACTATGGATTATAAAATAAACTTTTAGAGAAAGTTCCGTCCAATTTTTGGATTTTTAAAATTTTTTAGTTGCATTCATGTACTCTATAATAAAAGAAATAATGGCCCCAAAATTACACCCCATGTTTCTAAAGACAAAAGGGTGACTCTTTTTTTAGTTTTCAAAAAACTTACCCAATTTAAAAATGGGGTCCAATACCGTTCAAACGGCCCAATCGCGCGTTATTTCCTCCGACCTCTGTTTGTTCCGCTCTATCATCTCATTTGGCGTTCGAACTCTAATCTCTGTTCTTAGTTTTCTCTGGAACACACCATGAACAGTCCTAAATTCGTCCTTCTCTAGCATTCCCTCTTCGTTGAAATCGCTCATCTCCAATCTCGATTTCAGATTTCCTCTTTCTCAAGACAAAATCTGAAGGTATTTTTCTAAAATTCGGAGTTGTGTGGTCAATTTTGTATGCATGTATAGATATAACCGTATATATATGAATAATCCAATCTGTAATTTGAAAGCCTAGAGAGCTCAGTACTCAAGACCGTAGGAGAGTACGGTAATGGTACATCCGTACTTGAAATGCTCTAATCATGGTGTTTTCTTCCTTTTTTTTGCTTTGAATCTTCTTACACATAGTGTTTTCTTCCTTTTTGACCTTATACAGTATACACACATTGAAATGTTTTTTTTTTTTACTTTTAGAAGTCAGAATATCCGTGTATGAAAATAGGGAGTATAATTGATTAGTGCTTTTAGAAGTATGTTTGATTGGTGTACTGCTACTAAAACTTTATTCTCTCTTCTTCTTCTTTTATTTGCTTTTTTTTTTTTTACTTTGTTTGGCTTTTACAGATCATTGCTTTTATAAGTACATTTGATTATCATCATTCAAAAAAGAGTTTCCATGCTACAGATTCTCGAATCCTTTGACTATAATTGCCTTTTGAAACTAAATATCATATAATTAGTAGTTTAATGAATGTATTCTCTAAATTGGTTAAATACTTGTTTCTTTCATTTAGCCTATATTGTTTTTTGTTTTTAATTTGCTTTTTATTGTTAGATGTCTGACAGTGACTTCACATCTCCTGTACAAACACCGTCTCGACGTTCATCCAGTCGTCTATCATTGACTCATAAGTCGAAACCGGTAATTCTTCATGTGAATACATTACATCCCCTTATTTTGTATATGGGGTTTTGTTTCTCATTCATTTTTTAATTTGTCTTCTTTCCAGACCTACACAAGATTGGTGGACAAAGATGTTGTTTATCAGGACTTAAAAGTTAGAAGAGTTAATACATTTTCTAGAATTTCAGATTCAATAAACCTTGTCAAGTCTAAACTACTTCCAGATGAACTTGCTTTGTTTAGAAATTCTGTCTTTGGAAAGTTCTTAGATGTTAAGGAGATGTCGTGTTGTTGCCAACTCTTGCATTTTCTTATAGGAAACTTAGTAGAATTTGAAACCAGCTCAAATGCTATGCATTTTGAAAGTGAAGATAGGGTCATATCATTCTCTTTTTCTGACTTCTCTCACATTATGGGGTTCACTATCACTGATAACGTCCTTGATGTTCAATCTGCTCACTCTGAGAAGGGTCATATTTGGAAAAAGTACTTTCCAAGTTTTAAGAAAAACGTAAAGCGCAGGGAAATTAAAATGGTATTTCAGTCTATTCAAAGGGGTCAGGAACCACATGAGGACATCCTTAAGCTTTCCATACTCTATGTTTTATCACATGCATTTTTGGCTGCTGAACCTCAAGTTTCATTTACTCCTCGTTACATAAATCTAGTTGATGATATACCTGCTTTCAATTCCTATCCATGGGGAAGGATTATTTGGGATGATATGGTTAGTTATTTTTCTGCTGCTGTGAAGAGCATTTCATCAAATCCCTCACATTACAATGTCTATGGTTGTGTTCTCGCTTTACAAATTTGGGCTTTTGAGTCATTTCCTGCGTTACAAATCCTTGGTATAGCTCGTCTAATAGACCCTGATGCTGCCCCATGTATTCTGAAATGGTCCTCATCTGCTAAGCCATCAAGTGAATCTTTGAAGGAGTTCATTTTCAGTAATAAGGAAGTAAGTTGCTTATAGCTCATACTCATTTGCTTTATCCCGCTTTCAATACTATATTTATGTAGTAATTGTTTTAAATAAAATTGTGTTTTTCAGTTCATTTTCACTCCCATTTCACCCTCTAGCCCTGCTCTCGTGCAAGTCAATACTCGAAAAGTTTCTTCTAGGAAGAAGAAGACATTACTGAAACCTCAGCATGTTCAGAGCTCTACATCAGGAAGAGAAGCTACAAGCATTGATGCTCATGATGCTGTTGGACATTCAATTCCAAGGCACAATGACTGTTTTGGTGAATCAACTTGCTTACTTCTGGAGGCTAGGATTTCTGTGCTCGAATCAGAAGTTGGAAAGCTCAGAATTATAGTTTCAGACTTTGAAGAAAAATTTATGCATCAACAACAAGCAATTGATCATCTCAGAGCACTTGTTGACATTTCTCATCATAATGTCACTGCTTCTCTTGTGCCGAGTCGGGATGTTCAAGTAGATGAAGATAATACACTCCGAGATTCACCCAAGTTGCACAAATCTGCTGAAGCCGTCTCTCTTCCTGTTTCTATTGGGGGTGTCACTATCAGTGTACCTTCTGAAGACGGTGACCAGAAAAATGACGATTCTGAAGATGTTGGGTTGACCGAAATTTTCAATGTTGCCTTCGACATTCTTGAATCAAATGTGAATTCACTTTTCAAAATATTCTGGAATCACTATTTATTACACACTCAATTCATTTTATTTATTTTTTTGCAGCCATCATTCTTCGATGTTGTACCTCTGAGTGCTAATTTAGCTCCAAATGCTGATCAATCAGATGCCATCCAAGTAAACTACAAAGTCATATAAATATTACTCATTAGCACATTATAATTTATATTATTATTGATTTTAACTATCCAGGCACCGATATTGCATACTTCTGCTTGTCGTGGTAATACCTTGCCAGAATCAACTGAAACTTTACCACTTGTGGAGCTCCAGGTTTTTTATTCTGATATACTAGTACTTTTTATTCTTAATATTGGAA
The DNA here is from genome assembly GCA_945859915.1 of Cuscuta epithymum. Classification (NCBI taxonomy): domain Eukaryota; kingdom Viridiplantae; phylum Streptophyta; class Magnoliopsida; order Solanales; family Convolvulaceae; genus Cuscuta; species Cuscuta epithymum. Next base: position 8,450,868 of record CAMAPF010000031.1, on the reverse strand, counting down.
ATGATTTTAATTTACATTTGGATCTCAATATTTGAAATGATTTTAGTTTTATATGTGTTTTTACTAGTATTATGTATTGAGTATTAATTCTTTTTAGGGTGCATCCTACAATAACTATAAACTGACTGCCCATCCCAAACATTTTGTCATGTCACTTTATTTTTTCCATGTGATATTGTGGCACTTTTATTTATGTGAACTGTTTTCATATTTAAACAGGTTACTGAAAATGTTGATCTTGTTGTGCAAGACAAACAACCAAGGGCAAAACGTAAGGCCCGGTCACCTTCCCGATACACCCCAGGCTCTGATGCAATACGAAAGGGGAAGAAGGTCTGCTCTTTCCCAGTATTGTGCCCGTTCAGCCGTGATCCTTTTGCATTCTTCAAATTACCATCAGAAGAGATTGTTTTATATCAATTTATAATGGAAGGAGTTGTTCGAGGTCATCGCTCGTTTGCAAGATCAATCAAGTATCTGTCTGAATATGATAATAAGTTTCGTCTATTTTTGCAACCTGGAATTGAAATAGACAGTAAATCGTGGCTTTATCGCCTCCACGAACCAGGTCAATGGCTTGATGCCAGTGTAAGTTACCACATTCCTTTAAATAGTTTTTTTTTACTTACTTTTTTCTATTCTAATTACATACTTGATGGCACCGTATAAGAATCTCTCTGTCCAGAAACCAAACTTGTCACTATAGCACCATTTTCGCTATTATGATCCACTGTCATGTCATTGTTTGTCACTTCAGATTCTCTTGTTCTGAGGTTTGTGTCACTTATGATCTCCATTTCAGTTGTCTTCATTATTTGTACACATAAGGGGTATTTTCCTACTGCATTCAATTCCATACCTTTTAGATGCAAATAAAATTTGAGGCTACTGTCACCATCAACAAGTGTAGGTTCAAAGCCTAGATCAATTTGGTATGAAATGCAGGTAATATCCACATCAAGTTGAAGCCCTAACATGTCCCGTAACTCCTTAATCAAATCACAATATGAAGCCTTGGAGCCAAGTACAAGTCCATGTGTTGATTTTGAGACAAACTTTTTCTGAACGTTCCACCTTCCATCAAACATCACTGTAATCAAAATTTGTTCCATCTCTAGATTGGTTAGGTACACTAATTCGCAGTGACATGGTATAGGTACACAAATTCGCAGTGACACTGGTATAGGTACACAAATTCGCAGTGACACTGGTATAGGTACACTAATTCGTAGTGACACTGGTTCTGATACACAAATTCGCAGTGACACTGGTTCTGATACACAAATTCACAGTGACACTGGTATAGGTACACAAATTCGCAGTGACACTGGTATAGGTACACAAATTCGCAGTGACACTGGTATAGGTACACTAATTCGCAGTGACACTGGTATAGGTACACTAATTCGCAGTGACAATGGTATAGGTACACTAATTCGCAGTGACACTGGTATAGGTACACTAATTCGCAGTGACACTGGTTCTGATACACAAATTCGCAGTGACACTGGTTCTGATACACAAATTCGCAGTGACACTGGTTCTGATACACAAATTCACAGTGACACTGGTATAGGTACACAAATTCGCAGTGACATTGGTATAGGTACACTAATTCGCAGTGACACTGGTATAGGTACACTAATTCGCAGTGACACTGGTATAGGTACACTAATTCGCAGTGACAATGGTATAGGTACACTAATTCGCAGTGACACTGGTATAGGTACACTAATTCGCAGTGACAATGGTATAGGTACACTAATTCGCAGTGACACTGGTATAGGTACACTAATTCGCAGTGACACTGGTTCTGATACACAAATTCGCAGTGACACTGGTTCTGATACACAAATTCACAGTGACACTGGTATAGGTACACAAATTCGCAGTGACACTGGTATAGGTACACAAATTCGCAGTGACACTGGTATAGGTACACTAATTCGCAGTGACACTGGTATAGGTACACAAATTTGCAGTGACACTGGTATAGGAACACTAAATCGCAGTGACACTGGTTCTAATACACAAATTCGCAGTGACACTGGTTCTGATACACAAATTCGCAATTACTCTACTCATTTAAACATACAAAATCCAAGTTACATGACTTCGTAATATATGTCCCCTACATACTTGTTCACAATTATCCAGATTTACAAACATGCTCTGCTATTCGACTATATAAGAAACAAAGAACAGACACACTCGATTTTTTCCAAAAGCTATAAATTATACATTACGGATTACCTATGAGAACGATTTTTCTTTCTAAAGCTCCATATCAACTTCGAATCATAGTCACCGCTGAAAAAGGAAATCGCTAAAATATGTCGAAGAAGAACGATCCCTGGAGCTCTATTTCACCGTAGAAGGACTATGCTTCAATCGCCTCCCAAACTTCCGTTAGTTTCCAAATGACACGTCAACTAATAAGTTAGGTTTTTATTACTAATTACCAAATTAATGACCCGTGGTGATCACTTTTATGCCCAGGAAAGATTCTGGTCACTTTTACAGAATTGTTTTAAGGGTTGATAATATTGAGGATATTTTCCCATAATAAAATCCAATGTTTTAAAATGTATGCGTGTTTAAAGACTCAGAACTTTGTCTAACATTGTCACTCTCTAATGTTAACTTAGTGGGAAAAATGATCACAAGCAATTTCACACTAATTCCTTTTGTACACATTTTTATATATGTTAGTACACCCCATTGTCTGTGAGAGATTTTTTTTTGTCTGTGAATGCCAGTTCACAGACAAAACCTGGCTTGTTTTGTCTGTAGAATTTTCCACTGACAAAACAAGTCAGGTTTTGTCTGTGAACTGGCATTTACAGACAAAAAACTCTCACATACAATGGGGTGTACTGAGATGTATAAAAACGTGTACACCAAGAATTTTCCTTAATATTTCTTTCAAATTTAGATATAAGCGAATCACATAAACAAGCAAAGAGACAAACTCACAAGTTCAGAGTAATTGAAGACAAGAAAGCTGGAGAAGCCAAGTCGCTGGAGAAGCCAAGTCCTGGCACCTAGAGGTAGTGGTCGGAGAAGCTCTCGATGGAGAAGCCAAGCACTAGTGCGTCGCCTGATGGTTGGAGAAGAGAAGCTCTAAAGGGAGAAGAATACCCTAGGTTGGATCAGCGATTCGCGTTGTGTAGTGATCCAAAGTGTGATGAGGTTATTTTAGAAAAAAAAATTAATAGAATCAGAAGTTAATTTTCAGATGCTGCTACTACCCAGCTTCTACCAAACTGATTCTACACCCCTTTTAATAGAACTTTTTTAATCATATCCAAATACTTGCTAAACTGATTCTGCTTCAAAGTGCTCCTTGGGAGAGCAGAATCACTTTGTAAAAGCGGTTCCAAACACCCCTTAGTAGTCTTCTATGTTCATCCCATAATTTCGAGTTAACAGATGTCTGATAATATAAAGAGGTGTTTATGTAATCAAAACAATTTAAAACATAATTATATGAAAAGCGAACACGTTAAGTATATATCAAAAAGACGGAAAAAGTATTTCCTAGGAAACTACCCATCAAACCACCCATCAAACTATTTGAGTCTATTTCCTAGGAAATAATTAATTAAACTAATTAACTATTCTGCCCACGGAAGTGGGCTCCCTCCCGTCCGCGCCTGCGATAGACCAACAAAGGTCTCGATCGATCCTATGTCTGGTTAGACTTTTTCATCAACGCTGTCTATGTCATGTTATAAATTTATGTGTGCAAGACAGTCTAAAAGCGTTAGGAGATGCTATGGAGGTAGTCGGTCGGGGGGGGGGGGGGGGGGTAGACGTATTTGGGGTAATGGTCATCTTAGATTAAAATGACAAACTTATTTGACTGAAAGAGGTGTGAGATATGTTGCTTTTCCTAAAGATTTGAGTATTCGTTGGAATAGTACTTATAAATTACTTAAAGTTGTTCTTAGATATAAAGAAGATTTTTGTGCTTTTTTAAAACAACATGATAACTGTATTATAAACTCGGCTGAAATCGACACTTGCGAAAAAATTTGTAATGTTTTGATATATTTTTTAATGCAACTGAAACTTTTAGTCATATTTATAAACCTACCGCAAACCAATTTATTCGTGAAGCTGTTAATCTCGCCGGTGCTTTTAAAGAATTTGAGAATGCCGTACGTGAGTTATTTTTGTGATTTTATGAAGGAAAAGTTTTTAAAATATTATGCACATATTCCGCATATTTATGGTATTGCATTTATTCTCGATCCTCGTTTTAGACTAGCTAATTTGGAAGATTGTTTCAACTTCTATTATCTTGCTTTTTTGGTGAATTTGCAATGTATGACGATAACCCCATAGATCCGAAAACGGAATACAACAAGGGTAGTACTTTATTTTATGCCTTATTTAATGAGTTTCATGCACAATATGGCAACGCGCCCCCTCCCCCGACACAAACATTTGCATCTAAAGGAAAATCAATTTTTAAATCTGCATTTGGCAATCTTATGAAAAAACTAAAACAACTCACCATACTGAACAAAACGCAATAAATGAGATTACTTTGTATTTAACATATGAAGTTGAATTTGAAGAAAATTATGACTTTGACGTTCTAAAATGGTGAAAGTCAAAAGAAAGAATGTTCCCGATTTTAGCACGGATGACTAAGCAAGTGCTCTATCAATGTCGGTTTCAACAGTTGCTGTGGAACAAGAATTTAGTTTAGCCGGCAACGTCTTAACGACATCTAGAACGAGATTGAGCACAAACTCTCTTAAGACGCTTATATGCTACCACGATTGATTGAAGGTCGCACGTAGAACTCAAGAAATGAGCATCACCCCCTCTCAAGACTTTATGGATGACTCAACAACCGATGATGGCTCTACCTATGCCGGAGATTCCGATTGATTAATTAGTATTTTGGAATTTATTATAAAATGTATTTCATGTTTTAATCTTTCCCTCAATTCTCAAGTGTAATTTGTAACTTGTACTTCATATTTCAAATAAATATGCGTTCATTTTTTCATATATAGCACTTCTCATATTAATTAATTGCTTACAAACTTACAACTTACAATTAATTTTCTAAAGGTTGTTTTTTAATTAAAAATAGTTTTACAATATGTAATTTATTTAAATACACCTATTTTGTAACATTTGTAAATTATAAATCAAACCACTTTTCTAAGTAAAATAGCTTTACTTAATTCATTAAATTAATTAACTTATTTTACAATATGTATAATTTTCAAATAAAAATATTTAAAAAAATTTAAAAACAAAAAAGCTCCCAAACGGCTATATAGCCGTTGGGGCTTTGGGTGGGGGACAGGGGGTCCCGGTGGTGGTGGTGTGGGGTTCAAAAAATTCTATAAATATATCTATTATCTAACTTTTTTCTACATCTCTTCTCCACCTCTTTCTCATCTTCATTTTCTCTTATTATCCTACATTCTTACTTATACATCTACCATTTTAAAGATGGAAAGTAAATCTTCCCTTATGCAAAACAATTTTGACATATGGAAGGACCCGAAGACCGGGATGTGGTGGGCAACTTGCAGGTGGTGCAAAAAAGAGTGTAGCTTGGAGCGTTCACACGGTTACGAGATGCCAAGAAAACATATGAAGTCATGTGACAAAGGCAAAACAACAATCAACGGTGGCGGAAATTCCGTTTGATATTTATTAAAAAATGTATTTCATATTGTAATTTTTTTCTCAATTCTCAAATGTAGTTCCTATTTCAAATAAATGCACTTGAACTTTGTTTTTAATAAGAATTTGTATAAACTATAAAGGGAAAACTGTCAAATAGGTCCTCGAACTTTCATAAAAAGGTCAATTAAGTCCTTCTATAGGAGGTTCTGTCCGGCTGTCGCGATTTGGGACAGTTCCCGGTGGAATTTTTTGATGAACTTTTTTGAGCATCTTATTCACCAAGTCTAGTTTACTCATACCAAATTTCAGCTAAAAATTCAATCGGAAACACATTCAAATTAATTCTTGAAGATAACTGCGCATTTTTGCGTTCTCGAATTAATTTGAATGCGCTCCCGATTAAATTTTTAGCTGAAATTTGGTATGAGTAAACTAGGCTTGATGAATAAGATGTTAAAAAAAATTCATCAAAAAATTACACCGGGAACCGCCCCAAATCGGGACGACCGGACAAAGTCTCTTATAGAAGGACTTAATTGATTTTTTTATGAAAGTTCGAGGACCTATTTGACAGTTTTCCCAACTATAAATTTAAAAAAAAAACATGGCCCGGCCCGGCCTGACGGGTGGCCCGACCCTATGGGTGGACCGGTTCCGGTTCGGGCCCGGTTCGGTCCTGGGCCCGGCCGGGCCTCAGTTCAGAAATGGGAGGCCCGCAACCGGCCCGGGTAATCCCGGTTCCTGTTCGGGCCGGGCCTCAGTTCTATTTTTTTTTTTGGCTTTTCCTAATTAACCCCCAACCCCCCCCCCCTCACCCCCAAACCACACCAACCACCTCAAATGGCCCAAATTACCAAGCCCAACCCAAAAACTTAAAAAAAATTCAAAAAAAAATAATAATTTGGCCCGAACCGGCCGGGCCGGTTCGCCAATCAAAGGGGCCGGACCCGAACCGCACAGTAACCGGGCCGGGCCGACCCGAACCGCCCCCCGGACCGGTTCCCGGGCCGGGCCGGTTCAAACAGTAACCGGGCCGGGCCGATTCCGGGCGGGGCCGCCCGGCCCGAGTCTATCCCGACCCGTGACCCTGGCGGCTGAGGCGGGTATCCTGGCCCGAACCGGCCATAGCACGGGCCGGTCTCGGGCCTCCTTTAAAAAACCCGAGGCCCGAACCGGCACCGGCCTAAGGCAGGCCGGTCCCAGGCCCAACATTTCCTAACCGGCGGCCCAATCGGGCCTAGACCCGGCCCGAGTCCAACACTATTCGAGCTCATTATAATCTATCATGTGGATTTTAGGAGTCATGTTTTTTTAATAAAAAATCCAGTAGAGAACCTCAAAAAATGAACTTGGAAGCAAAGTGAAACAATAATTAATTCATATAATTCTTCCTTTAATAATTACCCATTATTAAAATAATTGTGATGCCATAGATATCCTTTTGTTTTGATTCTTTAATAAAACATTGTCCCCATTTTTCTTCCATAACAAACAACTCTCCTAATTTATACCCCTCGTCCCGCTATGATTGTCCCATTTCATCTTTTTGGTCCGTCCCACTAAAATTGTCTCATACCTTATTTGGTAAAGTTTGTGTGGTTTTAAATCATTCTTACTTTATTCTTACTTTATCAATTCAATATCAATCACATAAACTCACTTTATTAATAACTGTGTCACCTTCTCTTGTCTCAAACTTAGGGGGACGGAGGTAGTACTAGTATAAGCTGTTATGATATATAATATTAAATGGGAAGCTATGAACAAAAATATGACCAATTTTAATAAAATAAAAAATAAAAAAAAGAGATTGGCATGACTTTATACAATATAAATTAATTTGACCCTAGTGTCCAAGTTACTCCATGTCCCAAAAACCAACCACTACCAGCAACTTAATTAGACCTGCACAAAAGCGGGTTCGGGCCGGGCTCGGGCCGGGCTTTTCATAAGTTTTCTGCCCATCGTGTGTGGGCGGGCCCGGCCCGGCCCGCAAAAACGGGCCTAACCCCATGTCCATACCCGCCCGTAAGAGCGGGCCGGGTAGTCCACCGGGCCGCCGGGCCCGGGAAGACTTTAAATTTTTCAAAATTATATAATTTATTTAATACTTTATAAATAATATTACAACATTTAAAAAATTGCTAATACACTTATAATGTATATAGGCCTTTCATCACATACACAAAAAATATGTACACAAAAATAATAATGAGAAACTATATCTAAAATTTAAAATTCATGCACAAAGTATTATCGTTAAGTACATAAATAGATATTATATTGGTTGGACTATTTGTTAACAACTAAAAACTTAAATTTAAACATAATAAACTATAAATATGTATACAAATAAATTAGTAAATATAAAATATACATGTGTACATGTAAATAAATACATAAATTAGTATATATAAAAATATATATGTATATATACTAAATGTAGCGGGCCGGGCTTATCAGCCCGAACGGGCCTACACCCTAACCCAAGCCCGCCAATATGTTGTTGCGGGCCAGGCCCGGGCCGGGCCGGGCCGGTGGGTAAATATATATGCCCAAGCCCGCTGATTTGTGCGGGCGGACTGGGCGGGCCAGGCGGGCCGGCCCGGTTTTGTACAGGTCTAAACTTAATGCACCAAAGACCCGGTGTGCCAATGACCAATTGACATCGGTGACCGTCCGCCGCAACTCAAGTGACTTGGTGTCGCTGGATGGTGGCCTTTCACTGACACCTCCTTTGGCACCAACACTATTTGTCTTGTAACACCCCCCACCATTGCCACCACAACATTAATCTCCCACTCACACGATGTCGAGTGCCCCCTCCTAGTAATCACATCATATTGACCCCATCATAGATGCCTCTATTTTAATCACCTTCAATGTAAATGTGATGTGTTAAACAATATGGTGCTGCCACACGCTTATTGTGTAAGACTTATTTGTAAAATGTATGTACCTTGGAATAACTTGAAGCCCATTCCTGAGAGAGGATTGCAGGCATAGATCAAAGGGTGTGTAGAGGCAGGAGAGGGAAAAAAGCTCTGGCCCATAAATTATACTCCCTCCATCCCGAAAAGGTTGACAAATCTTTAGTCACATATTGCTTACTTTAAATAGAAATGACAAATCTTTTTTGAACATCCAAAAAAGGAAATTTGCCCAACCCTTTCGGGATGGAGGCCTTTCGGGATGGAGTATAAAAATACACTACACTTGCATGATTGACACATTACATTTTGTATAACACGACTTACATATTTGACATAAATAACATTTTGTATAACATGACTTGCATATTTGACACACAATTTACATTTTGTATAACTTGGCTTACATATTTGACATGGGCAATTTACATTTTATATAACATAGGTTACATATTTGACATTACAGTTTACATTTAAAAAAAGGGAACCCTAATAGAGGAACCCTAATGCAGATAAGCGTCGAAGAACCCTAGAGTTTAAGGTTGATGACGAGGTATTCTTGAAAGTTTCTCCTTGGAAAGGAATCATTCGATTCCAAACCCGAGGAAAGCTTAACCCACGATATATAGGTCCATTCAGAATTATAGAGAGGATTGGGGCCGTAGCATATCGTCTACAGTTGACTCCTGAGTTAGAGAAGATACATAATGTGTTTCATGTATCCATGCTTGAGAAGTATGTGCATGATCCCTCTCACGTATTGGAAAAGCCGCCTGTAGAAGTACGTGAGGATTTGAACTACGCCGTGCAACCAATTAGGGTCATCGATAGAAAGGTGAAGAAACTGAGGAGTAAGGAAGTCCCAATGGTTAAAGTCCTTTGGAAGAGCGATCGGGTCGAAGAAGAGAAATGGGAAACAGAGGCTTTGATGAGGAAGCAGTATGCCTTCCTATTCGAGTAGAGCTGTGAATTTCGGGGACGAAATTCCTGTTAAGGGGGGGTGAACTTGTGACACCGCACCCGAACGTCCTTGAAAATTCCATTTAAAATTCAAAGTTTACGTAGTGAATTTCCGACTTCCAAACAATTGTAAAACGATTAATGTTTTACGTAGTGCATGGTTGATTATTGTACTGTTCAAACTCGTATATTAGTGTCGGGTTTGCAAATACTTATTTGGGCCTTACTAATGAATATAAGAGCCCAACATTTCCCAAATAAAGATATATAACCTTTCAAGACAAACTGAGGAAGGACGGGCGGCCCAAACATTATTTCGGGCCCAACCTGCTAAAAATAGCAAGTATTCGAGAATGGCGTCCTAGACCCACTCGGGGATGACCCACGCGGCTAGTAGTCCAATAATATGAATGACAAATGTCAAAATAAGTGATAGAATGATTAGAGAAGAATACAAAATGTCTATGGTCCCATCTTTGACATTATCGAGCTAAATAATGGGAGTAGGGTTTTTCTTCTATAATATTCATCACATGAATTATCGGGATGATCCTACACATCTTGGGAATCAATGATATGATGTAGGAAGTTAACTTGTTCTAAATAAATTAGGATGAGTACAAAAAGACATCTTTTGACAAAAGATTAAACAATAGGACCCATTCTTCCATTTTTGGATGTACTCCCTCCGTAACTTAAAAATCTTCCCACTTTCCTTTTTCGTCCGTAACACAAAAATCTTCTCATTTCTAAATCTTCTCATCAAACCCTCAATAATTCTTAAAATAATACACTATTACAACTACTTTTTTGGATTTATCCTACATTCCACCACATTATTCCACTATTTTCCCATCATACCCTCAATAATTCATATCATCTTTCACTATTCTTAATCTACCTACTTTTGAAATGGGAAGATTCTAAAGTTACGGAGGGAGTATTAGTTAATATTTTGCTCCCAAAATAATTGGGGAACAACATGCTGCGCCCCATCTCATCCTTCCACCTGCAAGACAAGAAAAATAATGTTAGGAGGCTGCCATAGCTGACTTTAGGGGCTGGACTTGACAAAGGAAGCAAGAGGGAACCCCACCTAGTCTATTTTCGCACAAAAGGATGGTGCTGGTTGTCTCCCTCCATGAGTGATGTTATACTAGACCAAATAAGATGAATGAGGTGTCCTTGGATAGCCTTTGAAGTCTAGTTTCTTATTTGAGTGGTCTCTGTTCTAGAAGGGAGAGTTGATCATACAAAAATCGAGCTGGAGTGAACTGCTGTCTGTAAACTCAAGCAGTGAGAGTACCGAGGCTGTTTGGTTGATATCTCGAGTTATACCAATCCAAATCAGGCGTGAGAGATACCAAAAGAAATCTCTCAAGACGAGGAATCCTTGAAGGTCTGGTTTGCATCAATCGGAGTAGTGGAAGGCTCCCAAATCGTCCGAGCAAAACACAACCTCGCAGGAGCGGATTTAATCTTCTAAAGTGAGTTTTCACCCCAAAACCTTTCCCTTCATTTTCCAAATGATATGAACGATTGGTGGAACTATTATACATTACTCCAAGTGTATAATATGTCCCTATTAAGTTATTTTATTGATGTAAAGGTTAGATACTAACCTAGAGCAAATCTTAGAAAAACTAGGAAACGAGATAGCCGGAAAACACCCATTCTAGGGGCTGTTTTCGTATCAACGATTAGGGGTTGAACTAGCACTTTGAGGGGGCTGTTTAACACTCATTTCTAAGCAAGGAATCAGTTCTCAAGCATGAGATTACCTAAATGCCTAAAGCATAATTTTTCATGGATTATGATGATTAAATATTGATTAAATATTGATATAGTTTCCAAAGAATGAAATTGGAAATGATTTGAGGATGTATGAATAATATGAGATTAAATGAGTTATAAATGAACTATTTTGTGAAATAGGCATTTTACTCATGTATGAATCATGTGGATACATAAATGAATATTTATGTATTGAGGTTGAATACTTAAGTTGCTGCTACATAATTTTAAATATGTAGAGAATTACAAAATGAGAATATTTGTATGATAACAATAATCTTAATAGTATTGAAATACTAGTTAGTGATTATTGGAAATTGTTGATAGAATTGATCCTAGGAATTGGATTGTATGCAATGCACTTGAATATACCTCAAGTGTATATAATGACTTAGTATGAAGCTAAGGTTATGTTATGGGCAGTCCTTAAGGATGACCCAAGGTAGTTTATCGATATGTCAATTCTAGGCATAGGTTTGCTTAGGAATTGGACCTTCGTGCAAGGTGAGGAAATTGACCCAAGTGACATGAATTGTATGGTGATGTGATAAAGCGGAGCTCTAGAATACAATGTCATGTATTGGGTTGGAGCTCTAAGGATTGCATGATGATGTGATAGAGCCGTGCTCTAGAATGCAAGGTAAGGAAATTGACCCGAGTGACATGAATTGTATGGTGATGTGATAGAGCGGAGCTCTAGAATACAATGTCATGTTTAGGGTTGGACTCTATGAGTTGTCGTGGCTTATAGTCACGGGGAATGAGAATGGTGATTTCTAAATGAACTTGGGCCCACGGGCCGACTACTTGACTTTTATATAAAGTAAGTATATTTTTCAAATGGGGTAACCTAGGGTTACAATCATAATGTACTATCACCCTATTTGAGGGTCTTGTGTTTGAAATACTTGTTGTATATCTATTAGATGCCTGCCACACCAGTACTTTATAGCCGTATAGAGTACTGACCCCTTCGGGGGCGTCCCACCACTATTTCAGGTTGAGGCTAGAGCTTGCTTCCTGTGCTCGTTGCTCGAGTGATTTCCCCGGAGAGAAGACTTGGTTTGTGCTTCCTCCATTCTGTTTTAGAACATTAATAAACATGCTCATGGATATTTTACTTTAGAGCCTGCGTGCTCATGTTTGCCCTGTGTGGTATTTGATTTCAAACTATGTTTTCCGCTGCGTATTGAATTGTTTATTATGTATGTTTATGGATGACTTATGTGTGAATGATATTCATGACGCCTTGTATAATATGAATGTGTTGGACTACGGTTGACTATTCGTATTGTACGGCGGGTTGTTGACGTGTCCGGGGAGGTCCGGGGAGTGACAGTTTGAGTGACGATAAAACAATTTGGTCTATGTTCACACTCTGATTATTTGTTATAAATAAAATTACATATTCAGAAGTTACATTAAAACCGCTACAAAGTTTGATGACAAAATGTAAATTTGATAAAAATTTGATATATATATATATATATATATATATATATATATATATATATATATATATAAAGCAAAAGATTAAGAATGATTTAATTTCACCATGTGAATAGTAGTTTGGAACCTTTGAATGGGACGGAGGTAGTATCAAATAAGATCATATCAATCAAGATATGAATCGCTTAAACAAAACATACAAAACCAGATGAAACTAGGGATGAGTTAGTAGAACCGAAAACCGAATTGAAAAAAATCTGAACCGCAAGAAAACGAAACCAAAGTAAAAAATTGAATCGTAGTTATTTGGTATCACTTTTTGTTTTCACCTTCAAAAGTCGAACCGAACCGAACCAATTGACTTATTAAAACATGTTATTTAATTTACTAATCATTAAGTATAATATTTTATTTAGTTCTTAATTCTTAATCCTAGGAAGTTAATGTTTGACACTAGATTTATTTTAATTTGTAAGATATAGGGATTTGATGCTTATGATTGTGACACTTTAGTCTCTTGGTATAATACTAGTATGTTGGAATTGATACATTAAATCATAATTTACATTTTGTTTGTGGCCGTCGATGATAATTATACTTTGTTATTATATTATTAGTTACTTTTGTTTGTTATTGCACAACTTTTTATTACTGAAGAAATATGTACTAATCGAAACCGTACCTTACACAACATATAGATTTTTTGTACATGTTACGTGCAACTTCCAAAAGTTCTGCATTTTTAAAAATGAATTGTCTATACACAAGCAAAATGTAGGGGCCGTGTACATAAAATGTGTACACATGGAATTTTCTCGAAAGAAAATGTGTACAACAACATTCAAGCCTTGCTCCGAAAGGAAAATGTGTAACTGCAAAATTATAAAAACACAGGCAGTATACATTGGTGTACGATATAATTGGGGGCTTCATGTTGCCTATTGGCATATGGGGACTAGTAGAGCACACAAGTGGTAGTCTAGAATTGGAGATGGATTATAAATGATGGGGATGGCGTTTCTAACAGATCTGTCAATTCAGTGGTGACATTTACTATCATAGAAACACAGATCTAACATTTCAATATGGTGACTAACTGAGAACTAAAAATGTGATTCTCCCTTTATAAAATGTAGCTTACATTTTTGACAACGTGGTTTACATTTTGAATAAATGTAACTTTGTATTTAAGTCTAACTTCACTTAATGTGCATTCAGTACAAATGTAGTCATCCACACCAACAAACATCTAACTTCGTACCGATACATAATTTTACATATACTAGCTGATCAAATGTTTAAAAAAATCATAATATCATTTACGATGTAGTGTATCCCATTTACCACAAATGTACACTATTATATTAATATTTTACACACATGGGTCTGATTTCATTGAGAAACTTTATTCACGTGAAAAATGAGAGCGATCCAAAATGATGTACATTGTGATTCACAAAGGTGTACACTTATAGTTCAAATGTGCAAATTTGTGTTTAAAATAATGCACGGTTGAATTGCACATTTTCTCATTTGTGATATCGCACTTTTTTTTACCACGGTATAGATTTACCATCCTTTTACAAGACAACAACTTTTTAGCAGACAAACATTTGGTTCCCATATCGGCGGGTAAAATTATGAAGGAATCTTGGTCAACATCACTTCACCTACATCTATAACATCATATATAAATTGGAACCTAACATCGACATGTTGGTTTGCATAAAAAACATGATTTTTGCACAATTGTATAGCATATTGGCTATCTAAGAAAATATCATCATACTTATGAAAACCAATTTCAGAACCAAGACATGTGAGCCAAATAGCCTCCTTAAAGGTTTCAATGGCAGCAATATACTCGTCTTTAGTAGTAGAGAGCAACAATGGGTTTCAACTGCGATTTCCAGCTAATAGAGGATCCACATAGGGTTAAAATATAAGACGTGGTTGATTTCCTATTATCCATGTCATTAACATAATATGAATGCAAAAATCAAGTCATGATTAACAAAATATTTCAGATACCTTAGCAATCATTTCAAAGTAATTCAGTGCACCATATCAAGATTAGACATATATTTAACTTAAGCATCATAAGCAATATTAGGTCTAGCACTAACCATAAGATACATTACAGAGTCAATGGCAATAAAGTAAGCACAAACTTCATTTTCTAAAATTCCAAGAGTAGGCTTTGAGAACTGATTCTTACTTAACACAAAGTGAGAGGCAACATGGACATTCACAGGAGAAGCAAATAACACATTAAACTTACTCAAAACTTTATCAACATATGAAATCTGGTTTAAAACCAGAGTAGACTTACTCTTGTCCCTAATAATGTTAACGCCTAGGATTCTCTTGGCAATGGGTCGGGTCGGGGCGGGTATTGCAAGACCCGGACCCGCCCCGTGACTTGGCGGGGCCGCCCCGCCCCGTGACCTGCACGGGTCCAAACTTGTTGACCCATGACCCGCCCCATGCGGGGCGGGGCAGGGCGGGTCCGCCCCGCCGCAACCTAATTAGCTAGTTTGTATTTTTATTTGTGGGAAGTTGTTACCAATTGAATCTACATAATGTTTATCTCTAAATAATAATTAAAAATCAATATATTAAATCAAATTCATGATACGCTAAAATTTTCAAAAATTAAGGAAAAATTACTCAAACTTGAATAGTTAATCTAATTAGTTATATTAATAATTGAATAAATGTATTAAAATTCTATATATAAAGAAGACATTGATAATCCGCCATCCATCTCATTCTAATATATACTTATTTATATATTATCAGATCAAAGAATTTATGATTTATTGTATACACACATAAGTATGTTGAAGTATATTTGTAGTATAAGTTAAGAAAAAATATGTATACTTATATATTGAGCGGGTCGGGTCGGGTCGGGTCGGGGTGGCACGGGTCAATTCTAATACCCGGACCCGCCCCATTGTATAGGCGGGGCGGGGCGGACCCGCCACATTTGCAAGACGGGGCGGGGCGGACCCGCCCCAAATGTCTCAGGCCAGGGCGGGTCATTGCTGGTCGTTTTTTTTTGACATCCCTAGCATCACCTAAGTCTTTCATAGCAAAATTATCACATAAAGACTTTTGTACATAGTGAATAGATTTAAGATAAAAGCTAATGATCAACATATCATCCACATAGACGAGTAAGAACACAGACACAGTAGAAGTATTCTTAAAGTAAAGAAAATTATCACAAGTAGATTTCAAAAATTTTAGAGGCTGCATACACTTGTCAAATCTAGATAATATTCCATTGTTTAGGGGATTGCTTCTGGCCGTAAAAGGCCTTCCTAAGCAGACACACATTTTCACTCTTCTTGGGATCCACAAAGCCCTCATGATGGGTCGTATAAATCTTTTTATCTAATTCACCATGCAAGAAAGCAGTAATAACATCCATTTGTTTCATTTCCCCGTCATAGTGAGCAACCAAAACAAACATAATTGTATCATAGTCTTTTTGGAGTAAACCCTTTAGCAAACAATCTAGCATTAAACCTAATGTTATAGGTTCACTCTAGGTTTTAGGTTTTAGGTTCATTCAAATCTAGGGTCTCAAACACATTAAAAGAAAAAATAAATATATCACACACAGTGAAACCAAAGTCAAACATGCCACCGGCTTTCCTCTTAATGGTTCTCTTACTTCTTTCCCTATCAAGTTGTAGTAAAACAAATCCATTTAAGCATTCTCAATAGAATTATCAAGCACATTATTTTCAACAGTAATAAGTTCCTCATCATGCATATCATGCTCAAATTATGTCCTAGCTCCATCTCAATAGAGGCGGACTCACCCAGAAGATCAATATGCAACTCATTCATATGATCAGACAAAACAAAAGCACTTTCATGCATATCAACTTGAGCAATAGGCAAAGTAGAGAACTTAGGCTCCATTTCAAAAGGTGTCTCCTCAGAACCAAGCACAAAAACATGAAGAATTTTAGATAAGCAAGGAGAGTCAGATTCATTAAATACAACATATGTACTTATCACAACTTTAAATCCAACCACATTTCTATCCCACATCTTATAACCCTTCACCCCATTAGGATATATAACTAAAAAAAACTTCTTAGATCTAGGGTCCAATTTATCAACCTTTTGATGTATATAGGTTGAACACCCAAACAGTCTAAAGATATATAGATCAAATGGCTTTCATGTAAAAATCACCTCAGGACATTTTCCTCCTAAAGGAACAAAGGGTGACCCATTAACCAAATATGCAGCTCTGTTAACCACTTCACCCCAAAACTTCTTAGACGGACCTTATGTAGATCATATGCTCCTAACTTTGTCTAATAGTCTTATGTCTTCTAAGCCAACGTCTGCACAGATTTGGTCAAGCGCCCTATTACAGAATTCTAGGTCATTGTATGTTCTAAGGGTTTTCACTTTCCTTCCTATTTGGTTTTCAACTAGAAATTTCCAAGCCTTAAACTTCTAAAAAAACATCAAGCTTATGTTCTAGAAAACAAACCCAAACATTCCTAGAGAAATCATCAATCGAGGACAAAAAATACCTTTTACTTACCCCCCCATGAGTATGGACACTGGTAGACCCCCAAGCATCAGCATACACATACTCAAGCACAAAAGAACATTTCAACAAATTAGGGTACAAGGAAATGGAAACTTCACCCTATGTTGTTTACCAAGCACACATGATTCACACAAAGGCACATAGGTCACATAGTTCTTACCATAATAATCAGACCTAGGCATGATATCTAAACCCTTATTGCTCACATGTCCTAGCCTTTAAAGTCACAACTAGGTCTTATCAACGCATACAACATTCCCAGAATCAGCAAAAAGTTTAGCATGCCATGCATAAATTAAAGGTTAGTCACCTTCTCAGCTTTAAACAATACAAGAATTTTTTTAGAATCTTCATGCACCATTTCTCGACTTTCCCTCTTATCGACTACTCCCCAAGGTAGCAACATATAACAAGTTATGGCACAAAATGGCCAGGTAAGGAATTTCTCACGAAATTAACATGGTCACAAACCATTAAAAATCTCACCATGACCATCTCTCTCAACAGTTACACTAGCATACTAAGCTTTTTAAGGTTAGAGCAGTCCTTAATTAATAAAGTGTTCATGGTTACCACAATTGTAACAAACACGTTTCCTAGACTTGTGCCTCTTCTTACCATTTTGGTTACTATTCTTAGCTTGGACATCCTGCTTATGGTGTTTGGATCTACTCCTAGATCTACCCCTCACAAATATAGCCTCACCAGAACCCTTGGACTGACTATTAATACTCCTAGCATGTTTAAGGTCTAGTTCCTTACTTGTTGAGCCATTCACAACGATATCAAGACTAATATCATTCCTACCTTATTAATAGCAGATCTGACATTATTATATGAATCATGAATAGCATTAAGCAACACAATAGGAGTATAATCTTCAATTTGTTTATCGCCAGCTTGTTTAATATTCCGAATCATCCCTTTCCTCCAAAAATATTGGTACCAATTTTACCTCCTAAACAGTGCTTAACTAATGTAAAACTTGTACAAATAGTTAGATACTCCTATATCACACAACAAAGGGTATATATTAGGAAAACAAGTTCTGTAAATTTTAAAAAAAGGACATCATCGTGGCCTTGTAGGGGTGGACCGGTTCCGGTTCGGGCCCGGTTCGGGCCTGGGCCCGGCCGGGCCTCGGTTCAGAAAAAGGAGGCCCGGGCCCGAACCGGTGGTGGGCGGTTCCGGTTCCGGTTCCGGGCCAGAACCGGGCCGGGCCGGGCCGGGCCACCCGGAATGTTTTTTTTTTTTTTCTTCTTCTTCTCTTATTTAACCCCCTACCCCTCCCCCTCCACCCCAAACCACCCCAAACCACCTCAAATGGCCCAAAATACCTAATCCAACCCAAAACTTAAAAAAATTTCAAAAAAAAAAAAAAAAAAATTAAATTCCGGCCCGAACCGGGCCCGGCCCGGCCGGGCCGGTTCACTAAACTGGAGGCCCGGGCCCGGACCGGTATACCACCGGGCCTGGAGGCCCGAACCGGAACCGAACCGGTTGACCGGGCCGGTCCGGGCCCGCACAGTAGCGGGCCGGTCCGGTTCCGGGCCGGTTGGCCCGGCCCGAGTCCATCCCTATGGCCTTGTGGGAGTGTGGGGTAAACCAAAACGACAGGCAAGCCTTGTAAAAAAGAACCGAAGGAAAAATACATATTGTTTGCAAAAGTAGAACATAGTGAAGGTAGCATGGGCTGTTGAGATAACAATCAGGATTTGCCTTGTTTTCTTGGACTACCAGATTTGCTCATCTTGGATTACTGAGCCTGATAGGCTGCCCAAATTAACCAAATAGCAGCCAGCAACAAGGAAGGTTATCATTTCCTTCATCTGCGCCGTATGGTCCTCTTCCAACAGTAATTCTGTAACTTGAAGTAATTTTTTCATTATGCCAAGCTGGATCTCCTTCTCTTGAGTGCCTTCCATGTTGGCCCATCTAAATTACCAGTCAAACTGTTATAGTCATTCCTCTGTGAAGGTGGGGGAGCAGCTACAACTGGTTTGTACCTTACGCGATGCATTGTTCCAATGGTGTCTTCGCTTGTTGCCCCCTCCTCATTTGCAAGCGAAGCAGTTTCACTTTTCCCCTCACGAGCCCTCTCCCCCTCCTCCCCTCTGGAACTAATACTAAGAGGTGTATCACAAAGTGGGGTAGGTGGTGGTTGTTGGTCGCTCCATTTATTTGTAAGAGGCAGGGGCACATCAGCCCGTGGCTCTTCATGCTCCCTCAGCGTGTTAGTAGGCAATGGATCTTCTGCAGCAGCAGCATTGGGCTTATGATGCTCCTGCTGCCGCCTCTTCTTTCCGGAAGCATGCTTCAGAAATTCTTCCCCGTCCTCCACAGCCTTCATCCACTGTTGATCACTCAGTGTGTCAATATACACGACCTCTTTTCTTTTTCTTTTTCCGTTTAGATTGGCACTATCATGTAGAAATCCTTTTCCTTTTCCTTGATTGGAATCGGCTTGAACATATGCCCAATCTGGAACCTCATGATCTTCCATGAGACGAGACCGGTAACGCTCCTTTTGCCTTCTCTCCTCATCCATCTTCTCAAAGAGCCAAAATTCCTCCGTTGACCGTGCCGTAAGATTATTGATCTCTCTCTCGGTTGGCACATCAGTCCCAAGAGTGCTGGTACCTCTACGCATGATCTCTTCTAACAGTTCTCTCCTGTCTTGAGCTGCATAAGCAAATAAGTATAAACGACACTGTCAATAAAAAGAAAAAAATAATGAAACATACTACCCTGTCCCTTAAAACTTCACCATTTACGGTTTACAAAGTTTGACTAATTATAGCGTTCAACTCTATCTAACAATATTTAAATTAGTATTAATACTTATTAAGAATTTTTGCTGAAACGCAAAAAATGAAATAAATATGATAAAATTTGATACTCAAATTAGAAAACAAAAACATATAATGTTGATCACATGAATAGTAAACTGGCAATTATTTTGTGAGACAGACCAAGTATGTGACTAAAGTAAAAAATAATGGATGAAAAAGTGACTTTTAATAAGCAGTGTCTTTGTATTTCCACAGTGACTGATGGTAGTGATGTTCAGTTTTGTACTGCAGTGGTCATGGTATTTTCATAGTGACTATAGTCAGTGTCATTTGAGTTTTGTTTTATTAACTATTATGGTAGAAACCTCAAAAAAGAAATCAAATATCCAACTGTGGTAGGGAGAAAAGTTCAATCAGTCGTAATTATAAATCAAAGAAGACAAACAAACCAGTGGAAGTTGTATTGAACAGCCCTGCCTGGATGACCTTAGCATCAATGCCCATCTTCTGTTTTGCTCGCTCCAAGATGACCTCTTCAATTGATCCTACACTAACCAAAACAAATACCATTACTTCTTTCGTTTGACCAATTCGATGTGCTCGATCTTCTGCCTGTTGGTCCATTTGAGGGTTCCAATCACTGTCAAAGGTTATCACAGTATCTGCTGTCTGTAGATTCAGGCCAAGTCCACCAGCACGAGTACTAAGGAGAAACATGAAGTAAGGGGAATCTGGGGCATTGAATTGTCTCACCAAAGAACCTCTTTCCTCTGTTTTTGTTGTACCATCAAGTCTAAGATACTTATATTTGTTCTGTTGCAAATAGACTTCAAGAATGTTCATGAGACGGGTCATCTGTGAGAAAAGGAGGACCCTATGTCCAGCTCTACGGAGTTTGGGAAGTAAACGGTCAAGAAGCTCCATTTTCCCAGATGCTCTCACGATCTCCTCTTTTTGCCACATATTATACTGATCCACAAAGAGGTAAGGGTGATTGCAACATTTCCTGAGTTGCATAGACAAGTTCTGCAAGCTTTTGGATTTTCCAGTTCCTGCATATTTGAATATCAGACAAGTTGTACTTTGTACTTTGTAGCTTATTATAACAGGAAAGTGCTTCCCTTTTTCTTTGTGGGATCTAAAATCTTTGAAAATGACAATTCATTGCAGAGGGAGATAATGAGATACATTTAATGGCGAATATGAAATTCATTGAGTAATTTGAACATTGAGTAGGTGAAGTTCTTTTCTGTTGCAAAAAAATAAGTAGGTGGACTGCATATGTTCAATTCAATTGGCCTTTTATATTTTTTTCATTTCTGCAAAATCAGTATAACAATTAACATGATATTATATTAGCTCAGTTCTCACCCCAAGATGATAACACAGATCCAAAAGCATGTATGCAATATTTACAAAAAAAACTTATTTTCCTTCCATAAAGGTCTTCAGAAGTTCAGAGTACATAATTTTTTTACCAAAAACTTAGTAGAGGTGCAGTCGAACAGGAGGTAGGGCTGTAGGGGTGAGCAAATAAACAAGTAAACTGACAAAACTGAAGACCGAACAGACCAAAAACCCCGTTTAAGTCTGTCAATGGTTATCATTTTGTATAAGACATCAGTTGTTTGGTTTGTTATCAACCTCTGAAATTGTTGATGTTATCAACGTATACATATTGTCCTTGCTCCCAGGTATATTATCACATTTAAATTTATTTCTTTACTCCCACATCAATAATTGCGTTTAAATATGTACTTAAAGTTTACACAAATCTTGATTGTAGGCGAAGAAAGAGAATATATGAGTTCTGATTCTGTAGACATCAGATATTGTTGATGCAGACGCATTTGAGGCGCTGACACCTGAATTCTTACATTCCCTACGGACATCTGGACTTCCTAATCCACAAATAAAGCGCAAAATAGGAACTCCTATCATGTTGTTGAGAAACATAGACTATTCTGAAGGATTGTGCAATGGAACAAGATTAATTGTTACAAGGTTAGGCAATCATGTTATTGGCGCAAAAACGTTGTCTGGTAACAACATGGAGAATGAGATTTACATTCCTCGCATGTGTATGTCTCCGTCCCAATCACCATGGCCTTTCAAACTTATAAGGAGACAATTCCCTATTGTTGTTTCATATGCCATGACTATCAACAAATCTCAAGGACAATCACTAGCAAATGTTGGAGTATATTTGCCAAGACCTGTTTTTAGTCATGGACAATTATACGTCGCTTTATCAAGGGTTCAAAGCAAAAAAGGATTGAAGATCTTGACACACGACAAGGAGGGAAACCCATTAGATACCACCACAAATGTTGTGTTCAAAGAGTTTTTTCAAAACATCTGACATATATGTTTTTACTATAATTTCCGGATTGTTGTCAAGTAAACAAACTACATGTTGATTCCTATTTACCTTTTACAAGTACTCTATGTAGGTTTTGTTCTAATTAATACACATAACTACATCATATAATCATTTCTTTATACCTATTTTTTTACATCCAATACAATTATGTTTGACACATGAAAGTTTAACTCACCCGTGCTGATGCACGGGTACTATACTAGTAAACAAGTAAACTGACAAAACTGAAGACCGAACTGACCAAAATAACCGTTTAAGTCTGTCAATGGTTATCATTTTGTATAAGACATCAGTTGTTTGGTTTGTCGGTTGAATTGAGGTTATGTTATTATGGTTTTGCTCGATCACAGAAAACCCTACTGTTATAAAAAAAAAGGCAGCCCGGTGCACATTGGTGTCCCCGCTAGGCAAGGGTCTGCAGAAAAGCCTGCTGTTAATGACCATAAAATTTATCATTTATGAAATATATTTTTCATGTTCTATGCAGTTGACCAAATTTTTCCAAAAAAAACTCCAAGCCCAATGATGGTCAGGCATATACTGCTGTATCAAAACTTCCAAAGCCCACAAGCATAATTAAAACTTAAGGAGTTAAAACCTATTCATATGTTGGAATATAAGCGTGCACACATACAAACAATTCTAAAAGCAGTAAGACTTACCAGTACCCAGTCCTACCCTCCCTTCATCTGTAACTTGGCGATAGTATAATTTCTGCCAAGCTGACATGTCACATTTCAGGATAACCTGTGTTTTCCCAGGAAGAAACTTCTCCACTTCATTTTTCTTCCTCCGTAATATGAATGGCCTAATAACCTGGGAATAAGAAAATAAAGTAGGAACAAAAAAGGCACATTGAAGAAGAGTGTAATAACAAGTATAATCCAAGGAAAACCTACATGGTGCAAACGTCGAATAATTAATAGCTCTTCTTCATCTGTTAGAGTGATATCACATTTATCCGAGAAAGGCGCATTAAACCAGTCCTCAAAGTTCTCCACAGAATTAAATATGTTTGGTAGGAGAAAATTAAGAAGTGACCATAATTCCTGTAAGCTGTTTTGAATTGGGGTACCAGTCAATAGAAGTCTCCGCTTGATTCGGTAGCTGCAGAAATTACAAATTCCAATTCACTTTAGGCTAGAAGTACTTGGGGGGTCAACATGAGCTGAATGCAGCAAATATGAAGCTCAGATTTCTTAAACAAGAAGGAAGTTTCTTATTGAACATACCCTGCAACAGTCCGTGCAAGAGCACATTCATGATTTTTCAACCTATGTCCTTCATCAATAATCAAGTAATACCAGTGAATTTTCTTCAGAAATGCTTTATCTCTCATGATAAGATCATAATGGGTTATTATAACATTAAATTTCCCCTCCCCAGAGTACTCTTCCCTCAATGCTTTCCTTTCCTCTAGCCGTCCATCATAAAGAACAGCAATGATGCTGCAAGAAATGAAATTTAGAGCACGTTAACACCATACTGTACAGCATTTCAGAGTCAATATATTGTATCCATACCTAGGTGCCCATGTTTGAAATTCACTCATCCAATTTGGCAGTACAGCTTTTGGGGCCACAATCAAGTGCGGACCAGTCACACTCTTGTTTTCTATTAGATGTGCAATAAGAGAAATAGTTTGAATTGTCTTCCCCAGCCCCATTTCATCTGCTAAAATTCCATTAAGATTGTTATTGAACAGAGACACCATCCATTGAAGCCCTTCTATTTGGTAAGGCCTTAATTCTCCACCCTGAAGCATGGTTGGTTGCACGGTTACCTGAAAAATTATAATCAAAATGATATTCCCATCTCCATTAGTAAAAATATATAACGTAGTTAATGGAGAGGATCTCCACTCGAAAAGAAATGTGTTTCAGTTTTCTTGTGTGACATGATTTTAGGGCATGTTAAAGTAATGTTTGTGCAAGCTCTATCTTTACATAAAAGGGCAGCCTGATACACATTGACATTGTCATCCCCACAAGGTGAGGGTCCGGGGAAGGGTTCCACTACAAGGGTGTATAAGAGGCAAGACTTCCCTTGCCATTTTGACAAGACCGCTCTCAAGACTTTAAAATGTGAGCTCTCAGTCACACAACACCTTAACCAGAACGCCAAGGCTCCCTTTCACATATAAACAAAATTTTATATGAAAATTCTAGAAGTGTATATAACTTGTAATGTTGATATTCGAATTGATTTAGGAATACTCGAAGAATTTAACAATATGGATAAGAATATATTTTGTACTTGAAAATAAAAGGAAATATATAAGAATATAAATGTATATTTCGTTAGCGAATAAAATAGAAATAGAATATAATGATAGTCGACTTGATTTGAATTGGTTCGTTTTTTTTACTATCCTGGCCTCAGGTAAAAGCACAATCCCTCTTCAGAAAAACAGTACAAAACTATAAAATATCAGAACCCATTGAGCAACAACAAGATAGAGTTTCTTAATTATTCGAAGATGGTAATGGTCGTTACAAATTATACACACACAACACAAGAAAATTGAATTAAAAATTTATTTTCTTTAAATATAAATAATAAGAAACATGTCACAAAATGAGTTTAGAATGTATGGGAGAGGTAGTTGTTAACAGAGTCAAAGTTAATGGGGTTACTAGTTCATTTTTAAAATGCATGGTTAGATTAGTTAAGTACACCAACCTAAGGGGTGAAAATTTCCACATGAAATGGACCAAGCAATTAAACAAGATGCCTACCAATGCCCCATGCCATTGTGCCACTTACTACTTACATTGGTATTTCTATATATAGAAAGCAGTCAAAGTTCAAAAAATTCCATGTGTCGGAAAATGTTCGAATTTTGAACATGTTATCTGTTTTTTAACAGAAAAGGATGTGAGAAAAATGTAAATGGACAATGGAAAACTCTTTATTGCAAGTGGAGATGCATCAAACCGTTATATGATCCCATCCCACTCAAATGAAGGTAGGAAACAAAATGAAAACAATGGTACAGCATAATGTATCAACCAGAGACCTACAAGAAAGTAAAAATCAATAGCACTGAAATCTTGTGGAATCCAAAGCTATATGATGACTGCTATACCATATGAATGAACTCCGAAACATAGATGCCATATATGGAAGTGATAAGCCACATGCAAAAGTAAACTAGCACAAAATATTTACCTTCTCCTGGATTGAATGCACTGCTGAATTATATTTTCTTTGTCCTTCGAGTAAATCATTTGTCTTTGTGTCACAAGTAGCTTCATTATCAACAACATCCTCGTTCTCCTCGGGGACTGACAGAACAGGAATACCAGTTTTTGATGTAGTCAACTCTTGCATATCAGAACCTGGACCTTCTAAAGGTTCAATACCATCATGATCAGCATCTTTTTGCCGTTGAACAGCAGCTCCCAGGCGGCCTAGAAGATCATTGGTGTTTTGCAAAAGCAATCTCAACCGCTCATTCTTGCTCTCATCAACCATTTTCATATATGCTTCTTGATCATCAGCTTTAAGCGCCTGGAACCTCAACTTTTCTGCTCGCGTAGCCCGTTGTCTTTGCCTTGCATGCCATGCCTGTAATGGTTAGACTAAGGTATCAATCACTGGATCTTACCGATACAACCTTTTTACTCACACTGGACCATAACAGTAGTAGAGTAAAGCAAGCAAACACCTGGATACCATCATTTCGTTGTTTTCGACGCTTTTGAACTGCTTGTACATGCAGTTGGAGTTCACGTGCTGCATTAAGTATGTCCACAAAGAATTTTCTTTTCTTAGTTTCCACATGATTTCTTGCCTCCTCTTCTATTCTAGATAACCTCTGTGAAGCAATTTCAGCCATATTAGAAAGCTGGGAATCACAGAGGGGCACAGAAAAAAGAATATAATCTAAAGATGTGGAGAAAAAGTGCTGGATTTTTTAAGGTTGGAAATGGACACTTGGAAAGTGGAGCACTGGAGCGGTTCTGTTCGTGACAATAGATATGATATCCTTTACTATTGAAAATAACTTCTCTACATTTGAATTATCATCATTATACTATTGAGTTTGCAGAGTTACGACAATAATGGAGTCCGAAATATACCCATTCACAACAATTAAAAATATAAGTAAAAGAAAATACAGATATGATGCTAATATATAAATACACCACACAGTCACACACACACATATAATTAGATGGTTTTGCATCATTTAAAACTAAATGGACTATAAATGAATGGGCTTTGCAGAACATATCACCTCAGCATCACGTTTCTTCTTCAAGGGATCATCAGATTCAACAGCAAAAGGATCTCCAATTCCATACATAGGGCAGTGCAATCGCATCATACCCCAGTCAAATAACTGCTCATCAGGATTAGAGCAATGCAAACGAAGCCAGTACTCTGAACTCACTTCAGAACGAACTTTACGCTGCAATTCTGTGAGCTGAAAAAGCAGTACAAACAAAAGTTAGTATAGCGTCATCGTCAAAATCCTCAATTTTATTAAGAAGTGTCTTTGAACTTTTTGACGTTTAAAAATCATGAAAACAACATACTGTGTTGGATGTTCTTAGGACAAGTGATCAACATCAGGATGCTATTCTCACTTTGGAAAAAACTTAGTAGTGTGGAAAAGCATTGAATGAGATGTGATTCACACTTGGGACATCTGAACTAATATAAGTAAAATATCTCCTTATAGAACTTGTATGTTGCAAACCTAGACCTATGAAGTTGGTTTCTGGTAATCATGCAGCACAACACATTTCATTATTGAAGTTGATTGTCACTCGACTCACTCTAGAAAAGAAAATACCACTTTTGGAGTCATCATTAATTCATTACTTCATTTGTTGCACAACTAACCAATTAATACATGGATATCTCTGAAAAGAGAATGTCAAATGCTCCAACTTGAGGAAAGGTGTGGAAGTATATCTATATCGTAGGGAATCTATCATGGTTGTAGGACATAAACATATTGTTGTTTTATAGATGTCATAGGTCATAATTTCCACAGATGAGTCACAACTACCTCGAGCAGCCTTTACTTTAATGAGTCACAATTAAGCCTCTTCTCATAAGTAACAATCACTCCAATTCTTCATTTCTAGTGACATTTATTGGCATCCTTGGAGTTATTAACAACATAGCAACCAATTGTACAAGACACTTCTTTATAATGGCATATCCTCAGATATTGAAATGGTAAAGAGCGCCCTTGTTAATTCTGACTTGTTAAAAACTTAAAATATGAAACAACCCTATTTCCTCACTATTGAGGTGTATTGCCTTCCTAGCATGCAGATGAAATTTATAAAATTAAACGCCTGAATTATTTATATATAAAATTAACACCTTTAAATTATGGTTAGACCAAATAAACTTCAGAGATAGTTAGTAGTTGTAGAATTGTAGCACTGCATATTTCCATTATGCTAAATAAAATAAGATGACTAGTTCTGCTAAATATGATAATAAATAACAACCCACTGTCTGTTACAAATTTGAAAAAACGAATGCTGAAATAATGTACTTAGACAGAGGAAATCCACTTTACCTTTAATCCATAAAGTTCTATCAAACACTTAGACTGCAGGTCCTCGCCTCTGCTAGTTGGCAAATCTGGTTATATATGAAAATTGATTGCAGATTTGGTGATATGTAAAATTATAATTGTAAATTGATAAAGTTGAAACTAATGGAGCATTTGATACAGAGCATCAATCATATGGTTTTCATTCAAAACCTTTAGTATATTATACAAGTAGATTAGGGATCTTTAGTTCTTTACAGAAGAGGAAGACACACCAAGGTAGTTATAGAATACTAGCAACAGTCTGATGCAACCATCTTTGCAAGCTACTTACCTTCAAGTTCAACCAAGCGACTACGCATGTGACTCTCATGACGGAATTCCTTTGTTCTTTTCAATGCAGAACCTGATGTACAGCTAGATTTTTCTTTCAATAATGAATCCTCAAAATCTGCCATCAGTTCTCCATAAGTTGCCATGCCAGAACCAATCTAGAAAGCATATACACACTTTTAAATATAAAAAAAGTAACAAACTCGTGAGAGAAATAAAATCAATACTTTTACTTATTTTGATCCCAGATCAAGTTTTCTTTGAAAATATCCATGCACATAATTAGTAGGGATAAGCAGCATATAACATCATTGTGCACATTTTCCACTTTAGTGAAGAAACAATTTTCTTTAAAAAAAAATTACAAGCAATTGACTGTAGTTCATCTTGATCTCCCTCTAGAACATTTTTTTCTGCTACAGCTGCAATTTTGTTCAGGATATATGTGTCCCCTCAGCTTAAGTATTAACATAAACGCACATAAATAAAGAAACCTACCAAGAAATCTAACACAATTAAAACCCAAATTTTGTAAAAGCAGAGAAAATCTGAAAATAAAAAGGAACTTACTTGGCTGGACCCATTCTCCATGGCGTTTTCACCCTCACCGACGGCGCAATCTTCATCGGTTTCATCCTCCCCGGCGAGAAAGATGGAGGAAACAGCATCAAAAACGTCTTGAGGGAGGGGGAGATTGCGAGACAGTAAATTGAGGGCACAAATCAAGGTCTTAGTGCTCTCGATTTGGTCCTGGTCGTCGGCGACTGGGGGAGGGAATAAAACAGAGGCGGAGACGCCTCCGCCGCCACCTCCGGCGGGTGCTTGACTGTCCACCTGAGTCGCCATATCAGCAAAAAGATGGCGCGAAGAGGACCGTTACACTATTTGTTTCAGATTTTCAATTTTTTGTTAACTATAAATCTCTGGAGTAATGTTTAGGTGCTAACCAACGGAAAAACAAAATAACCTACGAAACCATGATTCATCAGTATATACCGACCAAAAATAATGAAATTGCGAAACGGCCTCTACGTTTTATCCAATCACCTAAATCCCCCGGTAATTCACGTTTCACACACTTCCATAATCACCCTATTGCACCTCGTTTTTTAAATAACTAATATTCACATCCTAAGTTTTAAAAAATTATCAAAAATAAGGTGCACACCCACATTCTTGGTGCATATATTAGATTTTTATCACTTTTAGTCCTTCAATTTTTGCTTCGAATATAAAATTGTTATGTTCATTTAAAAAAATTCTGTTATACTTCGTATGTCTTATTCTATTGTAGTCTAAGGCTATCTGAATTAATTTCATAGTTGTATTTTATCATTGATAAATACTATTCTATTGAAGTAATTGTTAGCCAAAGACATACATACTTCCTCCGTCGCAAAATGAAGTTTCTGGTTTGACCTACACAAATACTTATGTAAGATTGAATTTTATTTTGACTTTCCAAATATACCATTGTTTAATGTCAAATCAAGCAAACAGTGGGTAAAAAGTAAGAGTGGTTGTGACTTAGGTTAAAAGTTGTTTCCTTTTATAAAAATGAGAACTTCTTTTTGGGACTTTCATAAAAAAAAAGTGTGAACTTCTTTTTAGGACGGAGATAGTATTTTTTACTAACTTTGAATTTTTTCACATCTAATCATTTTTTGAAAGTGCATCTAATCATTTGACTACTGAAAAAGTGACATTTTGAATCTTTAAACTATTATCATAGTGATATTTGGTATATTTGATATTATAGTGATATCTGACTAGCGATATTTGGTATTGCAAATTCATAGACTCATAGTAAATTGGCTAAAAGTGTCATTTTTATAATGAAAAATTACAAGAAAAATACAAAAAGTAAAAAAGCTCAAAGTTAGGTGTCAAAAATGTTAAGGACATAATAGTAAGGTAACTAAAAACGACAATATTTCTGAATACTGTCATTTTTAAGAGAAGATTTGACTTTGCACTCCATATTATAACTTTACACCACATTTTCACTCCATTCGTTTTAAATTTGTGATGGAATAAGATGCAAACGTTAAGAGCCCATTTGGTAGATCTGAAATTGGTTGAATCAGCTAGTGGCTGAAATTTATAAAGTTCTTGCTGAAATAGCTGCATTGGCTGATTTTATTGATTTATGAAGAAAAAAAATTAAAATATTTTTTATTAATAAAATAAAGAAAAATTATATGAAAAAATAGCTAAAATGATCATCTACAGTAACTTTAACCAATACAGCCAGAAAAGTAACTTCAACCTTACTTTTTCTTATTATTACATAGTTCAGCGCGCAAAATCAAAAGTTACGTGTTCGGTGAATAAGTAGGGTGATAAGATTGATAAATCAAAAAATTGTGCCACCAAACGGACTTTGATCTTAATCTAATGGGTACACACAGTAACCACCAATCTCTTTGAATTACTAATTTACTATTTGTACAATTATTTTTAGTATGATTTTCAATTTTGGGCTTAAGACATTATAAGATTATTAAGAATATCACTATAACACTATTATTTATATATAGTTATATATCTTTATTTTTATAATCAAATAAAGTTATAATAACTTAAAAAGATTGGCATTTTGATATTTTAATAATTGGGATATGAATAATATAATACGGAGTAATATACTACGCGATTACTGAGAAACATATCTACGCAATCAAACTCACATAATATGAAATCAAATCATACTTAATCATATCAAACTAGGTAAACTAAATTTTTTAGATTAGATCATAATACTCTGATATATTATGAAGTATATAATAACTAGGATCTTGAAATGTAGCGTTGAACAACTATAACTTGAAGTCTTGCTCTCCTTTAACTAGACAATGATAGTATTTAACCTCAAAATTTCAAAAAGGGTAGTAAGAAAAAGGGAAAATCGCATATATGGTCCCTCAGTTATCCCCAGATTTAAAATTTCAGACCCGAGTTTCTCAGATTTCAAATTACACCCCCGAGTTGGCCAAATTAAATTAAATGTGGTCCCCGCCGTTAGAAGTCAAGTTAACAGCGTTAAGTCTTCGTTTTCTTCAAGGGTAAAGGTGTAACTTCCCATATTTAATCTTTAAATACTTAAAATAAGTATAAACCTTCATTGTTTCGCATAAGCTAGCCTTCATTCGTCCATCCGTCGCGAGATTTCTCCAGCTGCTCCGCCATTGTCAATGTCAAACGATTTGGTGTTCCCTTTGGTGTTCTTGTTTTATGTCTTTCTTCTTTTCTTTATTTCTTACTTGAACAAGATATATACTTGAGCTTTGGTTAGGAGACTTACACTTCGGAGTGGCATTTAAACTATTTAATCTTCGACTGGTCATTCTTCCCTCTTCCTCCGTCACAGCTTGGACCTTCAACCGAAAGCTTCGTTTTCAGAAAACTTTCAAAAAAGCTAACCTTAAAAACGCAACCCATGCCCAACGGAATCTTCGTTTTCAGAGAAGTATTGGCGGTAATGAAGTTGGGAGTGATAATCGTGATAAAGAGTTAATGTAATGAGGGTTGAAATGAAATTAGGGAGTTAAACGTTGAAGGAAGTGAATTTACGCCTTTGCCCCTAAAAAAATGGAAGACCAGCTGCTGTTAACTTGACTTCTAACGGCGAGGACCACATTTAATACAATTTTGCCAACTCGGGGATGTAATTTGAAATCTGAGAAACTCGGGTCTGAGATTTTAAATCTGGGGATAACTGAGGGACCATATATGCGATTTTCCCTAAGAAAAATATACTTTTTCAAGTGAGAGAAGAAGTAAGTTTCTTAACTTTTCCTACACCAATATTAACAAGTGCTCGATCTCCTCCGAAATCACCTCCGTACCAGGAAAAGTTTTGTGAAGTGTATTTATCTCAATATTATTTTCTCTTTACTAATACTTGTCTTCATTTTAGTCCGAGTAGGTTTCGTTTGGATGTTTGGATTTTTGAAGTTCTTTTGATAGACATGGTTTCAGTTCCGGTCGTTTTAGACTTAAATTTGCATGTTTCAGGTTTAGCGAGTCAGATTGCTTTGTATGAGGTGACTGACTTTATGTTACTCATAGGGTTTACGATTTGATCTGTAAAATCTGTCAGAAGTTTGCCTTGTATGTGTTATCGATTTTAATATAAAAGCTAGCCGTTGTTTTATGATCAAAAAAACTTTTCCTACACCTAATCTCTAACAAACTTTTTGAGCCTATTATATATAAACAACATTCCTTAAAAGTAAAAGGAGAAGGAGAAGAGGGACAAACTTTTCCTACACCTAAACTCTAACAAACTTTGTGAGTATTAAATACTATTGAATACAATAAAGTGCTCCTTTGGAGGATTAGGAATTGGCTTCTAAGCCTAAAAATCTATAAAAACAACCAAACACTTATTCAATCGGCTGATCTAGCTGTTTTTTATGATCAGCTCAAAAAGTAAGTATATAGCTACTTTTTGAGTTAAAAACTATTTTTCTACTGTTAATCTATTAAAAGACATTTTTATCCATGTTCTTTAATTGAAAAAACTCACCCCTGGAAGGTTGAAAGTTGAAACCCACAGCTAAATCAATTTCTGGGAGCACTTCGTACTGCATATTAGATCGATGTCATTACCTTTCAACAAATAATATATACGGAGTACTTCGTACTCCGTATTATAGTACCCCCAACAATTTTTTTTATTTAATTGGTAATTGAAACACTTAGACACATTATTTAACAACCTAATACTCCCTCCGTCCCCCTAAGTTTGTCTCGTTTTACCTTTTTCGTCCGTCCTACTAAGTTTGTCTCATACCATATTTGGTAACATTTAAGTAGTTAGAATTCATTCTTACTTTATTCACACTTTACCAATTCAATATCAACCACACAATTCCACTTTTTCTTAAAAATCACACCACACCCCTTTGTCCCAAACTTAGGGGGGCGGAGGTAGTAATATTAATACCCTTTATGGTAATTATGCATTCAATCGGTCACTTTAGCCAAAATAATATCACACACTTTCACTTCAAAACTTTAAGCCATTTTAGCCAAATCAAAAATTTCAACTGTTCCAGCCACTACCAAACATGCCCAAAGATAAAGACCTACATATCAGTATTCAAAGCCACAGTGAAGTACAACTCTCCCTTCTTTCTAAGAATATACATATGTTTGAATTTACGAAAATTAGGTTTACAAAAGCTTAACATTAAGATATACGTAGTATAATACTACGTAAAATATATAATATCTGAAGGTTATAATTCCGTATTACAAAAGGCTTACGGGCCCCAATACACAGTTGACTCAATTTAATACCTAATAATGAAATACTAATCCAAAGATAACTAAAAAAATGAACCAAATATAATATACACTCAAGAGACCTATTCATAACAACAACCAAGTCTTTTACCCATTAAGTCATTTCACTCGCAACATAATTGAAAACATGACTTAGTAATTAAATAAAAAATTCTTGATCAATAATGTTAAATGAATTATTTTACTCAATTCAATTTATTTATTCAACATACAAAACAAATAACCTCATATACCAGTATCACTTACTACCTACAAACATTTTAATATAGACCAACCTCTTAATTAAGATGCTTACCCTGATTTGCATCCCAACAAAGGATTACGTAAACAAAAAGAAATGAAAAGTTATTTTCCTATGCTTGTTCTTACGTTGAAAACGGATATATTAACAAAATTTTTACAAGTTTAACTTGCTTAGTGTTAATTTATACTGTAGAAGTTAGTGTATAAAATGAATTTGAACCAATTCTAAAAATGAAATTGTTGAATTTGAAGTTCTGAACCAATTTTTTGGTTTCCTATTAAATCTCCATGGTTTGCATTCCTATGAGCATCTCCAACGGTTAGCTAATTACTCTTATAACTTGGTTAGCCACATAAACATTTACACCAACATTAAAATGTACTCCAATGGTTAGCTATAGCATCTCTCTCTTCATTTATTAATTATAATGTTATATTAAGGGAAAATGGTCAAATAAACTCTTTTACTTTCTCATAACCATCACCTGAGCCCACATACTTAAATAAGTGTCATATACATTTACATACTTGTAAAAAAGAGTCATTTAAATCAAATAACTAAAGGTGACCTGATTTAGCAGGTAAAATCACGTGGCATTTAAATCAACACCAAATCATCTCTTTTTCCCAAGTGGCTTTTCCCCCTCTTATTTCATTTCAATCGCACATTCTTAAGAGCCGCCCTCTTTTTCTATTCAATCTACAAGTCATAGCTATTTCGTCTATTTTTTCCCCTTACCTACATTACGTTGGATTTGGTCAGCAAGGTAAGGGTCCTCACTCTGTTTTCTTCTTCTTTTTCTTTATAGATATTTTCTTGTAGACATATGAGTTGAGAGAGTAAAAATTTAAAATAAAAATGAAGAAAATAAATGGGGTAATTAAATTCTTTGAAAATTCACAGCTACCTCATAGCTCATCTCCTTGTATTTGATGGGTCATCCAAATGGTACCAGGTACCGTATTATATTAGGGAGCTAAAAGTCCCTGTTTTCCCGTCAGACCATCAAATTTATTTCCGGTGCTATGAACACATCCGGCCACCATTTTTGTCCACCATAAATTCCGGCCAAGTGACCTACCATGGGTTCCGATAGTGGTGGACTGAACCGGGCCGGTTCGGGCCTAGGCCCGGCCGGGCCTCGGTTCAGTAATAGCAGGCCCGAGCCCGAACCGGGGTAGGGCGGTCCCGGGTCCGGTTCGGGCCACCCGGTTTAATTTTTTTTTCTTCCTTTCTTCCCCCACCCCCCACCCCCCACCCCCAAACCCCCCCAAACCGGCCTAAACAGATAGCCCAAGCCCAACAGCCCAAAAAAAATGAAAAAAATAAAAAAAAATAGATTTGGCCAGGACCCGGGCCCGAACCGGCCGGGCCGGGCCATCAAACCCATGAACCGAGCCCGGAACCGCCCCACCCCCGGGTCTCCGGCCCGAACCGGACCCGGAAAACCAGGCCGGGCCGGTCCCGGGCCGGGCGGCCCGAACCGAGGCCATGCCTAGGTTCCGAGCTGAATACCTACTGTTAGCTTACACCTTCTCTTTGGGAGTCTTTAATTTATTGTGACCAACTAAGATATGTTGAAGAAACACCACAAGCATGAAAAATGCAGTGGAATAAACATTTTTTGATGGAGTATAAAAGTTTGGTGAAGACATGAATTTAAGGTAAAGAAAAACTAGGGGAAAACGTTAGATGGGGGAAGGTGGACAGAACCGTGCACCAAGAAAGGAGAAAAGAAAAAAAATGGATTTAAGTGATGGTTGTGACATAGTACACAAACTTATTTGACCTCTTTTTTCGTTATATTAATAATTCTCTTTACTCAAACTAGTAGCTCATTTTGGCCAATTAACTTTCTCAAGCAAAAGGAAGAACAATGCTCTAATGGAAAACTATTTGCTTGAAAATTGCAAGCAACTCTTCAAAAGGAACCATTATGGATGCTCTAACATTTCCCAAATTCTAAATTATTTTAACTAGGATATTAAAAAATAATGTTCTTCATAGATACAATTGTTCTACATGTTGAGGCAAAATGGTAATACATTATTTTTAGGGGCATATATATAGTACAAAAATGATTTGTCTAGCAAGCAATCTGAAGACTCCTCAAAAGGTATTTCTTTTCAGTTCAAACATTTCTAAATAATAACAACGATCAGCCTCGTATAGTCGTATGACCTCATTAGAGATCCCAAAGCCTCTTTCAATAATACTTCAACTCTCTGGGGTTTGCAAAATGTCTAATTTTGCTACATATCCTGCAACTTTATGTATGGGAATACTATATTCAACAATTTGCGAGCTCTAACTCTTGCCCAAAACCCGATTGATTGGTTCTTGGAAATACTGCAGAGAAATGAGGATAGCTTCCTGGTGTTGTTGGCAGAAGATCAGAACACCAATTTTCAAGCAACAAGTTCACGGGTTATATATACAAAAATACCTATAGTATAAACTTACCTCAGTTCGGATTGTTCTACTTCCTTGATGCGGACATGTGTTCAGATAGAGATCAAATATGTCTAGTGCTTTTTTACCCTGAAAGTAGCAGTATACTCGACATGAATATATTTTCATAGGTTATAAGGAGCCCTTATGTGCCCACACTACCAAATGTGGGAATAAAATCACGTTTTTCCTATTTATCTCACATCGGACCCTATGATTTCAATTTCACAGTGGCACATCCAAGCGTACCCACATTGGGGTTCCTTATAATGATTAATAAGTAGGAATCTCTAGTATTTCTTTTAAAGATCCCTCTTTTTGGTGTACAACAAAACAACATCGAAGCCGTAGTATGAATAGAAAATCTCAAGGTACAAGAACTATCCTTTTTTGGCCAGGGGGAGGTAGAAGGTAAAGAACTGAAGATGCTACAACTTTATTCCCACACCACAATGAATGAACATGCAAATTGACTGAGAAGAACATAGAGATGTAACAATCTGAAGTTCATATTTATTGATGATACCTTCAAGCTACTGTCTTCTTCAATACACTCCTCCAGACCCGCAAGCCCACCAAAAGCAATTAATAGGTGTCTAAAATTTGAAATACACCAATAAAACGAGATCAGCTATACCAAAAGATTAAATGTACAAAAACTAAAGTACCATCAAGCACGCATTTTCAAGTAGACAAGTACATGAAAACTGAAACATGAGGAAAAGAAAGAGAATGAAGGCCATCTGCAACGGCCAATGGTGGCATATTTATAACTAGGGATGAGCACCGATCCAAGATTAGATCGGAAGCGATATCTCCAAAACCATTAGGCTAAAGACTGGACTGGCATAATTACGGTCTAATAATGTAATACAGGAACACATTATTCTGGGTTTAACCAATTCTGGACCGCAATTCGCTCAGACCTAGTTATAACATGCCAGCTTGAATTCAAACTAATTCCTAAGATAGAGAATAAGCTTACTTGAATGACGGCAAACAAAGTTCAGATGACTTGATAGCAATACCATGTTCTGAGGTACCAATCAGATGATCATAGCCTCCCTGTTTAATAATGTTCAATAAGCTAACAACTTAATATTATGAATGCTATTGCAATTCACTTGAGGTTAAGTATTTCATATACAAAATGAGTACAATACCTTATATGGACAATTCTTGAATACAGAACTAATATTGGAAGCATATCGCACTTTGTAGCCCCAATACATCCCAGCCTCTTCCCTTGGTTTGGATGTAGATACAACTTGGTGTGGTATGTCTGAAAAATCAAAATATGGAACTGCAATGGTTTTCTACTGCCTCAAATATATTTTGTGTTTCAACTTTAAATGCTGTGGACAATAATACATTGCTAATCATTATTATGCTTCTCACTCTATGAACAATTATATGGCAACTTGTCTCCAACTATGAACTAAGGATATTCAGTCGCCTATGTGGCATGCCTTTGTGGGTTAATTCACATTGTCTGGAGTAACAATAAATGCATGCCACATGGGAACATGGTTTCCATGTTTTGGATATTTGTCCCTTGTTCTGTTTTAATGATATACAGTATACTTTATATGA
Organism: Cuscuta epithymum; assembly: GCA_945859915.1. NCBI lineage: Eukaryota > Viridiplantae > Streptophyta > Magnoliopsida > Solanales > Convolvulaceae > Cuscuta > Cuscuta epithymum. Next base: position 8,412,853 of record CAMAPF010000031.1, on the reverse strand, counting down.
TAAAATCTCATCTTAGTATATTGCATAAAATCGGTTTTAGAATACCTAATCTTTATTCATCATATTGCATCAGATTTGCCCCAGTCGTTTCTTGGGAAGTATAGGGATTGAAAGGAGGCTATCAAAATGAAACTAAATGTCATTACATGCTCATTTTTGTTGTTAGAATAAGAATGAAATTGAGCCAGAATGGGTATCCTAATAGTTCATAATTATTGATTTCCAGTTCTATTTTAAATGCCGAATAAGAAACAGATGAAATACTTCATTTCAAAACTTATTTTTCAGTTCAATTCTAATACCTGAATCTAAATGACGATCAGTTCCCATAGATACTGTGACCCTTTTGCCTGGGTCAATGACTTGATCAATCAGTACGTGCTGCACATTATGTTCATTCATCAATTAGTATACAATTAAATAAACAATGCTCCAGAGAGAGAGAGAGAGTAGAAAAAACAGAGATATACCCAACAGCACTTACCACTCTGGCCCATTGTCTTTCTCTAATTCACTAATAAAAGTGACAACACAGAAGAAAAATAACCATCCGAAGACTAAAAAGAACAACGTTTTAGACCTATTTATGAAGTAATACCTGATATACCATCTAATTATCTAAATAAACAGTTAGTTAGAGTATCCATCACCATCCAACACATGACAGTATGGTGTGTGGTGTGATAAACCTTCAAGTCACACCTTTAGTTTTGCTACAGAACCATCTACCAATAAGTGCAAGTCAAGACCCAGCATTTAGGAGAACTTTAGTTTAGGCAGGAAGAATGGAAGATAATAAACTACCCAAGGTTTCCCCAAGAATGTCCAATGACATATATTGTATATTTTTGAAAATATATCTGCCATTGATCAATAAGGAAACAGTATCATGTTTATGACGTGAAAATATGATATTTCATTATTGTGCAAGACAATTCAAAAATTCACGGGGAAAATATAAAAAGTTTTTTCAAAAATACTACCGAAATAAAACTTATTTACAAAAATAAGACTCGAAGTTACTATGAGTAGTGTCACGGTCACTTGAGAGTAAAAATTGAACATAAGGTACTCTGACTAAAGTTACTACTATTGTTACTACACTTAAGAGGTCACAGTTTTATAAACAACCTTTACTTTAGTCATAAATATGTAATTATTTCAAAATAAAATTGAACAGTTGAATACTTGAATACATGCAACATTATATGAAACAGAGTTCTGCTGTAGTTTAGAACACGAAAATCCTTACCAGAAGAAAAGAATGAAAAACATGAAATGATTGGTAATTAATACTAATCAGAAGAAACCAAAATACCTTACTTAGCCCCACGTCAACCACTGTTCCTCCTGATTTTGGATGCTGATCTCTTAGTGTGACACCTGGCAACAGATAGGCAGCTTGTTCTTACTATATTCTGTTAATGTCAATAAAGAATATGACCTCAATAATGCAAAAGTCATAGAAGATGAAATGATAAAGATAGAGAGTTGTAATTGGGTGGAACTGGTTTCGATAACCATCAATGTCTTATATTTGCAATGTATACTGTTATTTTCATGCAATTGGTACAGCATACAATGATGATGGTTTAGGAAATTTTCATCTCATTACTCTGCAAGAAAGTTGAGACAAAGAAGGCATCCAGACTAAAACTTTGCCACTACAATTTTTTAGATAAAAACTATACTTCTATAGTGTTAATTGACAATAGATACTGCATGAATGTGACTAACCAAACCTAGTTTGGATTAAAACTGTAAAGATGACAACAAAAATGAGGCATCTCGGAAAGAGATAACTCAGAGGTGTTATATCATAAAGCCACATTCAAAGTAAGTTGAAAAACATCAACAATAACTAAATCCAAAGGACAGCGACGCCTAAAATCTACAATGGATGGAAGTACGAAGCCGCTTTGCTTATAGATAGGGAAAAGGTATCAGAGCTTCAAAGAACCAAAGCCTATATTAGAAACACGGATGGGTGCAAAGTTCTCACATCAGTCATTTAACCTTGTCAACAGAAAACTTACCTGAAGTTCAGAGATCAAGTGTGATCCATCATATGCACAAATCTTTGCACCACAATTATCTAAACTACAATAAAAGCTTTGCCAGTGTTTTTGCTCTTGCTTAAATCTATAATGTCATTTAATTTTACACAATCAATTGACACTAAGTGTGTTTCACTGATCCAACACAGTTTGTCTTAATGTGGTGATGATGAGGCATCTTGAAATGAGATAACTAAGAGAGTATATATGCAAAGACACTAACATAGTAAGTTCAAGCCGAAATGAGAAATAACTGAAGGACAATGATGCCTAAAACCATAATGGATGAAATTGCTTTGTTTGCAGAGAAATGGGTGCAAAGTTTTTAGCATCAGTCATTTAATCTTGTCAACAGAAAACTTACCTGAAGTTCAGAGATCAAGTGTAATCCATCATATGCATAAACCTTTGCACCACACATATCCAACCTTACACCAAAGCATCCCCAATAATAACGGGCACACTAGTACAGTACTAGTCCTTTGCGGATGTTTAGAAGGCCAAGTTTGTTGGTATTCAATGGACTTAGAATAAAGAGATGTACTCAATTCTAAATATTTTAAAATACACATAAACAAGAGAAATAAAAAATGCATAAAGAAATAATATATCATACAAAAGTTTAAGTGTGATTACTCAAACTAGAACTAGGGACACCAACTCTTCTCTAAGGGATTTGTTTTTAAATGCTACCTTCTCGAAAAGGTGCCCATTCGTGCTTCCGTAAATGATGTGGGGCATCGAGTGGGGGTAATGAGCCCTGATATTAATTTAAACAAATAAAGAACCGAATCAGGTTATGTTGCAAGGAATGTGTGTCACTACACTATGTAGAGACCCACGGTTGCATCCATATAATAATTAAATAAGAGAATCAATACCACATATCTTAAATTGTTATGCATGGGATATAGGCTCTTTCTTAGATACTGGGGTGTCTCCATGTACCTAAGAATCATCAAAAGAAACGCAGCACTGCTTTCATTTGCATCCAAATTATCCTCCAAAACGATGGCTGGACTATCTTGAGAACTGCTAACATTGTCAAATACAACCACCTGTATAAATAAAACTCTAACTCATTGTAATGCTGGTTTATAGCAGATCCCGTGCCATACCAAACCACAGAACCACCTCAAGTATTGCAAGGTAACAATAATTTGACAATAATCACTACTAGCTAGCAGTAGAATATGCAGAAAAACGAGTAAGACAGGGCATGGGAATTCACCTCATCTATCTGGAAAATAGTTGCAGCACGTGCAATTTGGCCAGCCAACTGTAGTAGATTAATCCCAAAACATGAATCAAAAGAAAAGTAAATAATGTATTGATAAGTAGCAGCATCAAGATCTGAATTACAAATTTGCGATGAGTCCAAAACCAAAAAAAATAAGTGATAAAAAGAGTGAAGTTGAAATTTTACAAATTTTTAGACACTTTATATTTTCAGCCATGACCGGAACATGAAACAGTTTCTTTTGGCATCTCTAAAGTGACTATGCATATATGGAGCCATAACTAAGTCGGGATACTACTTACGCGGGTGGCAAGTTCCAGGGACTGCGCATTGTCGATGATGGACCCTGGAAGGGCAATGGACACCGTAGGCAATTCATTAGAGCCGTAAATGTTACTTCCCTCAATTTTTTTACTTTTCTTCTTCTTGGCGTTCGTATCACCATTCGCCACCTCTTCTTTCATCTCAGGTCTGACTTCCTCTGAATTTGTTTCTTTCCCTTCTCTTTCGCGTTTCTCTTCTTTCTTCTTTTTCGCTCTCTGTTTCTCCGTAAGGTCTGCATTAGCGAGGTTGAGCTCGAGATCGACCTTACTGATATTGCCTGCAGTTTGAGCCGCTGCTTCATCAACTGCTCGTTGAGCTCGCTTCTTTCCCATTTGGACTACGCCCAATTTAGGTTGAGAGGAAGATTATAGCCTCGGACGATTTATAGAACAAATCCGACCCGGTATTGCAGTGTAGGCCAGTACAAGTCCAAACTCCAGAGTGCTCATTTCAAAGATGAAATTTTGCATGGTCTGCTCAAATAATTTAATAAATTATTTCCCAATTTTTTTAGAGAATTCAAATGTAAAAGTGTATTTTTCTAAATTCTATTATTATTTCTGTCCCATTGAGACATAGAGAGGAATTTGTGAGTTTGAGAATTTGTGTGAATATTAAAAAATGAAATTATATACTCCGTAATTGTTATTGTTATTGAATTGATAAAATAAAATAAAATAAAAGTAAGAATGATTCAGAATTACACAAGCTTTACAATATTTGGTATGAGACAATCTTAATTGAACGGACCAAAAATAAAAGATGGAACAATCACAATGGCACAGAAGGAATACCTTTTTTGTTTTGGCTAGTTCACAAATTGCATGATACTCTTATAAAACCGTCAATTTTAATTAACCCAAAAGAAATAAAAACAACACCAAACTGCAAATGGCCAAATGTGATATGTACATAAAGAAGAAAAAAACATAAGAAAATGTCTGAATAAGGTGGGGTCATTAGGGTGTCCATTTAGAGTGTGGATTTAGAAGGATGAAAAGAATTGTGGGTTGATATTAAAAGTGTGCAATGTTGAGCACAAGTGTTTAAGACACTTTTTCAATTACATGTCCTACTCAGAAGTGGTTAGCTAACTATTTAAAAGGGCACCTGCAAAAAAATCCAAATTTTAGAGTGGTTAATATGAAAGAATAAGGATCTGTTTGCAACAGCTTCTGCTTTTAAAAAAGTGTTTTTTTAATGAAATGGGGAGAAGTGATTAAATAAAAGTTGATAGTGTTTGAGAAAAAAGTGATTTTGAAAAGTAAAATTGGGTAGTGTTTGGTAAAATAAGTGGTTTTTGTGTAATAGAAAAAGTAAAAGCACTTTTGACGTGGAAGCCGAGAAAAATAAAGTTGTAGTGTTTGGGAAAATAAATGTTTTTTTAAAGCCAAAAGCTGAGAAATGCTTTTTTAAAAGCAGTTTCAAACCAACCCTAAGTTGAAAAAAGGTTGAAATCAATTTGAGCTTGTACAAATGTAAAAAGACTAAAAGATTGGTTCACTTAAATACGGATGGAGAATTTCAAAGAATCTTTAATACGAAGTAACTTAAGGAGGTGCCCCTAACTGTGATTTTGATTTGATAAATTTTGAAGGATTATGAATTTTGAAATTCAAAGGGTGCCTAAAAGATTTGTAAAGAAATGTTTTGTACATTGAAATTCACCAAAATAAATTAAAATCCATCCAAAAAATCCATCACAGATAAATTTAGATTTTTTTCTCAATTTAATAATTTGTTGAACAGTTTATTTGTAAAGTTACCAGCTCATTGTGTGAGGAAATTTATTTTGAGACATTTAGGAAAAACAGTGCAATGAATGGGCTCAATGTGTGGTGGACTGATTTTGACAAGTCAGTGGTGTGGCTGATATTTGAGCACATCACCTAAAAAATCTCAAAAATCTTTGGAATCTTGGTCTGTGAGGCTGATATTGACAGTGGTGTGGTGGACTGATTTTGACAGTGATTTTGACAAGTCAGTGGTGTGGTGGACTGATTTTGACAAGTCAGTGGTGTGGCTGATATTTGAGCACATCACCTAAAAAATCTCAAAAATCTTTGGAATCTTGAGCACATTTAGGAAAAACAGTGCAATGAAATGGGGTACCCCAACTATACCCCATTTCATACCCCATATAAAACCTCCCCTTTTTACCATCCTTTTTACCCCCTTTTCTCTCACATCTCTCCTACTCCACCCACTCTCTTCTTTTCCGTCAAAAACACTCCCCTCCCCTTCCTTTGTTCGAGGCTGCTACAGTACTTCCACAAACCTTCCTCCATCTTCTTGGATGGATATCATGGGGACTGAGGTGCATTTGGACGAGTTGAGTGGGGAAGAAGGTCAACTGAATGTTTTGACATGGGGAGATGACGTGGGTGACGCCGTGGGTGACGGTGGTAATCTCTCAGCTCCGGTGGGTGTTGAACTGAATGCGACTTCAAGGGAAGCAGTTGAAGAAGGTGTGGAAGTTGAAGCTTTGGACTGTTTGGAGAAGGGTATGTTGATTTTTCCTCATTTTTTGGTATTTCGTTGGTTAGACAGACAACTTGCATTTGCAGCGTCTGTCTAGCCTAAACTCAACGTGGTTTCATACTTGCTTTCAACTGAACGTGGTTTCGTAGTTGGTAGAGTGGTACATAAAATGTGGGTGTGGCCAGACAACTTAAAATGTTTGTCTGCGTGCGGAAATGTCTGTATTCGCATGGGAAAAAATTTATATGACTATGTATAAGCATGTATGTATTCTACTGCACGTTTGTGTTGTTTTACTTGAGTAAGTATTTTAAGTAAAATGATGTAGTGAACATGTATAGTTCTATTATGGTAATTCTGTTTGAAAGTGATGCATTATATTAAGTGTGTGTTTAAGTGAACATGTATCCTTTGATTAAATAACAGATGAAGAGGAAGAAGAGATTTGTAATAAAGTTCCCTTTGTTGGCATGGAGTTCCCAAGTAAAGATGCAGTGCATGACTTTGAAGTTGGTTGGAATTCTCATTTGGAAAGGTGATAAACATTAGTAGTCTGGGACATAATGCTTACATGTCAAACTGACAGACAACATTTGTCTGTGCCAGACATCAATAGTCTGGGACATAATGCTTGTATGTCAAACTGACAGACAAAATTTGTCTGTGCCAGACATTAGTAGTCTGGGAATAATGCTTGTATGTCAAACTGACAGACAAAATTTGTCTGTGCTAGACATTAGTAATCTGGGACATAATGTTTATATGTCAAACTGACAGACATAATTTGTCTGTGCCAGACATTAGTAGTCTGGGACATAATGTTTATATGTCAAACTGACAGACAAAATTTGTCTGTGCCAGACATTAGTGGTCTGGGAATAATGTTTGTATGTCAAACTGACAGACAAAATTTGTCTGTGCTAGACATTAGTAATCTGGGACATAATGCTTATATGTCAAACTGACAGACAAAAATTGTCTGTGCCAGACATTAGTAGTCTGGGACATAATGCTTGTGTATATCAATCTGACAGAAAAAATTTGTCTGTGCCAGACATTAGTAGTCTGGGACATCATGCTTGTGTATTGGTTGTAACTAATGTGTTGTGTATTCATTATAGGTATTCACTTCAAGATGATGAATGGCTTAAGGTCATGTTTGAAGAACGCCAAAGGTGGGTACCTTGTTACTTGAAAACTTCATTCTGGGCAGGTATGTCCACAACTCAACGAAGTGAGAGCATCAACGCTTTCTTCGACCTTTTTGTGCACTCTAAAACAAGTCTAAAACAATTCGTGGAGCAATATGGTTGTGCCTTAAAATTTAAGGCTGAAAAAGAGTTTCAAGCGGACGCAGAGTCATTTTCAAAATTGGTACCGTGTGTTTCGAAATTTCCTATGGAGAAACAAATGCAAGGAATATACACAATGGCGAAGTTCAAGGAGTTTCGAGATGAAGTGGTTGGCAAGCTTTATTGTGACATCATTCAATGGGATGGCGGTAAAATTTATCATGTCAAAGAAGAAGTTAAAATAACAGAGGACTTTTACAAGACTGTTTACTTCATAGTGGAATATGATTCTGGCTTGTGTGAATGCAAATGTAGTTGTCATTTGTTTGAATTTAGAGGCATTGTGTGTAGACATATGTTTATGGTTCTACAGCGTATACTCTGCCAGACAAAAATGAATGAATCAAACATCCCGAGACAGGCAAAAAATGTGAATAGTTTGTGAATGAATCATACACGGCGTTTGTGAATAGTTTGTATGTAGTTAAGAATGCATCAAACTTCCGAGACAGACAAAAATGAATACTCTGCCAGACATATTCACATACCGAGACAGACAAAAATGAATACCCAGCCAGACATATTCACATCCCGAGACAGACAAAAATGAATTCCCTGCCAGACATATTAACATCAAAAACTTAATTGCATTTGCTGAAATTATGATCATGTAACCGCTTTTTCTCAAATGCCACCTTTGTATAGTTTGCAACAAACACAAAAAAAAAAAACATAATGTTCCACACACATCGTACAGGGAAATTCATGGTGTTTGCAAAGCTGGACTATTAACCTACAAAAATAGGCTTCCCAAGCTAATGAAGAATTCCTATGATTCCTCCACCTTCTTCACTCCCCACAATCGAACAGCATATTGGCATCTCTTGTTCCACATGTTGGCATACTCACAACCTGGAAGCAAGTCCTTTCCCATTAAAAGATTCTCTGCAAAGGCTGCAATCATCACTCCGCACTCTCCTGACCTGTAGACAGACAATTACAAAGAAGACAGACATTTACCATATGCAGACAGACAATATATGTAATGTAAATAAAGTTTAATGTAATACCCTCCACCCTGTTGGGGAACACCCTCAACTAACTCAGCAACCCATGGTTGTGCTTCACTCTCTTCCAGTGACATTGTAAACACCCGATGGAGGTAGGGCAGGCGTTCACACAGTTGAACATATTAATGTTTAAATTTGTGTTGAATATTTCGTAACAAGGTTATACGGTTGAACAAATTAATGTTTAAATTTGTTAGACATTAATGCAAGAAAAACTTGTTGGGTTAAGGGCCCAAGCCGAGGTCCGGCCCACTAACCCATTCTGCCAGACGAACGTCCAGTTAGAGCACTAGGCCAGCCCACAGGCCCATATTCCTTGAGGATGGACGAACGTCTGGTGTTGGGGGGCTTAGGCCCAGCAGCTCATCCCGACGAACGTCTATGCATGAGCAAGGAGCAGAACCACGGGCCACCAGGGATGGCGACGAACGTCCCCAGAGCAAGCCTGTAGTCATCGGAGGAAACCCAGTTCACATGGTGAGTATCTATCAAGGCCAGGAGACGAACAGCCGGTATCATCTGAGGGTCACTTGGAGCAATCCAACTCACTTCCCGGGTGGACGAACGTCCCCACTGATCCGGCGGGAAACCTAGATTCTGGCGGGAAGTGCATTTAATGCTAAAGATTTGGTAGTTGGGACACCAGCGGTCCACAGGCTGCCACGTCAGTACAGCTACCTGCCCATTGGCGGGTATAAATAGAAGCATTTATTTCATTGTAAAGGGTTGGCAACTTTCTATTCTTAGTATACTAGCTTCAGCATTCGTATTTGCAGCATTTCTAAGTGCCTTGTAAGACGAACGGCCGACGTGCCTCTTTAGCAAGTAGATTGTACTTAGGGGAGTTATTACGGAGTTAATAATACCTATTTACATTGCCTGCTATTTCTCTTGTTTCCTGATCCATCTGAAAGTTGTTGGGCTAGATATCCACACACTCACTCCACTCGAAATCTTTGGGCTTACGTGTTGGGTCCAAGGGTTGAAGGAATAAACCTCAACACTGGCGCCGTCTGTGGGAAACTGAGCAAAAAGTTTCCAGAAACTCTCCCAAACAGCTACTAAGTCTACCTACAGCAAACACGATGTCAGGAAGCAACAACCAGCGTGACCTCTCCGAGCGTCTGGAATCAAGCCGCCGGAATCGCGGCCAGAACTCGGAACTATCCGCAACAATATGGACCTCCGGGGGAAACGGGGGTATCACTGACCTCATTCCTCTGGAGGCCAGGCAGGATCCTCGCCTCATGCGGGAACTCGCAGACACCATGCGTCGCTTGGCAGACGAGAGGGAGGCCCAAAACCAGGTGTACTCTGCAAGTACCCAGCGAACGCCCCTCTCTCCCATACGTCGCATGCAGTCGTATGACGATACGACAGGATCCAGCGACCACCGGCCCTCAGTCCATGAGCGGCTAGGTGGGGGTTCAGGCTCCCGTGGAACGGGAGGGCGAACCAGAGTCAGCATCGTTGCATCCAGGGCTCACACACCATCAGTCCCCCGCCAAATCCCGCGGGGAGACGAGACCCCGAGGATCAACACCGTTGGACGACGTTTCCAACGGCGAGGTGCGCAGATCTTTAGGCGGCCGCACGGTGCTGTGGCCGCTCAGCAGAATGCCGTCCCCGAAGCCGCGCCCCCTGTGTCCCCCGGAAGGGCCGCACAGGATGCAAGGTTGGAGGCCATGGAAAGGCAGATAGCCGAGATGAATAGGCGGGCGGACGTTGGCTCGGCTACACCCTCTTTCTCTCTCACATCTCCCTTTACTCCACGGGTGATGAGCGTCGAGATTCCCCGGGACTGCAGGCCCCCGGGCAACTTGGTGTACAATGGGGCTGGCGATCCCAAGGCCCATCTGATAAGCTACCAAGGGAACCTGTCCATGCTGGGAGCATCAGACGAGGCCATCTGCAGATTGTTCTTCAGCACCCTCAGGGGGCCGGCGCAAGAATGGTTCGGCCAGTTGAGGCCAGGCACCATCGACTCATATGAACAGCTCTCCCAGCAGTTCATGGCGCAGTTTGCTGCCAGTACCACCCCCAGGAAGGACGTCACGGCTCTCGCCCACATCAAACAAGGGCGGGACGAACCGCTGGCTAGGTTCCTGGTAAGGTGGAGGGACGAGGTCCTACAGGTCGACGATCTGGACGAACGTCTGGCCACCAACATGTTCACTAGTGCGCTGGCCACAGGGGATCTATACCGGGACCTAAGGAGGAATCCCGGCACCAGCTACACCGAGGTTCTGGCTCGGGCCCAGAAGTATGCCTCCATTGAGGAAGAGATCAGGCAGCGGGACGGAGTTCCCGCGGCCCACCCACGGAAGATGGCGGACAGGCTCGGGCCCGGACCGGGACCCGGGCCCTCCCCCCCAAACAAAAAGAAAAGGACGGACGGGGCGATGGTCCCCTGGAAGGCTCCGTCCGGGGATATTCAAGCACGGCCGGACGACCGCTATGTCCCATTGGCCTATCCAGTGAGCCAAATCTTTGAGGCCATCAAGGACAAGGGCCTCCTAACGGAACCCCAGGATATGAGTAAGCATATGGGGCACGACCAATCGGCCTACTGTGAATACCATCAGAGGACCGGCCACCTGACGGATAATTGCAGCCAATTAAAGAAAGCGATCGACGAGCTGATCCGTCAGGGGTACCTGGGCGAGTTCACCCAGCTGCTGAACAAAAACAGCCAGCAGAAGCCGAACTCAAGGCACAAGACATGGCGCCGCGACGATCGGCGCGAGGCAGAACCTCAGGACGTGGATTATCGAAGTGCAGATAAACGTCCGGAGGGATCCCTCGGCCCGAAGGGCAAGAAGAAGAAATTGGAGATCAAGGTGATCTTCGGGGGCGCTGAGACAGGGGATACACCCGCCGAGCGGAAAAAATTTGAGAGGTCACTCTATGTGGGTTCCGTATCAGCACCCCCCACCAAGCGCAATAGAGTCGAGGCAATTACCTTCGGCCCCGCTGACCTGCCAATGTCACCGGCGCCGCACAGAGACGAGCTGGTGATCAGCATGGACGTGAACGATGCTATCGTTCGTCGCGTCCTTGTTGATACCGGGAGCAGTGTGAACGTCCTCTACTGGGAGGCTTTCGAAGGAATGAGGCTTCGGAAGGACATGCTGCACCCCCTACGCACCCCGCTGTCCGGCTTCACCGGGGATTGCATTGACGCTGAGGGCACCATCATTTTGCCGGTAGAGGTCGGCGACGGCCCCCACACTGCCCGAATCAGCATGACGTTCGTCGTGGTCCGCCTAAAGTGCGCCCACAACGCCATTCTGGGCCGACCCGGCTTGGAAGACTTGGGGGCCATATGCTCCGTACGACATTCATGCATCAAATTCCCCACCGACACTGGAGTGGGAGTAGCACGTACGGACCCGCACATGGCCAGGGCCTGCTACACGAAGGCCATGGAGAAGCTCAACGAGCGGGAGGCTCGGGTCAACAGCATTTCCGAGAAGGCCAAACAAGCCGACTTGGACGCTCATCTGGAACCAGCGACTCTGCTGGAGGAAATTGAACTCGACGATCCGACGGACAGGAAGGTGTCCATCGGCGCAGATCTGGAGCCGGAAATCAGAGCAGGGGTCATAGCCGTCCTCCGAAGGTTCAGCATCTTGTTCGCCAGAGGGCCGGAGGACATGCCGGGCATCGACCCCGACCTCATATGCCATAGACTCGCCGTACGGTCGGACGCCAAGCCCGTACAACAAAAGAAAAGATACATGGCGGCCGACCGACGCGACTTCATCAGGAAGGAGACAGCAACTCTCCTCAGCATTAAACACATCCGTCCGGTCATCCACGTGGAGTGGTTGGCCAACGTGGTACTGGCCCCGAAGGGCGACACTTGGCGGATGTGCGTCGATTACTCGGACCTTAACAAAGCTTGTCCGATGGACCCGTACCCGGTCCCGAGGATCGACCTGCTGGTGGATGAAACAGCAGGCTGCGAGCTGCTCAGCTTCATGGACGCATTCAGGGGCTACCATCAGGTGTTCATGCACCCCGATGATGCCGAAAAAACGGCGTTCGTTACGGCGGACGGCGTGTACTGCTACATCGTCATGCCGTTCGGTCTAAGGAACGCCATGGCTACTTTTCAGAGGATGATTGGGATGTTGTTCAAGGACGTACTTGGAAAGACAATGGAAGCTTACGTGGATGACATCCTGATCAAGAGCAGGAAAAAGGAGGACCATGTCCAGGACATGGAGAGGGTCTTCGGCATCATGGAGAGGGCCAGCATGAGGCTCAATCCGAAGAAGTGTGCCTTCGCCGTCAGGGGCGGCAAGTTCCTCGGCTACATGATGAGTGAGCGGGGAATCGAGCCTAACCCGGAGAAGGTGAAGGCGATTGTGGACATGGAGGCCCCAAAGAACCTAAAAGACGTGCAGCGGCTCACCGGGCGTCTGGCGGCCCTGAGCAGGTTCTTATCCAAGCTGGCTGATAAGGCGATTCCCTTTTTTCAGATCATGAAGAAGGCCAATCCCTTTCAATGGACCCCGGAGTGCCAAACTGCTTTCGAAGATTTCAAGGTATATCTCTCCTCTCCGCTCGTCCTCACCAAGGCGGATCCTGGGGAGAGATTATACATGTACTTGGCAGTAGCCGATCTGGCCGTAAGTGCCGTGCTGCTGAAGGAATCGGAAGGCGTTCAGCGACCGATATACTTTGTAAGTAAGGCGCTGAACGGTCCCGAGACGAGGTACACACTGATGGAAAAGACGATCCTCGCCTTGATTGCATCCATCAAGCGCCTGGCACCGTATTTCCAAGCACACCCGGTGACCGTCTACACGACGCAGCCCCTCGCCACAGTCCTCAGGAACCCAATGGCAAGCGGAAGGATAACGAAGTGGTCCTTGATGATCGGCCAATATGACGTGGACTTCAAGCCGAGGCCGACGATTAAAGGGCAGGCTCTGGCGGACTTCATCGCGGAATGCACCGCGCGCACCGAGGACGGAACCCATGACAACAATGACTTTGACGATTGGTGGGAGATGTACACCGACGGGGCCTCGAGTGTGCGGGGCTGCGGCGGAGGGGCAGTGATCACTTCTCCCGAGGGCTTCAAAGCCTACTACTCTATGAAATTTGAGTCAAGGTCACCAACAACGAGGCTGAGTACGAGGCACTTATCGCAGGGCTGAAATGCGCGAAAGCCCTCGGAGCAGCTCGTCTGAAGGTGAGAATGGACAGCCAGCTGGTGGTAACCCAGATGAATGGCACTGCTGAGACCAGGGAAGAGAGGATGAAGGTCTACAAAGAGCTGGCGGAGGAACAGACCGCACAATTTGAGCAGGTGGTGCTTGAGCAGGTATCGCGGGTGGAGAATGCAGAGGCGGACATTCTGTCAAAATTGAGCAACCCCCCAGCCGATGACCCGGCATCAAGCATCCCCCGACACATCAGAGGCTTCGTTAGGCAGGAGGTATTCCCAGCACCGGCGACGGACGTCATCCAGGTGGAGGTTATCTCCGTTGCCGAACCTAACTGGGCCAAGGAGATAGCAGATTATCTCAGAGATGGGACACTCCCTGAGCCTGAAGATGATGGCAGTACAGGAAAGGCTGCGTGGATAAAGAGGCGTGCCCCTAACTTTGAACTTATAGACGGACAGCTCTACAAGAAGACGTTCGGCGGACCCTACCTCAGATGCCTCCCGCCGAGCCTGGCAGCGGCGGTAATCGAGGAAATACATGAAGGGATCTGCTCCAGCCACCAGGGCCCCCGGACCTTGGCCAGGAAAATCATCCTACAAGGTTATTACTGGCCGACCATACAGCAAGATTGCTTCAATCACACCCGAAAGTGTGCAGTATGCCAGCAGTATGCACCTGTGCCTGGCCGCCCAGCGAGGTCTTATACCCCGATGACCATCGCACTACCTTTTGCTAGGTGGGGCATAGACCTGCTGGGTCCTCTGCCCACGGCTGCTGGAGGAAGGAAGTTCGTCATCGTGGCAGTTGATTATTTCACGAAGTGGGTCGAGGCCGAACCATTGGCCTCCATTACTGAGTTCCAATGCCAGAAGTTCGTCTGGCAGAGCATCATCTGCCGCTTCGGGATCCCAGAGCAGATCATCACAGACAACGGTCGGCAGTTCGTCGGCAGAGGCTTTGAGGCATACTTGGCAAAGTGGGGCATCAGGCACTCTAAGGCCTCAGTGGCCTACCCGCAAGCCAACGGCCAAGTGGAGAACATGAACCGGACCATCATGGACGGGATCAAGAAGAAGTTGGAAGACTACACCTCCACCTGGCCGGAGCAGCTGAATTATGTCTTATGGACATACAGGACGACGCCAAGAACGGCGACTGGAGAGACCCCTTTTGCCTTGGCTTACGGATTCCAGGCTAAGGTACCGACGGAGGTACTGGTACCTACCCATCGCACCAAGCACTTCCGGCCGGAGGACAACGAGATCAACCTACGAGCAGAGCTCCATTTCATCGAGGAACGGAGGGACCTAGCGGCTCGTCGCATGGAAGAATATCACAGGGCCACCCAGAGATATTTCAACAAGGCCGTGAAATTCCGCGAAATAGAGGCCGGGGACCTCGTACTCAGGAAAAGAGAGAAGAGCAAGCCGCTCGAGGGCGGCAAGATGGCAAGGAACTGGGAAGGGCCTTACCGGGTCATCAGAAGATATAACCAGGGGACGTTCCTCCTCCACACCCTGGAGGGGGACCATGCCGGGATATGGAACGTGGAACACCTGAAGAAGTTCTATCAATAGTTAGAGGCTGATGTCCTTGTTGTATTTCCACTCCCATGTAAAATGACCGGACGTCGTCAATGATAAAGGCCCCCTGTTTTTTACACCACTTCTGTTTCCTTGCCAACGACGGCTAAAGAAGGGAATCTCGATGCAGATACACCTGTTCCTCCTTGTGATGTCTGCGGATACCGAACGTCTCCTCGAAGTAGGGACGCCGGTAGGACCAAGGACCAAGGACGAACGAAGCACAGGGAATCTCGATGCAGATACACCTGTTCCTCCTTGTGATGTCTGCGGATACCGAACGTCTCCTCGAAGTAGGGACGCCGGTAGGACCAAGGACCAAGGACGAACGAAGCACAGGGAATCTCGATGCAGATACACCTGTTCCTCCTTGTGATGTCTGCGGATACCGAACGTCTCCTCGAAGTAGGGACGCCGGTAGGACCAAGGACCAAGGACGAACGAAGCACAGGGAATCTCGATGCAGATACACCTGTTCCTCCTTGTGATGTCTGCGGATACCGAACGTCTCCTCGAAGTAGGGACGCCGGTAGGACCAAGGACCAAGGACGAACGAAGCACAGGGAATCTCGATGCAGATACACCTGTTCCTCCTTGTGATGTCTGCGGATACCGAACGTCTCCTCGAAGTAGGGACGCCGGTAGGACCAAGGACCAAGGACGAACGAAGCACAGGGAATCTCGATGCAGATACACCTGTTCCTCCTTGTGATGTCTGCGGATACCGAACGTCTCCTCGAAGTAGGGACGCCGGTAGGACCAAGGACCAAGGACGAACGAAGCACGGGGAATCTCGATGCAGATACACCTGTTCCTCCTTGTGATGTCTGTGGATGCCGAACGTCCCCTCAAGCAGGGACGCCGGTAGGACCAAGGACCAAGGACGAACGAAGATTACCTCCCCTTAAAAAAAAAAAAAAAAAAAAAAAAGAAAAAAAGAAGAAGAGAGATGGGGAGAAGAGGAGAGAAGCTCCTATGTAGAAGGGAATCTTGCCCGGGTGTGCCAGATCTTCTCCAACCGCCGAAGACGAACGCCTCTCGGTGTAGAGGTTAGTAGAGACGCGGAGGGGGCTAGACGAACCAAGGGAGCCTGCCAAGATAAACCTGTTTATCCCACAAACGACCATGGATCGATGGACGTGGGGTAACAAAGTCGGGGACCCGTGAGGGTAGACCTGTTCGTCCCTGCGAGTCCTTGGGTACCGAACGTCCTCTTCGAAGCAAGAGACGTCGGTAAGGCTAAAGGACCACGGACGAACGAAAAAAGGGGGGAATCTCGATGTAGATAAACCCGTTCATCCTTGCGATGTCGGCGGACACCGAACGTCTCCTCGAAGTAGGGACGCCGGTGGGACCAGGGACCAAGGACGAACGAAGACTAAAAGACTCCAAAAAAAAAAAAAAAAAAAAAAAAAAAAATGCCAGAAGAGCAAGGAGCAAAGAACGATTCTTTTTATTCTTCGGTACTATTGGCCGGGAGATTACAGACAAGAAAATAATGGGAAAATGGTACAAGTACAAGGTCATGAACAGAGAATCACTTTCGACCGACGTCCGGAACTGGAACTCTGGAAAGAGCCTGCTTGCATTCTTCACTAGCTCTGGCTTCCGCCTGCTCCTTCAGCAGCTCGAGGGCCCCCGCATGAGCGTCCGCCATCAGAACATCAAAGCCAGCCGCCTCCGGATCGAAAGGAGCCCCGAAATGACGCTCGAACGTAGGGAGGTTCTCCGCTACGAGCCCAACCATGCCCTTGCGATAAGTATCATCGGCAAGATCATCAAGGAAACGCCGTCCGGTGGGGGTGGCCTGGAGCAATTTGACCCCATCCAGATAGGCATCCGGGCAGGTGGCTAGAAATTCTCCGACGAGCCTCGGGAGAAACTTCATGGCCATGGTGTGAATGGCACCAGTGTAAGCTTTGGATTTCTGGAAGGCAATGGAGCCGGACTCCTTGATTTTGGCAACATCGGCCTCGTAAATGGGGACATGGTTGTCCATGCCCGTCCGGCGAAGCTCCACCTTGGCCTGCTCTACGGCCCACATCCGGCTGCGGAGATCCACGAGCTCGACCTCCTGCTTCTTGAGAAGCTCCTTCTGAGAGGCATTCTCCTGAACGAGCTTATCATAGGCCTCGGCTTTCTCTTGAAGGGTGCCGGCCCTGCCTTTCGCATTCCTCAGGAGGGCATCACATTCAGCCCGTACTCTAGCCATCTCCCTGCCCTGGCGCTCGAAGGCCATCCGAGCCCTATGGAAGTAAAGCCCGGCCTTATCCAGCGTGCTCTGGCCGCACTCCAAGAGGTCTTCAGGGGCCTCCTGAGCAGCGAAGTCTTGCGGAACCTTGAGATTCAGCCCACACCAGATGGAGGACGCTGTCTGGCCGAAGAGCATCATTGACTCTTTGCGGGGACCAACCCCGGAGAACTCAATCAGCCCAAGAGAGGACCCACTGGCTTCGGGAGGCGAGCTTGGACGAGCGTCGTCAGAACCCTTGGCAGCTTGGGCATCATCATCCCGGAGACGGGAAGTGGGTTTCCGCTTGAGGGGACTTCCGGGCTCCCCATCGGAGTCATCGGCCACAATGATGGCCTTGGAGGAGCTGCCCTCAGCACGTGGCCTCTTGGAGGCGCCGGCCCCCGAAGCGTCATCAGCTCGTGCCCTAGTCACCCGAGGTTCGACCTTGGGGACGAGCGGCTTCCCAGGCTTGTCATGCCCCTTGTGCTCACGCCCGGTGGCGGTCGAAGTAGCGTTGACTCGGCTCATGGCGGACGTGGATGGAAAAACTCCTGCACAAAGGGAACCAAGACGTTCAGAACCATAACAGCGGAAAGATGTTAAAGCAATACAAGTACAAACGGACGCACCTAATCCAGCCTGAGCTTTGAAGGGCTCGGCCACCAGCAACCGGAGGTTCTGGATGCCAAGTCCGGCTATGCGCTTGGCATATCCAAGCTCCTCGTCCGTCATGGGCGGCGGGATCGTCTTCACAGGGTAGGCATTCCACCGATCAGAGAATGGGATCGGTGAGCCTACTCCGGCCAGGAAGAAGCGCTCTTCCCAACCGTCTGGGTTCCCAGCGTTGTTCGAGAACAGAACCATGGACGGACGGGCAGTCAGGGTCAAATACCCTGTACGTCCGAAGGTGGACAGACGAAAGAAGTGGTGCAGCAGGTCCACGGTGGGGGTCACACCGACGCTGTGGCATCTAATGATGAAGCCAGCGATTATCCGATAAGCGGCGGGGACGAGCTGCGCAGGAACAATCTCAAGGGCCCTGAAAAGTTCCAAGTGGAAGCTGTGCAGGGGGAAGTTCAGCCCGGCTATCACCGAATCTAGGTGGACCACCACATAGCCGGGCAGGTGGCGCATGGGGTTTCGTAGACGCCGATCGTCGTAGGTCCTTGGGGGATAAAACCATTGGCTGATCAGTCGCTTGTCACCGTTCGTCAGGCGTTGAACTTGACGCCGGACGCACGAGAAGTTAAGACTGTAACGGGGAGGCCGGGGTGGCATTCCCCGCTCATAATACTCCAGGTCATCACCGGAAGAACACCCATCATCAAAGCGACTTTCGGAAGACATGACAACGAACGGTACCTTGGGGTTCGAGATTTCCGATACGATCAAAGAGAAGTCTAGAGAGAGAAGGCAATTGTGCAGCGTAAGGAGAAATGTGAGTGGATCACTTGGATCCTGAGTATTTATAGGCAACACCGCGGAATTGCCCCAACCGAAGCAGGACACGTGGCGCCTGGGTACCGGTACCTACCACGGTATTTAAGGCGTCTCAATTTTATCGCCGCATAACCAACACAAGGACATCCGGGTCCGTACCACGAACGTCCCTTGAGGAGGACTCACCGGCTCGGAGGAATCTGAAGACATTCACCTTCCCTTGTTTCCTTAACTCCCCGGCTGACCCTAGCGTCGGCGGCTGATGAGGGCACACGCACCAACTGGCTACGTCCCTCTTGCAGTACAGTTTTCATGTCACGCAAATGTGGACGAACGTCGTCACCGAGCGCTGATCCAGGGAAATGCGCCCATATGTCCATACTCAAAACGCGTACTGACAAGGCAATTTCCGACGAACGTCTTCCCACTGTCAAAATTCCTTACTAAAGATGCGTCGAGACGACCGGAAGGATTCCTTATACTACAGACGATCGGCACAAAAAGGGTGAAGTGAGAATCACGTCCATTAAGGGTGCACGGAGGACGAACGTCGCCTTTCCACACTTCGTGCCTGATGAAAACGCAGGACGGGCGGACACCCTTGCGCGGGGCTTTAGCGTTCGTGCCGCGCGACGATAGAAGAACGTCGTTGGCAAGCATTGAGGCAATCTCCGATGCGCGTATGACCACACTTGCAGGAGCGGCAGCCAGTATCGGCGCCGGGTGTCGCCGTCCGGAGACGGACCTTAACACTGGCGCCACGCACTAAATATGTACAGGGTTTTGGCAGAGGGATGCCCCTACCCCCGGACCAAATGGGGAACAGAGACGA
Organism: Cuscuta epithymum; assembly: GCA_945859915.1. Lineage (NCBI taxonomy): Eukaryota > Viridiplantae > Streptophyta > Magnoliopsida > Solanales > Convolvulaceae > Cuscuta > Cuscuta epithymum. Next base: position 8,393,118 of record CAMAPF010000031.1, on the reverse strand, counting down.
ACGTCCACGCAGACTATGCGACAGAGAATATCGAAGTACAAAGGGAGTTTTTCCACACAACGAAGGACAAAGGGAATGAAAATAACAAGGCAGAAATCATGAACATAGAACAATTGTGGGCAAAAAGACGTCTGTATTCTTCGGCACTTACGGCCGGACATTACAATAGCTGGAATGGAAAAACGTAAATGACATTATACAAAGAAAGGGGACCCTGGGCGGCTGCTGCCCTTGTTCGGCTCCTCCTCCTCTTCCTCAGGCTCGGGGGTCGGCGGCTCTGGAATCTCCCCCTGGCCTTGGCCTCCTCCCGGCGCTGATCCCTCCTCAGTTTTCCTAGCGCCTGGATTAGGAGATCGTCATCCGTGTTGGCCGCCAAGTCAAAATCGGGCCCCAGCAGCTTGGCGAATGTGGGTAGGGTGGCCTTTACCCCTTCATTGTAGCCGGCGGCGAAGGTGCTGTCGCCGACCTCATATAGGAACTTGCGAGACAGGGGAGAGCCCTCAAGGATCCGGACGCCGCGGGCCAGGCGCTGGCGGGGCGGAATCTTCTCCAGAGCTGCGGCGAACAAATCGGCGAAGACCCCGGCGCAATAGTCCTTGGCGGAGTCCATAAACTCCCCAGTGTTCCGATAGCCGGAGGTGTCAACCAACCACTCCGGAGTGGCGTCCTTGGCGGCAGGAAGCACCGGAACAAGCTTGAAACCGGCTCTTTCAAGGCCGGCCAACTGGCTGCGGGATTCAGCCTGCAGGGCTGCAATCTCCCTCCCCTTGGCTGCAGCCTCCGCCTCAGATCGACGGGCGGCCTCCCGAGCCGCAGCAATGGCCGCATCGGCTTTAGCCTTGGCCTCCATCAGATCGGCCTCCCGGGCAGCTTCAGCTTGAAGGACAAGGAGCCCAGACTGGATGACAGAAGAAAAAAAAGAAATAAGGAACAAAGGATGAACGCCATTGGAAACATATGTATGCTCAGATCTAGCAAGGAGGAATTACCTGAAGAGCGGCTGCCAGCGCAGCGCTTGTCGCCTCGGACGACGAACGGCGGGGCAGCTCGAGACCGGCCTTGAGGGCCATCTCCCTCCAAAGTTCGTCCGCCGGGCGGCTCAAAGGCAGGGACCCGGCATCTTCAAGCAGGGGGCCAGTGGAGCCTGCCTCGCGGCCCCGCTTCTGTTTCTTCTCAGGGACCTTCTCTGTCCCCTTCTGAGGAGCCGTCTTCGTGGGGACGACCGGCGGCGGAAGGGCGGCTTCGAGAGCAGGGGCCCCGGAACCCTGGGCCAGCATAGTGGCGATTAAATGTTGCTCACCCCCCGGCGGTTCGCCTGGCAGCATCAGAGGCCGAGGAGTTGGATTCCGAGGCGGGGGCGTTTTTGGCTTTCGCCATCGCAGCTTTAGCCGCGGCCGCCTTGGCCTTCCTGGTCTTCAGACACTCGGCGTGATTCATTTGGTCTCTATCGGGCGGTGGACCTGCAAGAAACAACAAGGGTTAGAAGCCGAGCGGGAAGTAGAATAAGACACTCACCTCGAAGGACAGGACCGCCCGGGCCCCGAGACGAGCGTCGAAGGGTAGAAAAAGTCCAGGAACACGGGCGGTACCTATGCCTGCCCCAGAGAGTGCCTCGAAGGTCAGAAATCCGGCTATGGGACGGACGCCACCCCCCCAACACCTTCTCCGCATCCGAAAGCAGATCGTCGGTCGGCTCTGGTGACTCAATCTTTGGGGGATACCCATTCCACCGGAGAGGGAGAGGAGGCCCGTCGTATCGAAGGAAGAAGAAGCGGTTCTTCCAGTCATGGATGGACGAGGGGTAGTTCTTGAACAGTCGCCTCCCAGGACGTGCGGCCACGCTCAGATACCCGTCGGCATTCTGAGGGGTGACGCGATAGAAATAATGGAAGAGCTCCAAAGTGGCATCGACCCCCGCAAGTTTGCAGCGCACCAAGAAGGCCGATATGAATCTGTAAGAATTTGGCATGAATTGCGCCGGAGCCACCTGGAAGCAGTGGAAGAACTCCACATAAAACGCATGAAGTGGAAACCGCAGCCCGGCTTCAACGGAATCCAGGTGGAGCATGATCATCCCCGGACGTCTCCTCATCACATGCTCAGCGCCTCTCACACTCCAGACGAACGGTGGAGGAAGGAAGGTACGGATTTTATTGAGGGCCACGCGGGAGAGGACTTGGTCGTGGTCAAGGGCGCTCCTAATCGGGCAGATGTGGCGCTCCATATCTGTGGGGATGCCCAGATCGTACACCTCCATATCAGAACCAGATTCGGCTTCCTCTCCAGAATCATAATCAGCAGGACGCTCATTCAGGGGGACCGCATCGATAACGTCCACTGCCTCATCGGCATCCCCACCCCTGCCGCTGCTCCCACTACCTTGGGAAGCACTACCCGGCTCACCATCAGCCCGGATGGTTCCCACCGTCGTGGCCGAACCCGAGTTTCCAGAAACACTAGTTTTGCCCAGGGAGCGTGCGTTCGCATTTTCAGAAGAGGAACCCGAGGAGGAACCCGACGAACTGGAATCAGAACTTGAGGAGATCTCCATCGAAGTCATTCCGACTAGAAACCGGAGTAAAGAAAAGAAGCAAAGGGGGGAAATTACCTTACAAAGGGGTTAGCCGAATTCAGGAGACTTGAAGAGCTGCGGAAAATCGAGAGCAAGAGAGCAGAAATTGGGAACCCTAATTCAGAGGGGAAACCCAGCATTTATAGGAGAAACACCGATGGAGAAACCAACGAAGGACTGACACGTGGCAAGGGGCGTATTCCGGCCCACGCGCTGTGCGTGGGATGGGAACGTAATGATGACACTTCCTCGGGAAAATGCGCCGCCGCAACATCAGCCGTCACCTCGTTTCCTGAACCGTCAACAGCTGTCAAGCACCAGGACCACGAACGTACGCTTCCACCAGGTGAGATAAACACAAGTACCAAGATACGGACGTCTGCTTCGGGGAGGTTCATACTTCCTTATGTCCTGCGCATGCTCAGAACATCAGAAGTGGGGGACTTGTGTTGGGTTAAGGGCCCAAGCCGAGGTCCGGCCCACTAACCCATTCTGCCAGACGAACGTCCAGTTAGAGCACTAGGCCAGCCCACAGGCCCATATTCCTTGAGGATGGACGAACGTCTGGTGTTGGGGGGCTTAGGCCCAGCAGCTCATCCCGACGAACGTCTATGCATGAGCAAGGAGCAGAACCACGGGCCACCAGGGATGGCGACGAACGTCCCCAGAGCAAGCCTGTAGTCATCGGAGGAAACCCAGTTCACATGGTGAGTATCTATCAAGGCCAGGAGACGAACAGCCGGTATCATCTGAGGGTCACTTGGAGCAATCCAACTCACTTCCCGGGTGGACGAACGTCCCCACTGATCCGGCGGGAAACCTAGATTCTGGCGGGAAGTGCATTTAATGCTAAAGATTTGGTAGTTGGGACACCAGCGGTCCACAGGCTGCCACGTCAGTACAGCTACCTGCCCATTGGCGGGTATAAATAGAAGCATTTATTTCATTGTAAAGGGTTGGCAACTTTCTATTCTTAGTATACTAGCTTCAGCATTCGTATTTGCAGCATTTCTAAGTGCCTTGTAAGACGAACGGCCGACGTGCCTCTTTAGCAAGTAGATTGTACTTAGGGGAGTTATTACGGAGTTAATAATACCTATTTACATTGCCTGCTATTTCTCTTGTTTCCTGATCCATCTGAAAGTTGTTGGGCTAGATATCCACACACTCACTCCACTCGAAATCTTTGGGCTTACGTGTTGGGTCCAAGGGTTGAAGGAATAAACCTCAACAAAACTGATGAGTAAAAGAAGGTTATCTGGTAAGAATGATATTTTACACTTGGAGTTCATACTTAAAACCAGAAACCTTATAAACCAAGTTTCATATTTCAGAAAGCTGAAATCATACCAAAGGGTATGCTTTGACAGTTTGACACATTACTTAGTTTTTAAACCATTCATAACTCAAAAATTACATTCAAAGGTCATAGATTATAAAGCATTCATAGCTAACAAAATTTACATTTAAAACATCTCATTAACTAAACTTGCCAGACTCTGAGGGTGTTCATACTTTCAACTATGGAAGCTTTCCCGACAACTATATATGTTCACCTAACAGACAACTACACAATAATTTTCCAGACAACTACGTTCACATGATAAACAACTACAAATGGCTTGCAAGACAATTCATTTCAAATGACAGACATCTCATACGCCTGGCCAGACAACTCTAATGGCATCCCAGACAACTTTCAAGAATTCAAAATGCAGTGACACACACAACCAAACAACCATGCACAGACAAGTTCAAAGTGTTCAGACAAACACAATGACAAACAACACAAAATTTACACACCAAGATAATATCAATTCAAAAAATCCAAAAAAATTGAAAAAATTACATACCTTTCAGCCATATGTGTTAAGCTTGAACAATGGACCTTAAAACCTTCACGAGGGCGGTTCGTTTGACGGTGGTGAACAGTGCACGACGGTGGTTCCTTCCTTGGGTTTCCGAACTCGTTCGATTTGAGGTGAGGCCGCCGGTTGTGGGGGTGAGGCCGCCGGTTGTTGGGGTGAGGCCGCCGGTTGTGGGGGACGAGTTGGGAGGGGGGCAAACTTCGACGGTGGGGAGGGGGAGTGGTTTTCGAAAGTGCCTGGGGAAGGGAAAAGGTTGGGGGGATATTTGGTGAGGGGGAGGACAACGTGAGGGAGAGAGAATAGAATGGAAAGGGGGGTAAATTTTTGGAATGGCTTTTATATGGGGTATGAAATGGGGTATAGTTGGGGTACCCATAGCAATTTTGTTCAGAAAAAATACACTATAGAGGTTGGGTGAGAAAAAAAAAGAGTAAAACATTTGAGTGGTTGCTTTTCAAAAGTAAAAACAAGTGTTCTAAATGGGCTAAATGGCTAATGGATGGACGCTTAGCGTTAGTGGAAAAAATGATGGTGTTTTACTGTTGTTTGTCTAAAATATTGGTTTGTCATGGTATTGGCAAATTCATACTAATTAAGTTTCTACTTTCCTTTTTTGGGATGGTACATATTAAAGTTTCTACTTCAAATCTTTCCTTATTTGGCAAATGATTTAGGATGTTTTTACTTGGACTGTAATTTGCTGGTCTGGTCTGGTCTGGTCTGGTCTGATCTGGTCTGGTCTGGTCTGGTCTGGTCTGAACTGGTCTGGTCTGGTCTGGTAAGGTCTGGTTTCTTTGTATTTTTATAACTATCCAAGTCTGGTCTGGTCTGGTCTGGTCTGGTCTGGTCTGATCTGGTCTGGTCTAGGGCAAATTACAATCCAAGTAAAAACATCCTTACACCAAAACAGTGCCAAAGAGTGTCAAACAGTGTTTAAACAGTGCCAAACAATGTTCAAACAGTGCACTCCACAGTAAAGTCAAATTTATTTCTTAATATGTGTGAAGTCAAACTAGGAACTTAATTAAGAACCGAAGGGAGTATAATTGTCTATCCACCACCTGTCCACCCCAATGCAACTTCGAGGTTAATATATATATATATATATAGAGTACTCTTCTCATCAGGCCGGCCTGACGGGCTGCCCCGTCCGGCCGAGCCCGTTTGGGCACCTTCCCGGTGGAATTTTTTGATGAAATTTTTTGAGCATGTTCCTCATCAAGTCTAGTTTGTCCATACCAAATTTCAGCTCAAAATTAGATCGGGAAGGTCGTCAAATGATTTTTGCAAGTTAACTGGTCCGGAAAATACATATTCCGGACCAGTTAACTTGCAAAAATCATTTGACGATCTTCCCGATCGAATTTTGAGCTGAAATTTGGTATGGACAAACTAGACTTGATGAGGAACATGCTCAAAAAATTTCATCAAAAAATTCCACCGGGAAGGTGCCCAAACGGGCTCGGCCGGACGGGGCAGCCCGTCAGGCCGGCCTGATGAGATGATTTCTCTATATATATATATATATACTCCCTCCGTCCCGCTATTAACTTCCTATTTTCCTTTTTGGGCCGTCCCAAAATAATCTTCTTATTTCTCTAAATGGAAAGTTATCCTACATCAAAACAGTGTTAAACAGTGCAAAACAATGTCAAATAGTGTCTAAACAGTGCCAAACAGTGTCTAAACAGTGCCAAACAGTGTCTAAACAGTAAAGTCAAATTTAATTCCTAAATATGTGTGTAGGTCAAAGTAGGAACTTAATAGAGGGACGGAGGGAGTATATCACATGTAGAACTAAATTTACCTACTCATTCCTTTTTGGATAATGTAATAAAATTGAACCTATTGGTTCGAATTTGTAAGTAAAAACCACATTTTAAGTAAAATTGAACCACATTTTAGAAAGTGTGTTTAAGCAATTTTTTGATAAGCTAAACTAATTAAAATGAAAATTGTATATTGATCATAAAAAAATGACAAGAACAACAAGAAAGATGTCAAGTGAGCACAATTGAATGTGAATTGATGTTAATTCAAATGAATTGCCTCCACTTTACAATTGAGCTCGATACGACTTATAGGAAGAGTAGTAAATGCCTTTTTGTCTGTTATTGGCGGTTTCGACCGTTATGACGACATTCAAAGTCGTCATTAACACCGGTCAGCCCATTTGAGTAACTTCTGCCTTAATTACATTAATAGCTACAATAATGTATACAAAACCGTTATAATAGTTAGCTAGCATTAAACCTAATTAGTAACTCCTGTCATGGTCAAGCCTCTTGAACGTAGAATAAAGTGTCAAATTCCTGCCCCAACAGTCATCTGAGCGTAAGAGAATTGGATCAATAATTTCAGAGAATGTGATATCTATCCCTTGTGATAGATTAGTATAAATCAGAACGATTCTCTTTATCCAATTTCTAATAACCTCGAGAAGTCTTTAATTTCACAAAGTTCTCTATTTCTAATTTCTATTAGCTTTGAGAAGTCTTGAATTTTAAAAGAGCGATAGTAAGAGCCTAGTAAAACTAAGAAAGGTTTCTTATGAGTCAGTTGTGAGAAAAAAGAATAGATCTTTTAGTGTGAGAACAGAATCTTTAAGATGATCCTCAAAGACAGTGAGTGATGAGAACTTTATAGACAAAGTCAACAAAGAAAGGTTTCTCATGAGTCATTCATTAGGGTGAAGTAATCCCAAAATAAATAGAGGTAAGTGAATTAACAGTATACTTACAAAACCAATATGGTACATATCACTATATACTATGTAGTGTTAATATAGAAGATTGTCTAATCATTTTCTTAATGATTCTACCTCATCCTTTATGTTTACTCAAATGTATTGACCTATTAGGTAGTTTTATGTGTCTATATTTTTTAATTAAATAAAAATTTGATGTATCTCCGTCATTTGCAATGGAGCCAAAGGTTCACTATTTTTTAGCTCGAGAATATGATGGAATAAAGCAAAATGACTCACTTAACTGTGCACTTCTTTGTTATGAAGCAACAATCAGTCCATGCAACTTTTGACACGATTTTCACCTTGGGTCATCCGGAAACAGTCACTTTGTGCTTTAGTACAGGGGTAAGTCTGCGTTCATCTGACCCCCTTAGCCCACTGTCGATGGGAGCCTTTGCGGCACTGAGGTAATGATGATGATGATGAACAATTTGACGTCTACTCTGAAGGCATAAATTAAATATCAGATACCTCGTGAAATTTGTCAGCGTATTTGCTTATAGTTTGCATGAAATTATGTGATTAAGCAAGTGTTGATCATATGGGGTTATTTTTACTTAAAAAGCACTTCTTTCTTTTCCAGGTCACAGAGTAGAGCATACTTGAATTAATGGTAGATTATACGTCATGCTAAAATATTAATAAAGATCCATGACCTCCTTGACTATTGCTACTTAAAATAAGATGATACTAGCTTAACTCTAATATCAATCTTGTAATGACAAATGACAAAAACAATTTTTTAGACTCATCAAACCTTTCCAATTATGCCTTCTGCATGAATTTATAGTGTTAACTAATTTAGTCAATTAACTGACACTACAAACTTCATGAATCCAATTAGTTGGAATTCAAGTGGTTGTGATGAAAGTTAATTTTATTGTATGCTTTCTGTTAAGGTCTCAAAGAAGCAGAGAATGCCCTATTTGTTTTAGGCAGCTTCTCTTGAAGGACTTTTTCAGGTAACTCTTCTTTGCTGCAAAAGTGTCATTGTTTGAGTGATTTTTCAACAATATTGTGCCTCATGTTTCAATGCTATCTTTTGTCATGCTAGTGTATTTAAAACTCTTCTATTATACCTTTTTTTAAAATGAGTTTCCACTTTCCAGCCAAGAGATGTTAGCTGCAGTGGAGTTTGAGGAGATTACATCATTAAGGCATATTGAGGTTAATCCTCTTAAAGTTTGCAAAGACAACTATCTGGTTGACGTGGTAAGGCCCGGGAGGAAGTTCTACATTTATGTTGATTATTACTTCTACAACATTTCAACTAAGAGTTTCATCTCTATGATGCTTCTCACAATGAAGATTCTCATTTTGAATTAGAGGAGTATATATGGAGCATCACTACTTAGGTGAGTCCAACACAGCTTTCTGAAAATAGTATAAGGCAGATATCTTCACAACTTGTTTCACATCAACATCTCTCCTCATTTCCTGTCGCCTCATCTGGTTCAACTATGTGCGGAATAAGTGACTTTTCTAGAAAGATCTCAGGTGCCAGTTAATGAATTTGGGATTGGTGCGGCACAAGCTTCTGGGATTTTATATGGTTCTTCTTCAGTCTTTTCATTTGTTCCAAGAGTAGTGCCTAAGCTAGTGCTACCGCCTATAGGGGTGGTTCAAGTGTTGGCCTTAGGTACACTATTATCATTGATGAAATTATCTCATTGAAAATTTCATAGAAACTTCCGTAATTTGAGGTCTCCGAATTCAATAAGGAGGCAATGAAGTTTCTATAGAAATTCAGAGAAAATTAGGAAAATATCTACCAATAACGAAAGATATCGAAACATTTGGAGAAATACTGGAAAATACATCTGAAGTATCAGTATACGTTATTACTTTTTTCCAACAAACTTGCAAAGTGTAGTTTTCTTCTTTACCAGAAAAAATCCATATCAATAATGAGAGGTCCACCTATTTTTACCAAGTTCACAGTTCTGATATTGGTATTATAGCTATAACCCCCTACCTAATCTATATTTTAAGCATATTCTGAATCAACTATATTGGTATTATAGTAATGCACCATTCCCTGCTTTCATCAGTTTACATACGCTCTCATAGTATACTATATATGTGGTAATTTATGAAAAGCAATAATTTGTGAATGACGGCTACATGTGCACTTGTTTTCATCCTTTTGACATTCTCTGAAAAGTTTATGTCTTTTTTGTTCCTCATCCACAAACATGACTTTGCTATTGCGGTGAATCCTTTATTAACCTTCAACAGCCTAAGGAGTCTGAACTGTTTGCTACTTCAACTAGGTAATGGGGTTCGGTTCGGTTTTATATCTTCTTAAATATTACTTCTCTTTTTCTCACAGTGGAGGTCTTGTTGCAGCTGCAAAGAAATATTACTAGCTTAGAATAACTCCTTGAAGGAACTTAGCAAAGAAGTGCAGCATGAGATGGGTGCGTGAGCATTGCCGGTCTAGCCAAAATGGTTGAACGCCTTGATGTTAGCTCAAAATCTGGTCGGGCTTCTGGACCTCCTCTATCCAGCTCAATTGTGAGAACCTCTATGTTTGGGCAACTAGGGAAAAAACATCATTGACCTCCTTGGCATTGAACATAATACCAACCCCTCATACTATAAAAAATAGATAGCTTTCTCTTTATTGCATTCAAGACACTGTTATACTCTAGCTTTGTATAGGTAAAAGTGTAGAAGTTCAAAGTTGATTAAATGGAAAGCACATAAATGCGCCACCTCTCATTCTCAAAATCAACATTTTGACACACAAATCTACCTTCTCAAAGTCTGATGGCATCGACGATGATGTATAAATTTTCATCCTTTTCTGCTACTTCATGTTACTTTGACTATTGTGTTCTTCATTACGTCATGTGAATAAATAGTACTTTGTTAAGTTTAACAGTCAGCTTTAACATATGGTAACATTTAAGTTTTATAATTATTATTCAGACTGAAAGGAGATCACTACTTATTTAATATTTATAATAGTGCAATGGTCTTGTTGACACTTGACAGCACACTAAAACTATTGAGAGACTACATATGTTTTTCCTTCAAAATTTCTATGTTAGAAGTCCATTATATTTGCAATCAGAAGACACCATTATGAATGATGCCCAACATGGATGACATTGATGTTATAGAATTGGTTTGACTGGCTACAAAATTGGTCTCCGGCCTTCGTGTGTGCTAATTACTGGTCAATGTCTGAACTGTGGACCATTGAGAAGAGACGAATTAATGAAAACAATAAGAACTAGTACACTGTCATTGGACTTGTTTGACTTAGATAATTCAAATTTGTAATGTTATGAAAATGATGAGAACCAGTACACTCTTATTGATGATGAATAATATAATTTCATTACTTAATGAGTATATGATACTTGGTCAAGTTCAAATGAACTTTTTACAGAAATAATTCCAAATATATAACCAAAATAAAAGTAGTGGACAAAAATGTGACTCCAGTAACTTTAGTATTATAATTCTATTCAAATAATAAATCATAGTAATTATAAAACTTACTCATATTAACTTATAGTCACAATTTTGTCCAGAGATTTTTTATTAGCAATATTTTAGGAAAAAACTCAAGTGATGGAGCATTTTACATTTCCATCGATTATCATACGGTCATACCATCCCAAACTACTACCTCCGTCCCATTAGAAGGTTCCCGTTCATTATTCACATGGTCAACTTAAATCATTTTTAATCTTTCACTTTATATATCAATTTTTTTATCAAATTTACATTTTTTTATCAGGCTTTGTAGTTTCTGAATATGTAAATTTTATTTATTATAAATAATCAGAGTGTGAACATGGATTAAGTTGCTTTATCGTCAGTCAAGCATCGTAAACCGTTCACGGGAACCTTCTAGCGGGACGGTGCGAGTAATACATTGGCAGGTCCTAATAATTGTGATGGACATCACTTGGAGTATTGGACGATTGACGTAGCATGGGAGTATGGGACAAGTTCATGATATACAATTGCATTCGAAACTTGGGGCATTGTATGAGTGTGCTTTGAATAAATGTTGTTCTAAGACAAACATGCTTCATCTTTTATACTTTTGTGTTACTATTCGTGTTGTGCTTGAAAGAGACGGTTAAATTGGAACATTGTTGTGTTTGTCATTAATTTAAGGAGTTTCCTACCACACTTTCATTTTCAACAATATTTAACCATCATTTCTTAAAAAGCGGGCAAAGTAAAAAGAAGAATATAAACTAGTTTTAAACTTGGAAAGGAAAGTGGTTGATAACATTTCAATCCAAATCACAGCTATACATTCTTTTTCAACAATACTGGCCTAATGGTTCACTTCTTAAAAACATGAATATTTTAGAATGGAGTTGCATCACTTAAAACTTAAAAGTAACATACATAAATACTTGACAATATGCTATGATTTCATTTCAAATAATCTTATTTTACAAATTAGGAAAGTGCTGAATATGAACATGTTTTATAGTGTTTCTATATTGTGATAACAAATGCTTCAACCAGTACCTTTAAAATGTTTTGATTAAATTAAGTTGCCGGGGGGAATCATCTACTAGTCAAAATTGCAAAAGCTCCAGAGAATGTATTGCATCGAGTAATGAAAACAATATACTAGCAATTTAGCACTCGATTCTGACCGCTCCACTTTCAGATGAAACGAACTTCGGTTTTCTGTTCACTTCCTCTAAGCACTGGATGATGTCACCTACCTGGAAGTCGAAGCAATTGCGGATGACTAGTCCACATTCAGAGCCTTTCCCAACAGTCTCCACGTCCTGCTTCTCTCGCTTCAATGATGCACAACACCCTTCGAAAACAACTTCACCACTCCTCAGGAGCCTCATTGATGATGACTTCGTTATCCGGCCATCTGTCACCCTACACCCAGCAATCTTCACATCATCTCCCTTGGCTTTACTCCTCCCTTTGGTTTCAAAGATACCTAACACCTGTGCTTCTCCAGCTACCTTTGTCTCCAAAGTCCCCGGAGCTTTTTCAACAATCAACTTCCCTATGTCCTCCAGTAGATGATATATTACGCGATGCAATATTATCTATACAACCAACCTCAACAATTTCAGTACAAATATCAAAACTCCTCTTACAGATGTTTCTTCATATATTAATTAAAAACTAACAGTAGATAGAAACATAAACAAACTTTAGAAAGACTGTTATTTTATCATTACTACTTTCATTCCCAAATGCAAGATAAGTTTGAGTTTGGCAAGAGTTTTAAGAAAACAAAGGAGATAGTTGTTATTTTATAATTGTAACTTTCTAAACGGGAGAAAAAAACAGTATGGGTGAATGTGAAATGATTATAAAAGGGCAAAGTGGGAAAGAAAAAAGTTACTGGAGTAGTATTAAACCTTGATGCCAGCTCTGTTTGCTTCCTGACATAGAGAAGTAGGTGGGCTTTTAACATTGAAGCCCACAATACATGCGTCACAAGCTTGTGCCAAATCTACATCAGACTCAGAGATGGACCCAACACCACCATGGATGACCATCACATTGACCTATTAGCATATCACATAAAATTTTAATTTCTTCTGATATTGGGAGAGGTTAGGGTTGAGGTTTCTCAATAAACAAACAAACCAAGAGAAGCCAAGTTTAAAAAACAAACCTGGGGGCTATCCAAGCTCCTCAGTGCATCTGTGACAGCTTGAACAGTGCCTTGAACATCTCCTTTAACTATAAATGTCATTTCCACCCTTCTGGGCTTTTGTTTGTTTCCCTCCTGTGCTTCTGGATCTTCTGAATCATCCTCGTCTTGCTCCTCCATAGATCTATCAGCTACCTGCTTATTTAGTCTATCTCTTTCGTTTTTCTTTTTCCTTCCATCACTAAGCATCCTTGCCCTTTCCTCAGAATGCACCACGACAATATCATCACCAGCCATGGGTAACCCTTTCAACCCTTCTATCTCGACAGGCATTGCTGGTTTGGCCTCATCCGCCCATTTTCCAGCCACATCCCTGATAGCCCTTATCTTCCCCCACTCCGCACCTACGACAACATGCTGGCCACAAACCAGCGTTCCTGTTTTCACGATGGCAGTAACTAATGGACCCCGTCCCTTGTCAAGCCTTGCTTCAACTACATAAGCCTGAGCAGGCCCATCACTACGCGCTTTTAAATCCATAAACTCGGCCTGCAGAAGCAAAGCCTCTTCTAAGTTATCCAAACCAGTTTTATTTACTGCAGAAACTTCAACAACCTGAACATCTCCACCCATTTCTTCCAAGGGCAGCCCTTCAGATGCAAGCTGGACTTTCACCCTCTCTGGGTTTGCTGCAGGCTTATCACATTTGTTAATTGCAACAACAATCGGCACATCAGCTGCTTTTGCATGAGAGATTGCTTCAAGCGTTTGAGGCATGACACCATCATCGGCAGCCACTACCAACACAACTATGTCTGTCACTGCTGCACCTCTGGCTCGCATTGCACTGAATGCAGCATGGCCAGGAGTATCAAGAAATGTGATTGATGCCCCTGAGGTCATGTTGACAACAAATGCTCCCAAATGCTGAGTTATGCCTCCGGCTTCTTTAGCTGCCACAGATGTTTGCCTCAGAGCATCTAAAAGTGATGTTTTGCCATGGTCAACATGGCCCATCACTGTGACGACTGGAGGACGTGGTAGAAGTTCAGCACCTTCGTCCGAATGCTGCCTTCTGACCTTCACTCCTACTTCCTAAGAAATGAAAAAATTTATGCTCAGCCAAATGAAGGGAGGTAGAAAGTGACCAAATATCTAAAATAGAGACATCACAAAATTTCCTTTTGGCAAAACATTTAAACAAAAAAATTGTAATGCTGGAGAAAATATGCCCTCATTTCAAATAGTTGAGGGGTATATATGATATGTGGTTGAAGGGTATATTTGTTGAAACTTTACAGATTTTTTCCCCAAAAAAAGTTGAGTGTATATATGTTCTCCTACATATAGATCAAGGATAAATTTGTTCCTTATCCCTTCACACGCTACATGCTATATCTTGAGCCCCACTTATGACACTTAAATACAGACCCAGGTTTCAAAACTTGGGTGGTAAAGATACAATTGGTAACTAAGAAGAACTTATTACCATTGCAACTAGCTCAGCAACGTCAACACTGAGAGGATCAAATTCTGATTCAATTTTCTCCCCCACATTCAGAAGGATATCCTGAACAACAGATAATGGTTTTCCACATCGCTTGGCAAGCTCAACAGTCGTCATTCCTTCGAATATGTCAACTGTTCTCTCATAAGATGAGCTGCCAGTTGTTTTAAGTTTAGGAGGTATGTAAGGTTTTTCAACAGGCGGGGAAGTACTTTTTGTCCTTTTCTTGAACTTTCCTTTCTTTTTAGCCTTCAATCCCAATGCTTCATCATCCATTCTCCTATCAAGTGCTTTTGGAGTGGCATGAAAAGTCCTATTGACAAACAGTTAATACAACAAAGAATTTTCTTTACAAATTATAAAAAAATAAAATGCCCTCAGTTATCTTCATTTTCACAAGATAGGGCAAAGCTATTGATTTTCATGATTTAATGTGATTGACTTTACATTAACATGTGTCAGTTAAACATAAACAAGGTCTTCTCCTCCAAATCTTGTCGGAACTTGCAAGTTATAGTACATGTTATAGCAAGCAATTCAAAAGACAATGATATAGTGTTACACACACAAATATCAGCATTCAATTTAAACTTAGATTCACTTATTGTTGTAGACTCATGGGACTGCTTTATTACTAAATGTAATGGGTTTCTTCTCATTTCCCGATGGCTTCCCTATTCGCAAGGAGTAGAATAACTGCAAACAGCTTAACAGCCTGATATTTTATAGAAGAAGCTCACATCCTAATGATTCATACTTGGAAAATGACATCCATCCATACAGCCAATTTCCTCTTCTCTTAGAAAATGATTTTACTACTCTTTCTCATCTCCCCTCAAAAGAATAGTACTCAAAAGTCCAAAGAGGATATGGGCTGTCAGAAACTTATATTTGAAATGCTTGTCACATCATCTTTGCACTATGCGTACGAAAATGCTTGCAATAATACTTTTTATGTACCTTATAAATGTCTTATTGGACAAGATGGCGGCATTTTCTGCCAATAACACAGGACTTGGGGAATATCCTGCAAACACATTCAAATATAAAACACATGTAAGCAGACTGCACACAGGAATATCAGGAGAAGGTGTTGCATTTGCTTTTTAGCCATGCAATCACGAAAAACATATGTAGAATCAGTAATAGAAAAATTTAACTATAGTTTTATATATTTAATAAGTTAGGATGGTCAATGGGCAATAAAACATCCAAATCAGATATATGGATATACATACCCTCTGTAAATTTAGCCAAAAGAGTAAGTGAATTTAATGCCTCATTGAGATTGGAGGACACTGAGGCTGCTGTCTGTTTTGATGTCACTGTCAATGTTTTCTTGAAACAAAAAAATATAACCTGCAAAAGTAATACTAGGCAGGTGTTATCATAGTTTAGTAGAGCTTCGGATTCACACAAATTATATCATTATGTAACTTCCTCGAACCTTTTTCATTTTCAACGCCATCCATATGTCAACTAAAAGGAGTAAAGGACTACATTTCAATTGGACCTTGGAGAAATAACTAGAGTGTACCTTAACTTTGGTGTTTCCCAGACCAGCCATTGGTCAAGAAAAAGATTTGTTTTCTCACTATTGATTTTCATAAACTATGCAATTGATCATTATGCAATTTGTTTTCTCACTATTTGTAACTGGTCTTGATTGAGAATTTGAATTTGGAGACTTATGAAAGAGAAAGTGGCAATATACCAGAAGCACTTTACACTCTTCTTCAGAACTACGTAGTACAACGTACACTATGAAGTGTGGACACATAAATAGGGTACATTTTCAATAGCACATCACTTCAGAATACCACACCACCATGCTTTAGAACACTAAAAGGTCTACATTTCAATTGGTCCTGGTAGAAAAAACTACAATAAAAATATCTAAAATTCTGGAGACTTAAGAATTTGAATTTGGTGAATAAGAGATCGTTTCCTTATAGGCAAATATTTGTAACTTTTTTTTATGCTAAAACGATATTACTGCGAGTATAACTTATCAAGGATAATGAATAAGACAAAGGATTTCAAGTATTCAAGTTCCACAAGAATGACCAGATGAAGCTTTTATGAATTAAAAACGCACCTTTTTCTCTAAAACTCTCCACGCCATTCATATGTCTAACCTATGCACCTTCAAACAAGAAAGGAATCAAAAAAGGGACTATATAATAGTCGTTGCAAAATTTTGAATACTTCAAAGATAGATGAGTTCAATTGAAAATATAAAATTAATAACTTGGGAATCAAAAGTAAATACTCCCTCCGGTTCTTAATTAAGTTCCTAGTTTGACTTCACACATATTAAGAAATAAATTTGACTTTACTGTAGAGTGCATTGTTTGAACACTATTTGGCACTGTTTAAACACTGTTTGGCACTGTTTTGGTGTAAATCATTTGCCAAATAAGGAAAGGTTTGAAGTAGGAACTTTAATATGGACCATCCCAAAAAGGAAAGTAGGAACTTAATTACGGGACAGAGGGAGTACTCAAAAATAACTTCAGGAAATTAATCAAAAGACAAACTTCAGAGACAATAGAAAGTGAATAAGCACACATGAATTGCTGCAAAGTAGAAGAAAAGAAACCTTAAAAGGGATATATACATTCAATACAGATTTACAGCCATATGCCCATACACACACCATGAAAAGTCATGTTTATCATTTTTTGTCATGTTCGGTTATTATTCATTTATAAACTTCAGAATCATGAATTGGGCAATATGGAAAAACAAAACAAACATTTTTGCAGATAGTAAAATGAACATCAAATAAAAAAATTGAAAAAACAATACATTCTAGTTTGGGACAATTACATTGTTATCTTTCCGTAGTTACTCCTGGTACATGCTAAAATAGGTTCTGTAGACAGTTTTTTAATTGAATTGAAAGAAACAGGCCAATGATCCATCGCAATTTTATTGTTAAGTACAAAAGACCAGCAAGATCATATTAGAACATTTTAAAAGGATAACCTATTAAAATACAAAAGAGGCCTATAATCTACAGGACCTTATAGGTAAGTTGAATCGACTGGCCAAGCAAACAATCTGAGATAAGCACCTGCAGTTCAGGGTTGGTAAAAGTGTGCACTTAGAACCCTTTTGTCGATTTTGGCTGGTAAATTATGGTCATCCATAATTAGGACGCCAACATGACTCGAGATATCAAGCGGTCCTCTACAAGTTGAGGTCTTTAAATTGGGTTTTCAGGTTTCAAGTTTTCTGTGTGTGGGCAGCAAGCTTGATGGGGTTTTGGATGTTATCTTTGGCTAAGGAGTAGGGAAAATCAAGGCCGGTCCTGAGAAATGGGGACCCTGTGCAGCAACAAAAGTTGGCCTTTTTTCAAGTTCCAACACAAGTAATTTGTACTAAAATACATATTACTAATGAACATAATAATACAAATAAAATTAGTCATTAATAAAATACCCTTCAATTATTCAAATTCTCCCCTAATCCTGTACATGTTAAAAATATTTTGGTTAATATTTAATTTACATTATTTAATTTACATTATTTAATTTACATTATTCAAATTCTTAATTGAATAATTTTTAAGCACACATATTCTCAAATCTCAATTCAATTACTTAATAAGTACGTAGTAATAAACTTCTGCAATGAACAAATCACAACAAGGCAAGTAGGCAACCATGAACTAACTAATTTCACTAATTTGCAATTATAGAATCAAAAAAATCGGAAAATCTGCTTATTTGCTTACCGGACACCGGTTACTGCGGGTAGCGGCTGGACAGTGGACTTCCGAACTGGTGCGGTCGTGGTCCTGGAGGCTGGAGGCGGTCACTCCCGGTCAGGATGGGCGTCGCTGCGTGGTGCGGTGGTGGCAGGCTGGAGGCCTGGAGACTGGCGAGTGGCGCCGGACAGAGCCGGTCGTCGGCCGCTTTTTCTTCCGGTCTTCGGTATTCCGCACTCGGCACTCCGCAGACCGCACGTCCCCTTCGTAGTTCGTTCTGTATTTCCTTCGGCCTTTAGCAGTTCATTGAGTTCAAAGCTTCAGACTTGCGATTCCCTTCGTTCCATTTCCTTCGCAGACTTCACAGTTCAAAGCTTCGGAACGACGGAACCTGGGCTCAATACTCGTATTAAACTATTAATTTTTTTGTTGGGCCTTCCACAATTTTGGGCCTGCACAAATGGGCTGGGTGTACCTGCCCTGGGCCGGCCCTGGAAAAAATGTACTACCTCCGTCCCGTTGGAATGTTCCCACTTTCCTTTTTTAGATGTCCCAATGGAAAGTTCTCATTTCCCTAAATGGAAAGTTATCCTACATCAAAACAGTGTCAAACAGTGCAAAACAGTGTCAAACAGTGTCCAAACAGTGTCCAAACAGTAAAATTTACCCCCTGGTAAGTTTATTTCCTTAATATGTGTGTAGGTCAAACCGGGAACATTCCAACGGGACGGAGGGAGTACTACGTATAATGGAGGCGACGATAGAGAAACTCCACCCTCCACCGGAAAGATGTGTAGCAACTAGCAATAAGGATGGCAATAGGGACGGGGACCCGTGGGAAACCGCTCAGCGGGGGGAGGATGGGGCGGGGCTTGGGGCGGGGTGGGGACGGGGATGAGTGAGATATTTTTACGCCGTTAAAATATGGGACGAAGGACGGGTATTGCTACACCCGCCCCGTCTCAGCCTCGTCCCCGTTATAAATATATACTCAAACATATATATATATATATACACTTATATAAATAATGTACACACATATTAAATTAAATTATATGCAGTATGTAACAAACTCATATAAATATAGACATACATAATTGTATACGGTTTAATCATGGTTAACTAATTAATACACATATTATACTAGAATAATATGGAGTAATAAGCTAATAATGATTAAAAGTATTTATCATAAATGTTATATGAGTTTTAAGAGTGGGAAAGCGAGTAAATAAATACACACACATTTATATGTAATATAATATGTAATTAATTGTATTGTAATTGTTGAGAATTTTGAAACAACGTACATGGTGATAATATGTTTAGTTTAATTGTCTTCAATTCACAAAACTTATTCAAATTGAAGAATTATTAAAATTGGCGGTATTAACTTTTAACAAACACAATACTTCAGTGTTGCGTGTGTGTGTGTCATATATGACTGTGTGCGCGTAGATATATATAAGTTTAGGATCAAATGAGAACAACGATTAACGTGAGAATGTGCGAACACCGCATTTACCCCCAATGTGAAGCACAATGGGCTCGCGCAATGCACTTTTCGTATCTAGCATAATATTTACAAAAGTGTCACCGTGATTATATATATTACCTTGTATTGAGCAATGTCCAAATGTGAACTAGAATGACTCTATTGTGTATCACATTGGATTATTGTGTATCACACTGGATTAAATGTGATTGTTCCCACGTTAAGCATCGTTCTCGTTGGAATCACACTATATATATTTATAATAAGAGATTAAAAGTATATGCAAATACGATAAAGTAAATCTATATGGGGGCACCTGTGGACACCCGCGGGGACAAAGGGATGAGGGCGGGAATGGGGGGAACTTTTTAGACATGGGGTGGGGGATGGGGGAGTGTACCACCGCCCCAAACCCACATCATTGCCATCCCTAACTAGCAAGTGTCCTCAACCCGAGTGATAACCGGGTCATCCCAGGTCATTACTTATGTACTTAGGATTTAGGGGCGGTCAGGCGGGTATCATCCGAATAAGTTTGGGAAATCCAACAACTTCCAATAACCGCCGATTTGAGCATTTTTAAATTAGGTATATCAAGTCTCTTAATAGAAATCAAACCTTATCTATCTTGTTTGGAACAAATTAATTGATTAGCATTGTCGATTTTCTTTTTTTTGTAAAAAATAAGTTTCCCTGTGTTAGCAAAATTGATACTCCCTTCGTCCCATTAGAAGGTTCTCACTTTCCTTTTTTGGACGTCCCATTAGAAGGTTCTCATTTCCATTTTAGGAAACAATTAACAATCTTAAGTGACAAATTAATCAGTAAATATTAAAAATATTAAATTTATAACATCACAGTTATCAATATTAATTACATTATAAGATATACCTATTAAAATTATTTCTCAAAATATACTCGAAGTACTTTTGTTAAAAAGTCCCACACCGGAAAAAATTGAATCAACTAAATGATATATTAAGACATGAGCTACTCCTCCTATCAGGTTGACCTTTTAGGATGGAACCCCGAGTCTTAACATGGTATCAGAGCCAAATCGATCAATGGTGTGGGCCCCCTTATAAAAAAAGACGACCCGATAATAAAAAAAATGGCAATGACGAACCGACGAAACAAAATGAATGACGGCACGATCCAGACGAAGTGTTTGGTCATGAGGGGGGGTGTTAAAAAGTCTCACACCGGAAAAATTTGAATCAACTAAATGCTATATTAAGACATGAGATACTCCTCCTATCAGGTTGACCTTTTAGGATGGAATCCCGAATCTTAACAACTTTATTTAATTATCGCCTAATCAACCGTGCCATTTTGTTATGGGAACCTTCCAACGGGACGGAGGTAGTAGCAAGTAATACGAAGTAAGATTTTCATCAAACTAAATAAAAATCATTATCACGTAAAGTACTAAAGGTTTTTTTTTATCGTTACGTAAAGTACTAAAGGTTAAAGTAAAACTTTAACACATTTTTTAATTAATTAATGAAATTTTGAACTAGTAATATTTTAATATTTCTGTGCAATCAAACCCTGGCATTTTTGCAACTCACCATGCAAATCAATGTTTGCGAGCAGACATTTAGTTGTCTGTACACATATAATCTATATATTTTGTCTATGTTTTATAATTTTTCAAGATATAGACAATGAAAAAACAAATGTCTGTATACATAGACAAAAACTCAAATTTCTTTTTTTTTCAAACCTATAATATGATAATACTACCTCCATCCCATTTTATGTGTCTCACTTTGACTTAGCATAGTTATTAATAAAATAGTTGAAAAAGTAAAAGTTGTGGTTGAGATTTGAATATAATAAAGTGAAATGATGTAAGTCACATATTTTTTCCAAAAAGGGAAAAGAGACACTTATTTTGATTTCTGAGACAGCCTAAAAAGGAAAGTGAGACAGATAAAATGAGACATAGGGAGTAGTAAAGATGATGAGGTGATGAAGATGAGAGGTTACCAATATGGTGAGATAGATGAAAGTGGAAGATGATGGAGATGGTGGTGGATGTGAAGGTGATGAAGGGAGAGGTGGGGGGAGAGTTTCATATGGAGGGAGAGGAGAGAGGAAGAGCTAAAAACGAGGGGCTTTACATGATGTGTCAAAGTTGTACACATTTTGTCATTTTTGTGTCACCTAGCATTATTGATAAATTTTAGGGAGCTCTAGTAACATGATTTTTCAAGTTCAGTCACGGGTTTTTTATTCGATTCGTCCAAAAAAATGAAAACCCTTGTTCTATTTAGGGTCGATTTACGGGTTTCGATTTGTTTTCACCCCGATGGCAAACATCTATTGTATGTGTATTTTACTATTGTATAAATTTAATCTCATTTAATCGATTAATGTCTAGTCTACTCTTGGACCAATATCATTCTTACTACAAAACTTAGCTTCATTTTGTAAGAAAAGACTGACCCATTAAATGATTTCTTTGTAAATTTTAAAAAATCTTCAATGATTAAATAGTTCTTCATTAAAAACTGACTGATCAAACAAATATGTGAACATTTAAAAAACTTCTGGCTATTTAATCAAATAATGCCAAGTATTTGATTTCTTCTGATCTTTTTTTATAAACTGATTCAAATTTTTTCCATCATACTACGTATATCTAGTTTTCACCAAACATAGAGAATAGTTTCTTTTCAGAGGTTTGTTTCTTTTCCATTTCGGGAACAAAACCTAAAGAGTCGAATAGAAGATACAAAATTTGACCATGTTGAGAAGACAAATAGCTACTGATGGACCCGGGCCGGGTCGGGCCCGGTCGGGCCTCGGGTCTGGTAAAGGTAGGCCCGGGCAATGGCCGGTTCCGGTTCGGGCCGGGCCACCCGGCCGGGTCACGGGTCGGGCCACCCGCCGGGCCGGGCCGGGCCAGTATTTTTTTTAAAAATTAATTATATATTATACAAATTCCTATTAAAAACAAAGTTCAAGTGCATTTATTTGAAATATGAACTACATTTGAGAATTGAGAAAAAAATAACAATACGAAATACATTTTCTAATGAATATCAATTGGGATTTCCGCCACCGTTGGTTGTTGTTTTCCGTTTTTCACAGGACTTCATATGTTTTATTGGCATCCCGTATCCGTGTGAACGCCCCAAGCAACACTCTTTCTTGCACCACTTGCAAGTTGCCCACCACAGTCCGGTCTTCGGGTCCTTCCACTTGTCAAAATTGTTTTGCATAAGGGAAGATGTACTTTCCATATTTAAAATGGTATATGTATAAGTAGGATTGTAGGAATGTAGGATAATAAGAGAAGATGAAGATGGAGAAGAGTTGGAGAAGAGGTGTAGAAAAATGTTAGAAAATAGATGTATTTATAGATGTTTTTGAACCCCACTCCCCACACCACCACCCCCGGGACCCCCCCTGCCCCCCACCCATAGCCCGAACAGCTATATAGCCGTTTGGGAGGTTTTATTTCAAAAAAAAAATTAATTTTTTTTAAAGTTATACATATTGTAAAATAAATTAATAATTTAATGAATTAAGTAAAACTATTTGTACTTAGAAAAGTGGTTTGATTTATAATTTACAAATGTTACAAAATAGGTGTATAAGTATTTAAACAAATTACATATTGTAAATGTATTTTTAATTTAAAAACCGTCTTTATATTTTAGAAAAATAATTTTAAGTCGTTAGTTTGTAACCAATTAATTAATTTGAGAAGTGCTACATATGAA
Organism: Cuscuta epithymum; assembly: GCA_945859915.1. NCBI lineage: Eukaryota > Viridiplantae > Streptophyta > Magnoliopsida > Solanales > Convolvulaceae > Cuscuta > Cuscuta epithymum. Next base: position 8,369,867 of record CAMAPF010000031.1, on the reverse strand, counting down.
AAAGTGAACGCATATTTATTTGAAATATGAAGTACAACTTTACAAATTAATTTGAAGTACAACTACAAATTTACAATTTTGAAATATGAAGTACAAGTTTACAATTTTGAAATATGAAGTACAAGTATAAATAAATTTGACAAGTGCTACAAAATACATTTTATAATAAATTCTAAAATACTAATCAATCGGAATCTCCGGCATAGGTAGAGCCACCATCGGTTGTTGAGTCATCCATAAAATCTTGGGAGGGGGTGATGCTCATTTCTTGAGTTCTACGTGCGGCCTTCAACCAATCGTGGTAGCATATAAGCGTGTCAAGAGACTCCGCGCTCAATCTCGATCTAGATGTCGTTAGGACGTTGCCGGCCGAACTAAATTCTTGTTCCACAGCAACTGTTGAAATCGGCATTGATAGTACTTGCTTAGTCATCCGTGCTAAAATCGGGAACGTTCTTTCTTTTGACTTCCACTAGTTTAGATCGTCAAAGTCATCATTTTCTTCAAAATCAACTTCATATGTTACATACAAAGTAATCTCATTCAATGCACTTTGTTCAGTGACGTGAGTTGTTTTTTTTTTCATAAGATTGCCAAATGCAGATTTAAAAATCGATTTTCCTTTAGATGAAGATGTTTGTGACGGGGGAGGGGGAGCGTTGCTATATTGTGCACGAAACTCATTAAATAAGGCATAAAATAAAGCACTAACCTCGTTGCATTCCGTTTTCGGATCTATGGGGTTATCGTCATACATTGGAAATTCACCAAAAACGCAAGATAATAGAAGTTGAAACAATCTTCCAAATTAGCAAGTCTATAACGAGGATCGAGAATAAATGCAATACCATAAATATGGGGAATATGCGCATAATATTTTAAAAACTTTTCCTTCATATAATCACAAAAATAATGAACGAAAACGGCATTCTCAAATTCTTTAAAAGCACCGGCGAGATTAATAGATTCACGAATAAATTGGTTTGCGGTAGGTTTATAAACATGACTAAAAGTTTCAGTAGCATTAAAAAAAAAATCAAAACATTACAAATTTTTTCGCAAGTGTCGATCTCAGCCGCGTTTATAATATAGTTATCATGTTGTTTTAAAAAAGCAGGAAAATGTTCTTTATATCTAGGAACAACTTTAAGTAATTTATAAGTACTATTCCAACGAATACTCAAATCTTTAGGAAAAGCAACATATCTCACACCTCTTTCAGTCAAATAAGTTTGCCATTTTAATCTAAGTTGACCATTACCCCAAATACGTCTAATCCCCCCTTGATTACCTCCATGGAATCTCCTAACGCTTTTAAATCGTCTTGCACACATAAATTTATAACATGGCATGCACAGCGTTGATGAAAAAATCTACCCATCAAAGTATTGGCACCACACAATTCACGCAATCTAGGTATAACAACAGTATTATTAGTAGCATTATCGAAACCAATAGCAAACACCTTATCAATCAAATTATACTCAATTAAAATACGCTCAATCAAAATATAAATATGTTCAGCGGTGTGACAATCATTAAATTCACGAAAAGCAAGAACACGTTTATGCATATTCCAATCCTCATCAATATAATGTGCAGTCAGATCCAAATAATATAAATGATGAAAATCATCCTCCCATATGTCAGAACAAATAGTAACACGCCCATCAAAGTTTGCAAAAAAAATTTGTAACCTTGCCTTTTCCGCATTATAAAGCCTTATCATTTCTTTCTTAACAGTTTTGCGACTATAATTTCTAAATTGAGGATTTAAAATACCTTTTGCATAATCTCTTAAAGCAAGACTTTCAGAAAACATATAAGGCAGATTTTCTTCACAAATTAAGTTAGTCATACCAGTCAAATTTTGTGCATCATTGTAGGAGAAATTACCAAAAGGTTGAGAATTCGCAAACCTCGATATTTGAGTGTCCTTCCCCGTTCCGCCGCCTAATTTTGCATACTCCACGGGGTGCTTTGCCTTAAGATGCCTTGCGGCGGATCCGTATCCGCCGGAGGTTCCCAAACTATAATTGTTGTTGCACCACTTGCAAGTTGCGTGCCAATAGCCGGTTTGTGGGTCCTTCCATTTATCAAAATTATTTTGCATTAGTTCAGACTTACTTTTTTTATTACCGGTGGCGGTTTGGGATGAGGCAGGCTAGTCGGCGTCGTGACTGCCGGCACCCTCCTCCTCGGCCGTCTCCGGTTCCAATTCCTCCGCATCTTCATCCTCAAGCTCCTCTTCGTCAATGGTCGTCGGCATTTGTTGTTGTTTTAGAAAGCGGTTATTATGTCGGGCCAATTCTTGTTGGAGTTGTTCTTCGGACATCGCATCTCCATCTCGCCTTTGGTAACCCGTTTCAAAATCATCTCGGCTTTGAGATGAAGAACCGGCAAGTTCTTTACCTTTGCGGGATTTCTTCCTCCCAATCTCGTTCCTTCGATTGCGTTGGAGGTTACCCAAATCAACCGAATATCTACCACATTCCATCTTAAAAATGTAACAAATATTAATTCGCAACAAATATAATAATGAATACAAAACTAATGCAACTAATCAAAACTATTTTAATTAATACTTCAAACTAATTTAGGGCAAAGTAGAATTAATGTGTGACTCTAAAATTACAATTATAGCAACTTTTCAAGTACTTTAATTTAGTAAAAACTACTTAACTAATTAACTAGTATAATAAAAAACGTAACAAGAATGCTAATGAACTAATTAACTAGTATAATGAAAAATGTGACAAGAATACTAATTAACTAATTAACTAGTATAATAAAAAACGTAACAAGAATGCTAATGAACTAATTATTTAGTATAATAAAAAATGTAACAAGAATGCTAATGAACTAATTAACTAGCATAATGAAAAATGTAACAAGAATACTAATTAACTAATTAACTAGTATAATGAAAAATGTAACAAGAATGCTAATGAACTAATTAACTAGTATAACGAAAAATGTAACAAGAATGCTAATGAACTAATTAACTAGTATAATGAAAAATGTAACAAGAATACTAACTAACTATTTAACTACTATAATAAAAAATGTAACAAGAATACTAATTAACTAATTAACTAGTATAATACTAGTTATAGTAACTAATATATAATATAATGTTTATAGTATATAATATATAAGTATACTACTATAAGATGAGTAATACACTTATATTTTATACTTTAATATATAAACTATATATTAAGTAGATGTAGAATGTATGTATTAACTAATAACTATTAAGTGGATATAATAATTAGATAAGAATTAAATATTAGAGTATAATGGAGAATTGGAGATTGGTGAATAAGAAAATAAGTATATATGAAATATAAGTAGAGAAGTAGATATTATTATGTATTAAGTATATAGTAATAGTTTCTAAAGTATATTTAATACTTTAATATATGAAGTATATATTAAGTAGATGTAGTATATATGTATGTATTAAGAGATATAAGTAGAGATTAAATATAATGGAAAATAAGAGAATTTGAGAAGATGAATATGGAGATGAGTAGAGAGTAGGATTTAGGAAGAGTTGGAGAAGAGCTGTGAAAAAATGTTTAAAATTAGGAGTATTTATAGTTTTTTTTTAACCCCCACCCCCCAAAGGCCCCTGACCCCCCTGGTACTCACCCAACGGCTGTATAGCCATTTGGGAAGTGGGTCAAGTTCAAGTGGGTAAAAGGCCTTTTTAATTTAAAAGGAATTTTTTTTTTAAAATGGACCATTAGGCCCGGGCCCAACCCGGCCGGGCCTCCAAAAACAACACCCGAGCCCGGACCCGCCACCCCACCGGTTCGGTGCCCGAACCGGACCCGGACCCGAGAACCGGTCCGGTTCCGGGCCCGTACAGTAACGGGCCGGGCCGGTCCCGGGCCGGGCGGCCCGAACCGGGTCCACCACTACAAGTAGCCCTAATTGGGTCATCATCAAAAATTGAAATTGTGATATGGAAATCTTTTTTCCAATAAAAAGATGGTAAAATAAAGATTAAAATATATAATGACAATAAAACACATCATTCAACTCAATCCAGGAATGAAGAATACATAATAAGCAGCCACACACACTTGATAAGCAAATTCATCCAGAGAGGACAACCGTTGACATTCTTACAGATAACAACAATTCACCAAACGAAACCCACTTAGGCATACAATCTGCAGGGTCTCGTTTATGCATAAAGCTGAAGGGAGAGCGAGAGAAGTGCTTCCAATCAATATATTGGATAAATTATCACATGGCAGAGATCTTTTTTCTCTGAACCCTAGAAGCTACGGGGAAAGAATGTCTGTCCAACATAACCTCCTGACATTGCCCTTCTCACATTGGACTCGAACAACTTTGGGTTATCCCTCAGCACCGCGGCTGCATCTGGATTGAGAGGATCCTCATGGTTTGGTTCCTGATTCGCATTCAACCATCACCACAACAAACATTCATAAGGTTCCGAATGACAAATATCTACTTTAGGTCTTGGGATTTCATTTTTTCCGGTATTCGTGCATAACTATTAGGATGCTTTTACTTGGACTTATTTCAGTCCCAAACCAGACCAAGTCTGATCCAACCCCACCAGACTAAATCAGACCAGACCAAACAAGACTTTGATAGTTATAATACACACAGAGACCGAACCACAAAATTTCAGTTCAATTAAAAACATTCTTGGTGTATATCTACTTCTTGAGGGTGCTTGGTGGAGGAATGGGAATCGAACTAAAGATTATCAAGCACACGCTTAATCCTTTTGATCCCTTACCTATCTGATAACCGTTTTTTTTTTTTTTGCAAAAAAATGTGATCGAGAAGGATAGAAAGGGGCAAGATATCCAAGTCAATCACCACATATGGGGAAAAAGTTCAGTACTAAATGTAAAAATGGCCTACTATCCGAGAGACCAGTAGTAGAATTTTTTGTCACAAAAATAAAATATTCTACATTTGGTTCCATGATTTTCATATTTTCACACTAGTTTTGGTCCCACGGTTTTCATATTTTCCCACTACTTGGTGCATATTTATGTACTTTTGATCCTTTTGGTCCTTTCAATCACTTATCAAACCATGTTTTCTTGTCCAAATAAGTTATTACAAGGTTTGAAAGTGGCAAGATATCTAAAACGTGTGCACTGAAAAAGGAAAAGATGCTATGAGTGAAAAATACCCAATAGCAGATAGGGACCAATAGTGGCCGAAAAGGGTTTAGAATGAACCACACAACTAATATGATGACCTTACCGTGAAGAGATGATACAGCCCATAAATAATAGTGTTAATGTTCAGCACTGGTTTCCAGTCTTCTCGAAGAATGTTAAGACATACATTTCCCTCCAAGTCAATGTTTGGGTGGTAAACCTGAAGTAATCCATTAAGTGTAATGATTAACAGGAAGCATCTGATGTAAATTATTATCATAACTAGAGCACACCTTTGTCTTGCATTTGACTTTTGGGGCTTCATGAGGGTATGTTGGAGAAATCCGGAAGGAGAATATGAATGTTCCACCTCTGAGAATAATGAATCTTATTCATAACAAAATAACACAATGGGAAATTCTGCTTCCCAATTCATTACTGATTGATATGAGAAAATGAAATGAAGTACTTACGAGTAGTACCCTTCATCGGGCCTAATGGTAACCTCAAAGTTCATTAGATCATCTTTTCCATTAGGGAATGCTATACTACACGTCTCTGGTAGATTTAACTCACTTATATCTGCTTGAAGTTAAAAAATTGTTAAAACATCAGAGCTATTTCTAAAACACTTATAAGTTATAACTGGAAGAATAAAAAAGAACACTAGAGACATTTGTCGAAAAACTATAAAATGCATGTACATGATTGCATGAATATTGTTACAAATTATACAGACCCATAGCAACCCTTTTGTCTATCCATGTACATTAACATCTACATGACCATTTACATTCAACGAATTTAAGTATTCAGATAACTGTTTAATAATTGCAGAAGAACAAAGCTGTCAAAACAAATTTAAATCCTAAAGAATTAAGATATATGAAGTACTTGTTTAGTTTCCACTACTTTCCCACTAAGGTATTGATGAGTTGAGGTCTAAAGTGGCCTTTAACAGAATGATGAGTGCAAATAAAAAAGATAAATTAAGGTCTTACGATAGAGCTTGGGACTGGGAGAAGGAACAAATATCACTAAAACCGACACCCATTACCAAGTTAGGGTCTGATAAAAAACTTGCTGCAGGTTTGATAAACAAGTGTACAAGTATAGTATAAAAGATTTGCACTTAATCACATCTTACAACAGAGACAGAGAATAAAAAAAAGGATAAGGGGGAACTTTAAAACAAATTACCTTTGTGAAGTCGCAGTTCTCCTGCACTTTGCTTCTTCACCAGTGGCTTTCCATTTGCATTTTCAGCAAGCTCTCTCTGCTTTTCCTTCACCTTAAACAACTTAATCATGGTATCTGAAACTGCAAGAGATACATGTAATGAATCTATTATTTTCTCTAATATAGAAGAACTACTGCTTTGGCAGAAAACAATGTACATTGTACTGTTTCAATGTCACCACCACATAAATAACGCAAGCATGAAAAAAAGGTTTTCCAGTCAAGAAAGAAGTAATCTTTCTTTATATCTAGCCAAATGAGATTGAAGGAACGCAAGCATGAAAAAAATGTCAAACTAATAGCCAAGATATATCTAGCCAAATGAGATTGAAGGAATTCTTCCATGTATTTCCTTGTCTCGCTAAGATTGTACCATCTTTCTTTTTTGGTTCATATCACTAAGATTGTCTCGTACCAAATCTGATAATGTTCATGTGGTTCTAAATTGTTCTTACTTTATTCTCACTATCAATTCAATACTCACCCATATTAGGGGGATGGAGGTTGTATTACTTCAGCCATGGAGTTAAACTTCTTTGCCATAGGTTGAGTGCGTATGAAAATATACATCAACTCACACACCCTAAATCTAAAAGCAATTATAAATGTAGATTCCTTCCAAGGACAAATGAAAATGACTCGCTCATGAAAATTCAACCACCAGCATTGAGAGGTACCCAAGCATTCAACTACATATAGAAAATATGAGCTCCAATACACACCCTATGCCTCATAAAAAGAAATATCAATTCCTTGAAGAGGTAGGGCTTAGAAACAGAAAGAACATTTGTGTGGGGTCCTAAAATAATTCAGATCTCTTGTTCAAACATGAACCTCCACAGGAGTATCAAATAACTCATCACGGAATCTATTAATATTATTATATAAAAGCAAAAGAAATTTCCTACGCATTCCCACCTAAAGAGCTCTTCTGAATAAATCCACCTTATCATATAAAAAATTCCACAAAAATTATTAATAAGAATGTAACATAACAAGCCCCATTCTGTGTGACACCACACAGCTACATCTTGAGCCGTGTGCTAATCTATAACATCACACCACCACCACTGCAACATGCCATAAACCTTCCTATTAATGAAGTAGCAAAGTTTTCCAAATGAGCATCACCTAAGAACTACTGGAAATTAAAAGTCTTACCAACAATACAAAAGCACAAACACCTTAACGCAATTACTCTGAAGAACTCAAAATGATACACACAAACAACTTATATGAATAACTTTAAAATTTCAGAAAAACATCCATATATAAATATAAAAATCCTATATTTGTTCAGCAAATACATAGGGAGAAAATCCTATAATAAGTAAAAAATCCACTTCGATATTAATTCTAAACTCTGCATTAGAAACCAAAAAAAAGGTGGACAAGACTATCAAAAATAAATATTATTACTTTTACCTTCTCTAAGTTAGACCTGTAAGCAATACAATCAAGGTTGAGTGATTATGCGGACGAATCTGACATCCAACTGCGTTGGGTATTGGAAACGCAGATTGGAGCCGAGCAGATATCAGTGAGCTCTTCCGTTAGCCTGAGGGGGCAAGGATTTATTTAGTACACCACGGCAAGAATGCTTGTTCAGGTGAAAATGCTAGGAAATTCCCAAAATCGATTTCAGGGTAAGATGATAATTACAGACAACCTCAATATAAATAGAACCAGAAGTCCAGAAGATAAAGACATAAGATCAAGCAAAATAGATGTAAAAATTAACCAGGAAAGACGAAATAGAAAAAAATCGAAAACCAAAATAAGAAAATATCAAATCTGCAGATTGAAATAGCAAAAGTACGAACAAATACGCGAAATAGATACAAAGAATTTTCTTTACCTGAGAAAATCAAAATACGAGGATCAAGCGGCTTCAATTCTCAGATGAAACCCTCTCACAAAACGATGAGAGGGATCAAGATTGAAGAGAATCGATACCGACAGCTTGTCTAGGTTTTAAACTTTTTTATTTCAAAGAAAGTTTATTTTTTAATTGAGACTGCTTCACTTACAGTGTCACAGCGTGTTAACTTATTATTATACACAGTATTAGTGGGAGGATAAGATTTTTTCGGTTCTTGATGTCAACATATTTTATTGGGATGTGCTTTTATATGAAGTACTTAAAAAAGGATTTAAAGTGATTTTAGAAAAATTATTTAATTATTAAAGTGAGAAGCGTTATAGAGTAAAAGTGATTAAAAGGAAAAAAAATTGAAATTATAGAGTTTTATAAAAAATGATTTTGTTTGCAAAAAAGAAAAATAATTTTGATATAAGATTCTTTTATTGTACAGAATCTTGATTGGATCAAACATACGTAATATGTATATCAACCATTCTTGGTGTACACGTTTTTGTACCCATCAGTACACGCATGTGTCTGTGAGAGTTTTTTTTGTCTGTGAAGCGCGGTCCACAGTCATAAGTTCGCTTGTTTTGTCTGTGGAAAATTTCACAGACAAAACAAACAAGCTTTTGTCTGTGGACCGCACTTCACAGACAAAAAAAAAACTCTCACAGACACATGCGTGTACTGATGGGTACAAAAACGTGTACTGATGGGTACACATGCGTGCACTCTTGAAGAGTTGAAGCCTTATTCTATGTGCCACTTTGGTGACCATTATTCGGTTTGTCTGGTCTAGCATCCAATTTTTTACCAAATGCATAACTTTTGATTTTGTGTGCTGAAATGTGTAATAATTAGGGCTGAGCAAAACCCGATCCGACCCGAAAAACCCGATATTTTTTTCGAATATTATCCGAACCGAAGTGGATATCCGACCCGAAAAACCCGAAACCGAAAATCCGATTAGTATTGGGCCTAGACCGGGTGGCGGGTAGGGTTTGTGAAATCCCAACCCGACCCGCCCGAATATCCGAAATATATGTTAGTGTGTACTTTGAATATTTAAATTAATACTTGTGTTCAATTATTTGTGTAATTATTTGTACAATTTGTATTAAATTATTTGTGTAAATTGAATGTGTAGTGAACTAGTGTGTACAACTTTTGTTAAAGTGGCATTCCAACACTTTAACTATCCAATTATAATGTGTTTTGATATAACCAAAATGTCCGAAATATATTAAATTATGTAGTGTGTACTTTGAATATGTTAAATTAATACTTGTGTTCAATTATTTGTGCAATTTGTGTTAAATTATTTGTGTAATTTGGAAGTTTAGTGCACTAGTGTGTACAATTTTTGTCAAAGTGGCATTTAAGCACTTCAATTATCCAATTATAATTTTTTTTAATATAACCGAAATATCCGAAACCCGACCCGATATCCAATAATATCCGACTAAAAAATATCCGAAATACACGAATTGAAATATCAAAGGGTCGGGCCTAGTATTTAAATTAAAAAACCCGAACGGGTTTAGGGTTCGCAAACCCGACCTGCCCGAACCCGACCCGTGCACACCCCTAGTAATAATAAGAAAAAGTAAGGTTGAAGTTACTTTTTGGCTGTTTCAGCTGAAGAATTTTAGATGATCATTTTAGCTATTTTTACATATAATTTTTTCTTTATTTAATAATATATATTTTAAATTTAATTTTTTCATAAATCAACAGAATCAGTCCATACAACTACTTAAACCAGAACTTCATAAATTTCAGCAGAATCAGCCGATTTAATGTTACCAAACGGGCTCTAAATGTAAGTGTTGGGATATAATATCCCGATTTGTTAGTGTTAAGGAGCCCAATACATCGTCCCAGTACGAAGCCCAAATGGCAAGGCCCATTTCAGTCTTTCGGGCCTGTTTCGGCCCTTTGGGCCCATTTCGTGTCCCTTGGCCCGTTAGGGTGAAGAGCCCCCTTTCCCCTTCCCCCTATAAATAGAAGGTTTTCCATCCATGTAAAGGAGGCTCCTTCTCTTCTTCCCCAACTTATTCCTTATCTCTAGAATAGCTTGCAAGATTCCATTAATGGGAGCTCAAATTGTATATTGTAATGGTGAGGAGAGTCTAATGAGAAAGAGAGGGCTTGGACATTAGTCTAAAAAGTCTCGTGATTTTATCCCTTTCGGATTTCCACGTCAAAACGGAGCATCCATACCAAATTATATCTATATTTACTACTTAGTATATCGTGTGTGATTAAACTCAATGGTAAGGAATGGAAATGATAGATAATTAAACATTTAATTAAAATGAAATCAAACTTCACAATCTTCCGTTAAATGTTTCAATTCTTTTCACGATTGACAATAAAAATGGAAATTTTTTCAATAAAATATTCACTAGTCCTTTAACAAATTAAGTAATTAACGATATGACAAAATGTCATAATATAATTATTAATACTGCAAATCTGAAATCACATAAATCATACAAATTTTAAAAATCTTATCGGCACACAGAAGAAGACATTCAGTAACCACTAACCATGTTTATATACGAATAGTCTATTGTAAGAAGAAAAACTTTTGAGTTGGCTATATTTGAAAAACCTTTAAAATGTGAAAAAAAATGATACCACATGCTATGTACAAGTGTTATGTGAACTTTTAAGCCTATTTGAAAACTTCTCAATTTTGTTTCCAAAAACAAACTATACTAAATACGGAGTATTAATATTATTTCAAATTTTAAATCTATTTTTAGGGGTAATTTGAGTTTGCAACCCATATTATTGTCTAGATTGGAGTTTGCACACAGTTTTTAAAAATCTTTGTTTTTGCACCCCAACCCCATATGAAAAGACAAAAATGCCTTCAATTAGAAATATGTAGAAGGTCAACAGAATTGTTAATGAAGGGGCATTTTTGTCTTTTCATATGAGGTTGAGGTGCAAAAACAAATATTTTTAAAAACTGGGTGCAAAGTCCAATTATCCCGATTTTTAGTAGACCACAACTTTCCAATCCAATTTGATATAATTTGTGCAAGTCTGACTTTATTGGATCTTAATCGATCTTGTCCGATGTGATAGATATTTTCTTTTTTATGTATTTTACTACTTAAATGTAGTTCATCTCATACGATATGGTCTTATTTGATCTGGACATATGGACCAAGAAAACGGCTCAGGGGTCGAAACTCAATCTATATATGCAAAATAAAAATGGTGGATGATTTTTAAACTATGTCCGAGTTGAATATTTTACATAAGTATAGAGGATGTTTTCACTTAGACTATAATTTGCTGGTCTGATCTGGTCTGAACTGGTCTGGTCTAGTCTGGTAAGGTCTGGTTTCTTTGTATATTTTATAACTATCCAAGTGTGATCTGGTCTGGTCTGAACTGGTCTGGTCTGAACTGGTCTGGGACAAATTACAGTCCAAGTAAAAACATCCTGAGTGAATTATACCCTGTTTTTAAAATTTTGGAAAATAATCTGTAGATGTATCAAATTTTGCCGATTTTACGTTTATACTCCCTCCGTCCCGGGGAGAAGTTCCCAATTTCCTTATTTGGAGGGAGAATGTGTATATCAACCACTAAGGTTTGAGCCAAGGAGCAAATTGGACACTTAAAACATTTTAGGAGCGAAATACACCCCAATTTGACTTTTTTGAAGCACATTACCCACCCAGCTCTAACACCGTTAATTAGACTTCCGTTTTTAGTCTGCTCCTTAGCTTGCTGCCACCACACACATAATACACTTGAAATTGTTTATTTTTTATACCCTACTTTAAATTCTTTTTCCTTTTACTAGATTATTACTCGTACATTATGATGGATATTGTGAAATTTATCTTAATGTAATTTAAATTGACAAATACGGAGTATAATTTTTATGCTTTTATTAATAGCTAGACAAATGTATTATTTAACTGTTTGACATGCATCAGAAAACTTTAAGTTTGAATTAATATACTTAGACGCCGTTTGGTGATTCCGTTTATCGACTTATCAGGCTTATTAGTCAACTTTTTAAACATAACACGTAGAATTGTGTAATAATAATAAAAAGTAAAGTTGAAGTTACTTTTCTGACTGTATTGGCTGAAGTTACTGTAAATGACCATTTTAGCCATTTTCATATAATTTTTTCTTTATTTTATTAATGAAATATATTTTAAGTTATTTTTTCATATATTAGCACAATCAACCAATACGGTCACTTCAACCAGAACTTCATAAATTTCAGAAGAATCAGTCGATTTAGCGGAGTAACTAAGAATACAGTCACCATAACACTATAATATATACTACGTATAATATATTATTATCTTGAGTTTACCCTTGCCATTTGTGTACTAATTATTTCATAAAAATCATACTCGTATTATTTAGATTTAATAATACCCAAAAATTAATGTTGACCTTGTACGTATTACTTATAAGTAATTGAAGAATAGAATCACAAGACATATCCGATTTGTTGTAATTAAAGAATAAATTTTATAGGATAATAGAAAAAAGATAGTTAAGCTATTGGAAAACTTTAGGGCTTTTCACAAGAACTATTTGCTAATTAAATAAATAAGTTTGAATAATTTATAATTGAACTTAATAAATTATCAAATTCATATTTTTGAGTCATAAGTTTTTAATTTAAAGAAAAGTTAAATAAATTGATATTATTAGGTCGTGAAATTGTTAATTTTTTATTTAAGATGTGTTAGAAAAAGCTAGGACCAGCCTTGACAATTGTACAAACATGTACAAAGTATTAAAATACATGTGGAAATATTAAGAAATCAATACTACGTATAAAATAATTAAAAAAACATGAAAGAAAAAACTGGAAATAAGCCAAACTAGAAAAAATAACTAGAAGTCTTAATACTTTTTTGCTTAGATTAAAGTTAAAGTAGATCTAAATACGGAGCATTGATAAACACTACAATATTAAAGAAACAAATGAAAGAAAAACAAGTATAACGGCGTTGGTTGCATCCGTGATTGGGTGGGTAATATGCCCTTAAAAAAATTAAATAGTGTCATTTTTGTTCTAAAAATAACCTTAGTATCTAATATGCTTTTTGATCTAAACGTTAATGGTCAATATGCACCTTTTCCCTTATTTGGATGTCCCAAAAGAAACTTCCCATTTCCCTAAATGGAAAGTTATCCTACATTAAAACAGTGCCAAACAGTGTCAAACAGTGTCGAAACAGTGCCAAACAGTGTCGAAACAGTGCAAAACAGTAAAATTTACCCCTCAGTAACTTTATTTCCTAAAAATGTGTGAAAGTCAACCCGGGAACTTCTCCCTGGGACGAAGGGAGTATAATGCTGATTTTTCAAAAATAATAAGTTTTTACTCATAATGAGTTACGAGAACCATAATATATCAAATCGATGATTTCAGAGTTTTATACTATCAAACTTTAGGCGAGCCGGGCTGACCACCCCGACCCCTTTGGCGCCCCTCATTACGTTTAGAAAATTGCGAAAGATACGATCAATTCAAGAAATATGGGATAATTAATTTGGTTTTAGATTTTGTAAAAGGTAGATTCTATGTTACCCAAAAGGTACTATACCTTTGTCTATTTGGACCAATCAGAATGTTGCAGTTGAATTATTTAAATCTAAATTAAAAATGATATAATGATTTGGACCAATCATGTGAGTGATAGGTACGGTATCCTCTTTTTTAAAAACTACAATAAAACTACAAATGCCCATCAGCATGGGGCTGACCAAACTATCAATTTTGCTCTGATCTTCTAAAGAAGAAAATTGAAAATAAGTTAAAATACAAGTACGACTTTAATCTATGTATTATTATTATAATGTAATAAAAAGAATACTACGTAGTTATTGTTAGGAAAAAAACAAATAATACCTGTAATAAATTATGATAATAATCTACTGTTAATAATTAAATAATTAATCATCCATCATCAATTGTTGGGACAGAAAGTGATCTCATAATCGGAACCGGCACATGTGCATGTGCTTGATGCATCATCGTATGCGTAACTATACGCAGAGGGGCAGGCGTTCTTAAAAACTTGAGAATACCCTGTCGGCGGGCAAGTTTCCGGCGTCGAGTGTTCGCCGGTGCAGCAATACTCCGGCGTGTCGAATTGCGCACACGCGCTCCTGCACGCCACCACCGAACCAGAATCCCTCACCTGAAGCTCACTCGGGCAATTCCCATTCACGTCGGAGAGGCAGCCGGCGTACTGGCAGTCGCCGGACCCGCCGGAAGGGCGGATGCCGAGGCCGACGTTGTACCCGTCGACGAGGCTGACGTCGTAGAAGTCCTTCTGGGCGTTTCCGTTGGCGATGGTGAACTCCGCTAGAGTCACCGGAGGCACGCCGCCGCCACTGCATTCTAGCGCGCCGCCGCAGTCGCCGGTGACGCAATTTCCTTTACCGCTGTCGTCGAAATTGCAGCCGGTCCGGGCCCAGAAGCGGCCTGACCACCCGGGCGGGGCTTGAAGCTGAGTGCTTTCTCCGGGGGACAATGCGAAACCCCCGCCGCCGAGAAGGGCTGCTCCGTTGCCGGAAAGTGTTCCAGGCCAGACTCTGTAACTGCATGTGTTATGCAGAGTAAAAATAGTTGCCGAAACCGATGTAAATCCTGCCAATTAATCCACAAAAAAGTTACAAAAGCTCTAATCACATATCAACAATGTTACAGGGAGACGAAAATCACGAGAAAACGGGCAACTGTAAACATCAACATTTGCCGAGAGTTTCCGAGAGTTTCCGTACTAAATAACATATCAAGCTTAGGTCAAGAAATGTTTATAATTACCTAATACGAAGAGGAGCAGAACAGAGGAATTGGGTAGAGTAGCCATTAGCACGACGACGGGAAAAACAGAGCACTTTGAAAAACAGAGGAATTGTTTGTATATTTATATTTATTGAAGGGAAAATGAAGAGTGGGATGATGCGGCGGTAGTGGAGGAATATGGATGGGTTCGTGGAAGTTAGAATGGAGAGATTTATAGGCCACCAAGTCACCGACTCTCCATACTTCTTTTACCGATTATTTATTTTATTTGAGTTTTATTTTTTTGAAAGAATTTTATTTTATTTGAGTTTTATATTTTTGAAAGAATTTTATTTTATTTGAGTTTAAGACAAGGCAAACATGCACATAATGGGAAAATAAATAAAAGTAAATTGTTTTTTTGTACCATACTAATATGTGCTATGTTAAACATTAAAAGAGTACATATATTGATATAGAAGTTCATGAGAAAATAAGGTTTAGTATCAGCGGTGACATTGTGGTAAGTACACTTAATCTTTTATTTTGAACTACCGGTAAATTTTTATTAACACCGCTCTTGTTAAATAGTAATAATGGGATAAGATAGAGCGACACGCAAATTAATAAAAAATGTTGTATATAGTTGATATTGAATTGATAAAGTAAGAATAAAGAAAGAATGATTTAGAGTCACATAAACTTTACCAAATTTGCTATGAGACAATCTTAGTGGGACGGATCAAAAAACTAAAATGGGACCATCTTAGCGGAATGGAGGTAGTAACACACAGTTAAAGCAAAAGCAACAATTTTTTTGAAGCACACATAGATTAGAAATGTTCATTTAAAGCATAATTGTTGTCCAGAGATTTTTTATACATGAACTAATTTTTATTTGATTGAGCTTGATCGATCTAGTCCTATTTAATTTGATCCTTTTTGTCTTATGATCATGTATTCCTGTTTGATCTTTTTTTTTTACTCCAGGGACGTCTGGGGGGTTGGGGGAGCTTGGAATAATCTAGGCCGAAACTCATCCCATTGAATTTCGAACTCGAAGCCTCCGGGAGAGTGAGTCGGCAACTAGCTGAGCTGGACCGCTTCCTCTATGAGCCTGTTTGATCATTCTGATGTGAGCACCTATGATATTACATGAATTTTGTTATTACAAAACTATTTACATAATCTCACCATAATTGTCTCATTTTTCTTTCACTAAATTTGTCTGAAATCATATATAGTAATATTTGTAATTCTTTTTTACTTTATTCTCTATTTATCAATTCATTATGAACCACATAATTCTACTTTTAAGTATACAACGCTCCTTATCTTTAATTTGCCCCAATCTTAGAGGGCGGAGGTTACTATAGTTATTAATTAGTTTTAAGATTATAAGAAAATAGTAACCACTTAGAGAGTTAGAGTTCAATAAAAAGATTTTTTTTCGTAACTATAATACTAATATGAGAGTGTATTGTGCATTTATTTAAAACAAATCCATAACAATTGCATAATATCAAAATAGACCAACTAAGCTAAATTAGACTAGATGAGAGTATATTAGTATAGATTATTAAACCAGACTTAAACAGATAAAATACCTGACTTAAATAGACTATGACTATAATCTAGTCATATTGTAAATTTCAGCCCAATATACAATGTCCCCTCATTTATATATGTCCATACATACACATATACACACTCATGTACTATGTATATGATATATACCTAACATACACTACAAAAAAACACGCCTTTAGTCACGGACGTTAGTCACGGATTTCGTCCGTGACTAGCCTAGTCACGGGCTAGTCACGGACTAGTCACGGATTTTTGAAAAAAAAATTAGTCACGGATTTGGCCGTGACTAAGTCCGTGACTACATAAATCCGTGACTACGAACCGTGACTAAAGTCCTCCGGTTGCCCCAACTCCGTCGCCGGTAAGCCCGTTTTTATTCCGGCGACTTAGTCACGGATTTATCCGTGACTACGTCCGTGACTAAAAAAAATTAAATTTCCAGCGCTCAAAATTAATTTCTCAAAATTTAGTCACGGAAAATTCTGTGACTAGGTCCGTGACTAGGTTTTTTATATAACTGAACCACACCAATTCATTCCATGTATATATAATACAGTTCACACCAATTCATTCCATGTATATATAATACAGTATCTGTTTGAAAGATCGAAGGATGTAGTCCATCTTATGTCATTTTCCCTGTTTATGCAGATAATAAGGTATGTTATTTGAATTCTTTTTATTTAGAATTAGTTGATTCAATTTAAAATTGGTTAGCTAAGCGTAGTTTTAAACGTAGTGATGCATTAAGTTAAATTAAGTAAAATTAGTTAGCTAAACGTAGATTTTAAATAATTAATAAGTTAAATTAATTAGTTAAGTTAGTGTAGCTTTTGATAATATTAGTTAAATTTAAATATACTAGTTAATTGTAATGTGTAGAAAAAAGGTTGGTAATTAATTAACGAATTGAATTAGTTAAAATTAGTTAAACGTAGGATTAATTTAAATGTAGTGTTAAATTACTTAATTTTTTAATAATATTAGTTAAATTTAAGTATTAGTTAATTCAAATGGGTGTGTGTGTGTATTTGATCTCTATTATATATATATATATATATATATATATATATATATATATATATATATATATATATATATATATATATGTTTTGGTTCAAATAAGAACATGATCTTATGAGAGAAATGAGAACGAATCTGAACCGTTAGATTTGCTTCAAGTGAAATTCAATGTGCATTAGATGAAAATGTAATGTGCACTAGGTGAAATTGAAATGTGCATCACAAAGGGTACGATAGAGTGACATTATGTGCAGTTGAATTATGCATTACATGAAATTGAAATGTGCACTAGGTGAAGCTGAAATGTGCAGAGTAAAAAGTACGATGCGGTGTTATTTTTGTACTTTTTTTCGCACATATCAATTTCATCTAATGCACACTTGAGTTTAATTTTTATTTTGCACATTTCAATATCATTTAATGCACATTTCAGTTTCACCAAATGCACAATTTGGTTCCACATAATACAATCCAACGGTCCAGATTCGTTCTCATTTGCACAATAAGCAGATTCGTTCTCATACGCGGAAGGTTTTATAATTGGACTTGTCATGGCGAACCTTTGGATCCAGGGGCGGAGCTAGGGGGTGCCCAGGCTAGGCCCTGGCCCACCCCAAATTTGAAAAATGTCAATATTTTTAGTGTAAAAAATTTCGTGTAAATTTTTTTCCAATAATATTCTTTGTACCAGCCCAGTCTAGCCCAGTGTCCTGGCTACTCCCCTGTTTGGATCCATCTCTCGCTCCACGAATAGTAGGTTCGTCTCGTAACGTCCCTAACGAGATGAGTGGGTGGGGAGACCGTGATCAAATGAGGTGGGACCAAATAATGGTATATGATGCATACTGTGGTAAAAGGTCAGAGACGACAGTTTTTAACAGTGGCCAATGTTTTTACCACGG
The DNA here is from genome assembly GCA_945859915.1 of Cuscuta epithymum. NCBI lineage: Eukaryota > Viridiplantae > Streptophyta > Magnoliopsida > Solanales > Convolvulaceae > Cuscuta > Cuscuta epithymum. The sequence continues at coordinate 8,351,291 of CAMAPF010000031.1, read as the reverse complement.
CTGTTGTGGCGACGCACGTAAAACTGACGCAAAACTGTCGTAAATGTTCCTCCTTATGTTTTTACGATGTTTGACCGACGATAAAGCAAACGGATCCCTGTCCGCACTCAAATTATTTTTAGAAAAAAAAAATTACATATTCTGAAACGTTATTAAACCCGCTACAAAACCAATTCAAACTAACTCAAGTTTTATGTATAAAGTAAGAGATTAAGTGTGGTTTGTGTTGACCAAGTGAATAGTAAATATATCTTATAAAATGGGACAGAGGTGAATTGTTGTAGACATTTTTTTAAATTGTAGTGATTAAAATACTTATAACATTGATTAAAATAGTACGTAGTGACTGATGGAATAATAGTTGTGATGCCTATTATATTAGGCGACGATCATTTGGGATAAAAAATTAATGAGTGGAGTCCATGTCCATGTGAAATTAAAATTAATGCAGTACTACGTATTTTATAATAATAGAAGTTTCCAACTGGTATGAAATATTTTTTTACTGTGAAATGTAGCTTGATTTTACCTTACAGATTTGAAAGGTTTCTTCAACAAGAAATTTCCACGTTCTCATCTTTTTATTTTGAGCGTGAAGTCATCACTAGAAGAAAGAGACCTGCCCGGAACGATGACATTGGTGAGGATTTATACGAAAATGTAGTTTCCATTTTCAATTATCCAGGTAGAGGTAAAGGTGCTACGACACACCGAAATCTTACCGTTTTACTAGAATTACTGTTTGAATTCATGACCGTGACTAATATGAAATTTCAAAACATTGAAAAAAGGAAACGCGGGTTTTTGAAAATTTCAAAAATTTGAAAACTTAGTCACGGATATTTCCGTGACTAATATGGCCGATTTTTTTTTTTAAAAAAAATACTTAGTCACGGACGTGTCTGTGACTAATATAAAAAAATTTTAAAAAATGTAGTCACGGATCTTAGCCGTGACTAAAGTGCCGGAGCAGCTATTCCGGTGACAGATTAGTCACGGATCTGGTCCGTGACTAATCCGTGACTACATTTAGTCACGGACAATTTGACGTGACTAAATTTAGTCACGCCCAAACAGTCACGGAATTAGTCACGGACAGAATCCGTGACTAAATGAGTTAGTCACGGATTTTTTACACTGTGGTCCGTGACTAAATCCGTGACTACAGCCGAATTTTTTTGTAGTGATAGATTTGAATTGACACATAATTTAAGAATGAAACACTTATTACTTAATTAGAACCGGTTTGTAAATTGAACTCCATAATAAAATACTATACGTTAACAAGCAAGAAGCCATATTAAGGGGGAGACAAAAAAAAGGAACCTAAAACACGCAAAGAATGTTAGGCAGGGAAAGAATGATGGTTGATTATGTCTCATTTTAACCAATCTCAGTGACAGGCTTGATTTGGTTGTGTTTCAGGTGGTTAGAACCAACTGTTTCTATTTCTTCCATCATCTCTCTTTGGGTGATGCCAAGTTGGTTGATCCATATCAGACAGCCCTACACCAGCCCTTCTTTTTATTAATCCATCTTAATTGCATCTATTCAGATTTAGCCGTTTGGTTATGTACTCTTTATGACTTTATTTGTTTAATTTTCTATATCACATATCACATTAAGTACTGCGGAAAAATTCTCGCTTGTTTCTTTTAAACGTTCCATTTAAAGAACTGTTCACATTCCTAATGTAATAAATATTTAACCTTCTTAAATGACATTTTAAAAACAATACAACCATAACATCATTTTTTCATCAATGACCCAAATATATTATCATGAATCCACCGAAACTAATTCTGAAGAGACATACTCAAATTATCTAATTTAATTTATTGTCTAAAATTTTCTCACATGTCATCCAAACATTTTTTTATTTTTTCTAAGAGAAAGTAAAAACATTTTGAAGGATAAAGTGCTAGCTACTTGTATACGGAGTAGTATATTAGTATACCCTTTGTCTGACTTAGAGTCTTAGACATGCTTGCTAAAACTCTAAAAGCGAGTACATAAAAGGTGATATCTACTTTTAAGATTTAGAAACGACCAATTTTTTTATTCAGGAGATTTTCCTTATAAGAATTTATTACTCTTTATATTGGAAGAATGATGTTGAACTCTCACACTGGAAAATTGAAAAGTACTCCATCCGTATTAAAAAATTATCTACAATAAGTTTGGACATATCATTTAAGGATGAAATAGTAGAGGTATTAATAGTCTAGAAAAAATATGAGCGATCGTGAAAAAATACGAAAGAGAAGATAAAAACTAGAAAAAGTAAGGGTAATTGAGTATTTTTAAAAGAAAAATATACCAAAAAGGAAAAGTGTAGCAAACTTTTAAATACATCCAAAAAAAGAAAGTGTAACAAATTTTAAAATACGAATGGAGTAATAAAGTGTGTTATATTAAGATCTAAGCTACTCCGGTTGACCTTTTAGTATAGGATCTCATCGCTTAACACAAGTGGTCATAAAAAGTCATCCGCCTCTTTCTTTTTATATACTATTTCATCTGTCCCGCTAAGATTGTCCTATTTTCTTTTTGTTTCGTCCCACTAAAATTATCTCATGTCAAATTTGGTAAAGTTTGTGTGACTCTAAATCATTCTTACTTTAATTTATTATGACTTTATCAACTTAACATCAACCACATAAACCACTTTTTATTGGTTTGTGTGTCACTCTCTTTTATCCCATTGTTAGTGGGACGTAGGGAGAACATATTATCTCTACTCCATTGAATAACATCAATTTTGAATTAATTGACATATAAAAAGAATAATTATATGGTGAAAATTTGTGCAGAACATAGATAAATTGTGTTATTGTGTGATTGAGAATGATATCAAATCAAATAGGAAAGGCAAAGAGTCTCCATTTCGTCATTTTCTGTAAAACATTCTGAAATTTCTAGTAGAAAAAAAAGTCAAATTGGTACCTTAACTTGTCTCCCCTGGCATAAAGAGTACATAATTTTGTACTCCCTCCGTCCCAGGGAGAAGTTCCCGGGTTGACTTTCACACATTTTTAGGAAATAAAGTTACTGAGGGGTAAATTTTACTGTTTTGCACTGTTTCGACACTGTTTGGCACTGTTTCGACACTGTTTGGCACTGTTTAGCACTGTTTTAATGTAGGATAACTTTCCATTTAGGGAAATGGGAAGTTTCTTTTGGGACATCCAAATAAGGAAATTGAGAACTTCTCCCTGGGACGGAGGGAGTATTAGATACCTCAAACTACATCAACTTGACTTTGTACTATCAGTTGAGTACGTCTGTTACGCGGACGTTAAAAAATGGATGACTTGGCCAAAAGTGTCGCTAACTTGGTTTAAGAAGTCAAACTCAAATGTTCCGTTTCGTTAAGGCAGTCTCCAATTAGGTTAAAGCCAAGAGATTTATTTGGCAGCTCACTTTTTTACGAACGGATAGTGTACTCCAAAGAAAAGCGGATGTTGAAGTTTGTAAAGTGAGGGAAAAAAAACACAAGCACCTCTGCTAATAAATTTTATTATGGAGAGTGATAAATCACAAGAAAGGTATGTTTTTGGGTTTGTGAGAAACACTACAAAAAACAGACCGTTTGTCACAGATATTCCGTGTCACTTGTCACGGACTTTGTCACGGATTTGTCTGACATGTCACGAAAATTTTTTGTCACAGATTATTCTGCGAAAAAACCGTGACAAACTTTTGTCATGGATTATATACGTGACAAAGCGGTTCCGGCGACCGAAAATTGATTCCGGCATAAATTTTTTTTATTTCGGGCATTTGTCACAAACAGATCCCTGACAAATATCAAAAATTGAATTTTCAATGGTCCCTAAATTAATGTTGTATGGATAATGTTTGTCACGGAAAAATTCGTGGCAAAATCCGTGACAAAATTGTTTAATATATGCAAGAACAAATTCATTCAACAGATTCATACCAACGAGTATAATACAATATCTGTTGAAAGATTGAAAGATGTAATCTATCTTATGCCATTTTCTCTGTCTATGCAGATAAGGTATATCATTTGAATTATGTATCTTTTTTAGTGCTAAATATTAATTTTTTCGTTTTAAATAATTAAAATTGTTAGTGAGGTTGTTAATTAATTAACAATATATTTAACTATAAGTGATGTCATAATTTATTGCGCATATATTTGAAATTCGTTTGGAAATGTATATAAATTTTGTAAATATTGGTAATACCGTTAATTTAGGATTTGAATTGATAATATTAGTTAAATTTAAATATTAGTTAATTGAAATGGGTTTAATTATTAAATTATTAGGTTTGTTTATGCCTTTTAGTCAAAAACCTTTTACAGTTTTAAGTAATAATAATAGTAATTCAATTACAATGCTTTTCACTTTTGTAGTTAATTAAAATGTTTATTTGAAATTCGTTTAGAAATATATAATACGGAGTAAATTTTAGCAATTATTGTTAATGCCTAATTTAGGATTTACAATGATTTAAGAACGTTAGGATTTAAACATTACTTTAGTGTTTATTATTAGTACTTAAGTGTTAATATTAGTGTTTAAACATTACATTAGGATTTAAACATTACTTTAGTGTGAATTATTATTGTGAATTATTTGAATTTCATTTAATATAATGTTAGTTAATTTATCGTGTATTATTAGATTTTCTAAATTTTAGTATTGTGAATTAATGCCATTAACGTAATGATTTAGTGTATTTAGTGTTAAAATGTTAATATTGTGAATTAATGCATTAACATATACAATTTGATTTTAATGTATTTAGTGTTGAAAATCTTAGTATTGTGAATTATTATGATTCAAAAGTTAGTTAATTGAAATGATTAATGTCATTACGTTAGTTAATTTTAGTGAAATTTAGTGAAATTGAATATATTAATGTTCCTAAATATTATTTAGTGAAATATATTAAACATAACAAATTATTGTTAATGTTTATAATTTATAGTTTTTAACCAATATAATATTTTGATTATAATATTCAGGTATAATGTATAGACAAAATAGAAGTTGGATGTATGATAAACATGCCGAATTGTACGGAATGCGAAACAAATTTCTTGATGGAATTCAGGAGTTTGTTAAATTTGCACTTGAACACCCGAATTGTATGGATAGTGATAAAATCAGATGTTCATGTACAAAGTGTAAAAATCTGAAATTTAAAGACACCGACGAGGTTGTGCGCCATTTGTACGAAAAAGGTTTCGTTGACAATTATTATAATTGGACTTCTCATGGTGAACCTTTCGATCCATAACTTTTATCAAAAAGAGTAGGTTCATCTCGTAACGTCTCTGCCAAGATGAGTGGGTTGGGAGACTATGATCAAATGGCGTGGGAACAAAGAATGGTACATGATGTGTACGATGCCTCTACGTCTCAGTTTAACCCCCCCCCCCCCCCCCCAAAAAAAAAAAAAACATTAACAATCCTCCTGAAGCCTCGACCTCGTATCAACCAGATGCGGATGAAGATCCGATCTTTTATCAACCTGATGTGGACGAAGGTTTAGCTGAGAGATTTCAAGATGTTTTACAAGCTGCCGATCAACCTCTGTATGCTGATTGTGAGGGATACTCTATCCGATGTTTCAGAGTTGATGAACATTAAATTAAAGCTGAATACAGTCTCCTTGAAACTTGCATGTCTAGACTGTTGCAGTCAATAGGAGGAATGCTACTGGTGACCATAATTTCCCTCATTCATGTTACAACATGAAGCAATTAATATCTCAGTGGGGGCTTTCTTATATAGAAATTGATGTCTACCCTTTAGGATGTATATTGTTCTGGAAGGATGGTGATACACTTGAGACCTGCAAGTTCTGTGGTGGAGACAGATACAAACTTGTTCCTCAAAGACGAGAAAAACCACGAAAAAAAATCTGCATTATCTAAATTGTTTTACCTCCCACTAACTCCACGACTGAAGAGGATATATGCTTCGAATGCTACTGTGAAACACATGACATGGCATGTTGAGCACGAAACCAAAGATGGTTTGATGTCTCACCCTTCGGACTGTGAAGCTTGGAGACACTTTGACCGTTGTCATCCTCAGTTTGCAATGGAGCCACGGAATGTGCGACTGGGATTGTGTTCAGACGGATTTGTTCATTTTGGAAGGTTTGGGAAGAAATTTTCATGTTGGTCAGTCATCTTAACTCCTTATAATCTCCCTCCTGACATGTGCATGAAATTAAAAGTCATTTCATCTTTTTGACTTTAATTTTCCAGGTCCCAAGGATTCTGGAAAAGGGATAAACATTTATCTCCAACCCCTTATCGAGGAGATGAAAGAACTTTGGGCAGTTGGGACACAAACTTATGATGTTTCAAGAGATGAAATGTTTATCATGAAAGTTGCCATCATTTTGACTATTAGCACTTCCCTTCCTATGATATGCTTTCGGGAAGGAGCACACACGGTCTTCTAGGATGTCCAATATGTATTGAGAAATCAGGTGCCAATTATCTGAAGTTCAGTGGAAAACCAAGTTACTTTGATTGTCACCGCAAATTTCTCTCGGGAAACCATCTATATCGGAGGGACAAAAAGTCTTTCATTAACGATAGAGTGGTACGAGACCCCCACCCCCGAGACTGACATGCGAACAATTTGTTAACCTGATTCAACGTATTCCTACGGCTGTGCAAGAGCCACACAATGAGCCATATGAGTATTGTGGAACCCATAAGTGGACAAAGAGGAGTATATTTTGGGAGTTGCCATATTGGAAAGACCTTCTCATTCGTAACAATTTAGATGTCATGCACATTGAGAAGGACATCTTTGACAATATATTTAACACGGTGATGGATTTCAAAGATAAAACTAAAGATGGTCTTGCATGCAGAAAAGACATGACAATGTGGTGTGATAGACCCGAACTTGCTGTTGATCTAGAACATGAGGGTAAAATTCCAAAAGCAGTCTACCAACTCACAAATGCACAAAAGAAATCAATATTAGAGTGGCCTATGTCTCTAAAGTTTCCAGATGGCTACTGCTCTAACATGTCCAGATGCGTGGACATGAACAAACTTACCATGACGTCGAGCATGAAAAGTCATGATGCTCATGTAATCATGCAAAGACTTCAGCCGATTGCACCGAAAGAGATGCTTCCTGCAGACGTATGGGGCTGTATTACAGAAATCAGTTTATTGTTTAATTAAGTCGATATGTTCCACCATTTTGGATGTTGAATCCATCTGGAAACTAGAAGACTTTGTTCCCATTCTGATGTGTAATTTGGAAAATATACTGCCTCCATCGTTTTTCGATGGAATGTAACATCTTATAATACATCTTCCATACGAGGCTCTGAATGGAGGGCCCGTCTTCTATCGTTGGATGTACAGATTTGAAAGATTAGTCATAATTTCATTTACATTTCAAGATTTATTTAATAAGAACATTTGTTTGTTTACAAATTTTATTTTGCATTGCAGATTTCTTGGAGAGTTGAAAAAGAAAGTGACCAACAAGGCACACGTTGAGGCTTCAATTTGTCAAGCATATATTCAACAAGAAATCTCAACGTTTTCATCTTTTTATTTTGAGCGTGAAGTCATCACTAAAAGAAAGAGACCAGTCCCAAACGATGACATTGGCGAGGATTTATATGACAAAGTAGTTTCCATTTACAATTACCCAGGTAGAGGTAAAGTAAAGGAACTGTGACTAACCGGTACAACGTGGGTGGAAAATTAAAAATTGTACATACTTACATCCTCATGAATTGTCCAGAAATCTTACCATTTTATAAGTAAGTTAAATTGGTTGTTATGTTTGTAATATATCTATAAGTTTCAGCAAGAGTGTTATAATATTTTTATGTTTGAATTCACTGTGAATTTAGAGCTTTTTTATCAGCATTTTCTGATGATGCAATTGATGCAATGGTGGACTCCAATTTTGGAACATGGTACCAATATCAAGTATATATATACATTATATATACTACATCCTCTGTATCTATTTATTTGGCCTGTTTGCTTTTTTATGTAGTTTAAGGCAATTATATGTAAAGTAAGAGGTTTTTGGTACTGTAGCGGTACTGTAGTTGCTTTTTGAGTGGATTTCTTTCCAAAAAGGGAATGGGACATTTTTTTATACGTCTCGAAAGGGAAAGTGAGACAAGTAATTAGATATGGAGGGAGTATTAATTAACTAATAATTTTAATAATTACCCAATGTTATCATGTTTTAATTTATGGATCAGGAGCTGTGGAATTGACGACCCTCTCTTAGTATCATTAGCAGGCCTTAGGCTTGGGCTTGGACCTGCTGGCTCAAGTCGTGGGCTTGAACTCACGGGTCCAAGTTTGGGGCTTGGGCCGATTAGGACCTGGGCCTAGTCCCATAACACTATCAATTACTATACAAAACAAAACTCAAAAAGGTGAATCACAATCAGCAGGGGCGTCTTTAGTATATTTGAGGCCCTAGGCAAAAAAAAAAGTAGTATTTACTATGCACAAATTATATTGAAAAATGATATACCATAATACAAAAGTCACAAACAAATCAGTTTAGAGAAAAGCTAAAATTTCTAAATACAATGACAAATCAAACAAAATAACTACTCCCTATTTTACAAGTACAGATACCATAAAATTAATTATTTTGTGACTTAATCATCCAATTCATACAATGCCAATATAGCAATATTAACCCACAATTTTAAAATCACACTTCCTTCATCACAAAAAGGTTTGCCAAATTGACTTATCTTAGTTAATGACAATCAAATTTGACTAAAGATATTTTTTACTACGAAAATATATTTTGAATATGAAAATTTTATCAAAATATTTCTTATTCAAAATATTTCATAAAAGTATAAAATTTATAAATTATACTTCGTATATAGATATCATATATAGTCAAAATGATTATCTAAAATTTGTTGTTATTGATCAAGAAAAGTCAATATGACAAACTTTTTGAAATGTAAGTAGTAGCTATTAATCATAAGTTTAAATATTTGGTAGATTCTATGGTACCCATAAGGTACCATACCTTTGTCCAAATGGACCTATGAGAATGTAGCAGTTAAATTATTTAAATCTAAATTAAAAATGATAAAGTGATGGGGTCCAATCAAATGAATGATAGGTACGGTACCCCATTTTTTAGGAGGGTACTGGAGTTGTCACCTAAATATTTAACTTTAGACATTCATTTGGATCAATCACTTTTATTCCGTATTTAAAAATTTGGAATTTACACTAAATCCTAAGAAAAAAAATCCAAGGTGTTCTCGAATCTAGTACTCCTTGTTTTGTATTCCTCATTGTGTATTTTAGGCCTAAAATGAGCTAAGGTATAATATAAGTGTGGGCTAAGGTGGTGTGCTTTTGAAGGAGGATTGCGGGTTGGGGTTTTCACTTCGGGAATTGCGGCAACCAATTTGCAGCCTTGCCCCAATTGACCATTTGACCAATTGACTATTCTCATTTTCCAATTATTTTGAATTATTACTCTTACATAATACGGAGTAACACTAATAATGCGTTTTTGGGAGGCCCCTTGGCGGGTGAGGCCCTAGGCAACGAACGGCCTGGGCACACTCCCCCAAATCCGCCACTGACAATCAGTATCTTCAGGGGCGGAAGTAGAGGGGGCTAATCAGGGCCCGGCCGACCCCGAATTTCTTTGTATTTTCAGTTTAATAATATATGTTAAAATATGTATTTGAAAAAAACTTTATATCGGCTCACCCCAAGTTTCGATGCTGACTACGTCCTTGAGTGTCTTTGAATTTGGCTACGTCCTTGGGTGTCCTTGAATTTTCATCTTTTGAAAAAACACTTTTATAACTTCATTTGTAACGGTTTCAAATACATCTCTTTGTACTCCATATAAAGTAATCAAGACAATCAATCAAAATTCTATTTTCATCGTAATACTATTAATAGTTAGTTGTAAAATTTCTATTGTTAATATTAAAATAATGACATGTACGGAGTATATTACTAATAGAGTTTCATCGGACAAAAATATGACTATTTATAATTTTGTACAAAAAATGACTAGTCACTATGTACGAGTCACTGTGAACTAGTCAATATACTGTATTTTAGAATGACAAGTCACTAAATATGTCACTTTTTTGGAAAATTTTAAAATAAGTCATGTTTTTGTCTTTTAAATTTAATTTAGTAACATTCGTCAAAAAAGACTTTAATAAAGTTAGTAAATTACTGTACAAACACTTCAATGGATCACGATTCTTTTTAGAACAGATTAGGATATATTATACTTCGATTGTTGATTTATTATATCTAAATAATACATTAAAAGGGCTTGATCTTCAAATCTTATCTTATAAAATAATATAATATGAAAAATTATAAGCCTCAATGAGGGTTATGTTCTTTTGGGAAGTTAAAAGTGTTGGTGTAACACATTGCTACAAGTGTTTGTACATTATTATTTCATATTTGTACAATTAACAATACCCTTCCGCTATAGTCATTTCTTCCGTTACCCGCTCCTATTTATCAGATGGATACCCTCGGCCTCTAAATTCATCTATCCTAATGTGTGGTACAGTTGTGATATGATCTTGTTGAAAAGGGAGGAAATATTTCTATCTCAAAATCTAAACTCTCTTCCCAACAACAATGCACACAACAAACTAGAATCCCGTCATTTCTGTGAATGAGCTACACTACTTTTCTTGGTAGTTTGAGCCTTTGAGGAGAACTTCGGCATCCTGGAAATGAATAAGTCGGAAGAACTACGAAGTAAGAATGGAGGCAAAAATTGCTCGATACCTTGACTTCATGTCTTCCTGAGATTGACACTACCTTCACTTTTTCTTATTTTGGGGCCTATGCTCTCTCACAACAAAGATGCATTGCTGGTTCCCAGGTCTCACAACGAATGTAAGCAAAACCTCATCCATAATTCAAACAATTATAAAAATCATTGAGAATGAAGCCAGATTTAAGGGAAGATTTTTTTTTTGTTTAAGCGTGTTTGTGTTTATGAATTATCTAAAGCTTGTTATGATATTTGAGTGTGGGCCAATATGATCTTAATTTCGTAGAGAAAAGTAAAGTTTGTGAAGCGGTAAGTGTTTGTGTACATGCCTAAGTGATTTTTTTATTAATATTTTTGTATTTCCTACATAATATAAGGTTAATGGACACACAATCATTTAACAAGAAAAAAGATAGATGGATTGTGAAAAGAAACACTACTTTATCAATTATCAAATTTTAGATGGTAGATATTCCAAATCTCTACCTTAGATGGTTGAAATAGCATAGAGAATATATGACAACACTATTTCCTAGACAGTGATCATTTTTACTTTTCGTGATATTCTTCTTCTTGAATCTGACTTTTATGGGGATTTTTTTAGCAGCAAGCATTTCATTTGAGGGGTAGAGTATGTATACTCAAAGTCCATTAAAATCATATCTAAAATCTTATAAGAGTGAATAGAAGTAGGGGTGATTTGGGTTAGTAAATATGTGTTGGTGTAATGTATAGCTATAAACACTTGTCCAACTTTGCACAAATAACCAAACCAACACTAATGTTTTCTTCCCCTGTCCGTCATTTTTTCTATAGTCCTTGTTTTCTATCTTCACTCCAAGGCCCAAACTGGTTTTCAGTTTGCCCATGCTCAATTTCGCCCCTTGTGTCTTGATCTGTCCCCACATCTTTTCCACATTTCCCAGCATATCAGTTTTAAAATTCTACTGTTTCTGTTAATGCATTTGGTTTAAAGAAATGCTTCTATGTTTAATCATTTCATCATTGTTGTTGCTCATCGGTGGCCTTTTCTATCTCCCGTCTTGTGTCATTTGGTAGCACAAATGTTTGAAACTTTTCGGATTTGAATTTGTTCGCCCAACATAACTTAGGTTGGAGAAGTTATTAGCAATTCATGCAGTCTTAAGGATAAGACATAAGTCACCTCAATTTGTTACCCCACCAATTCTTGTTGTGTTTGGGTTATGAAGTGATGCACTACCAAGCATGTTTTATTATGTATTACGAGCCTGTAGTGAAAAACTATGTTATTGTGAATTAGCATTTTGCAATGAACCAACAAAGTGAATCGTTTGTCTCTTTCTGAGTTAAAGCGCAGGACCTGCCATTATTGATAAAAAACAGAAAAAATAAAGCAATGCATTTGTTGAAATTTGATTGCAGCAGATACTGCAGGGACTCTCATAAAGGGAAATACAATTATCTCTTAATTAGCATGAGTGAATGTGATTGCCAACAAGTGAAAATAGGTTTATATAATTAGGTTTGGCTATCACATAGTTGTACACCAATACTAGCTTTCTACCTTTGTTCTTATGATAATTAGGTCATCATCATCGTCATTATCCCAGTGCCGCAAAGGCTCCCAACTACGGTGGGGTAAGGGGGGTCGGATGTACGCAGTCTTACCGCTGTACTAAAGCACAGAGAGACTGTTTCCGAATGACCCATAATGAAAAACGCGTCGAAAATTGCAGACTGACTGTTACTTCATAACAAAGAAGCGCAGACAGTTTAGTGAGTCACTTTGTTTTATTCCATCATTTCTTATGATAATTAGGTATGGCTATATTTTATATTGAATATTGTCTCATTATTCAGATAAGACAATGTCTTTATTTATGTTGGTTGAGCTCTTCCATGATCATAGGATAACCTGTCAGAAGTGTGATATGTCAAAAAACTCTTGCAACTTTTTCTTCTTCTCCACTATTAGCTATCTCATCCACAACCTCATGATTTGTGTGCATAAATTAGTTAATATTTGTACTTCATTCCTAATAATCATATGAGCAACGAAGTAAAATATAAAACTTAAAACGAAGTGCATACTCAAGAAACACTTTAATTACAAGCAATGTTTTTTTACCAATGTTTTGTCACTTTGTGCTTATAGAAAAATTAGCAAAATTAGCTACTTGTGTCAGAGTAGCTAATCAAGACACATGAATGACAAATCATTGTTTTGTCACAAATATTGATTAGTATGAATTAGTGACAAATAAATTATCACAAACAAAGATACTTGATAAATGTGTGTTGTTTATACTTTAGTGACTATTATAGTAGCTTTGGTAATCATGAGTGTGTTCAATTTTAAGCCATCGTGACTATGTATAGTAACTATAATAATATTTCTGTTCAAAAAATATATTTCAGTAATATTTAAGGAGAACCCTCTTTTTTTTTTTAACTCTCTACAATTTTTTTTCCATCTCAATAATTTATGTACCTCAATTTTATTTTCACGTTGAAATAAGTATTAAGTTATCTCACACCGATTGCGTATAAAAATTCAAATTAACGAAAAAGAAAATTAGAACTATTCCTTTGGCCGGGTTGATATTTTATGATGAGACCAAGGGCGGACGCACAGCTTGGATATGGGGGCAGCTGCCCCCAATAAACTAACCATATTCCTCTAAACTATACGTAGTACTAGTTAAAAAAATTGACCAATAGAAATTATAGAATTGTCTCCAATAAAAAAAGTGTGTTGCCCCCGAATAAAGTACTACCTATAATAACTCAATGAGGCAATGCTCAAATGCTGAAATAATAATACTCTGTATGCTTCATCTTTAATAACCCAATGGAAAGCTACGCTCCTCCGCATTGCAAAATTTTATGTTTCTCACTTTAAGGCTATTAAGTATTAACTATTTGAGTAATTTGACTAATGATTATTGTATTTTTTGTACTCCGTAATTCGGTATGTGTTAAATTGTTAAACCGCTTATGTATATACTAGTTTTTGACGCGCGTTGCGCGATTGGGATAATGCTCAATATCATGTCATGTGTATATCACTTACAATGTAATTGTGTATCCAAAAAACAATAATGATGTGTGTTTGAGTATACATAACATAAAAGTGTACATATATAAATTGTGACTAAGAAGTTCCAAAGATAAGCATCCAAGGGAAATTCATAAAGACTAAAAGAGTATACATTCATACATGCTTCATTGTTTCAAAAGATCATCGTTGAATGATGCAACCGAGTAGCGGAAATTCTTACAAATGCAAGTGCAAGGATGTTGCAAATACTTTTAATTTTTAACTACTTGGTCGTTGATATTCCGTTTCTACATTTTTGTAGAGGCTTCTCCCTCCCAAATACCAACTAACTACCTTAATCCTTAAATATGTAATGATACCATCAGAAAGTATGAGAGCATTCATGTGTCTTGATTTAGCCTCCAATTAAGTACTACGCATATAAAAATACACAAAAGCAAAGTACAAAAGTGAATTTTACCCTGAGTACTTTTAACCACTCGTTCCCAGCTTGGTAAGGTCTAATTTGGAAAACTTAAGTGTGTCGGTAACTCAGTACCAATTCAATACATGAAGAAACGAGAAGGGTCTTTTGACTCGTCGTTTCAATAATATCATTATCATGCACTTGCTGACATTTTTAAAACAAGATAATCATATATCAATAACCCTGTCAGTTTTTTTCCGGATCAAACCACACGTTGTAATAGGCTTGGACCCAGTTAGGGCCACCCGGCCCGGGAACCGGACCGACCCGACACTGTTTGGGCCCGGCCCAGACCGGGAAACCGGGTACCGGTTCCGGGTCATGACCCGGTTTTTGGGGTATCCGGGCGCGGGTACGAGCTTAGGGAAAGGTGAACCGGCCCGGCCGGTTAGGGCCATTTTAGGTTTTTTTTTTTATTTTTTTTTGTTTGGGCTGGGTTTAGATGAGCTGGGTTGGGTTGGGCTGGGCTAGGCTGGGTGTTTCCGAATGGTTTGGGGGATGGGGGGGTAGGGGATGAAAAAAAAAAGAGCTGGACTCGGTCCGGCCCAGAACCGGTGGTAACACGGGTCGGCCCCGGGTCTTCACCCCAACCTTCAAAAGCCCACCGGGCCTAGGCCCGGCCCGAGTCCAAGCCTGCGTGATGAGGGTGGTGCCACGGAACACCACCGAATTTTATTAAATAAAAATAGAAAGTACAAGGGAAATAAAACATACATTAAAATTAGATTACATCAACGGTTGAAATTATAACGAGGAATTTCAAGTGACACAGAAACGGATCTAACAAACTTGTTATGGAACTTGATAGTCTTTTGCAGATAGGGGTGGTAGGTTTTTGCCTCCGGGTGTGATTTTTTGAATCGCTTGAGAGCCGCTTCCAATTTTTGTGGGGAGTCGAATCTTTCATCAACCGAGTATATAAAGTATTCCATCTCATTCTGCGGTCTCTTGGAATAAGACAGTTGATGTATTGAATTGGTACCGAGTTTAAGACTGTACTCCGTATAATACTAAAGGATCGTTTAATATCGCATAATGACAGGCAAAAACAAAGTGACAAGAAATTAAGAGGCCGTTTGACAACACTGGTTTTCGGCTTATCAGTCAATTTTTTCACCAAACACGTAATTTTTGCTTTCGAAAGCTGAATTGTGTAATAAGCATAAAAAATAAGGTTGGAGTTACTTTTCTGGTTGTATTGGCTGAAGTTACTGTAGATGATCATTTTAGCTTTTTTTTACATACAAGTTTTTCTTTATTGTATTAATAAAATATATTTTAAAAATAAATTTTTCTTAAATCAGCATAATCAACCAATGTAGCCATTTCGGTCAGAAATTCATAAATTTCAGCAGAAGCGGCAAAATCAGCCGATTTTCATGCTACCAAACCCACTCTAAATCCATAAATCTAGCTAGGTAAAATAGAGATTTGACTCGTGAAAAAGGCAATTGGATGGACAGCGACGGAATTTTTTATCCGCGTTTTCGTGTCTTAGCATGAAAATCTCTTAAATGGTTTCCAGCTTTTCCTCATTTCAGGAAAAGAAGAAGAATATAATGATTCTATACTTTGGAGTTTGAAGATAATCATGCACCATTTGAAAGGCGCACGTCTAAGTTCCTAGCTAGCGTGTTTATTTGACAATTTGCCATGAAAGAAATGTTAATACTCCGTATTAATTAACCCAAACAAGTCGTACTAATTACGTACATATACAATGATTGCAGGTGCTTTTAATTGAAAGTTTTTTTTTTTTTTTACTTTTACCAAGTTTTTTGCTTTGTACTTTGGAGTGGCAACAAAATCAGAGATCCACATTGCAATAGGGAGATTTTTTTGGTTTAATTTGGTCTCACTTGAACTTGTATCCGAAGGTACTGGGTTACGCTGAGAGTCAAGCTAATGCCTACTCAAAAAAACAAAAACTAGACAAAAAGTATGGGAAGACCAGCCCACATTGATAGGTCTTTATTGTGTTTGTGACAAAATTTGATCGCCCTTTGAACATACCTAGTATATACTTTATCGAATAAATGTTCTATTAATTGTTGGAGGAATTCAGCTGGATAAACCTGCAAAAAGCGTCAAAAAATAATATAGCTCGAGTCGTGTAAACGCTGTCCTCAAGAAAGTATTTCCGACTAGCAAAAACTTTTTTCCAAGATAAAACGAGTTCTTCGGCGTAAGCTAGTAACAGAACAACGAGATCAAAATATAATTAATCCAGCAGAGTAAGTGGACAGAAAATATGTTTTGCTAGTTACTAAATATAAAGAGCCATATTTTTCTTTAAGAACAAGAACAAATGAAGTTAGAAGCTAAGGCAAAATTACTATTTCATCTTAGCTCGATGCAAACAAGTATCTTAAATCTTAAAATCTTATAATCCCCAATGAGAGTAGGGCATTTTAGTCTTGAAAATAATGTTGGTGTAATCACTTGCTTTATTGGGTGGTACATTGTGTTTTGTCATGTGTACTATTTCAAAGGAATTCATTGTTCCGTTTCATTTCAGTTAACAGCTGCCGTCTTCTAAAATCCTTGTTCCGGATAGCCTCAGGAAATAAAATAAAAAGGTCGGGGCGGAACTTCAAGAGGCATTGCGCCAGAGCTCCCGGTGGCCGTTTCGAATCTGCTCCCTTAACCGTAGTCTTGCCAACAGCGGGTCTCACACGCGCTCGTCGTTTCCCTCTTCTTAAGCCAACCGTTCCGGTTTGTTTAATTTCCATGCCGTTTCTCCGCTTTTTGCTCAAATATATTCATCTCCTTCCTCTCTAACAACACACTGTTAAGTAAACAAGTCGATCACCACATTTCCAGGTAACTAATACCCTTATGTGTCTATCTTCCTTCCGTTTACTTCATTACAGTCCATGTCTTCAGGTTTACCTGGCGACGAGGTTAGTAGACAGTTGAAATCGGGAGTCACAAAGGGAGTCTTACTGTCGAGTTTCAAGGCCATATTAGCTGTGACATCACAATATGGTATGTATATTCTCTCCAACTTATGAATATCATTCAAGTTTTCATTTAATTTCAAGTTTCATTGAATACATACTCTAATGGTTTTAGTTGGTTTTGTGACACAGATTCTATACTTTGCATTTTTAAATTGCCTACTATTCTTATCAAGGTTTCTATTGTTGGTAGATGATGGGTGAGCTAGGGTTTATTTGAATCAGGAGTAGGCTTTAATTGAAGGAAAAACTTTTTAAGGCATGCTACTTGTTTGTGAATAATCTTATCTAGGATTTCTTGAGGCAATTAGAATAGGAAGTGTATTTGAGGTCAATTTTATGCTCTTTGAAAGTGAGAATTTTGCAGCTGTATATGTATAGCTTCATTTGTACTGTGTACATAATTCATTTCATAACAAATTAGGGAATAACAGCTTAAAATAACATATGGAAGCTTAGTATATGAGGGTAGGCCGGCCTGAGTGCAAGAAAATTTCAGCTTAACCAAATTACTACAAGAAACTAATAAATAGTATAATCTTTCATCTGTTTGCTTAACCCTTCTTCATTCTTTACATCTGAGAGCTACAGACCACATAATCTGTCAGCTTTATCTTGTAATGTCTACCAACCAATTTTTGAGTTAAATTATTTTTGAAAAAGAACAGTTTGGCAAAAGGTCAACCAAAATACAAACTGATTAGTTATGTCATTATTCTTTTGTAGTTGTTAAATTTCTCATTCAATTATAAATGAAGACTTAATCAAATACCTCGAAAGTTCAAACACCATTGTCCACTCTAAGCATTGCATAACATCATTCATAAAAAAAATTCATTTTATTGAGTACACTTAAAGTTAAATTCCGTACCTTTCAAAACGAGTTCTCTCTTCTATGTGAAGTGCCAAGAATCCATACAGCCTAAAATAAAACATTTTTAAGAAATCAAATTGATCAAGAGAGTATAGTCATATGAACAAATAAACCCACACTTGACGTGTTAGATGCGCATTAGAAATTTAGTTTTTTTCGAGAATAACGTAACCTAAACTAACTACTTTAAACGCCTTAAATGAAAGCATAAGCTTTTCACTGAAACTTTAAACATTTACACGACAAAACAGGGAGACCTATAAACCTGAAATTTCTTTGACTAGATTCTGACTTCTGTATTATCATATAAATTAAGAATTTTAATACTCTTTAATGTGCGGACTAATATATAACAGTTGATTAATCTAAATCTAACAACCCTCAGTGAAGGAAAATACATAATCATATAAAATTTACAGACCACATTATCTGTCAGCTTTAACTCCTAATATCTACCAACCACTATGAACTATCAACCTTGTTTTAGTATAGTTGGGCTTTAAGTTATAGATTAATTTTTTTCAATGACAGCCATTTTTCCTTGCATGAAAGACTCCATTTATCTCATTTCTATCCTAGGAATAGAATCGTTGGCTTTAATGTTCATGAGATGGATTACTTTCTTTACAAGTATTTCATGTATACAACTTGGTCCAAAGATTTCTATAATACCACTAAAGTTCACACATGAATCTTTTGGAATGCTCAAGAGATTTAGCAGTTTGTGTTAGAGGTAAAATTTTGATGTTTTGGTGTTTTGTTCATAACTCTAGCACATTAACTATACTATTTTGCTTGTTCACTTCCCATTCAAATGACTTATACATGTCTCTGTTATGCATGTGTCTAACATAATGTTCAGGCAAGGGACTAATTTCATGACCCAAGCTCTCTGTTATGCATGTTAGACATATTCTGGAACATGACTTACCACCTCAAAGAATTGGTTAAAGTATTTGAGATAAAACTGTGCTCACTTTTACGAGGAATCACAACTTTTAAGCTAATGCTTTATTTCTATGGTATAAAAACTGTAGAGAATGGGTATCCAGAATTTGCTTGAGTGAATGGAATAGACAACAATTGCTATAGGAATAAAATTGATTAGTGTTGGCATCATTGAAATGGCGAAGAATGTATGAGTTTTGCATCTATTCCTATTCTACTCGTTTATTTGTAATACATATTTCCGTGGGAATACTTAGGCTACAGATGTCTAAACTAAGGGTTGCTTCTTAAAATATAAATACAGAAGTAGCTAATTGGAATCACAACTTATTAGGAAATAATTAATGACTACTTATCATTGTTTGTGTAGCACTAAATGGGCAGTAATTCACAAAAAAAAATCTTAGTATTTACTACAGCTAACTCATACTTTTAGCAATTTTATACTAAGCAATTTTTTTTACTACGGTTTACTTCTTTGGCGGGATAGAGAAGAAAGTCCATGTTTATTTTGGGCTCTTTTTGTAGCAACGTTCACTACTATCTCAATGCCCATAGAGGCAAGGAAGTTTGCTCCATATAGATGCAATTAAACACACAAAAACCAAAATCACACTAAAACAGAATAGGCAATGAAACAACATTCCGTACGCAGCTGAATCATAGTGCGAGGAAGTTAAAGCAATTCAAAAGCATCACAAGGGGAAGGAAAGGAGTGAAAGGGACTGCTTATAGTGCAAAGGAGGGCAAGAAAGGCAGAAGCTTTTCCTGACGATGAACTCATTGCACGAGTCTTCTCACCACATGACAAAACAGGGTGATGAAAATCACACAAACAAGGAGGTCCCAACTACTAGCACAACTGAATCACCCTGAATTCTTAGCTCTGAATTCTTAATTGTTAAACTTCTTGGTAATAACCCATTTATCGTAGCTCTGAATTCTTAATTGTTACTGTGGGTGAAAAGAATGATTGGTTTTATATACTTCTGCTTGTACTTCAAATAACCAAAATTTTCTCATAAAAGAAATGGGAATAAATGATGATATCTCATTTAGTCGGTGTGACCGTGTGTATGTTGATACAATAATCTTGTTTGTATGATTGGTTTGTCCCAACGTTATTTTTGCATTCATGATATATAACTGATTTGGTTGGAGTTCTCATTAGTCGTTGTCCTCTTAATTCTTGAATTGTATGTAATGATTTCATATTTCGTGCATTGCATTTGGTGCTAATTCATTATTCTTTATTAGATGAAAATTTAAGACTTAAAATCTAGAACAAATCCTTTATGTCTTATACCATGGCATTTCCAAAATATTATAAACACCAATGAGGGCTACGGTATTTTTGGTATATTAAATGTGTTGGTGTAACACAAAGCAACATGCTCTTGGACATTATGCTCTCATCATTGTACCATATACTTGCACTCTTCTTTTTCTCTGACTTCCGTTAACTCCAACTTAACCGGTCAGCCCCTTCATTGTATTTAGTCGTTTCTTCTTCGTGTCCATTTGGCATTGGATTGAAGCCAAACGGGCTATTGTGGTTTTAGCTTTTGCTTGTACGGAGTATTTAGCAAGAATACTACGTAAACAATAATAATAATAATAATAATAATAATAACAACAACAACAACAACAATAATAATAATAATAACAGTGTGGTCCGGCGCTGAAAATATTATACTTGTGGACAATGATGATCGATCCAAGAATATATATACTCATGGCTTCGGTGCACTTATATGATAATAATATACTCCGTAAATTAAATACGTAGTACTCCCTCCGCTTTTATTTAATCTTCACACTTTGACTTTACACAAAATAAGGAAAGAAATTTGATGTTACTTTAGAATACACTGTTGAGGCACTGTTTGACACTGTAGAGACATTGTTTGACACTGTTGAGACTCTGTTTGGCACTGTTTGACACTGTTTTGATGTAGATTTCTTTGCCAAAAAAGGAAATAAGGAAGTGTCAAGTTTATTTTAGACCGTCCCAAAAAGGAAAGTGTGAAGTTTATTAAAAACCGGAGGGAAACAAAAAGAACTTTAACAAAGTAGTGGACAGAGTAATGGAGAAGTCACAAATCCGTTAGCAAACGGAAGAATGAACAATCCTAGACTAATTAAGGGGAACGGCAGTTGAGAACCAAGTTAGAAAAGTGCAACAAAAGGAGCATCATGTACATTGAGTTTATGCATGAAGAACCACCAACACATTTCATATGACCACTATACCCTTAACAACATTCACTCCTATAAGATTGTAGAGATTATTATTATTATTATTATTATTATTATTATTATTATTATTATTATTATTATTATTATTATTATTATTATTATTATTATTATTATTATTATTATTATTATTATTATTATTATTATTAAACATTAGTAACACTTGGAAGTATTACTAATGTAAAAATAATACTAACTTTAACCAAAATTAATTGGCAAATTTACATATTTAGAAACTAAATTGAAATCTCTATAAAATTGTAAAATTCAAATTAAAATTTAATTGAAAATAAATATCGTAATTAAGTTATTAAAATGAGTCTGTTTTACCAAAAAATCAAATTTGCAACTCAATTTGGGATGAAGAGAGTATTACATATGAAACATCTCTTTATTTAGTACTTATAAATTTATGAACTTTCACATAAATATAGTGATAAAAAAATTAGATCACATTTCACCATATTCACTCGAAAAGTTTAAAATGCATAACTAAAAACGGATTGATTGTATTTCAATTAATTAATGAGTTATTGTCCTCCACCTCATTATATATATACACACCCGCTCTGTCCAATTTATTGTATTCTTTTCTAGACCACCTAAATCAATTATTCTTTAATTTCCTTATTTAGTAAAAAGATTATTCCAGTATTGAATGTACATGGTCCAAACCCAGTCAAAATAATCTATCTACCCCTAATCTATCTACATATTTAGAAACTACATTAAAATCTCTATAAAGTTATAAAATTCAAATTAAAATTTAATTAAAAATAAATGTCCTAATTAAGTTATTAAAATGAGTCTTTTTTTACCAAAAAAAATCAAATTTGCAACTCAATTTGGGATGAAAGGAGTATTACGTATGAAACATCTCTTTATTTAGCACTTATAAATTTATAAAGTTTCACATAAATATAGTGATAAAAAAATTAGATCACATTTCACCATATTCACTCGAAAAGTTTAAAATGAATAACTAAAAACAGATTGATTGTATTTCAACGAATTAATGAGTAATTGTCCTCCACCTCATTATATATATATACACTCCCTCTCTGTCCAATTTATTGTATTCTTTTCTAGACCACCTAAATCAATTATTCTTTAACTTCCTTATTTAGTAAAAATATTATTCAAGTATTGAATATACATGGTCCAAACCCGGTCAATAATCTATCTTCCCCTTATTACAGGCTAAAGATCACCTTACCCACTATAATATTTTGTCTACTCAACAAAATGATGTTTCAAAACGAGAAAAAACGACTCACATTTTCCTAATCTGCATGCCCATGGATGAAGTTACAATTTTTTGAGTTAGTATAAAGTTCACTCATATTAGTTCATTACACAAATAATGGATTAAAATACGCTCACAATAAAGGAGTGCACACAAACCTCGATAAATAGTAGAGCCGGACAAAACCAAAAGTCCAAAACTCCAAAAACAATAGAGCAAAACATAAATCAAAAGAGCAATATACCTAATTGGAGTTACTAACCTCAAAGTAACTCACTGTATGGAGTCAGGAATGTACCTAATTGCATAGTGTCACGAGCATTTTTGTTATGTTTATTTTACTAGATAAAAATCATACTCACATCCACCGGCTGATATACCCACACGTGGCTCAATAAAATATCGAATGAAGAATATAAATATATGGATACTTTAATCTAACGAACTTCAAAGAATAAAAATTAGGAATTTTTGACTCACATACTTTTGATATTTGTCTTCTTTTTGTTCAAAACTAAATGAACTTTAAGGACTCTTATCCTATCATTATAAACATCCTGGTTGTTTTATTTTCCCATATACAATCTGAACTACAAATATTTTATTCATTTAGCTTCTTTATCAATTTTTAACAATGTATACAAATAGTTTACTCACAATACTCGCATATACACTCAAGCGAACCTCCATCATTAACAAATATGTCTATAATGATCTATAATGATCTTGGGCATTTACACGAACGCGCATCGCGCGTTGCTAAACTAGTATAAGTTATAATGTTACAATGTACTCCCCATCGCGCATTTATAATACTATATACCCCGGAGTATATACTATTGGGCATTTACCCCATCGCGCAACGCGCGTATAAAACTAGTATATATATATATACATAAAACTCCAGCAAAGCCAAAGGAACGTTCATTGCTCGGAGATGAGTAACGTTTCCACCTTTATTAATATGCTTTATTAAAAATTAAGGAAAAATTGACAAAAACAATTTCACCTTTCACTGTTCTTCTCATAATAATCCCACCTTTAGATAATATCAGAATAATCACACCTTTGCACCCCATTTTCTTTCATTGGTTCCTGACCATGTTTTTTACTCTTTTTTTGAAAATCATATAAATAATCTCACATTTCACTTTTCTATTATATCTTTATAAATGTGAGATTATTTATATAAGATTTTCAAATAAAGGTAAAAAACTTGGTCAGGATCTAACAAAAGATGATGGGGTGTAAAGGTGGGATTATTTTGGGATTATGTAAAGGTAGGATTATTATGAGAAGACCAATGAAAGGTGGGATTATTCTTTCAATTTTTTCAAAAATTATAGCTAGCAACGGTTCAAATATTTATAGCAAGATAATGCTATTATTAATATAGTAATAATAGCTAGCAACGTCTCAAAAAATTAAGCTTGTTAAACGTTGGTGAGCAACATGACAACTTTAAGAAATTGCATATAATCGTTTGAACAGATTGTAATCTTTCATTAAATTGACTTTAACATGTTGTAAATAAAGTTTAAAGATTTGAGGACAATTTATTTGATTAAATAAATGATAGAATATGAATATAAGAAATAAAATATTTATTCATTTGAAATACTCCTATTTTTCCAACATTAATGACTTGATCGGCTATACTAATCTAACCCTTGCACCAGTTCTTGATGCAATTTGTATTTGTGTTCTACTAGATAAATTTAGAGCTTAAACTCTGTTTGTCTGACCTTGACTTTGCTCTTTGTTAGGATTTGTTGGTACAATGCCAGTCTAAGGATGCAATGCGGTCAGTCTTATGGAGTCACATGCTTGATCTCTACCATTTATTTTTTGTGGGCGGTCCTACAAAAATATATATAAATGTAGATATCATTCCACAATATCCATGCGACTCCATAAGAAGTCACATATGATTCTTTATTTTTTTTAATTTGAAAATAATGCTCCGTACTTGTAGAAAGTACGTAAACCCAAACATTACTCGCTACATCCCTAATTAATGTGACATTTTGTGAGAATTCGTAAATTAAGAAAATTATATATTTGTGTACAATATCTAAATTATCCCTTATCTAGTATAAATAATCTAAAACATCCAAGTCTCATAATATATACGGAGTATAAATTATATGAATGACATGCATGTGTTGTTTGCGTAACTAAAAAATCTACAAAAACAATAAAAGTAATAGTAATAATAATAGTAATAATAAATAATAATAATAATAATAACAACAACAAGAACAACAACAATAATAATGATAAGGATTATTAGCTTATTTTATCCCAAATTATTATCAAATTCACAAATATATCATATTCTTTGACTTTTATCATTAAAAGATTCAAACTTCATCTTTTTATCAATTATGCTTTTTTTTCTTTCAAAATTGTACATTTTTATCAATACCAATAAGATATAAGCAAGACAAATTTTTAAACATATACCTAGAAATAAGTGAAAAAATATGCGATATAAATATGATATTCTTATTAAGTTTTGTTAATTCATTCATTGAGAGTGGAATTGTGAGAATAATTGAAATTTGTGTCTTTTTTAATAAAAGTAAAAATGAAAGTATAACATAAATTTTTAAACGGGATATTGACTTTGCACCCCACTTTTTAGGTGATATTGGACCTTGCACCTCATTTTCAAAACTCTTAGACTTTGCACCCCATTTACTCTAAAATGCCGTTGCCTTTGCACCCCATTGAGGAAATTTTATTCAAAAAATATGTTGTAGATAGGGTGCAAAGTCTAAGAGTTTTGAAAATATGGTGCAAAGTCCAATATCAGTCAAAAAGTGAGGTGCAAGCTCAAAATTCCCCATTTGTGAATTTGATGATACTTGAAGATATATTTAGTTAATGATCCTAGTAATAATAATAATAATAATAATAATAATAATAATAATGACAATAACAATAATAATATATGACTAAAGTAAATATTGTTTACAAAAATGTGACATCATAAGTGTAGTGACTATAGTAGTAACTTAGCCATAGTAATTTACCTTCAATTTTTACATTTAAATTACATACTATGAAACTATATTATATTAACTATTACTCATGTTTTTGTAGATAAGTCTCATTTCAATAATATTTTTGAAAAATTAGAATAGATGATGATGATGAATTTAGTATATTTTTGCCTTGTGAGTAACATAAAAATATTAATGTAAATAAATATAGAGTACACATAATCCTTTAAATATAATTTATTAGTGTAATCAATTCATAAGAAATCACATGTGAATGATCGGGAAATTAGAGTATAAATAAAGCTTAAAATGAATTTAGAGCTAAGAATAGAGTAGAAAAGGCATTGATAGGCGAAAAAAACATGACTCAATAACTTTTAGTGACTACAACATCACGTGCAGGGGTGGAGACAGGGAGGGGCGGGAGGTGGCCACGGCCCCTGCAGGAAAAAAATTCTTAAGTATATTTTATGTATAAATACTTTTAATTTGTAGAAAGTATGTTGATATTTTAAACTTTGGCCCTTTCAATGTAGAATTGTTAAGGACTGGCCCCTGTAACCCTAAATGTCTGGCTCCGCCAGTGATCACGTGTTCAAAGTTACTTCGTATGATATAAATTTTGAACAAAATTGTGGTCACTAAAAGTTATTAAGTGATATTTTCTTCCATGATTTTTTATTAGTATTGAGTAATATCTAAAAAATATCAATCCAAGCGACAATTGCGACTCTTCAAGATTTTGAAATCAAACTCTACAAGAGGATACTCATAAAAAATCATCTATAATAATAATAATTATTATTATAATAATATCATCTTTATTATTATTTGTTCAAAAAAACATCTTTATTATTACAGTAGCAGAAAATGAATAGTGCTTCAACATTGTATGATCGATGAAGTATTAAAAATTATATCTACAATAAAAAAATGTAAACAGAACGAATAGATCTACTGTTGTACGTATGTAGTACATGAAACTGATGAAAGTTTTATGAAGTAGTACTGATTTTTTTATACAAAATTAAATTAAATGTAGATAATAAAGTAAATAAAGTAACAAAGTTGACGTAAACAAGTAGAAAAACCCAGAAAAAATAAAGGATAAACGCACGGTGTATCAATTTTCAAAGCTAAAAAAGAGGAAGTATTTCTAAGTCATTCGTGTTTTTCGATTCTTAGATCTTGTGCATGACACGTGATTTACTAATTACTCATACTTGCATTAATTAATTTACTTATATGTTGCATTTTCATATGTATGTAGTGGTCTACACAACATAATGCCAAACAAAGAAGATTATTGCATGCCCATGCGATAAATAGATATTCGTAGCAATAAGATAGATTGTCTTTGTTTCATTTCTAAATAATGTCACTTAAGTAATGAGTTAATTATACATTATTTTTAAAATTTGGGAATATAATCAATATTACGCATCAAATTTTGGTGATTTTACGTTTAGATAATGTTGATTTTTCAAAAGTCATAAATTTTTACTCGTAATGAGTTACAGGGGCCATAATATATCAAATCTAAAATATTCCAGAGCTCTATACCCTCAAACTTTCAGTGGGGTCGGCCGATCTCCCTGACCCCCTGGCTCTGCCCCTGTCCACTATAATGCGGACACTAAACATGCAGGCCACATGCATGGAAAAAAGGAAAATGAACTGAGCAGCTCGGTCAAAGCTAGAATCGAGTTCGCTCAAATTCGAGCTCAAGCCGATCTCAAGCCGGCTCGATAAGCAGTCGAGCCATAAACGAGCTAGCTAATTTTAGGCTCGTGAGCCTAATTTTATGCTCCCTCCGTTCTTTAATATAAGTCCTTCTAGGCTTTGGCACGGGTTTTAAGAGGAAAATAGTAGGGGTAGTGTAAAAGGGGTAATGAGTAGTGGGTAAATGAAAAAGTAGGAAAGAGAAAGGGGTAATGGTAATAAAAGTTGGGGTATAAAGGTATATTTAGAGTAAACACTTTCCTTAAATGGAAAGAAGGACAGATAAAAAAACGTCCCAAAAAGGAAAGAAGAACTAATAAAAAAGAACGGAGGTAGTATGTGTGTATATTTATATTAATTTATATAATACATTGATAAACAATATAAATTAATATATAATATATATAAGTATATATAATATATTAAAATATCACTACAAAAAAAATACGAGATTGGCACGGAAATTTGATACGGATTACCAATTTTTCGTCCCAAATAGCTCGTGCCAAAGTTTTTTGGCACAGATTTGGCATAATCCCTGCCAAAATCTCTGTCAATCCCGTGTTTTTTTGGTAGTATATATATGGGTTTTTTACAACAATATTACTAAAATAAAACTTATTTATATAAATATGACTATTCATTACTACAACGTAGTGTTGTAGTAACTTAAGTTCGAAACTTGAACATGAATTACTATGCTTTCATTACTACTCTAGTAACTAATCATATTTTTGTAAACCATCTTTATTTTGGTCATATTGATGTAATTATTTCTATATATATATATATATACACACACACACACACACACATATATACATATATATATATATATATGTGTGTGTGTGTGTGTGTGTGTGTGTGTATATATATATAGAGAGAGAGAGAGAGAGAGAGGAAAGTTCATGTCAGTACCTCTAAAAACGGACCTCCGTACGGACCTCGGCGTTTGGGCCCCTTCCCGGTGGAATTGTTTGATGAAACTTTTTGATCATGTTCTTCATCAAGTCTAGTTTATCCATACCAAATTTCAGCTAAAAATTCCATCGGGAAGGTAGTCAAATTTTTTGAGCATGTTCTTCATCAAGTCTAGTTTATCCACACCAAATTTCAGCTAAAAATTCCATCGGGAAGGCAGTCAAATGATTTTTGGAAGTTAACTGCGCACTTTATATACAAGATATTACGTAGTATTAATTATAAAGTAATTTAACAAAAATAATCAAAGTTTCATCCACTATTTTTTCATGGTTTGACCGCTTTTAATTTATACTACGTATAAATAGTACAATTGGGTGAAGGCTTGAAGTTAGGATTATATCTTGTTTATTTTTTGTTTCCGTAACTCTAGTTTCAGTTTAATCTTCATGGTTTGACCATTTTTTATTTATTTTGGACAACAATTACTCTACTTTTAGTTGTTGGACATGTAAATTGCAATTTGCAAAATGTTAAGCACAAATATTCAAATATTGTTTCATACTTGAGCTCGAGTTCGAACCCGAACTTCCGTTCTAGTCGAACTTGTAACTTTTGAGTTGACGAACCAAAATTGTCGAACCGAATCGAATTGAATCGAGTCATGTCAATATTTGCGAGTCGAGCTCAAGCCCGGATTTTTAAGCTCGTTCGAGCTCGAGCCTACATAGATTCAGGCTCGGCTCGACTCATTTGCATCCCTGGGAAAATGTATCAAAGTCTTTCAAAATGTTAGGTTTTATATAATATAAAACTTATGACTGATACTTAGCACATTAGTATTTTTGTTCAGTTTCAAAGCTGCAATAAATCATGGACTTTAATGTAATTGATTCCTCATTCGCATATATTAACAAAAAAGAGACATATAGATTCTTTTTCTATGAACATAACATTAGTATGTGGTTCTGTGAGCACTTTTCAACCTCTATTCATAATTACATTTTCAATCTCTATTGATATTTACCACTTTAATACTTATCATAGTTACACTACCGGGCATGCCCCGGGTGTTACACTAGTTGCACTCTAAAGGCATCCTCATCCATTAGACTATTTAAGGTTTAATTGGATGATGCGGAAGATTATTTGAAAGATTATCATTGTGAGTGAGAGATTATTTAGGGAGATTGTTGAAAAAGAAAATTCGTATTAGGATTTGGATCACGGATTATTTTAGGTTGTAGTTAAATTGCATTTAATGCATGGTCTAGAAAAAGTAATTATTTGAGTATTATGTTTGATGAAGAGTTTTAAGATTTGAGATTGATGGAGTTTGATCCAACTACGAGAACTATATCTACGAGAGCAGATGAAATTTGGGCAGCATAAGGCAGTATTATTAATCTGGAATTCGGTCCCTTCATAGGAACTATACCAGGAAGTATTTATGGACCCTAGGAACTAGTGTTCTAGGAGGAAACTGATACATTAAATGCTAATAATGGAATAAGACTCCTGTAACGTCTTGGACGTTGTGCAATGATTATCTCATTTAGGTCTACGTTTATTTCTGCCTGCTGCCAGATAGCTACGTGCGAACGATATCTTGCCACGTAAGCCCTAAGGAAAGTCCAACCTCACTAGAACTCCGCCTAGGCTCGAGTTCTGCTGTGCAGCCCGGCCTAGTTGTGGGTTCCTTTCGTGAGTCTCATTCCTAATTAGGCCCATTGGCTAATTAATATTAATCCCGCAGTCTCGCTCATGGGCTGATACTGTTAAGGGTTTGATCCCGTTAAGGGCTAATCCCATTTATGGGCTAATCTCGTTTAGGGTTTGATCTCGTTTATGTGCTTTAACTATAATTCCGTAATTGGGATATGGCTGTGATTCATGGTACCATCAGAGATTATTTAAATTTTATTGAATAAATATGATGTGGCAATGATGTGTAATAGAAAAACCATTTATTTTAAGATCATGAATGGAGATGCTCTATTACCAAAACCATAATCATCATTTACTCCGCTTTAAGTCATTTATAATTCATTGGACTACTGGCCGGTTTTCTTCAATCAAAATTATTTCCTTTATGTTCAATATCTTAACACAAAATATGTATTCCTATAGCAATCTTCTGAATACTTTAAGCTTAATGTTTTATCAAACAACACTATTTACACATATTTAAAATTTTGAATGAAACTCGGTAATTTTTACTAGAAAACATATTTGAGTTTTATAATGTTAAATTATACTAGTGATGGAGTTTAATCCAACTACGAGAGCTAAATATACATAAAGTATAGAAATAATATCGAAAACCAATATGGCAGCGTAAGGCAGTATTACTCTTATTCCGGAGAATTCATTGCGGATCCCTTGGTAGGGTGTTTACATGAAGTATTAATAGAGATTAGGAAGTAGAATTATGGGAAGAATCTAATACAATAAATGCTTAATTAATGAACTATATTCTTGCTCAAAATAGAACTCCTTCTCGTGCTTCTTCCTCATGCAATAACCATCTCCTAATTCCGGTCGAGTCTTGCCTGTTGCCAAATATCTATCATCGAATGATAGCTTGCCACATAGGCCCTAGGAATATCCCGGCCTCACTAGAACTCCGCCCAGGCTCGAGGTCTGCTGTCCAGCCCGGCCTGGCTGTGGGTTCCTATCGTGGGCCTGATTCCTAATGGGTCAAGCGGCTTATTCAATATAAATCACGTTCATGGGGTGATCCCGTTTATGGGCTAATCCTGTTAATTAGGCTGATCCCGTTTATGGGCTGGGTTACATAATTGGGTCATGACTAGAATTCATGGTACCTATTATGTAATAAAGTTATATTTCATTCGTTCTTTAATAATTGAATTATTGATATTTTTATACTATTCACGCATTTTATTTTGAAACCAACATTCTTAGGGTATGTTTGGTTCAAGGAATGTCAGATAACCATAAGAATATCAGATTGCTGGGTATGTTAGATTGATGGTGTCACGCCCCGGACCTCCCCGGACACGTCAACAACCCGCCGTACGATACGAATAGTCAACCGCAGTCCAACACATTCATATTATACAAGGCGTCATGAATATCATTCACACATAAGTCATCCATAAACATACATAATAAACAATTGAATACGCAGCGGAAAACATTGTTTAAAACAAAAGGGCCACACAGGGCAAACATGAGCACGCAGGCTCTAAAGTAAAATATCCATGAGCAAGTTTAATATTATTTAAAAACAGAATGGAGGAAGCACGAACCAAGTCTTCTCTCCAAGGAATCACTCGATCAACGAGCACAGGAAGCAAGCTCTAGCCTCAACCTGAAATGGTGGTGGGACGCCCCCGAAGGGGTCAGTACTCTATACGGCTATAAAGTACTGGTGTGGCAGGCATCTAATAGATATACAACAAGTATTTCAAACACAAGACCCTCAAGTAGGGTGATAGTACATTATGATTGTAACCCTAAGTTACCCCGTTTAAAAATATACTTACTTTATATAAAAGTCAAGTAGTCGGCCCGTGGGCCCGTTTTCATTTGGAAATCACCATTCCCAACCCCGTGACTATAAGCCACGACAACTCCTAGAGTCCAACCCTAGTACATGACATTGTATTCTAGAGCTCGGCTCTACCACATCACCATACAATTCATATACCTCGGGTCAATTTCCCTACCTTGCGTTCTAGAGCTCGGCTCTATCACATCACCACGCAAGTCCTAGAGCTCGGCTCTAGCTATACAATACATAGACTCCAAGTCTACACCTTACATGCATTCTAGAGCTCGGCTCTATCACATCACCATGCATTAAGGTCCAATTCTCAAGCAACCCTATGCCTAGAATTGACATAGCATTAAACTACCATGGGTCATCCTTAAAGACTCCCCATAACTTAACCTTAGTTCCATACTAAGTTATCATATACACTTGAACTACATTCAAGTACCTTTCATACAATCCAATCCCTAGGATCAATTTAATCAACAAGTTCCAATAATCACTAACTAGTATTCCAATACTATTAAGATTATTGTTATCGTACCATTATCCTCATTGTTTGTAATTCTCTACATATTTATAATTATGTAGCAGCAACTTAAGTATTCAATCTCAATACACAAATATTCATTTATGTATCCACATGATTCATACATGAGCAAAATGCCCATTTTCACAAAATAGTTCATTTATACTCATTTAATCTCATATTATTCATACTTTCTCAAATCATTCCAAATTCATTCTTTGGCAACTATATCAATATTTCATCAATATATAGTCATCATAATCCATGAAAAATCATGATTTAAGCATTTAGGTAATCTCATGCTTAACCTACAAGTTGTAAGCAATTAGATGTCAATCCTCACCTCAATTGAGCTTTAAACTTTCCCTTCTTGGTCCAATGGTCAAATCTTTGGTCAAGGTGGATTTGGGACTGATTCCTTGCTCAAATATGAGTGTTAAACAGCCTCCTCAAAGTGCTAGTTCAACCCTTAATCGTTGATACGAAAACAGCCCCTAGAACGGGTGTTTTCCGGCTAACTCGATTCCTAGTTTTCCAATATTTGCATCTAGGTTAGTATCTAACCTTTACATCAATAAGATAACTTTTTAGGGACATATTATACACTTGGATTAGTGTATAATAGTCTCACCAATCTTTCATATCATTTGGAGAATGAAAAGTAAAGCTTTGGGGTTAAAACTCACTTTAGAAGATTAAATCCTCTCCTGCGAGGTTGTGTTTTGCTCGGACGATTTGGAAGCCTTCCACAACTCCGATTCCTGCAAACCAGACCTTCACGGATTCCTCGTCTTGAGAGCCTTCTGTGGGTATCTCACACGCCTTAATTGGACTTGTAAAACTCGAGATATCGACCAAACAGTCTCAGCACTCTCACAGCTCGAGTTCACAGACCTTTGCTCGTTCCAGCTCGATTTTTGCAAGATAAGCCTTCTCTCCTCGAACAAAGACCACTCAATTGAGATAATAGACTTCAAAGGCTATCCAAGGACACCTCATACACGTTATTTGGTTGAGGATAGCTCCTATAATGAGAGGAGACAAACAGCACACCAATTTGTGCGAAAATAAGAGTGG
This sequence comes from Cuscuta epithymum, assembly GCA_945859915.1. Lineage (NCBI taxonomy): Eukaryota > Viridiplantae > Streptophyta > Magnoliopsida > Solanales > Convolvulaceae > Cuscuta > Cuscuta epithymum. Next base: position 8,317,928 of record CAMAPF010000031.1, on the reverse strand, counting down.
TGGCCCCAAACTTTGATTCTTATCAAGTCATGTGCAGCTCTTCTCCATAATGGCCGGCCAAGGTAAGTCTCCTAACCCATTTTTATTTGTTTTGCAGGTACTAATACCATGTGGAGTGGTTCCCAATTGATCCCATTAAATTTGGGGTCCAAAATATCTACCAATACTTCCAAAAAATGGGAAGATGGGTCCTATTGTTTTATCTTTGTCAAAGATGTCTTTTTGTACTCATCCTAATTTATTTAGAACAAGTCAACTTCCTAAATCACATTATTGATCTCCAATATGTGTAGGCTCATCCCAATAATTTACACGATGAAAATTACAAAAGAATGCGGGTTTGAACAATACAATATTCAATCATGTACTTCGTAAAATATTAATCGTTTCTCCCATTGTTTTGAAATTGGAAATTCAATACATCACTTTTGAATTTTTAAATCGAATTTTCAAGGACGTTCGGGTGCGGTGTCACAGATGGGAATGTATTCAATTTGTACCCATTTGTGTTTGGTTGAGACTAAAGGAATGTGACATTAACTTGTTTGGTTAAATCATATATTATACAACAAACTTGGTGAATTACTTCAATGCCCTTAAAAATATTTTCTCGTAATACCCTTATTACAATCGTCAGGGTCCCGAGAAAGAATGTCTTCATCGATAGGAGCCTACGTTTTTCATCGATCAAAAAATCAATGGACCACATGTCACCAATAGAATGACCTGATTATTCATGGACTTAGGTTAGGGGGCAATTAATTAATTAGGTTAGGGGTACGGTAGAAAATTAATGATTGATCCTACTTGGGAAATATTAGATATTGACCCCTATTTAAGGAAAAGTTGCATGTTATATTTTACTCCTACTAAAGGTAATTCACTATCAACCACTAGTGAAAAAAATTAATGTTTGATCCTTAGCTTCTAAATCATTCTTACTTTATTCTAAATTTATTATTCACTATCAACCACATTAACTCCTTTTTTCTTAATAATAACACCACCTCCTCTTATATTAAGTTCTCACGATCATTTAAGTTTAAAAGTTCAAAATAAGTTATTATGATTAAATTACTACTGTAGTCACTACTCACATTTTTGTAAACAATCTTTATTTTAGTCATAAATATGTAATTTATTCATTAATTTTTAATAAATCAAATTCAAAAGTATACATTTTGTATTTCTTAATCCAATACGGATGAGTTTGTTTTAAAAAATTCCAATGCGGATAGGTTAAGAAAAATAAAAAATAAATACTTTATATGCTATTTAAACCATTTTGGTTAAATGAGAATGAGTATTTTTGGAATAAAATTCACTCTCACCAAGGAATGTAAGATAACCTAAGAGTTGAGTGGGTTTGAGATGGAGGGACATCCTATTACTTTCTCTTCTTTTTTGGAATGTGACATTCCCCCATAAAAATAAACCTATGAACCAAACATACATATTTCAGATTCCAGCGATTAAGAAAGAGCGCGTGGGGTTTGATGTACAGTATTTTTCACCGACGGTATAACGTCAATATTGATGGGTGGCTGTTCTATTGTTGACAATTCTGCGCTACCAACCACACATATTTTCTTAAAATTATGCGCCAAGAAGAAAAATATACTCCGTATAGGCTAAAGGGTCATGCTACTAGTTCACCCGCCTCAATTTAGTAAAAACAACGATTTTATGTGTAGAACAATTGTGTAAAAAAATTCCCTTCTGAGACCATAATCTATACATTCAATTATATTAAAATTTACCTGAATATATCAAACTTATAATTTGGGTCATGATAATATGCAACTATTAATATAATGTCGTAAACTAGCTCTCGTTTTTTAAGTATGTATGTATATTGCATTCATAATAAAAATGAAATAGAACCACAAAAGTTTCGTCCCAAATTTGGTCCACATTCCTTTTCTTTTCTTTGTAGTAAATTACAACAAATTGCATATTTTTCTATTTAGTTTTGGGTGATATCCATTGTGGTGAGTAATATGATTTTTAATTGTAGTCATTGTGTGGTGTATAAGTCAGAATAAATTCTCACACATTCCTTAATCTTTAATTTTCTTAGATTTGTGTCTATCTTATTTCCTAGTCTAAACCATTAATTTAATACATTTAGGTGTACTGTAGGTATATACGTACGTAACTTCAGGTAATCTTGGACCATATATACTCTAACTAGTAAACTGACACTAAAAAAATTCATGGTATGGGGTTAAAATAGGGAAAAAATTGACATTTAGAATAAAGAAGGGAAAAAATTGACACTACTGTAAAGGTCTTTTTAAAGAATAAAGAAGCTAGAAGTAAGAAGCTAGAATTAAAAGATTTTTTTTGAGATGCTATCGGGTGTAGCATCTGAGAAAAACTCGTGACTTTTAGTATTAATTAGTCCTAGCAGCTTGTATATCAAAACGAACTAAATCAAACAGTCAGCTTTTTACCAAACGGCTATCATCTTTTCTTTTTAAGATCTTTTCAGTCACTAAAAGTTACTACCTTCGTCCCATTTATATGGGGACGGAAGAGGGTGACACGGTTATTACGAAAAGTGGGTTTGTGTGGTTGATATTAATTGATAAAGTAAGAATAAAGTAAGGATGATTTAGAGCCACACAAACTTTTCCAAATATGGTATGAGACAATTTAAGTGGGACTTCCCGAAAAGATAAAACGGGATAATATAAATGGGACGGAGTAACAGTTACTAAAAAGCTCATAAAAGTATTTTTTATCTAGTTGTGCCAAACATACGAGGGACAACGCTCAAATTAAACTTACAAACTTGGGAAGTATCTTCTTATTTAAAAATATAATCAAAAGTTCAAAACATATTTTACGATTTAAATGCAAACCTAGTAAGGAAATAAGGTTCAAGGAATAAATGGAACATAAAATTATTGACTTTTTTCGGATACTGTACCGTATTAAAGGGATAAAAGATCTATTCCTTTCTTTTCAAATAATTATAAAACCGACATGCAACACTTCTTCTAGCTTAGTCTGAAATGGAAGTTTGAAAAGTTTTAGTTTTGTTCCTTTCCACATTGGCTTTCTGCCCGACATCCAGCTAGTAAATTCATGAGGACTAATATAAATTCATTTAGTTCTCTTTATTTATTATGTATGTATGATTATGCAATTATTAGTTGTACACATTCACACAGATGTTTATTTTTTTTACCATGTCGGTGCACACGTATAATTAATTTGTGTGGAAAAATCTTACCATGCGTGTAAGATTTTTTAGTAACAAGTTTGTGTCGATCAATGTGAACAAAATCTTAGCAGCATGAAAATAACAAAACAGAGTATACATTTATAATCCATTTATAATATATTCGCTTAGTGACACAAATTGCCGTCAGACTTTTTTTCTGTAGTTATAAGTTGTTGATTTCGTTAGACAAACATTTTCATTTATGATAAATTTTATAAATTTAATTAATTTCACATTGTAATAAAAAGAAATGAATCTGAATAAGATAAATAAAAAAGAGAAGAAGATTAGAGAAAATGACGCTAAGTAAAAAAAGGTTCAATGGAAAATTTTGTTTGTATATAGAAGTCAAATTTTAAATGTGCTCCTCAAGATGAGAACTTATAAAAGAACAATGATTTAGCTACTGAAAAAGAAATGGTTCAGAATGATAACATCATTAGAGAGGGACAAATTTGGGAGTTGATAATAATAGAATTAATTTTTTAAATATGATACAAACATCATTATTGTTTTCTACCAAAATAAAGATCACTAATACTCCGTACTATAATACTCTCTATGATTATTTAGACATAATACCGTTTTACAATTATTTATAAATATTTTGAAATATTATTATTATTATTATTATTATGCATGTCACTTTAGTTATAATAGGGTTTTACAATTTTTTGTAACTTTGCATCCCAGCTGGTTGCAAAGTTACCGTGCCTAGTGAGACGTCTAGAGTTCGAAACCCGCTAGGCATATAGGTGGTTGAAACTTAATGAGTGAGTTTCAATCCCTATTACTCCAGGCTCCCCAGTTCCCCTTCAGCTCACCTCCTGGAGTAAACAAAAAAGACATTAGGTCCATTTTAATTCTCTATCTCCAGGCCACGTACAGGATCGGTTCCTGAGTTCAGCTCATCACCTCTGCTAAGAATTACTCCGTATTATACAACTCTAGTCACAAATAATACCAAGTATATTCTTGTCTCGTGTCACTTATTTTAATTTGATCTATTTTAAAATTGAAATAAGTATTGTACAAGAAATTGGACACACATCCTAAAAAGCGTATGATGTACCCGGCACTGTTTGGAACCGGCCCGGCCTGATGGCCCTGTCAGAGACCGGTCCGGGTAGGCCCGATCCGGGTGTTACATAGGGCGGGCTTGGGTCAGCCAAAATGAGAAAAGTGTTATCTGTATACAAAAAATTTTGTCTGCACATATAAAAAAAAGTGTGTTAGAAGTGTAGGCAAAAAATGTGTACGCCAAATATAGTTCAAGAAGTATACTACTCTCTCCGTCCCGCTAAGATTGGCTCAGACACTATTGCTCAACACAAATCGTTTCTAATCTCTTACTTTATATACCAATTTTTTTATCAGTTTTGATTCTGTTTTTTGCGATTTTCTAAAACTTTTAATGTAATTTCTGAATATGTATTTTTTTTTCTAAAAATAATTTGAATACAGACGGGAATTTGTTTGTTTTATCGACAATCAAGCATGGTAACCGGAATGATCTAGTGGATGGAGGTAGTATCAATTTTGATGCTGAATACGGAACGGACTACGGAGTACGAAGTAACTCTTAGGGTTTGTTTGCAACAGCTTCTGCTTTTAAAAAAGTGTTTTTTTAATGAAATGGGGAGAAGTGATTAAATAAAAGTTGATAGTGTTTGAGAAAAAAGTGATTTTGAAAAGTAAATGTGGGTAGTGTTTGGTAAAATAAGTGCTTTTTGTGTAATAGAAAAAGTAAAAGCACTTTTGACGCGGAAGCCGAGAAAAATAAAAGTTGTAGTGTTTGGGAAAATAAGTGCTTTTTTAAATCCAAAAGCTGAGAAATACTTTTTTAAAAGGAGTTGCAAACCAACCTTAAGCGACCTAATATGTGCACTTTGGGATGGTGACTGGTGAGAAATAAATGAGAATTATGAGATGCTAAATAAGCAAGAATTTAATAAAGAAAATAAGCAAGAATTTAATAAAGAGCTAGAATATTACTGTATTTCAATTCCTCCTACCCAAACAACTGCGCATAAATTCCGAGATTTCGATCTCTACCTCCGCATTTAAACTAACCTACGCTAATTAATTCAGCTTCACCGGCCACATGAAGAACGGCGGCACGTCGGCGATTCAAGAATCCTTCCTCTTCTTTTTCTTCATCTTCCTCTCTCCGCCCTTGGTTGCCGGTGTTTTTATTCCGTCCCCGTTTAAGATGTCAGACAGGTTCCGGGAAGCGCCGGAGTATTATAACTCGCCGGAATGCCACTCCATTTTGGATGACAGTGACGACTTCATATGCTCCGGCGACGCCGCCGTCCACGTGGCGATGACCCTCGACGCCGCGTACATCCGCGGATCAATGGCGGCCGTTCTCTCCATCCTCCAGCACTCTTCCTGTCCCCAGAGCGTCGACTTCCACTTCGTCACCTCCGCCTCCGCCGACGCGCAGCTCCTACGCGCCACCATTGTCGCGTCGTTCCCGTACCTCCGGTTCCGAGTTTACCGGTTCGACGACTCGTTCGTCGCCGGATTGATCTCCACCTCCATCCGCTCCGCCCTGGACTGCCCCCTCAACTACGCCCGCAGCTATTTGGCGGAAATACTCCCGCTCTGCGTCGGAAAAGTGGTGTACCTCGACTCCGACCTCGTCGTCGTCGACGACATCGCCAAGCTCGCCGCCACGCCGCTCGGGGAAAACAGAGTACTCGCCGCGCCGGAGTACTGCAGCGCGAATTTCACGGCGTACTTCACCCCGACTTTCTGGTCAAACCCATCGCTTTCCTCGGCGTTTGCCGGGCGGAGACCGTGCTACTTCAACACCGGCGTGATGGTGATCGATCTCGACCGGTGGAGAACAGGGGAGTACACGACCAAGATCGAGGAGTGGATGGAGTTGCAGAAGAGGATGAGGATATACGAGCTGGGGTCCCTGCCGCCGTTCTTGCTGGTCTTCGCCGGAGAAATAGCGCCGGTGGATCACCGGTGGAATCAGCACGGCCTCGGAGGGGACAACTTCCGGGGACTGTGCAGAGACCTGCATCCGGGTCCGGTGAGCCTGTTGCATTGGAGTGGGAAAGGGAAGCCATGGGTGAGGCTGGATGCGAGCAGGCCCTGCCCTTTGGATGCTCTGTGGGCCCCTTATGATCTCTTACGGCCGCCATTTTCTCTTGAATCATGATGATCCGATCCAATGCTCTGGGAATTCTGGGACGATATTAAAATGGTACAGCTGGATTGGGGCATGAAGATTCCACTCCGATCCCACGCCGCCGCAAGCTGGAGGCGATTCCAGCAATGATGTTAAGATGAAGAAGGAGGGCATTGACGAGTGATTTGAGGGGTGATTCAAAATTCAAAGTAGGGAAAATTAATGGCAAAGTTTAAAAATAAATAAATAAAAAGTACAGAGCTCATAACTTCATAATCCGAATTAATCATTTGTGATACTAAGGTGAAAATGATTAATCCTTTTTTGGTATTCTTTTTTGTGAATTATTATTCGTTAAGATCATTTTCAGTAGTAGCAAATGGATTTTAGGGGTGTTTGGAACTGATTCTGTTTCTGCTCCGTTCTTTAATAAAAGTCCTTCTTTCCTTTTTGGGACGTTTTTTTTTATTTGTCCTCCTTTCCATTTAAGGAAAGTTTTTACTTTAAATATACCTTTATACCCCCACTTTTATTACCATTACCCCTTTCTCTTTCCTACTTTTTCATTTACCCACTACTCATTACACCTTTTACACTACCCCTACTATTTTCCTCTTAAAACCCGTGCCAAAGCCTAAGAGGACTTATATTAAAGAACGGAGGGAGTATATATTTAAATCAGACCTATTGAATCGCATTAAATATAACATTTCTATCTGAATAAAGAAAATGTCCCAACTATGTTTTATCCCCGGCCCTCTCTTAAAAAACTACTACGTACTACGTAGCAGTATACTTTTTTTTTTAAGTAAACTACAAGTATACTTTATTATCCCCTTAAGAGAATACATCTACTCTTATAACTCTGATCTTATTAAAAGAATAAAAAAAATCTCCCAAAAGAAGAGCGAATCAACCTTATTTTTGAAAGAAAACAATGACAATCTAATTTATGAAAAATACCTTATACTTCGTACTACGTATATTGGAAGAAAACAATGCACTCTTTTAATGCAATTTTAACTGTTATACTGTGACGCTCCCGTTAAAAATATTAGGGAAAATTACCTATATGTGGTTAAAGAATTTATGGATTCATAATACTATATACTCGTATATGACTAGCAAACATTTATCTTCTAATCTAACAACCTTATATTTGTGAAAGATGGTTAATACCCTTGATTTGTGTCAACACATTTAACAAAAAAAAGTGTACATTGTACTTAGAAAATGGTACTTCACTTTTGAGGTGACTTTAATAGCCCTAACTCCTTAAACTTCAGTTACTTGATTTGTGAAGAGGTGCAAATGTTATTATGTTAAGCATTTGATGATTGAATTAGTTTTTTTTATCGGATGATTGAATTACTTTTAATAATTAAAAAATACTTACTTTAAATATAACAAATTCTTGACATTTAACTAAGAAATGTGTGAATTATTTATATTAAAAAACTAATATTGTACTTCAATTCTTATAATAAAAAATACTCTCTCTGTTTCCAAAAGAAAGTCACGGTTTGACTTCACGATTATTAAGGAAATAAATTGACTTTACTGTAGAAAACACTGTTTAGACACTGTTTGGCACTGTTTGGATGTAAATTTCTTTGCCAAATAAGGAAATAAGGGAAGTGTGACTTTGTTTTTTGAAACATCCCAAAAAGGAAAGTGTGTGTTTCTTTTAGAAACGGAGGGAGTATATGATTATTATACAATTCATTGTGTCAAATAAAAAATTTTGATTATTGATTATTACAATTCATTGTGTCAAATCAAAAAATTTGTGTTTGGTGATTGGTTGATAAGGTGAAAAACAGGATCACAAAAAGGGGATTATAGAATTTCATAACTTACAAGGGTTAGGGAGTGTTTGTAATAGCTTAAAAAAGCACTTCTCGGTTTTTGGCTTAAAAAAGGAGTAAAGGTTCAATTTGGTCCTCGAAGTTGCAAAAAAGGCGTCAAATAAGTCCTTATATAGAAGATTCTGTCCGGACGTGCCATTTGAGGTGGCTCCCGGTGGAATTTTGTGATAAATTTTTTTGAGCATCTTATTCATTAAGTCTAGTTTACTCATACCAAATTTCAGCTAAAAATTCAAACAGGAAGACATTCAAATGAATTCTTGAAGATAACAGCGTTTTTAATGGCACAGTTATCTTCAAGAATTCATTTGAATGTCTTCCCCATTGAATTTTTATTTGAAATTTGGTATGAGTAAACTAGACTTAATGAATAAGATGCTCAAAAAATTTCATCAAAAAATTCTACCGGGAGCCACCTCAAATGGCACGTCCGGACAGAATCTTCTATATAAGGACTTATTTGACCCCTTTTTTGCAACTTCGAGGACCAAACTGACCCTTATCCCCTTAAAAAAGTTAAAAGTAGTTTTTTCAAGTGACAAGTTCTACTTAAAAAAGCGTTTCTCGGCTTGTGAGTGAAAAATGCTTTTTACCTTTTCTATTACACAAAAAGCACTTATTTTACCAAACACTACCAACTTTTACTTTTCAAAATCATTTTTTTTCGAAACACTACTAACTTTTACTACTAATCATTTTTTTCCAAAATCACTTCAAAATGTACTTTTTCTGAGTAAAAGCATTTGCTAACACTCCTAAGTGTCATAGAAAAGGTCAAAATAAGCTAACACGACTAAAATATGCAAATTGAATATAAGTTACCAATGTGGTAAAGTTTGGTATTGAAGTGTGTTACTCAACTTAGCCATTAAGCATGCACAATGGCCAAAATGTAATCAGCTCATATATTGTGTTTGAGCCATAATATGACATATTGTCATTCACTACTATTTCACACTGACTCATTTTCATTTAATGTAACAAATATGCCCTTAAAACTATTTATCGCTTCACTCCACAAATCTCAATCCCAAAGTTATTACGGAGTAGTTTATTATTCTACGTGCAAGTCAAACTTAATCAGGTTTTATGGGAGAGAAGGATACATTAAAACAAAAAGAATACAACCAAATCGCATAATTCACATACTTTAAAGTCATATAGACATTTGGGGCAGACAGAGCCTCCTATATAAGGACTTATTTGATTCTTTTTATGCAACTTCGAGTACCAATCTGACCCTTACCTCCATATTTTTCACACAATAATTGATTCTCATGGAATATAAATGATCCAACAATTTTTAAAATACATGTACGTAGTAGTATATACAAGATATTTCACTAACTATTTATAGAAATCTTATAATAATTTCCATGTAATAGTTCATTACGAAAAAGAACATTACTTTAATATTGGGCAAATATTTCGCGCATTGCGCGAGCAAACGCTAGTGGTTAAATATAACTCTATGCGAGTAATAATAGAATTCAAGAGAGAAAAAATATGATCAGAACACACATCATTCATATAAAATACCAGTAATTTAGAAGTAAAAAGCTCTCTAGTCATGTTTTAGAAATCATTAATTACCATTTACCTCTCTAGTACTTTTCTCAAAATTACAATATTATATGCAAAAAGTCATCTGATCCCTAAATATTTTATGGGTTGGTTTGCAACCACTTTAAGGGAGTGTTTGCAACTGCTTAAAAAAAGCACTTCTCAGCTTTTGGCTTTAAAAAGCACTTATTTACCAAACACTACCAATTTTTACTTTTTCTCGGCTTGCGTGTGAAAAGTGTTTTTCCCTTTTCTATTACACAAAAAGCACTTATTTTACCAAACACTACCAACTTTTACTTTTCAAAATCACTTTTTTCTCAAACACTATCAACTTTTACTACTAATCACTTTTTCCTTACATCTCCAAAAGTGCTTTTTTTTAAGCAGAAGCAGTTGCAAACACTCCCTAAAAAGTACTTCTCAGCTTTTGGCTTTAAAAAAACACTTCTTTTACCAAACACTACAACTCTTATTTTTTTCGGCTTTCGTGTCAAAAGTGTTTTTACTTTTTCTATTACACAAAAAACACTTATTTTACCAAACACTATTAACTTTTACTTTTCAAAATCACTTTTTTCTCAAACACTATCAACTTTTATTTAATCACTTCTCCCTATTTCATTAAAAAAAACACTTTTTTAAAAGTAGAAACTGTTACAAACAGACCCTATGACAACTTCTTATGGTAACATGGGAATTGGGAAGTACATGGATAAAGAAATTACAATGACCTAATTTTGTCAAGAAGAAAAATACAATAAAGCCTTATATAAGAAATCCTAATGATGTTTTTAGTATTCTCTTGATCATTTCAGGTAGTATAGTCTCGTACCATTTTCTTTTTCTTTACTAGATCATACAAGACTATTTGACATTCCACGTGACTTGAAAAAATTAGACCAGGTCGGACTTGTCTAAATCAAAACATTTTAATCAAAGTGGAAACATTCCAAATGATACATATATATACGTACCATAAGTGGTGTGTAGGGAAAGAATGGAAAATACTAAAAGATCCCAAAAGAACAAGTTTCCCTATATAGCGTGGAGGAACGATATGATAATAATGTTTGGTGTGTATTTTTTTATGTAGTCTTGCATATTTTGGATGTTTTCTTTTGGACTGTTTTCAGTCCTAGACCAGACCAGATCAGACCAGACCAGATTTAAACAGACCAGACCAGACCAGATCAGACTTAAACAGACCAGACCAGACCAGACTTGGATAGTTATAAAATACACAGAGACCGGACATTTACCAGACCAGACTAGATCAAACTTAAACAGACCAGACCAGACCAGATCAGACCATCAAATTTCAGTCCAAAAGAAAACATCCTTAGTATGACAATTGAGAACAAAAATTAGAACGGTGTTTTCACAGGAAAAAAATAGTCTCCACAAGTATAAAAATGTGTAAACAGTATCCCGTGTACAAGAAGAATTATTGCAATTGAGAGTGGTCCTCAGAAGCTGTTGCAGAAGGGGAATCTTTGGCCGGATTGTAGGTCCACTTCTGCCCAACTCCACATCGCTTCTCCTGCCGTCGGAGTGGGCCGAGATTTCTAGTGAGATCTGGTTAGTCTTTGGCGAAAAAACTAGGATTATTTTTAATTTTTATTTTTCAAATACTTTATCATCAAATACTAGAATTAATAAGAGGGATACATACTCATCAATTATGTTTGAAATTCCCTGGGTTTAGTCCCTTTAGTAATATTAAATTGATATTTTTAATTTTTCCACTATAATACTCCCTATTTAACAATAGATGCGTGACTATAAAGTCATTATTATAATAGTTAAAAGTCCAAGAATGTCATTTATATAAAAGTCGAAAGACTAAGTTATATTTAATAACTTTTAAATAATAATATTTCAAATGTGTCTCTCGCACAATGGTGAAAAGACTAAGTGTAAAAATATTCAAAGTCTAGTAATGCTCATTTTAATAATGGAACGTACTAGCATCATGTTAATTTGATTTAAAATGGTAATTAAATATTACTCCGTAGTAAACATTGTTCATTATTTAAATACTTGTTAACAACATTTTTTATTGAACAAAGGAATATGTTTATTGAATGATAAAAGGGATCTTAAGAATTGATATGTATCTAATTTATTATTCTTTTGGTTTTAGACTTCTCATTATCTTTTTTTTTCTATTTATGAGAAAACTAGTTGAAAGGGGTGCATAGTATGCTTTAAGAGGAAAAGTCATAGCATTTGATTGTAAATTTTGAGGAAACATTACAAATTGATTTTCTGTCAATGTTCTTGGCAAAATATATGTGCAGATTAGGTCGAATTGCATATATGTGATATCACTTTTGCAAGAAAAAAACTACAATGTAAGTAATTAAAGGTGGTGTTTGAAAAATTGTGTTTGAGCTAAGAATAGCAATTAGACCTTTTTAGCATTTTCGATCAGTGAAAAAGTAGGAGGGAAGGAGGAAATGTATAAAATAAAATACGAAAGTAGAAAAAATAAATTTAATTGAGTATTTAAAAACAAAACTTATTGAAATGGAAAGTATATGAAAAAAAATTGGAAAGTGAAGTTTAACAGACAACAAAATATAGAGAGAATACTTGTTATAATATTCAATTTCTTATAGAGTTACTTGTGTGATGAAGAATGAAGTGTTGAATTGAAATTGAGAATCATGATGTATTTTCCATGTGCACGTGATCTATATGTGTATTATTTATTGATGGATGAGAGGTCATAGAATTTACCAAAAATTGATTACAGCCCGTTTGGTTACCTTATTTTCAATTCACCGGTCTTATCAACCATTTTTTACCAAACACCTAAGTTTTGATTTTGCGTATTGAATTATGTAATAATCAATAATATAAGTAAGGTTGAAGTTTCATTTCTTTATTTCATTAAATAAATTTATATTCTAAATGTGCCTTTTCCATAATTCAACATATTTAGCCGATAGCGCCCATTTCAGTGTTATCAAATAAGCTTTGTCTCCCTCAGAAAAAGAATTGTTTTACATGCAAATAAACGAGGATTTTCCTATAACATTACTAATGAAAAAGCATGGACAAAAAAGTGATTTAGTATTTTTAGTGACTAAAAGTTACTAAGTTATATTTTTGTCCACCACTTTTCACGGAGCAATATTAGTGATAGTTTTTATAAATAAATTGTTAAGCTGCTTATTCAATACTCCATCTTGTATGTGTGTATTGAATAGTGATGATAGATATTTATCACTATGTAATATGACAATAGTGATAATAGGCCAGGTGAGTACAATTGTGTGTTTATCTCGCTAAGACGGAGATTCAATTGTTGTCTAATTGTGGTTTAGCATCCACGATTAAATGTATTTATTTTACATATGTTTTTTCTTTATTTAACATTATAAAATATTCTAAATATAATATTTTTGAAAATCAACAAATTAGTGAAGTCAGTTAATTAGTTCAACTAAAATTTCATTGGTTTTAATAGATTCAAGCCTTTTAACATCTAAGCGGCGGCCGTCTCCCTACATCGGTTAGGGTTTTTTGTTCTGCTGAGTTTCATTCGTGGACTTGGTTTTTGTGGAACGTGAGCTTTGTGCAGCTTTCCTCTTGAAAGTTTCAGAACGTGAGTGAAGAAACACAAGACAACATAATAGAGTTTTCTTCTGCACCCCGGACATGAATTTCAATGGCAAACTTCAAAGAGCAAATTGGCTAGAGCAAATTGGTGATCGCAGAAGGATAGAGTTTCAGACGATTTTTCAAGGGATGGAAATTCTCTTCTCCCATACTACAACAGCCCGTTCCCTTCTGAACCACCTTCGTGTGAGGAAGGAATTTGGGGAAAGTTTTTATCGTATTATTTTCTCTTTAGTAGTACTTTTTTTCTAGTTCGAGCATGTATGATTGGATTAGTTTGATTTTTGAAGAACTTTTGATGGGAAGTGCTTCATTTTCGGTCGTTTTAGGCTTATTCTTGTCTGAGGGAGTCAGGTTTCTTTATATGGATGACTGACTCTAAGTGTATTCTTAAGATTTACGATCGGATATGTAATAACTTTTGTCGTGCATGTTTGCTCTACATTAATGAAATCCGTTTTTACGATTAAAAAATAGACTCTAACCTTTAAAGTTTAAACGATTTCAATGTTGCCAAATAAGTAAATCTACCAACTTTATGTTTTAGAATCCGTTTGGCAACACTGTTTTCCGGCTTATAGGCTTATCAGCCAACTTTTACACCAAACGCATAGAGCCTGTTTGGTAGCACGAAAATCGACTTACTTGGTTGATTCTGCTGAAATTTATGAAGTTCTGACTGAAGTGGCTGCATTGGCCGATTCTGCTAATTTAAGAAAAAAATATTTTTAAAATAAAGTATATTTTATTAATAAAATCAAGATAAAATTAGATGTAAAAATAGTTAAAATGATGATCTACAATAATTTCAGTCAATATAACTAGAAAAGTAACTCCAACCTTACTTTTTCTTCTTATTACACAATTCACCATGCGAAAACAAAAAGTTACGTGTTTGGTGAAAAAGTTGATTGATAAGCCTGATAAGCCGAAAAACAGTATTGCCAAATGACCTCGTAACTTTTACTTTCACGCGCTGAATTGTATAATAAACATAAAAAATAAGGTTGCAGTTACTTTTCTGAATGTATTGGTTGAAGATACTGTAGATGACCATTTTAACTATTTTTACATATATTCTTTTTATTTTATTTTATTAATAAAATATATTTTAAAAATAAATTTTCTTGAATTAGCAGAATCAGCCGATTTTCGTGTTATCAAAAGGGTTCTTAAAGTTATTGTTGGGAATATTGGCCCAAAGTGCTTGATCCGGTCCAATTAGAAAATCCCATGCCCAAAGATCTGGAATGACCTAACCCTACTTCCGCTACGTCGTCTCTTCGGTGTACCAATTCATCTGATCTACCATCTCTCAGCCAGACGGTGGTACGCTTGATCGTTCTCTCCCTTTCCATCGCTGCTATTCACACCGTAAAAACCGAACCCAATCTCCCTTCCCCTTAGGTCGGACGCAGTCTACACCACGCCGGAGTATCTTTTAATATCTACTCCGCGGTGAATAGATCAAGCTCATTCACTTCTTTTCCCAGAAAACTGTTGCAAGATGTCATCTAAATTTTGGTACCAGGTTCGTTGTTTTCTTACATCTTTCACTGCATATGAGTTTGTCGAACTCTAAAATTTGTCACCTCTGATTTTGTTGATTTCATATATTGCAACTTGATTGATATCTGAAAATCATCCTAGTTGTTTTAATCTTTCTGTCCTTCAACTCCCCAGACACTAGTTGAAGCAAAACGCAAGAAGTATTAAAATTTGTCACTGATGTAGAATCAGAACGTCTTTCCTTTTTTTTTTTTAATTTTAAGTTCTTTTTATTACACAGTAGAATCGTTGTATTTATGTTGATATGTTTTTTCCCGGTATGGGTTTATTGTTATAGAGCGGCGAGAGTGATACTGAGGAGGAAGAGAGTGATATTGAGGTTGAAGATGGACCAGTTGAATCAATTGATGCTGCAAATAAGAGCAAATATCTCAGATCTGATTCTGAATCTGATAGTGATGACAATAATGTGCATCGACGTGTCGTCAAAAAGATGGATAAGAGACACGAAGAGATGTTGGCCACACTTGACCAAATGAAGAACGCCATGAAGATCAACGATTGGGTTAGCCTGCAGGAGAGTTTTGATAAGATTAATAAGCAGCTTGATAAGGTCATGCGAACAACAGATTCAGAAAAGGTGCCAACTGTTTACATAAAGGCTCTAGTGATGTTGGAGGACTTCCTTGTTGAATCCTTTGCTAATAAAGAAGCCAAGAAGAAGATGAGTAGCAGTAATGCTAAAGCCATGAATTCCATGAAACAAAAGCTGAAGAAAAACAATAAGTTATATGAAGAATCGATTGAGGCGTATAGAAAGGATCCACCAAAGAGTGACGATGAGGCCATTGATGATGAAGAATCAGAGGATGATTCTGAGGAAGACTTTGAAGAGGATCCCACAAAAGCAGAATCTGATGAAGATGACGATGATGAGGATGAGGACCAGTCAAATGAAACTGGTGCTGGATGGGAGAAAATGCTTAGCAAGAAAGATAAGCTTATGGATAAACAGTTCAAGGATCCCAGCCAAATCACATGGGATATCGTGAACAAGAAATTCAGAGAAGTGGTCGCTGCAAGAGGTAGAAAGGGAACTGGAAGAATCGAACTGGTGGAGCAGCTCACCTTCCTGACCAAGGTGGCCAAGACCCCTGCCCAAAAACTTGAGATCCTTTTCAGTGTTGTCTCTGCCCAGTTTGATGTCAACCCAAGTCTAAGTGGACACATGCCTATAAATGTTTGGAAAGCATGTGTGCGCAATATGCTTACCATACTTGACATTCTCTATCAGTACCCTAACATAGTGGTTGATGACAAAGTAGAGCCTGATGAGAACGAGACTCAAAAAGGAGCAGATCATAAAGGGACCATTAGGATCTGGGGGAACCTGGTAGCCTTTGTGGAAAAGATAGATGTGGAGTTCTTCAAAAGCCTACAGGTTATTGATCCCCATACACGTGAATATGTAGAGAGGCTGAAAGACGAGCCGTTGTTTGTTGTTCTTGCACAAAACGTGCAAGAGTACTTGGAAAGGGTTGGAGATTATAAAGGTGCAGCAAAAGTAGCACTAAAGCGGGTCGAGCTCATTTACTATAAACCACAGGAAGTGTATGGCGCCATGAAGAAGTGGGCTGAACAAACAGAGAATGCTGAGGAAGAAACAGAATCTGGTGAGGAAATCAAGAGGGGGCCACCTGCAATCGTCCCAACTGTGGAAGTTGTTTCAAGGAAACCTACCTTTGAAGAGAATAGTAGGACACTAATGGATATTCTTGTTTCACTCATATATAAGTGTGGGGATGAAAGAACAAAAGCCCGTGCTATGCTCTGTGATATTTACCATCATGCCATCTCAGATGAGTTTTCGGTTGCACGTGACCTGCTGCTAATGAGTCACTTGCAGGATAATGTGCAACACATGGACATTTCAACTCAGATACTTCATAACAGAGCCATGGCTCAGCTTGGTCTCTGTGCATTCAGGGCTGGACTTATTGTTGAAGGTCATAGTTGTCTTTCTGAGCTGTATTCTGCTGGTAGAGTGAAAGAATTGCTTGCACAAGGTGTCTCACAGAGTCGATATCATGAAAAGACCCCCGAACAGGCATGATCTTCTCTCTCCCTGACATTACTGTGAATTTAGATATGATAGTTTATTTGGTCTATGCATCATTGACAATTTCACATATATGCACTGATATCACACTAATTATATCGGTTAGATAATGGATGTAGTCATGTAGCCATGTAGATGCATTGATTAATAAGGAATTGGTCCAACAAAAATGATTTGATAATATCTTCAATATAGAAAATGAAGTATGTGGGGTATTTGGCTATCTTTATGCCAAAGATAGAATATAGGATAGACTAAAGTGGGATAATTGACTATATTTGTGTGGCTGGGGGGGTAGTATTTGCCACTGTTTTTTTCACGTATGCATGATGTATTATAGTTTTAGAAACTTTAGTTTCATTGACAAAAGGGAGAAGGGTGTGATTGGGAAGTTACTACCTATTTTGTTTTCTGAAACTTACGTTGCTGATGATCAAACTTCCTCGAGGTGACTTTGCACATGATTGCAGAACCCACTGAATTGTTTTTTAGATTCATTCACTGCATAGTGCATACACAGTAGATCATAAAATTACTCGTAATTATAGTTATTATATACTACTAGCTTCTCATTATGTTTTATGCAAATGCACATATTCAAATTATCAGGAGAGGATGGAAAGAAGGCGTCAAATGCCCTATCACATGCACATAAATCTTGAACTCCTAGAAGCTGTCCATCTAATATGTGCAATGCTGTTGGAGGTCCCAAACATGGCAGCCAACAGCCATGATTCAAAGAGCAGAGTCATAAGCAAGACTTTCCGGAGACTGCTAGAGGTGAGTGAAAGGCAAACCTTCACCGGCCCTCCTGAGAATGTCAGGGACCACGTGATGGCTGCCACAAGGGCTTTGAAGCAAGGAGATTTCAACAAAGCCTTTGATGTAATTAATTCCCTCAATGTCTGGGGTCTTCTTCGGAACAAACAGAACGTTCTAGAAATGCTGGGTGCAAAGATCAAGGAAGAAGCTTTAAGGACGTATCTCTTCACTTACTCTTCTTCTTACAATTCCCTCAGCCTTGACCAGCTTGCAAAGATGTTTGGCCTCTCTGAGTCGAAGACCCATTCTGTGGTGAGCAAACTGATGATATCCGATGAACTCCATGCAAGCTTGGACCAACCAACTCGGTGTCTAGCATTCCATGGCGTTGAGCATACAAGGCTGCAGGCTTTGGCTTTCCAGCTCACGGAGAAACTGGCGGTTCTTGCAGAAAGCAATGACAGAGCAATAGAGGTGAGGATTGGTGGCGGGTTGGACAGTGCTCCGTTTAGCAGACGAAGAGAGGGCCAAGATTATGCTGCAGTGGCCGGTGGAGGTGGTGGGAAGTGGCAGGACTTCTCTTCACAAGGAAGGCAAGGTGGGGGCGGCGGCAGAACAGGAGGATATAGAGGTAGCGGAGGAGGATATGGATATGGTGGTGGTGGGGGGTTCTCAAGGGATAACAGGTCCAACCAGGCAAGAGGATCTAGTGGTGGTGGATATTCGGTTGGGAATCAAGGGTCACGATACCAGTCTGGTGGGTCCACAGTCCGGAGAAACCAAGGTGATACATCTGCTCGAATGGTTAGTCTTAACAGGGGAATACGGGCTTAGATGACACTGAAGCCGGCTTACTTCCTCCCTTAATTGTTTGTGCCTTACTCGACTTAGTTTTTATTGTATACTCCGTATTTGTTTTTGTTTTCATAATTTATTCTGCTGTTGAAGAATCAAACAGTTTGCTCTTCTTATTTCAAGTATAGTATCAGTTGATGTCTTGCCACAAATGATGGCTGAACTGTGACCCCTCGAATCACTGAATGAGTGAATGATATTGTGACACTGTAGCCTATTGGACTTTGTTAACTTTCTCTTTTTAGTTCTCATTACATTAACTGTTTTGTGGTTTTGTTCATTTCTTTTACCTCTGCACAAATTTTAATTAGACAATTTTTATTATTCTTATTTATCACCTAAATCTTAGTGAGCAAAGTTCATTGGGACAGATGTATATTTTTGGTTCTTGACTTCAAAGTTTACTCCATTTAGGGAGTGTTTGCAACTGCTTCTGCTTTAAAAAAGTATTTTTGGAGATGTTAGGAAAAAGTGATTAGTAGTAAAAGTTGATAGTGTTTGAGAAAAAAGTGATTCTGAGAAGTAAAAGTTGGTAGTGTTTGGTAAAATAAGTGTTTTTTGTGTAATAGAAAAGGGAAAAGCACTTTTCACACGCAAGTCGAGAAAAAGTAAAAATTGGTAGTGTTTGGTAAATAAGTGCTTTTTAAAGCCAAAAGTTGAGAAATGCTTTTTTTTAAGCAGTTTCAAACACTCCCTAAAGGTGTGTTTGCTATTGCTTAATAAAAGCACTTTCAACTTTTTTAGAGGGTAAAAGCTAAATGTAGTGTTTGCAAAAGAAAATTTCAGCTTAATTTAATCAGTTTTAAGCCAAAAGCCAAAAGTAGGCCTGAGGATGCTTTTTTCTGCTTCTTGGTATTTCCGTAAATAAGTTCAACTTTTGGGATGTTTTTATTTCAAAATATTTAAATTAATCCAAAAGTACCCTTATCCAACCAGCATCGTACAGACTGTGTGACACAGATCATCTTCCATATCCCAACAAGCATCCTCCGGGGCATGGCCGAGACCCACCTTTTATCATCCAAAAATTACCGCCGGCGATGTGCTTCGCCACCCCCGGCCCACCACTCTTCCTCACCGCCACCATAGCTGGTCTCCTTCGTCCGTCAAATAGAAATTCTCCATCACCACTCCCGCAGCAGAACTGCTTCGCCACCGGTCTGTTTCGTCGCCGTCGATCTGCTTTGCCGCTTCCAGTCTGCTTCGCCGCCGTTGTTACCTCTCTGTTGTGCCCAGATTCCTTTTACTCTTGTTCTATGTAGAATTCCCTTTTCATTCGTATGCTAATTAATTATAATAAGCATACTCTTTTAAAAATTGAAGATCTTCCTTGTTGTCCATGAAAATTGAAGAACTATACATGGTAAATGAAATCCCTGTGACCCGATGATACATGGTAGTAAATTGAAGTGAAAATTGAGGAGCCATCTCCGATCTTGAAGCTTCATAGCGTATGAAGCTACATATATTTTACATATATTAAAAAAAGTTCGGCCAGGGGACCAAGGGCCCAAGGGGCACACATAAACAGGCTGTATAATTTTGTTGAGGATATTTTGGTACTTTAATAAAATATTACATTAAAAACCACTTTTTTATCAAACACTCCAACTTCTACATTTTAATTAAAAGCACTTCTATTTCCAAACACTATCAACTTTTACTACAAATCACTTTCCCAATAATCTCTTAAAAAAATCACTTTTAAAAAGCACAAGCAATCGCAAACACACCCTAAGTCTAATATCAAATTAGCATTTTTGATATAATAGGTGGGACTAGAATTGTCACTATTATAACACATAGTAGTTAAAAATTAAATATTGAAATTTTTAAAGATGAGATCATAAGGATTTTTCTGATAATATCCGTAGGATCATAAAAGGAAAAACTCAAAGTGAAGTAACACATAAGTGTCTAGCATAATAGTTTGAGAACAAAGACACAATTCTTAGAACTAATGTTTTTAAGAGTGATACTTTTAATGTTCTTAGAACTAATTTTTATATACTAAAGTGCATCTTTTGTTTTCCTCCATCTCGATATTTTTTATTCACGGGCGAAAGGCTGTGTAAATATGTCCGATGCTAATAAATATTATAGGGAGACAAATTTTTGAACAGATTAAAATTTTAAAATGTTGTGGAATACTCCATGAGACCGTTTGGTAATACCTTTTTTCGGCTTATTAGGCTTATCAACCTTCTTTTTGTGTTCGTTCGCTGAATTGTGTAATACGGAGTAATAAAAAAGTAAGGTTGAAGTTACTTTTCTGACTGTACTGACTGAAGTTATTGTAGATGACCATTTCAGCTATTTTTACATATACTTATTTCTTTATTTTATTAAATTAATAAAATATACTTCGTATTTTAAAAATAATTTTTCTTAAATTAGCAGAATCAGCCAATGCAGACACTTTAGTTAGAAATTCATT
This sequence comes from Cuscuta epithymum, assembly GCA_945859915.1. NCBI lineage: Eukaryota > Viridiplantae > Streptophyta > Magnoliopsida > Solanales > Convolvulaceae > Cuscuta > Cuscuta epithymum. Next base: position 8,296,805 of record CAMAPF010000031.1, on the reverse strand, counting down.
AATTTCAACAGAATCAGCTGAATCAGTCGATTTTCGTGTTACCAATGGGCTCCATGTAAAACAACGTTCAAAACACTGTAAATTCATTTTTAGTGTTTGTTCGCATTTGCTTCTATTCTTTATATCGTATTTATAAAGATTAAGGATGTTTTTTTGGACTGTTTTCAGTCCCAAACCGGACCGGATCAGACTAGATTAGGCCAAACCAGGTCGGACCATATTAGATCAGACCAAACTAGATTTCCGTAGTTATAAAATACACAGAGAGCAGTCATGTACCAGACCAGACCAACAAGTTTCAATCCAAAAGAAAACATTCTAACTAACAAAGTTCATGAAATTACCTATTAAGACCACATTTACTCGTCTCATTTTGTTTATGTCCAAATGATACTTTCTTTCCACACTTAATCCACATCTTTTACTTTATTCACTTTTGATACTTGATTAATGTTTCTTTACCATTTAAGAACATCTCCAATGCTAAAACGTGAACGATGCATACGTGACATAAGAGATAACCAATTAAAAATAATAAATAGAATATCTCTCTCCTTATTTGAAAGATTTTGTATCATTTTGGTAAGTTTTTTCACAATGTCTCTAGACATTGTGCTTGACATTGCAGAGGAAGACTTACCAAAAACACATAAAACCGTGGAAGGAATGAGAGAGAAATGTCATAAATTCAATTTTTTGTGTCTATCTCTCTCATGCCACATGTGCACCGTGCACATTGTAGCATAGAAGATGCTCTAAGAGCATCTCCAATGGTAGAATGTGCACGGTGCACATGTGGCATAAGAAATAGCCACATAAATATTAACAAATAAATTATCTCTCTCCTTATTTGAATGATTTTATACAATTTTGGTATGTTTTTCCCAGCAATGTCAACGACAATGTCAACATCTAGACGGTCTTCTTGACATTGTGGAGAAAAACTTACCAAAACTGTATAAAATCATTCAAATAAGGAGAGAAAGAATTTATTTACTAATATTTATGTGGCTATCTCTCATGCCACATGTGCACCGTGCACATTCTACCATTGGAGATGCTCTTCAATCAGAAGACCCCAACTCTGATCCGCGGCCATCAGAGTACCCCCAACTCTGATGGGCGGCCATCAGAATACCCCATGAGGGGTTCTGCCATCAGAAGACCAACAAGGTGTTCTGATCCGTAGGCTTCTGTCCGATAGGCATCTCCAATGGTAGAATGTGCACGGTGCACATGTGGCATGAGAGATAGCCACATAAATATTAGTAAATAAATTCTTTCTCTCCTTATTTGAATGATTTTATACAGTTTTGGTAAGTTTTTCTCCACAATGTCAAGAAGACCGTCTAGATGTTGACATTGTCGTTGACATTGCTGGGAAAAACATACCAAAATTGTATAAAATCATTCAAATAAGGAGAGAAATAATTTATTTGTTAATATTTATGTGGCTATCACTCATGCCACATGTGCACCGTGGATATTATAGCATTGGAGATACTCTAAGTATGTCCCAATAATTTTTTTTAAACCGAACATCTTTAAGATATCATATTTACTTAAATATGTTAATTTATTAACTTTTCTGGATCACGGAATGATATAATTGAACATTTCAAGTACCGTATGTCCGTATGCACAACTCTTATTGGACCATTCGGGTCCTCAGCTCATGATAGTTGCCTTTTTTTGCATTACAACTATAACATGCAATTAAAATCACAGTGATCTATGAAACTCAATATATGACGGTTTAGCACAATATGGACAATACAAATTATTGTAGTCTAAGAAGAACGCAAATACCATTACATGAAGAAACATCATAAATATTATGCATTGAGTTAACACACAATATAAATTTTATACTTATTAGTAATGAAAAGGGCAACAATTTAAATATAAGGATACAACACGAGCACAATAGTAGATTTGTATTTATATAATGAAATGAAATGGACATCAAGTGCTACTCTCATAGTTGTGCCAATTGTTGAAGGTTCATTGGATAACAGAGAGAAGGTGGTCCAGAATAAGCATTGTTAGCTAGAATGTGATTAACAGCTTCTGTTGGATGAAATGCATCCCAAAAAATATATTTGGTTCTATCTGGACATGGGACGCTAAATGGAAGACATGTTATCTGCTTCGCGATCCCACAACACCCCATATCTTTTACAATAAATCCTACAACATAAAAGAAAACACATGCAAAGTTTTTAAATTTATAATATAAATTAAATTGATTGACTAACCAAAGATGAACCAATCTGGATGTGTACCATAAGACGATGCATTTGTGATTATGTTGTTAAATGCTTCAAAAGTATTTCCATAAATAAACTTTGAGGCAACCAAGTCTTGGTTGAATTGATCTACAAGGGTCCTTAGTCGTGAATTGAACTGCAGCACCATATCATTTACACGTGACAAACATTGTCCTTGTTGTGGTAACATGGTTGTCACTTGGTTTGGGATGCAACCAAGTGGTCCAATTCCAGCCAGTATGAACTTGCGAAGCCCCAAACCATGTAGTACCTAAACCCAATTCATATAAATTTAATAAATTCCCCTTCAAATTTCAATCTAGAATTCACATAGACACCCTATTTCATTGTTTTTTCAATATTTTAATTTGACTATTCTTAACCTCCTCTGAGATGATGTGGCCCCAAATTCTCAATCAATTCTAAATTTGAATTATTGTTATTTTGATCGGTGTCGACTAATCATATTCATATTTTGTGCTTAAGTAATGGGGGTTAAAAATTTATCTATGTATCATATGTCATATATAAGATATGCCTCCAAGCTATATTGCTTCTATTTTAAATATACAATTTCTATATTGTGACAAAATGATAAAGTATGATATGTTTTTAAAATAATATACGTAGTATGTTTTATCTAACTATATCGCTTGGAAAAATTAAATTATTGTTTTGTTGTGTTATTTTTATCTTTCCCCTCCCATCGGTCAAATGTTACACTCGATACTAATTCTCCGATTCATTGCGTTAACTCCATTCATAATGGGGAAAAAGAACTTCTGTGTATTGTTTCATTATCTATACTAGAACATTATGACTCTATTGTGTATAAAGTTTTAGTGCTATACCAAAATATATTTGAAGTATTATGAGTAAGCTGTCCAGCTCAGCTGATCATCTACTCACTCTCCTCTATGGGAGGTTCTGAATTTAATACTCAATGGAGTGAGTCTGATCGTAGTTTACCCCAGTCCCCTCAGCCACCTCACCGCGACCTCCTGGGGTAAAAAAAATAGAAGTATCATTTTCATAATTATCGAGTTATACTTCTAGGCAAATTCACTCACTTCAACTATGACAATCCCGGTCAAAGTGGCTCTCAAACTTAGAGCCCTTCATACCATTTTCTACTATGCATATCCACAATTTATTTTGTGACTTTTTTCATTCTAATTTAGTTTTAAAATAATAAACGTGAACAATAGTTTCCTTATTTAGAAAAAAATAGCGTGAATAGTTGGTTCTTGTTTAAATTAGTACGAAGTCAAACAAAAACAAAAAAACAAAACTAGGAATCTTATTAGTATGTGTGAATAAAAAGGAATTAAATTAATGAAATTTAAAAAATTAGTAATAAAAGAAATTAAGATAACTAAAATAGAATGTACCGGGATTTGCTTCGAAAAGCGCTTGATGAGAAGATCGGCATAATCTGTAGGATTGTACAAGTAGCTAGTGGTGTAAAATGAAGGTTGAAGGTAATTATTGATGTAGTCATTACTACCAATAGAAATAACCACTAAGGACTTGTTCAAATAACTCTTCAAGTCTTGCTCCCCCATCTTGCTCTTTAATTGATTCCAGGTCCTTTCAAAATTTTGAATCTGCTCGGAAAAGGTGAATCTTCCGCCCTAGTAACAAATGTTTTTATCCTTAAAATCATGTTTGAGTGGAGAAAATTGATGTACAATATATATATATATATATATATATATATATATATATATTAATATAAGGTTATTGTATTCTCCGATCACTCACCTGTGTATAAAGTTGGTAATCGGTTCAGCTGTTACCAACTTTGCAGAATTAAGGGCTATTTGGTTTTACTATAGGAAACATCTTGAAATGGTTGAAACATCTTGAAATGGTTGAAGCGACTGATCGAAAATGAGTATTTGACAAAGTTATTTCCTCCGCTATTTTGTGTCAAATCTTATGTTGTATTATTTGTTTCTTAATATGTGTTCTAAAATGATGACAACTCTAAAGGTAGAAGACTTAACTATATTACTCTTTTAACAAATTAAAACCCAATACTCTTAATATCTAAAAATGAGGGTGAAATTGGGATCTTGGGTCTGTGTATGCCTTGTCAAAAAATATTATAGTATATGGCCAATCTCGACCACTCAAAAAAAAAACATTTGAAGATGTGTGAGTTCATTTTATTGGTTAAACTTAGACATATTCTCCTTCGTGTGATGGATTAAGTGCACCATGCACCTCTTCCGTATTGCAGAAGATCCTTTTAGAAAAATTGGGTTTCATTCATTTTATAGTAAACCAATTAAAAATCAATGCAATTATAAATATTAAGGTTCAGTAAAGTTGTTATGTAAGTTAACTTGAAATAAATGGTCCCCAATGCGATGCCTCCAATTACCATCTAGAGAGGAGTACATCTGGTGATAAATAGTGAGTATTCTTCCATCTTAAAAAATATGAGAATCATCACCAATAATCACACTAATGTCCTTGAGCAGTTGAGCAATCAAATATGCTCTTTTCCCAATATAAAATTAAATGCATGTATGGGAAATGAAGTAACTCGTACAAGGTTTTGGCCGGTCTCATCAAGGATTCCAGCTGAAGCTGAAGCATAATTTATTCCTTTGAGAATGTTGCTTCCGGTTGCCGATGGATCTGTATAGGCTGGAATAAGAGGAAGCCCCAACATTTCCCCTGAAATTAATTTCCGTCAATGAAAGATTTGTGGTCATGCATCATGCAATGAAGTTTTCTTAAATGACAGTAATGTAAGGGAGTCTAATATCACTATATGCTTCCACTACAATAATATGAAATGACTGAAAGCCAAGTCCAAAACAAGTGTTTGGTTATATTTTTTGTCTGGAGTTTGGTGAAAGAAGTATGTGTGTTTTTTATTTGATAAACATATTTTGAAAAGAAGAAATTGCTCAAAATAGGAGTAAAGCACGAGGCTGCATGGACAAACTTTTAAAATAGGACTATATTCTATCTTCCCAAAAAAATGACTTGTGTAGACCTATAAAAAAGAATAAAAAATAAAACAAATAAAATCTAACGGAAATTTTTCATTAGTGTAGGGGTTTAACAAATTTCACCAGTTTAGCGGGGTGAAATTTTTTCCGCTAGTGTAGCAGGGCGATATTTTTTGCTAGTTTAGGGCTCCGGGGCTATTTTTATTCAAAAAATTCCATTAATACATACACAACAACATTTAAATATATTACATTTTAAGTTTAGACAATAGAGAAATAACATTGACTTTATTATTGAAGTGCTCTAGAAAATGTATTGATACATTAATTCGTAAGAAATGGCAAATCAAAGGAAAATTATTAGAAAATAATTAAAAAAGGATATATAACATTCAATCAAATTATTTGAAGATAAAGACTTTAAAAGGTACAAATTCACCAATATATAGTTGTGAAACAATGTCTGTCTTCTTTAACAACATGAATCTTTATCGGAATAAAGTAATGGTTTTTGAGTTTCAATTTTTGTCTAACAAGGAGGGTATTCGTGAGTCACGAGAAGTTTTCTTATTATTACAATATTAAGTCTTAGATTATTAATTTTAGAATAATATTATATTGTTAATTAATTCATATATATGGTGCATAATTTTATTTTTGTTACTCCTAAAATAAGTTAAAGTTTATTATCTATGAAATAAATTGCTTTTTGGAAAGTAACAAGCTAAGTAAATGAATTGTGTGATTTAATGTCAATGAACATGTACATTTTGGATTCACCTCACATACATGATCTAAAAATGATTTAACTAGTGTGTTTGGTATTTAATATCGTTTGATATTTTACAAAATCGAGTACTAATTATCTAATAAAGATAATTAAACATTTCAAAATTATAAATTTTAATATAATAAATATTCTCAGTCTTCAAAAGTGAGTTGTTATATTGTTTATTTGTATAAGTTATGTAAATTATTGTAGATGTTTCTTTTAAATCTTTAATTACGTAATACATTATGTAAGACTATATATTAATTTTGGAAACTAAAAGTTAAGGGTGACGAACACATATATATCTAAAATAATGTATGAAAATATTACATACGAAGTATATAATAGGAAATATTTGAAACTCCATGCCCCCCTAATTCCATCCTGAATACGAGTGAATGAGTCATATTTTAGAAAGAAAAAATGGCAGTACTATTTGAATGAGGCAACCTTGACATATTTGACATATTATTCCTGTTAAAATTAGTATTATACTCTTTTTGGTTTCCAATTGCTTAACAACCATACATTCTAACTAGTTCATTTGCAATGATTTCATTTCAGTTTAAAATATATCAACATATTATTTTTAGCTGAGATGACTTGTTTTGTAATGATTAATATCTTAACCATCATATAATTTTCAAGGGAGGCATGGGCGAAGCCACGGCACTAGACCGGACTGAGCCAGTACAAAGATATATTTGGAAAATAATTACACAAACTTTTTTACACTAAAAATATGGACATTTCAAAATTTGGGATGGACCGGCGCGGGGTCAAGTTTTGCCCCGTCTAGCTATGCCCCTGAAGGGAGGCAACGTCATTTTGAAATATATCTTGAGTCAATTAAAGATCAAAAATAGAAATAATACCGTAGTTGTTTTTGCAAAATATAAATGAGCAAAAAAATGAAATAACTTAATGTTTGAAATCTATATTCTCCACACTAAATTCTTTTATGTCAAGTGGAACAGTGTTTTACAAAATATATTGTATTTTGATCTAATATAAAATAACAATGCCGTAAGTAAAAAAGTAGGAAAAACGAAAGTATATAATGTTACCAAGAAAATCGATTATGGTTTTCCCATTAGAGAATCTTCCAGTAGGACCTTGGAAATCAACACCGTATGGAATATAATTAGCTTTTGCCATTGAATCTACTAGAAAGTTATTGTTCCCCGGATCTATCAATGAATCTCCAAAAACAAACATGGCTTCAAATTGTTGAGTTGCTACCTGCATGTAAAGAGTAGTCCATCCTACAACCATCGTCGCCATAATCATTCCTCTCAATCGATTTCCCATCCTTAATCTTTTCAATGCCTCAGTTTAGAAGAAATTTTAAGGTATATGTAATATAGCAATCTAGATCTGTCTTCTTTTATATTTAATACTACTTATCTTTTCCCATGTATTCTTGCTAGTTTTCTTGGTGCCTTTTGTCATGGTTACTCTAGCTCCCGTCATTTCTAGATGTTGGATGTACTTTATAAGGTCGGCAAGCGTAAAACAAGGGGGTGATGCAATCAAGTATGGGCTCAAGGCCCATTTGGTAGTTTGGGCATGAAAATGTTACACACAAATTGCATATACAGTTTAGAGAATCAATCAATATGAATGTGAAACACACACATTATTTAGTAAAGTTTGTGATTTATTTCTGGGAAAATAAATTTAAATAATGCCAACTATCGCCAAAAACAAATAAGTACATAATATAGATATACCCAATTCACACCCTAATATTCAAATATATAACAAAAATTACACGAAATAACTTTTTGACGTCAAATCCCGATCATCGGACCTATGAAGTTGTGTTATTTAACTACTCCCCCTGTCCCAGTTAAATCTTGACGTTACTTTTGGCACGGTGTTTTATGAGACCAATTAATAGAAGAACAAATATCTTATGACTTTTGGAGGGTAACTAATGATATTCAAGTAAATGTAAAAAGTGGGTGGGTGATGAAGGGTATTTAGGACAATTAATGTAAAAGGAGTTGTCAAAAAAGGAAATGTAAACATTTAAATGAGAGTACGTCTCAACAAAGGAAAGTGTAGACTTTAAAGGTTTAAATGTGACGGATGGAGTATTAAATAAGCTTTATTTGATTGTTTGGTATCAGATATGAATTACCAAATTTGAGGCCCGAAAATGATTGTGTATCATTTTTGTTATATAGTATGATTATTTGGGCTAAGAAATAATTATTCCTATAGTATGTACTAGCTTCGTCCCGTTTTAAGTTCCCTATTAAGAAATGACATACTTTTTTTAGACAATAGTTAAATAAGTTAATTTGAGCACAATTTGAGAATATATGTGTGTGTGTGTGAAAGGATAATATATACGGTAATTGTTGATAATTGTGATATTATGATTTATGAGTGTTAATTAAGGCGAGGTTCTTCCTAAAATATTACTAAGAATAAGGTCATGGACATAAATACAACTTAGTAACTTTTAGTGATTATAATTGTGTTTAAAGTTTCTATGGTAGTCACTATATCATAATAACTTTGAATACAATTATATAATGCCTAAAAGTTACCAAGTTATATCATAATAACTTTGAATACAATTATATAATACTATCGGATTAGTGACTTTTTTCTTTCTAATTTTAATTTGTGATGATTAAATAGTCGTTTCATATATTTAATTATTTCCGTGTGAATAAGTAAACCTTTGAGGATGGGCTCAAACCTCCTCGTGATGATTTCTTTCTTGGTATACACACTAATTTGAACAAACACTTTTTAAAAAGTTCCATATATTTACACAAGGTTTAGTGCAACAAACCACCTCGTGATTGTTGCCCGGGTCCAAGGGATTAGCGTTTATATTTGTTCAAAATACTAAAGAGGATGGGCCAGTTCCAACCCTTCCAAGAATGAAATTAAAAAAATGGCACGTTGGGAGCAAAACCAAGACCATAACTCCCTTATTCGGCCCCGAAATCAGTTAATCGGGACCGGGTACTCATTATGGCCGGAAAAGGTCAGTATTAGGCCTAAAACTGAAAAACTTGACCTGGTCCGGGCCCAAACATACCAGATCCTGTTCTGGATCGGGCCATACCAGCAAATTATACCGAATAACCGGCATACCATGCGCATGGTATTCCGGTCCTAATACACTGCCGTTTTTATAAAACGAACACAAAACCCTCTCCTTTGGTCAGCCGTCTTCGCTTTGTTGTTTGTTTTTCTCCATCACCTTATCTATACATCACACACTGTTTCTCCATCACTGCTTCGTCTCTATACCACGCACTGTTTCTCCATCAAAGGCTTACTCTCTATTCTCTATATCGTGTAGTGCATATGGGTCTGCCACAATTGCATTGGTCAAATAAACAAATGATTATCCATCTACTCGCAACAAAATTCATCCATAAAAAATAACATAAATTGATTTATTGGTCAAATAAACACATACGTATGCAAAAATGATTTTTCTTAAAAATATTTTATGTCCTTAATGTTAAAAACAAAACATATTATATGTTTTGAACAATTGAACTTGTTGTTTTCATTGTTTACATTGATATTATATGAAGTTACATCTTCTTAATCGTAAGTTACATTTGTTTATGTGTGGGTTACATCTCAATGTACGCAAGTTACACCACAAAATAACCCCCTGCTAATGATCAAAAAATAATTTTTTAACTATATCATTTTTTATAGAACTAATATTAAAAAAACATATTCACTATTCACCAAAAAGTAATTGGGCAATTAAGATCAACTTTTATTGGTTACATTCAAATTAATGTTTATAACATATATAAGATAGGAGTAAAGGGCCAGTTTGGTCCTCGAAGTTGCAAAAAAGGCGTCAAATAAGTCCTTATATAGAAGATTCTGTCCGGACGTGCCATTTGAGGTGGCTCTCGGTGACATTTTGTGATAAATTTTTTTTAGCATCTTATTCATTAAGTCTAGTTTACTCATACCAAATTTCAGCTAAAAATTCAATCGGGAAGACATTCAAATGAATTCTTGAAGATAACAACGCTTTTAACGACACAGTTATCTTCAAGAATTCATTTGAATGTCTTCCCCATTGAATTTTTATCTGAAATTTGGTATGAGTGAACTAGACTTAATGAATAAGATGCTAAAAAAATTTCATCAAAAAAGTCCACCGGGAGCCACCTCAAATAGCACGTCCGGACAGAATCTTCTATATATGGACTTATTTGACCCCCTTTTTTGCAACTTCGAGGACCAAACTGACCCTTATCCCGAGTTACACCATTAAATAAACCATGCTAATGATAAAAAACATTAACTAAATCAATTTTTATAGACCTAATAATAAAAATTCAAAACATATTCACTGTTTATAAAGAGTAATTGGGCAATTAGGATCAATTTTTCATTGTTTACATTAAAACCAATGTTTTTCCCCTTACATTCCGTTTTAGACAACCAGGGCCGGTCCTGGTATAGGGGCAGCCTGGGCTGCTGCCCAGGGCCCACCAGGAAAAAGGGGCCCATAGATTTTATAGTAGTTATTATATATATATATATATATATATATATATATATATATATAAATTAATAATACTAAATATCTAAATTAATAGTACTCCGTATAGTCGTATACGGTAAGATATCAATCTCTATTTCGTAGTTCTAGATTGAGCCAAGGCTCACATGCGAGAGGAAGACTTTCGAACTCCCTCACAAAAATCGAAAACTAAACATTAATACCAATCCTAACCAATTCTGGATTCAGTTCCCAAACGTTGGATACTCAATTTTTCCGCCTCCCTGGTACAAATCATATGAATCTCTTCGGTCTTTTATAATCAACTACACGCTTTGCTTAATTGATTCAACCGTCAGCCTTCGTTGTTCTCTGCTCTCAAATCTTAAATTCTCAATTCTCAAATTCTTAATTTTTGCCTTTTCCTCTAATCCTCTCTAGGCCTCTTAAAGGATTCAACCATCAGACGAGGACAAGCACTGCCGCACAGTGCCCACAGGCATTTACTAATTATGTAAATTGACTACTTTAATTTATAATTCTAATTATTTAGTATATTACTTTCTGGGTTTACTTGTAGTACTAAGCCGATGGCGGATAGCTTCTGTCTTTTTCATATTTTAGCATCCTTTTCTCTCTGGGTTTACTTGTATCTACTATATTACTTAGAAAATGGTTTTTAATTAAGGATATAAAGTCGAAATTTATTTATATCTTTAAATCTTTCCATACAATTGGCCGATTGCTATTTTGCATTTTCGCTTTTTAATCACGAGCTTTTTGTAGGGGATCATATATTGCAAGCGTTCACCGGCACTAACATCTATAGGGCCTATTTTTTGTCTTTTGCCCCCGGCCCATAATTAGTCAGGACCGGCGCTGTAGACAACTTACATATCAACTTGACTCAAGTTGCATTTCCTATCAAGGTGAGTTACATTTTTATTCATATCTCTTGATTGGATGATTCAAATCCAATTATGCAAGTTTTGGTGGATATAGGACTTCATTATCTACAACTCTCATGAAGGACGTTTTGTCAAATTCGAAAGTTTGACGCACGCCGTGCGTAGGGGAACGCACGATTGTGCGTCTGAGGCGAGAAAGCAAAGGAGTCACTGCCATGTACGCATGATCGTGCGTGGCCAGGGATGCACGATCATGCGTACGTCCGAAACGCGGATTTTGGCCCCGTTTTAGTCCGAGTTCAGCCCAAACTCATCTGTTTCTATAAATAAGGCCTCCCTTCTCCTGTTTAAGGGTTACGAACATTACAGAGAGGCCTAGAGACGAATTTACTTGCGTTTTTTTACGATTGTATACTCCAAGACCCTGAGATTATTTGTAAGTTCATCTTTTTCATTAATGACAATTAATTCTATTCTTCCCAATTCCATTGATTCTTCAATTATGAATTGTGAGTAGTTTAATTAGGGATTTGGCATGAGGTTGATGAAGGGGTTAATCATGATGTATGACTAGATTCTTGATGATTTAATTGCATGAATGTCATTTAATTTGTGTTTGAATAATTTAACTGATATCTTTTGTAACCTAGAATCGCGACTAGAATTACAATTGCTTTTAGAATAAGTTAAGAGAGATCTAATTTATTCTAGGACACCTTTACACACAATTAATCATTCGCTAAGAGATTAGTAGCAATTAAGGGGCCATAAGCTCGCTCGTCTTGTCAATAATTTAGGATTCTGTCGCATGAGAGATCAACCTGGTCCCCTAAATTATTGAACTCTACGCCGCGAGAGCGGTAAGAACTTAGTAATGATTAGCTAGGTTCAATTAATTTAAATTCATGAAATTAGGCCTGATCTGCCAGAAATCTGGTTACCCCGGAATCAATCCCTGTTCCCTTCGTCGTTAATTTGAGAGAAACCAATCTTTTATTTTATTCGTTCATTCGCATTAGATTAATTTTCATACAAATCATATCTCGCACGACACATTTATTTATTTATTTATTTATTTATTTATTTATTTTTAATCGCTTAATTTATTTAATTTTTGATTCCCTTTTGTCTGTCCACGTGGAGACGATACTAGCTCGTACTTACACCACTATACTACGATCTATTTTAGGTGCGAGAAAACTCACATCATTATTCCTATTTAGGGAATTCTGTCTTTGTTAAATGTTTAAGGGTTTTGTACCTTTTGATAACATGTAGTGGGGATAATTAAAACTTTAGAAATATTTTAGAAGAGGATCAAGATATAGTTAAAATTCTACAATAGATCTGGCCAAATGGCCAATTTGTTTTTTTTTGACTGACCTAATGGCCAATTATATACTTCATCCGTTCTTTTTTAGTTGCAACGGTCAACATTTCACACTTGCCAACACACGTCTTTGACCGTAATTATATCTTAATCTCTATTAGTAAATAACAATTTAAAATCAGATTTTGAAAATTTGTAATGGGATGAATTGAACAATATAATTTTTAAAAAATAATTCTCATTAAATAATAGCGTAAAATGTAGTCAAAGTATAGTAGAATATGTGAATATTGTAAAATTCAACATGTTGCGATTAAAAAAAACGGAGGATAGTATTTACTTTCTAAAGTAGGACTTATAGTCCAATTAAAAGAATAAAACAATACAAACTTCCCTAATTAAGAGTATATGAGTCTTATTTTGGTAAGAAAACAACTTAACTCCTATTCGAGAAATTTGCATTATTTTACTCATATTCCAAGTAATTTTCTTTTAAAACATACCATAATTAAGTGCTTCATTATGTACTTGTAGCTGAAGTTTGGCATCAAGTGGTTCGAATCTCTTCACAATCAAGATCGGACCATTGTGCATGCAATGCGGAGAGAGAAATAATAATGATGACCAATTAATTGATTAAAAGTGAAAATAAGAAATTTTTCATATTAGGACAATTTGAAAACTAAAATGGAAAATTAAAGTGACTAAGTAAGGAGGAGCTAATTAAGTAAGAGCATCTTCAACGGTTAGCTAACTATCTTCCTAGCTGGATTAGCCACGTAAGTATTTGCAGCAAAATTAAAATATACTCCAATGGTTAGCTATGTCATCTTCCTCTTCATTTATTATTAATAATGTTATATTTAATAATTTATTTGCTCAAGCTAGTAGCTCATTTTGGCTAATTAGTTTTATCAAGCAAAAAGTTAAGCAATGCTCCAATGGTAAGCTATTAAATTTAAAATTGTAAGCAAGTCCTTAAGAGGAACCATTGGAGATGCTCTAATGCTCCCTCCGTTCCGCTAGATTATCTTATCTTATCTTTTCGGAAAATTTTGTCTCATACTAAATTTGATAAATTAAGAATTGTGTGGTTATAAATCATTTTTACTTTATTCTTATTTTATTAATTCAATATCAACCACATAAACCCATTTTTCTTAATAATCGAGTCGTCCCGGCCCCTCTTGTCCCAATGTCTACACGAAAGCTAAAAAAATAAAGGAAGCACTACAAGAAAAATAGTTTTGTGCAACGGAAAATTTCGTTGCCAAAGGTTGCTATTTCCTTGCCCATTTCATTGTGCAATGAAGTCAAATTCGTCACAAGGTCCTTGCCCAAGCATCGTGGCCCTTTATACTTTGTCTGACGACCCAAATATTTGTTGCCCATAATAATGCTTGTGCAACATTGACTTTCGTTGCCTAAAACTATACTTTGTGCAACAAATTTTATCAACTGTAGCACCAATTACTTTTGTGTGTTACAATTCTATGTGGCACATATATCCTTAGTGCAACTATATATAATCAATTGTAGCCCATACTATTTTTTTGCGTCGTAATTTTGTTGTAGCACATAAGTCTTTTGTGCAACGAAAGTCTACTTTTTCGTTGCCTATACAATTTTTTATGCATTTGTATTATATACGTTGCCCATATAGTTGTACCACTAAATCCCCATGTCTATATACACACACAATGACACAAATACACATACAAGCTACACTATTTCAAGTTTTTTTTTTCGTTTTCAAACACCATTTCGAGCTCACAACTAAAATAGCAAATAAAATACTTTCATATAATTGTAATATTGATAAGATTTGTGTCTTCAAAGTCAATTCCATGCAACTAATCAAAACATTAAAATGCAAAAATTTGCGAGTATTCAACTCATGTATTTAAAATTATTTAAGATACAACAAAACAGACAATAAAACTTTGAACTCATTCAAGTATATAAATCCATCAATTTGCTCTCAATTCAGGTCCCTTGAAGTAGCACTTGGAGTATGCACAATTTCAGTAAAGACCATCTAGCCGCTCCTGTTCACAAATTTAAGAAGTGTAAGCTAAAAAAAATATACATAGCTAAAAACTAAGTTATACTCCTATATTGATAAAAAAAATATACATCAGATTAATAACTAAAAATTCCCATAGCTTTGGACATTTTTTTAATCAGCTGAACAGAAAAATCAAATTAAAGTGCTTCACAGAAGCAAAGTTCAACTCATACAGCTTAATTGCTTCCACAGTTATTGCTATTGGTAACATCTTTTCCATATTTATTGCAGCAGCATGATTATGGTTATTCAACTTGAAAGTGTGAAATACTTCAAGTAAAATCTACCATGCTCTTTTGGATATAATCCTCTGTAAAGAAGTCATAAGCATAGGCTACATTTCCCTGGTAAATAAGAATGAAAAGCAAAGGGTATGATAAGATTCCATATAAAAACAAGTAACTACTAAGCTAGAATAAATATCTACAATTTAAATTGAAAAGTAAAGCTGGTCCAAGATACTGAAAACACATCATCATATGAAAGCAAGTGTTTTATAAGGTATGACTTACATTTTGGGTAAACAGCCCCTATATTTTGATGCTTATTCTGGGCGGGGCAGGCGGGTAGGAATCACTGTGCTAATCCGGATCCACCGTATTCATACTCTCCTATCCAATGGCTTCAAACGTCTTGCCAACGACCCGAGTTATGCTTTCATTACCTAAGTCACTACGTCGGGCATCACTGAGTTCATTTCATGCTCCCAAAGTTTCTCTGTCTACTAGCTTTCTCTCCCCCTTCGCTGGCAGCAATTTACGTTCGGAGTTTCCGGGTCATAAGATAGTAACACTGTGACACCGCACCCGGATGTACTTGAACTTGAAATTTGGCATGTAATTGATATTCCTAGAGAATAAAATTCGTGTGACAAAATTCGTATATTTAATTAATGTGCGATTAATTAAATTATCTATCGGGTCCGTAAAGTGCGAACGGACTACCAAAATATTTAGTTGGGTTATCATAATAATTATAGGAGTCCAATAAAACGCCAACCGAAGTTGATAAAAATATTTGGACAACCCGAGTGCTATTTCGGCCCGGGCCTACCGAAAATAGCAGGAATAATTGGGAGGGACTTCCTACACCCATTTGGGGATTTCTTATCTGACTTAAGGCCTCAAAATAATCACTTTGAGACAAATAAACATGGGGGTGGGCGGAGTTGCTGTTGAAGGGATGGCCTAAGTCAAATTAGAACATCAAATGACCCTACTCAACATTATTTTGAGGCTTGATTGAGTAGAGGTGCCTTCCCCCTTCCCATTCCATTCATTCGAACAACCAAGAGGAGAGAGAGCTCAAGGGAAAGTCTTCAACAAAGTCCAAGATTGAAGGCAACATCAACAAAAGAAATCCAAGGAGAAAAGAGTTGTTCTTGAGGTAAGAACACAAGTATTATCCTTTAACTAGTATTATTTTTGTATGATTTTTATGAAATCATATGGTGGATTAAACATGAAGTTCTACACGTTTAAAAGTGTAGAATAATGTTATAAAGTGGTGGTATTTAACTTAGAAGAGTCGTGGAATCGATAGGAGTTGAAATCGCCGGAAACCGCCAAGTATAGGAGGCTGTTCGTAGCTGCAGACCACGAAAGCCGCCCACCTTTCACGAAAGCCGCCCGGCTTTCGTCTGCTGCCCAGATTTTTCATCTCCAAACGGTTTAGAACGGGGATTGATCGAAGGGCTTAACAAGGACAACTATTTCAGCACTTCATAAGGTGAGGATGGCTGACTATGTTGCTTATAATCTTTGGGTTAATTTCGTAGGATTACCTAAAGTAATTAAATGTGATTTTCATGGATTATTAATGATTAATAATGCCTAAATGAAAATATTGTTGTAAATGAATAAAGGAGCATAATATACAAATTTAAGGATAAATTGTGTATGATTATGTAATATGAGCATATTGGCTTGATGAAGGGATTAATTATAAATATTGTGTTGAAATATAACTTTAACTTCATATAAGGATATATGAGTGATTAAAGGTTATATTTTGTATATTGATATGAACTATATTTTCAATGGAAAATTAGTTTGGAAATTGTCTATATGACTATGAATTGAAAATGAGTTTTGTTGGAATTTATCCGACTAGTATTATGATACTAGTCGGGGTTTTGGAATGAAATATGTTAGAATTGATCCAAGGTTTGGATTGTAAATTGTTGAGCCTTAAGTAGTCTTAAGAGATACTAAGGTGGATAAGTGATGCTAGGGGTAGGCCTTAAGGGATACCCAAGGTAAAGTGAATACTAAATTGATCCTAGGAATAGGATTGGCCTACGGGTGTATTCGGTAGTCTTTAAGGATTAGCCGATAGAGTATTGGTAATTAGTAAGGACCATGGCCCTTCCCGACTCTAGAGAGCGGGGTTGGATAGCATGGACTTACATCGTGATCACGGGTTAGGGTGGAATCCGAACCGGAGACCTTACGAGGCTCCCGACAGCGGTAACACATAAGATAGGACCCCGAATGGACCTTACCTTCCTACGGGACGATGGGTATGAGTTCAGGGGCGGGATGTTGGACTCCGGCCCGAGAGCCCGGTGAGGCCTCGGAGAGCGGTGACAAATCTCGTAAGGATGATAAGACCTACGGGCGGTGTCGTGTAAACGATGATTTAAATGAAATATGAAAAGGGGCCGCGTGCCGACGAATTAATTAATTAACTTATTATGATGATAATAAGGGTTAAAGAAGAACTATCAATATATTATGATATCACTCTATTTGAGGGTCTTAGAAATTGAAACATTGATTATACTTGGTATAGTTGTCATTGTACTTGTCAAATGCTTCCAAGTACTGACCTCCCCTTCACGGGGGAGGCCACCTCACAGTTTCAGGTAGGGAGTAAAGCTTGCTACCATCGTCCGTTGCTTCGGATAGCTCAGGGAGAGAAGACGTGGTTCGTGCTTCCTCCGCTCTATCTTTAAAACATTAAATCAATGCTCATGGATATTGTTTTGAATAATTATTTGGGGCTTGTACGCCCATGGGTGCCGAAGTGTGGCATAAACACTTGTATTAAACGTGATGGAGTATATGGCCCAGAAACCCCCGGCCCTCAGACTCCTACTTCTCCTACACAAGTCCACTGAGCTCAGAAAACAACTCAGGCCCAAATACAACGGCCCAAGCCTCAAAGAAACCCAGAATACACACTGGGGTGCCTTCGGCCCCCTTGGCCGAAGGCTCCAAAACTCACAGGATAGCCTTCTCTGGCATGAGAAGCTGCTGGGAGAAAATGGGCGAAGACGTGAGCCTTCGGCATTTTCATGCCCTCGACACCAGGCGAGGCCTTCGGTTGAACCAAGCCTTCGGCTCCACGAGGAGCCTTCGGCTACACAAGAAACCCTCGGCTACACAAGGAGCCCTCGGCTACACAAGGAGCCCTCGGCTACACAATGAGCCCTCGGCTACACGAGGAGCCTTCGGCTAGACAAGCTCAATCATCGAAGATTCCTTTTAGAGACAGCCAACCACCGCATTAAATGCCGCGTCACATCCGCCAACCGCATTCAATGCGGTTGACGTACCACTGCCGGTGCCACTAGGCCGATGTGACCCTTCGGCCGTTGGATTACTGACACGTGTCCTCTCATCGCATTTATTGCTGCTATAAATAGCAGCCCATTTCTCCTTGTAAACCACGCTGAGTTCATTTAATAAAATCGACTCTCTCTCCTCCTATTTACTCTGACTTCTCTCTAGTTATTCCCACAATAACCCCTCGGATAAGATACCCCCCGGGTAGACTATCCATCATTTGGTGCTCTCGTTGAGAGGTCTGAACTATCAAGTAAGAAACCCTCCCCCTCTACCAAATACACAAAACACTCGCCAGAAATGGGAAGAACCACCCGTGCCCAATCCAAAACCCTCGAGGAGAACCACGTAGCCCCCGGCGAGACTAACGGGGTGGAGGCCTCCAACAGGCTCTTAGTACCCGAGGGTGGTATCATCCTCGAATTGGAGCAGGCTACCGCTGACCTCCGTCAGCAGCTACAGAAGAACGCCCCCGATGCCCGCATTGGCCTTGATAATCGAAGGAGGGATCGGAGTGAGAACCAAGTTCCCCCTCCGGCCCCGGCCATCGATCTTCAGGCTGCCTTTGCGGCCTTTGTTCAGAACATGGCTCTCAATTCCGGAGCCCTCGCCTCTCAGGCACCCCTCCAGCCCTACGCTGGAGGGAATGTTATTCAATTACCACCGCTCCCTCCTCTGTTCAACAATCCTCCCCCGGGGATTGGGAACGCCGAAGGGGTCATGGCGCAGGACACCGCCTCCCAAGAGGCCCAATCCAGGGATAAACGTCCCTTGATGAAGGAGAAACCCCGGACCTCTGCACTTGAGAGGCTTGGGGGAGCTCCCATACGCCGAGGAGTCCAAGACCGCCTCGGCAAACAGGAATTCAGCAGGCCTCAGGAGAGTGGAGCCTCCGCTTCGGGAGCCGAGGGCATACCTCCACCCCGGAGCAAGGGCAAAGCCCTCCTCCATGCCGATGACGCCAGGCACCAAATCAATCAGGCGCAATCCTTCCGGGCCAACTCCCAAGGGGTGGCCCCGAAGGATCCTAAGGACGAAATCATTGAAGCCCTCCTCCGTCAACTTGAGGAGAATCGTCAGGCTCCCCCGACGGCTTCCACAGCAAGGCCAGATCCGGAGTACGCTGACCTCCGGGCACAGGTGGAGGAAATGAAGCGTAAGCTCGCCGAAGGCTCAGGCGAGCCCCTCATTCAACTCCGTACTAGGACGCCCTTCACCCCAAGGGTATTGGCGGCCAAAATCCCCCACAAATATCGGGGGCAACCTATCAAGCCGTATGAGGGGAAGACGGATCCCCAAGAACACTATAGCCGTTATCAAAACAGCATGATGATGATGGGGGCGTCGGACGAATACTTATGCCGTTGGTTCCTTTCCACCTTGGAGGGACCAGCGTATGAGTGGTTCAACCGGTTACCCGAAGGCAGCATTGATTCTTGGCAAGAACTTGCCCACCGCTTCCTTACACAATTTGCAGGGAGGCACCGCTCAAAGAAACACTTCTCCCACCTCCTAAACGTGAGACAACAGAAGGAGGAAACCCTTCGGAGTTTCCTAGAACGCTGGAGGCAGGCCTCCCTCGAGGTTGAGGGCGCCGATGACAGGACCCTGATGGCCCTCTTCCACACCGTCCTCCGCAACGGTAACTTCTCCAGGAGTCTCATCACCGATCCCCCCCGCGACTATACCAAGGCCCTTCAGCGGGGGGACCGATACGCTGAAGCAGAGGAGATCGAGAAGGACCGCCGCAACACGGATCCTTCTCAGAAGAATGAGGGCAGGAATCGGCCCGGGGGGCCTCCCCCTCCGGCCAACCGAGAGCCCCATTACAATGATCGCTCCCGAGGTGGCCAAGCCAGACCCGGGGGCAGTTACAAGAATAATCCGAAGGCATGGGCGCAACCCGTCCTCCTGGAGCACCCACGCACTCCCTTGACGCACCCCGTCAGCGTCATTCTTGACCATGCGGAAGAGCGGGGGCTCGTTGAGCGGGACTCCCGCACACCCCTCGAGATCTATGCCATCGGCCCTGATGAGCCATATTGCCGCTTCCACCGCCACCATGGACACAAGACCGACGACTGCCATCAGCTGAAGAACGCCATCGAGAGGCTGATACAGGCGGGCCACTTGTCTCAGTTCATCAGGGGCCCTCCTCCCCAGGGCCCCCTTTACCATCAAGGGCCTCCGCCGAAGGCTAACAAATGGGTGAACCCCAACACCATCCCCTTGGGAAACCCACAGGGGAAGAAGCGAGAAATTGGGGGCCTCGACGACGAGGGAGAAGGCTCCCATCAGCAATACAAGCGCCACATTCACATGATCAACGGCGGCAACACCGGAGGCGATTCAACAAGCCAAAGGAAGAAATGGGCACAATCCCTTTACATTGGGGAAGTCAATCACATACCCCCAACTAAGAGGCCGAGGGGGGAACCCATCTTCTTCACAGATGCGGACCTCCCCTCGGGTTCCCTGCCGCATAGGGATGCCCTCGTCATCCGCACTGAGATTAATGACGCCATCATCCATCGAACTTATGTTGACACAGGGAGTTCTGTCAACGTCATGTACCTTAGTACTTTTCAAGAGTTGGGACTCGACAGGGGGTCCCTCCGACACATCAACACCCCCCTCTCCGGATTTACGGGGGACAGCATTGACGCCGAGGGCGTCATCACTCTCATGGTTGAATTCGGCGACGGATCCCATAGAGCCAAGCTCGAGGTGGAATTCGTCGTCGTCAACCTCGACTGCGCGCACAACATCATCCTCGGCCGGCCTGCCCTCGAGGACTTGGAAGCCGTCATCTCCATGAGGCACCTCTGCCTCAAGTTCCCCACACCCACCGGCATCGGCTATTCGAGGGGGAACCAAAAACTCTCCAGGGCCTGCTACCTTCAGCTTACCAAAAAGGTTAGTAAAACTGAGTTTCGTGTTGACACCATCACCACCAAGGCCTTGGAGGAGGAAGAAGGCAGGCCCAGGGCTGAGCCTGCCGAGGAGACCGAAGACTTGATACTCGATCCGGCCAAGCCGGAGAGAGTCCTGAAGATTGGAGCCAAGCTCCCCGAAGACTTGAAGGCTGGCATCACCATGGCCCTCCGCGCCTACTCCATTGTTTTTGCATGGGGGCCGGAGGACATGCCAGGAATTGACCGGAGGGTCATCACCCACCGCCTTGCGGTGGACCCTTCGTCCAAACCAGTGCAACAGCGAAGAAGGCCCCTCTCGGCCGAGAGAAGGGAGTTCGTAAAGAAAGAGGTGTCTATGCTCCTCTCCATCAAACACATTAAGGAGGTGAAATATCCTTCTTGGTTGGCAAACGTTGTCCTCGCACAGAAGCCTCCTACCTTCCGCATGTGCGTGGACTACACTGATCTGAATAAGGCATGCCCTATGGACCCCTTCCCTCTGCCAAACATTGATCAATTAGTGGATGAGACCGCGGGATGCGAGATTATGTCATTCCTCGACGCATTCCGCGGATATCATCAAATCTACATGCATGAGGAAGACGCTGAAAAAACAGCCTTCATGACACCCGAAGGCATCTTCTGCTATCTTGTGATGGCCTTCGGTCTCAAGAATTCGGGCGCCACCTACACACGCATGGTGGCTAGGGTTTTTCAAGCTGTCCTAGGACGCACCATGGAGGCTTACGTTGACGACATGATCGTCAAAAGCAAGAAGGCAGGCACTCACGCCGACGACCTCCGGGAAATCTTCGCCATCATGCAAAAATTCAACCTCCGGCTAAATCCAAAGAAATGCACCTTCGGCGTGCAGGGAGGAAAGTTCTTGGGCTACATGGTCAGCCGAAGGGGTATTGAGGCCAACCCCGAGAAGATTCAGGCCATCATCAACATGGAACCTCCACGCAACGTCAAAGAAGTCCAACGGTTGACGGGTCGCCTGGCAGCCCTCAACCGTTTCCTCTCAAAGTCAGCCGAGAGGGCTCTCCCCTTCTTCCAAATCATGAGGAAGACGGCGGGTTTTCAATGGACATCTGAATGTCAAGAGGCCTTCGATGAACTCAAGAGGTACCTCTCCTCTCCCCCAGTGCTCTCCAAACCAAAGGTGGGGGAGACTTTATACTTATATCTCGGTGTTAGCTCTGCGGCTATCAGCTCAGTACTAATCCGAGAGGAAGACGGCATCCAACATGCCATCTTCTACGTCAGCAAAACCCTCCGAGAGGCCGAACTAAGGTATTCTCCCGTTGAGAAGACGGTGCTAGCCATCGTGTGGACCGTCAAGAAGCTTGGCCACTACTTTCAAGCTCATCCAGTTCAAGTGCTCACTCATCAACCCCTCGGCGCCCTCATGAGGAGTCCCACTAGCTCCTCCCGGATGGTAAAATGGGCCATCTGCCTGAGCCAATACAACATTGACATTCGTCCGAGGCCTGCCATCAAGGGCCAAGCCCTGGCAGACTTCGTAACGGAATGCACCGCGAGATCAGCGGTGGATGGGGAGCCTTCGGCATCCCTTGATGAGTGGTGGACCCTCTATACCGATGGCTCCTCGGCCACCAAAGCATGTGGAGGGGGCGTGGTCCTCATTACACCCGAGGGCTTCCGCGCCTATTATGCCATCCGCTTCTCCTTCAAAGTCTCCAACAACGAAGCCGAGTATGAGGCCCTCCTCTGTGGCCTTCGGCTGGCAGCAAACCTGAAGGCTAAAATGATCCACGTCAAGTGCGACTCTAAACTCGTCGTGGGTCAAATCTCCGGGGAGTACGAGGCCAAGGAAGGAAGGATGAGGCAATACAAGGAGGCCGCCAAGGAGTTGCTCAAGGTATTTGAGGCACACTCCCTCACCCAAATACCGAGGGCTCAAAACTCTGAGGCCGACATTCTGTCCAAGCTCTCGGATGAATCCCCCGAGCACCTTTCAAAAATTGCAAGAATCGAGGAGCTCAGCCTCTCAAGTATCCACGCAAGCCCCATTATGAATATTAACCTAAGGCCGGAGGATTGGATCTCCGACATCGTCGCCTTCATCACCACAGGGCAATTGCCCCAAGACGAAGCCCGCGCCAAGCTAGCGAAGCTGAGGGCTCCCAGCTACACCATCGAGAGCGGAAGGCTTTACAAGAGATCTTACAACGGCACCCTCCTTCGGTGCCTTCACCAAGATAAGGCCGAAGTCGCCATGGAGGAAGTGCACAGTGGCACTTGCTCCGCTCACCAGGGACCCTTCTCCATGTCCCGAAGGCTCATAGTCCAGGGCTACTTCTGGCCCACGATGGCTAGAGATTGTGCTGATCTAGCCCGAAGGTGCAACGCTTGCCAACACTTTCAGAAGACCCCCGGCAGACCAGCGGTCAACTATGCTCCCATCAGCACCGCTATACCCTTCTCCAGATGGGGAATTGACTTAGTAGGCCCTCTGCCGAGGGGTACCTCCAACAACAGGTATATCATTGTGGCCATTGACTACTTCACCAAGTGGGTAGAGGCCGAGCCCCTCGCCAGCATCACTGAGGCCCGGTGCCGCCACTTTGTTCTCAAAAATATTCTCACAAGGTTTGGCGTCCCCCAACAAATTATCTCCGACAACGGGACTCAGTTCGAGGCAGCCCCCTTCTGTGCCCTTCTTGAAGCTTGGGGCATCAAGCACACATTCTCTTCCGTTGCCTACCCTCAGGGCAACGGGCAAGTAGAGAACGTCAACCGCACCCTCCTCGAGGGGTTGAAGAAGAAGCTGGAAGCCGAAGGGGGAGGCTGGGTAGAAGAACTTCATAACATCCTATGGGCCTACCGCACCACCCCTCGGCGTGCAACAGGTGAGACACCCTTCTCCCTGTGCTATGGCTTCGAGGCTAAGGCGCCCACGGAGGTTACCTTTCCCACCCGAAGGGTGGAGCAATACGAGCCCGAGGCCAACGACGCCAACATGGCCCTCGACCTTCATCTCATCTCGGAACGCCGAGAGCAAGCTTTCCTCAGGGCCGAAAACTATAGGAGACAAGTCAAAGGATACATCGACGCCAAGGTCCGCTCCCGGGAATTCCAGGTGGGAGACTACGTTCTCCGACGAAGGGAGGCCAGTCTACCCACCGAAGGAGGAAAGATGGCACCCAAGTTTGAAGGCCCCTACATCATCTCAGCCATCATCAAACCGGGGACATACAAGTTAAAACGTCCTAATGGGACAGAGATTCCTAGACATTGGAATGTGCACCACCTAGTGAAGTTTTACCAATGAGTGGCCAAGCCCTCACCCTCAACAAGTGTAAATGATCAATGGCCCAAGGCCCCATCTGTTTTTGAAGAGTAATCAAAAGGCCAAGCCTTCATCACCTACGTATTGTACAAACGGCCCAAAGCCCCCCTTCTCTCCTACACATGAGTGGCCAAGCCCCCATCTCTTCACCATAAAAAGGCCCAAGGCCACTCCCTCTTATGAGGGGGAACAGCAATTTAGGTACCAAGTACCAGGTGTATGGGTCACCCCCATCACTTTTTGAAAACACCAAGTGTTTTCAAAAAACTTTTACATATTCCTACCAAAAAAAAAAAAAAAAAAAAAAAAAAAAAAAAAAAAAACGGGGGGTGCAACACCCCTCGGCTCCGGCTGGTACCAAGTGCCCCCGACTATTTATGTCCCACACACAAATAAAACCCTTCCCAGGAACGCTTTCCGCGCCATCCCCCAAGGGGAGGCAGGCAACGGACCATGTCCCGGGCCCAGGATTCGACTTCCACAAACGAAACGCTCCCCGCGCTATCCCCCAAGGGGAAGCAGGCAACAGACCATGTCTCGGGCTGAGGGGACGACTTTCAAAACCGAGGCGCTTTCCGCGCTATCTCCCAAGGGGAAGCAGGCAACAGACGATGTCTCGGGCCGAGGAAACGACCCTCAAACCCTTCGGGATATCGGAAGGTCATTCCCGAAGGGGGAGCCAACGGTTTGTTCCGTTGCCTCCCACATAGGCCAAGCCTTTCCTAGTAACCAAGTTTCTAGACGCCTCCCCTACACCCTCCTAAAAAAAAAAAAAAAAACAACAAAAAAAAGGATGTGTAGGGGGGAAGGAACTCCCCGGATACTATTCTCCCCGGAGGCTCAACACTTCGGATAGATAATTCCCGAAGGCTCCTACAAATTCACAAGAAAATCTCGCAAACAACAAGTCATCTGGCCACAAGGCCGAAGGCTTCACTGCGTAAAACTTTGGAGTACAAGAATTCCACCGAAGGCATAAGAAGAGGGCTTACTATCAAAGCTTCACTTAAATTTGGCTAAGTCCTGAATCTGGCTCGAATCAAAGACACCATGTTACATACCGAAGGCTACACAAAGTTCTAAGGCAAGCTAAATCTATTATCTACACGAACCAGAGATTTCGTGCCGAAGGCAGAATGTCACCAGTCTCGTACCCCTCGGCAACCATATACACCGGGGGCTCAGGCAATCCTCACACTCGAAGGATTCACCACAGTATCTATTGAAACTTCGTGGGAAAATGACTAAGTCCACAAATGGGGACCCTTCGGGAGGGCAACTCTTCGCCTACAGACTCATCACTACACTACTAAATGAAAGCTTCCAATTCATTCTATCCCTCAGCATCACTACTACGAACATCCGAAGGGGGTCGGTCCTACACTACGACCGGAGGCTCACGACAAAGGTTCTTACTTAAAAAATTTTCTAAGTCCACAATCACAAAACCCCCCGATGATTCTACTCTACATCCGAAGGGTTCTAATCAAATTTACTTGGAAAATTTGATGATTCCACAACAACAAACCCCCGGAAATTCTACACTACTACCGAAGGCTTGCTGCGAGGTTACTTGGAAATTGTTTCTAAGTCCACAAGCTTGTAGCCTTCGGTAAACCAGACGAAAGAAGGAAAAAGAAATATACTGGGAAGAAGGAAAGGAGCATACATTCATACACAAAAAAGAAGCAAAGGCATTCATCCATGCAAAAAGCCCGAAGGCAATCATTCATTCAACAGGAAAAATCGAAAATGTGTTTCGTTACCAAATATGGCCGAAGCCGGGACCTATCAGCTATTACAAATAATGATACTTGGGCAATTTCTACGAGTGGGCTTCTTCGGCCACGTCCTCCTTGGCCTTCGAGGCAGCGTCGTCCCCGGCCCCTTCGTCCTCATCATCTTCGGCCTCCTTCGCCAGTTCAGAATCTTCGAGCAGCTCCCTCTCTTCGCCCTCAGGCAAAGGGACCCGGACGTCTGGTTGGAGCGGGGGGAGGCCATAAGCTTCTGGCTTGAAGTCCTTCAGATCGGTGCCATAATGCCGGGAGAGCTTCCTGTAAATGTTGGCCTGCGTAAAGTATTCCCCGCCCTCGTAGTAGCTCTTGCCCTTTCGGGCCAACCACAAAGCACCGGGGCCTGCCACCCACTCCTCCACGGCCTCCGGAAGGACTGAGGCCATCCACTCCTTGTGGTCCTCGGTTCTCCACCCCCCAAATTTGAAGGCTTCAACGGCCTCTTTGGCAGCTTCGGCAACTGCCTCCCTCCTGGCGGCCTCGGCGGCTTCCGCGGCGGCTTTGGCGGCAGCAGCGGCGGCCTTCTCTGCATCGGCCCTCCCCTCGGCCCTAGCCACAGTCTTTGAATCTTGGAGGATTTTGCTGAAAGCCTCCTGCTCCAACCGCAGGGTTTCTTGGGCCTCCACAAGCTGCCTCCGAGAATCAGCCAAAGCCTCGTCAGCCCGCCTCTTCTGGGCCTGTGATTCCTCCAGCCTCTTTAGTAGCTCACCCAGTCCGAGGGAGGCCTGCAAGTGAAAACATCAACAACAAAGGTTAAGGTATTGAGATCGGAAATGCACTAAGTCCAGACGAAGTGTGCTAAAGAAGAGAAGTGGGAGATCTTACAGTGACGGAAGCTTGAAGGACTTTGCTGCCGAGGGCATCATCCTTCAGCCGGGACAGCACCGACCTATCCGTCGGGGGGGGTGGCTCCACTTAGGAACTCCCTCGGATTGAGGGTGCCATGCATTATGGCGGTTCCCTTTGTGATAGAGAACTGCACGTTCTCCGTGGGCCATGTCAGCTCCCCTCCCTGGCCCGGGGGGGGATTGGCGGGAATAGTCGCCACAGCTATCGGGACGCTCGAGGAGGAGTGCCCTTCAGATATAACCACTGGCGCCCCCTTCGCACCAGCGGCCTTCTTAGCCTTTTTTCCGGGAGCATCAGTGCCTTTTCCCGGGGCCTTTCTCTTGGCCGATTCAGCCTTCGGGCCACCAGTGGCCTCGGCAACAGCTTGGGAAGATCCCTCGACCCTCCGATCATTCGCAGCCCCTTCCTTGGGGAAGAAGTCTTCAACGGGCCTCTGAGTCGAGGGGCCCCCCTCCTTCTTTTTCTTCGGCTCCTTAGCCAGCTGTTTTTTCAACTTTGCGAAATTCCTGGCATCCATCTCGGGACCTGCGAAAAACGTAGGAGTGTTAGATTGCAACAATGAGACAAGGAAAAGGAAAAATAATCCTAAGTGCAAGGGAGGAAAAGCCCCCGGCAATCACCTTCAGCGCTCTCATAAACCCTGTCTATCAGGGGGTACTCCTCATCAGCCTCCCCCACCAAGCGGAATCGCCGAAAGCTAAGCTTGAAGAGTTCTTCCGGGAGGGTAGCATCCTTAATGGTTTTCAATTTGTCTGACCCCTCCGGTTTCTCGGCCAGCTTCCTCCCGTTCTTCACAAGAGCCGCATTCCCGACCTTCGGGTGCCTCTTGAAGTTGTCCCGAAGGGGGGCGGCAAATGGATTTTCCGCCATCCGAACATAGCAGAATTTGTCCTTCCATCCCTTGTGGGACGAAGGGACCTCGGAAAACAGTCTGAACTCGGGGATCTGTTGCAAGTTGGCGAACCCCCCGGCGTTAGAGTGCCCTCCCCGGCAAAGGTTGAACGACAGGAAGAACTGGTCCAAAGAAGGCTCTACCTTCCTCTCCCGGCATAGGGACAGAAACCCCGCCAGATAAGAGTGGCTATTGGGAGTCAACTGGCAAGGGGCGAGCTTAACAAAACGGAGATATTGTAGCACGAAGGGGTGGAGGGGGAACCGGAGGCCCAGCTCCACCGACAGGATATGCACCGCGAAACAGCCGGCGGGGGGCGTGAAGAAGCACGTCATTTGGCCCCGGCTCCACCACCTGTGCCGAAGGCCCAACGAAGAACTGTGCCGCCACGTATTCCGCATGTGTGGCCTTCGTCCTCACCTCTAGAGCAGCAGTGTTCAGATATGAGTGCCCTTCGGGTATCCCTACGGGCCTTCCGGCGTCAACAGCTGCTTGTTTCCTTTTCGGGGGCCCCCCGGTCTTCTTCTTCCTCTTACCCGGAGCCACACTCAGGGGTTCCGGATCGAGGGGCCTGGAGATTCCGGCGTCGGCATCATTATGAGCAGGTAAGACGGCAATGGTGACCTTCTTCCTCTCCTTTTCCTCCTCCTCCTCGGCCACTTGGATTGCGAGGGCCAGCTCCTCGTCCTCGTTCACTTGCTCGAAGTCTTCGGCCTCCATCTCGGCCCGAAGAGCATTTTGAACCTCCTCAGCTACCACGTGGTCATTATTGGCCGACAGCGTCTCACTCGAGGATTCCACCTCGGATATACTCTCGGATTGCACCGAAGGCTCTTTGGAAATATTTTGGGAATCGCTTTGCGAAGACATGTGCGAAGGGTTTAAAACAGAGGGCTTCCTAGGCGGCTCTAACGTTTAGCCTAAGGACGACAAAAGCTGAAAGTACTAGGGAAACAAAGAACGGAGGAAGAACTGACCTCAAGAGTCGCGTTTGATCGAAGGCAAAAGTTTCTCTCTCTAGGAAAATTGGCAGAGCTCCGCTATCTCTCTAAAATCGCACAAGGACAAATGAGCTCAGACATGGGGTATATATAGGCAACTGGGCCTCGAAAAATGGGCCTCGATTTGAAAGCCCATCATTACGGGCCGCCGGTTCAGCCAATGGGTGACCCCCGCCCAATGCCAGCCAACGGCAGCCGGCCACGTCAACCCCTCTCCCAACGGATATATTTCAACGACTATATTTCGGCAACGCTGGGATGCCCCCGAGTGGTAGCCTCCGGCTATCGCTCACCACACCCTTCTGCCGGCAAATTTCACCAAACGCCTTCGATCCCGTAACAGCGTAAGCCTTCGGCTCATCAATGTTACTACCCCTCGGGGGATCATCAACTCATCATAAACTCCTTCAGCCCGAAGCTCGCCTTCGGCCTCAAGGAGTGGGGGACTGGGAGACACCCCTCGGGAATCATACAGGACAAAAATTCCTCATGCAAAGATTTACGACACTTGCAGGCAATACATCCACGCTTTCCTCAGAAAACCCTCGACATGTGAGGGACTGAGGGAAGCCTTCGGCAATCAGCAGTAGACAAAGTTCTCCAGCAAAGGCACCCAGCGAAATGATGAAGCCTCCAGAAGAATCAACACATGTACTCCTTTTCCCTCAAGTACCTTTCGGCAAAAGGAGTGAGGGACTCCTGATGGAGTATATGGCCCAGAAACCCCCGGCCCTCAGACTCCTACTTCTCCTACACAAGTCCACTGAGCTCAGAAAACAACTCAGGCCCAAATACAACGGCCCAAGCCTCAAAGAAACCCAGAATACACACTGGGGTGCCTTCGGCCCCCTTGGCCGAAGGCTCCAAAACTCACAGGATAGCCTTCTCTGGCATGAGAAGCTGCTGGGAGAAAATGGGCGAAGACGTGAGCCTTCGGCATTTTCATGCCCTCGGCACCAGGCGAGGCCTTCGGTTGAACCAAGCCTTCGGCTCCACGAGGAGCCTTCGGCTACACAAGAAACCCTCGGCTACACAAGGAGCCCTCGGCTACACGAGGAGCCTTCGGCTGGACAAGCTCAATCATCGAAGATTCCTTTTAGAGACAGCCAACCACCGCATTAAATGCCGCGTCACATCCGCCAACCGCATTCAATGCGGTTGACGTACCACTGCCGGTGCCACTAGGCCGATGTGACCCTTCGGCCGTTGGATTACTGACACGTGTCCTCTCATCGCATTTATTGCTGCTATAAATAGCAGCCCATTTCTCCTTGTAAACCACGCTGAGTTCATTTAATAAAATCGACTCTCTCTCCTCCTATTTACTCTGACTTCTCTCTAGTTATTCCCACAATAACCCCTCGGATAAGATACCCCCCGGGTAGACTATCCATCAAAACGTTTCCGCTGTTTTAAATGATTATTTTACATTATGTTGTTTATGGATGTACTATTGTGAATGATATTCAAGACGCCTAGTATAGTATGGATGAGTTGGACTGCGGTTGACTATTCGTACTGTACGGCGGGTTGTTGACGTGTCCGGTAGGTCCGGGGCGTGACAATTTAGTTGGTATCAGAGCCTTAGTCCGTAAACTTCATAATGAAGCTTCAAAATTCTTTTGAAAATGATTTTGAAAACCATGAGCATAAAGTTTTGTACTTATAGAACTTTTGGTACTTGAGTTGCAAGGTCTCTAATTGTTAAGATGGTACCCTTAACAATTGGTATGGCGGTGATTCGAGCCAAAAGATGTCTTTAAGTACCTATCCGTCACTTGACAATTGATACGAGTCTAATGGCTCATTCTAAACTTCTTTCAGAAATGGAGCCAATTGGAAGAATCACTAGGAGGAACCCGACGGGCCGTGTACCGGGTGGATCCGAACGCGGTAGCCGGGGGTCCACTAGGGCGTCAAGGGGAAGGGGCCGTGGAGGCCAACAACAAACCGTGAGCGACGGTCACGTTGACACGGAGAGTGAGACTTATTGGTCCTATGAGGACTCAACCTATAGGCCGGAAACCGAGCCGGTGGAGACCCCTTATGAAGGGGATGATGATGATGTTAGTGACGAGGAGCAAGATGGCTCCTTGGCGAGAATTGAGGCGTTGCTCCAACAATACCACCGAGAGCGCGAGGAGAGGAGGGAACGCCGAAGGCGCCGGGCGGGGCAACCTTCGGGTATGGCTTCAAGAGGAGGAAGTCATAATGCATCTAGAGTCCATGTGGAACCACATGGAGGCCAAAATGATGGAGGTCCAACCATAAGGATCTCCAAGTTTATCAAAGAAGCAAGAGACTTGGGGTGCAAACCCTTTGACGGGACCGGAGACATTTCGGTTGCCGCCCAATGGATCAAGAGGTTGAATGAAGCAGCCCTTGACATGCAAATCACGCCCAACCTTAAACTGAGAATCGCGGTAAGGTTGCTTGAAGGGATGGCGTCCAAATGGTGGGATGGGACCAAGACCAAGTATGGGGAGGATGTCGTTTGGGAGGACTTCCAACGGGAGTTCTTTGCCCAATATTATTCTGATTTCGAGGTGAACAAGAAGGTTAGGGAATACACCCTCCTAACCCAAGGGGGAAACATGACAGTGAAGGAACTTGAGTACAAGTTCCGGGATCTCGCCGACTACATACCGGAGTATGCTTGTGACGAGAACCGAATGGTGAACCACTTTTGGGACGCTCTTGACTTGGAGATA
This sequence comes from Cuscuta epithymum, assembly GCA_945859915.1. Lineage (NCBI taxonomy): Eukaryota > Viridiplantae > Streptophyta > Magnoliopsida > Solanales > Convolvulaceae > Cuscuta > Cuscuta epithymum. Next base: position 8,264,932 of record CAMAPF010000031.1, on the reverse strand, counting down.
CGTGATAGGGCAACACAATTGCCTAACATGACTTTTGCCCAAGTAGTAGACCAAGCCTTGAAGGGCGAGAAACAGTGGGAAGAGAGGAAGAAAAGAGACGCCGAGGAGGCGAAGAAAAGAAAATGGGAGAACCATGGCCCCCAAGGTTCTAACAAGAAGGGGAACCACGGGGGAGGTGGCTCATTCAAGGCCCCTGCACCACCATCGAGGGCGAATCAAGGCCCAAGCGGGCAAGGCCCGAGGTCTCAAAACTCGGGAGTACCAAGGTGCAGCAACTGCAAGAAGCTTCACCAAGGCAAGTGTCGCGATCCCCCGAGATGCTATCAATGCGGGGAGGTCGGGCACATGAAGGTGAGTTGCCCACAGCTTGGGCGAGGTACGGGTTCCGGACCGAGTAGTGGGACTATGGTGAGCAGGAACCGAACGGGAGCACCGAGTGCAAGCATGGGGCACGGTGGAGCTAGCACAAGCAATGCACCGTCCGTTAATCAAGGGAGGACCCAAGCGAGGGTCTATGCGATTACGGAGGCCGATGCACGCGCTAACCCGGACTCCGTCGCGGGTAAATTCTTGAACTTTTGATGTTATTCCCTTGTATACAACATAAGTGTTAAAATGTACACGTTGTATAGCCAACCGGGAGTGTGCAAGTTAGGAGAAGTGGATGAATATCCACCTGGGGGCGAATGCCGCCCGGCATTGACGGAAGCCGCCCGGCTTTCGCCTTCGAATTATTTGCAAAATCCTACGGCGACTATAAGGCGCCCGACTTTGACGAAAGCCGCCCGGCTTTCGTGCTTGATTTTTGCTAAAATCCTTCGGCGGAGAAAAACCGGCCGAGTTTTGTAAAAACCGGCCGGCTTGTGTTCAGGCGTCTCCGGTGTGAGGCGTTGCTAATAAAAACCGGCCGGCATTCGTAAGAACCGGCCGGCTTTTATAAAAAAAAAAACTGAAATTTCCTACGGCGACGAACGTCGCCCGACGTTCGTAAATCCCGGCCGGCGTTCGTTAGGAACAAGAAAATACTTCGTAACCGAAACCCGGCCGGTTTCTGTGAAACCCGGGCGGGTTTGAGGCGGGAATTTATGGAATAAATGTTCGGCGACCGAAAACCGGCCGGCTTTGGCAAAGACCGGCCGGCTTACGTAACCAGTCATTCCGAGCCGAAGACCAAGGTACGAAAACCGGCCGGCTTTCATGAAAAGCGGCCGGCTTTCCCTTATTGGTGCTCGGTGTTGATTTTTAGGGGGAAACCGGGATGGAATTGGGTTGGGGCGTAAGATGACGACCATCCAAACCATAGCTGTGGTACTCTATAACCTAAGAAATGAGTCCAATAAGTGGGGAGTGTGTCTTACATTGCTTATGAATGTAGGAACACTAAAGATTAACGGGAGAGACGCAAGGATCCTCATTGACACCGGGGCGCAACGATCATTCGTGAGTGAGGCGTTTGCCGGGGGATTCAAAGAACCACTTGTACCGATGGCTCAAGCCCTATTGGTATCCACACCTCTAGGGGAAGACATCGAGAGAGATAGTCACTATCCATCGTGTGAGGTGGAAGTGGAGGGCCAAAACTTGACGTGTGACTTCGTACCGCTGAGTATGATTGAATTCGATGCAATCCTGGGGATGGATTGGCTTGAGAAGCATCATGCTAGGGTCGATTGCTACACGAAGATACTGGAACTCGAAGGCGATGAAGGGGTAACCTTACGCTTCGAGGGGGATCGGGCCAAATCCAATAGTTGTATCATATCCGCCATGAGAGCTAGGAGTATGATGAGAAAGGGTTGCCACGCATATCTAGCATACGTGGTAGACAAAACAAAAGAAGAGACGAGCATTGATGATGTGAGGGTGGTATGCAAGTATCCGGATGTCTTTCCAAAGGACTTACCGGGACTTCCACCCGATAGGGAGATTGAATTTGTGATCGAGGTCGAGCCCGGCACCAAACCAATCTCCATACCGCCATACCGTATGGCACCCGCAGAACTTAACGAGTTGAAAACCCAATTGCAAGAGCTTTTGGATAACGGTTTCATTAGACCAAGTCACTCCCCGTGGGGAGCACCGGTCCTTTTTGTGAAGAAAAAGGATGGAACACTTCGAATGTGCATTGACTATCGTCAATTGAACAAGGTCACAATCAAGAATAGGTATCCTTTGCCTAGGATTGACGACTTGTTTGATCAACTACGAGGAGCTACCGTGTTTTCAAAGATTGACTTGAGGTCGGGGTACCATCAATTGAAGATTAAGGAGGAGGACATACCGAAGAGTGCTTTCCGCACAAGGTATGGGCATTTTGAGTTCCTTGTTATGTCGTTTGGGTTAACAAACGCCCCGGCGGCATTCATGGACTTGATGAACCGAGTATTTCACAAATACTTGGACCGATTCGTGATCGTGTTCATAGATGACATCTTGATCTACTCAAAGAGTGAGGAAGAACACGAGGAGCACTTGATACTCGTTCTTGAGACACTACGGGAGAAGCAACTCTATGCCAAATTTTCTAAATGTGAATTTTGGCTTAAGGAGATTGGCTTTCTCGGGCATGTGGTTTCGGGATCGGGAATTGCTGTTGATAACAAGAAGATAGAAGCCATTACCGAATGGGAGAGGCCAAAGAATGTCAAGGAAATTCGTAGTTTCCTTGGTTTGGCAGGCTACTACAGAAAGTTCGTGGAGAAGTTCTCTGTTTTGGCATCACCGTTGACGAAGCTCACTCGTAAAGGAGCTAAGTTTGTATGGGATGACAAATGTGAGAAAGGTTTCATTGAACTAAAGAGGAGATTGACCGAGGCACCGGTACTCGCATTACCCAAACAAGGTATGGGGTACGATGTCTATAGCGATGCTAGCATCCAAGGACTTGGATGTGTGTTGATGCAGAATGGGAGGGTAATTGCCTATGCTTCACGACAGTTGAAGAAGCATGAGGTAAACTACCCTACTCACGATTTAGAACTGGGGGCAGTGGTATTTGCACTGAAGATTTGGAGACATTATCTCTACGGGGAGACATGTCATATATACACTGACCATAAGAGCTTGAAATACGTGTTTACTCAGAAAGAGTTGAACATGAGACAGAGGCGATGGATGGAGTTGATAAAAGACTACCATCTTATCATTGAGTACCACCCCGGTAAAGCCAACGTGGTGGCGGATGCCTTGAGCCGAAAGAGTTCGTCTGGGGCATTGTTGACTAGTTTGAGGGCATTGAGAGCCCAATTGGAGATATCTAGCGATGGTGCCGTGTTGGCTAGATTCGAGGTGAGACCTACATTACTTGATGAGATCAAGAAGGGTCAAGAAACTGACGAAGAGCTGATGAAGGTCCGTGAACGCATGCTAGCGGGACCGGTTGAGGATTTCAGGGAAAGAGATGATGGTCTCTTATTATTTCGTGACCGAGTGTGTGTACCGTCAGATAGTGAGCTCCGAAAGTCCATCCTAGAGGAAGCCCATTCATCGGCGTATGCCATGCACCCGGGGGGCACGAAGATGTATCGTGACTTGAAAGAAAGTTACTGGTGGTCTGGTATGAAGAGGGAAATAGCCGAGTACATCAGTCGATGCCTTACTTGTCAGCAAGTCAAGGCAGAACATCAGCATCCAGCTGGGTTATTGCAGCCACTTTCCATTCCCGAGTGGAAATGGGAGCATGTGACTATGGATTTCGTGGTAGGGCTACCACGGACAGTGAAGAATTATGATGCCGTATGGGTTGTGGTTGATAGGCTTACAAAGAGTGCACATTTTCTACCTATCAACACTACCTATGCACTTGAGAGGTTAGCCAAGTTGTATGTGGATGAGATCGTGAGGCTACATGGCGTTCCTATAACCATTGTGTCCGACAGGGATTCACGATTCACATCACGATTTTGGCCGAAGTTCCAAGAGTCTATGGGAACGAAATTGAAGTTTAGCACTGCTTTTCATCCACAGACGGATGGACAATCTGAGAGGGTCATACAGATATTAGAAGACATGTTGAGAGCTTGTGCACTGGAGTTCCAAGGGAGTTGGGACAACCATTTAGCACTCGTAGAGTTTGCCTATAACAACAGTTATCAGGCGAGTATTGGCATGCCTCCATACGAGGCATTGTATGGGAGGAGATGTCGTACACCTTTGTGTTGGGATGAGGTTGGCATGGCCAAGCTCGAGAGCACGGAATTGGTGGAGATCACCAAGTCAAAGGTGAAAATGATTCGAGAGAGACTTAAGGCGGCCCAAGATAGACAGAAGAGCTATGCCGACAAGCGCCGGAGGGCCTTAAAGTTTGAGGTGGGAGATGAGGTATTCTTGAAAGTTTCACCTTGGAAAGGAATCATCCGATTTCAAAGCCGAGGGAAACTTAACCCACGCTACATAGGGCCATTTGTGATTCTTGAAAGAATTGGGGCCGTAGCATACCGATTGCAGTTGACTCCAGAATTGGAGAAGATACATAACGTGTTCCACGTGTCTATGCTAAAGAAATATGTGCCGGATCCGTCTCACGTGTTAGAGAAACCCCCTGTGGAAATACGTGAGGATTTAAACTATGTCGTCCGACCAGTAAGGATACTTGATAGGCAAGTAAAGAAATTGAGAAGCAAGAAAGTTCCAATGGTTAAGATCCTTTGGAAAAGTGACCGAGTTGAAGAAGAAACTTGGGAAACGGAAGCCTTGATGAAGGAACAGTATGCATTTCTTTTTGAATAAGCATTTGTGAATTTCGGGGACGAAATTCCCGTTAAGGGGGGGTGAACTTGTGACACCGCACCCGGATGTACTTGAACTTGAAATTTGGCATGTAATTGATATTCCTAGAGAATAAAATTCGTGTGACAAAATTCGTATATTTAATTAATGTGCGATTAATTAAATTATCTATCGGGTCCGTAAAGTGCGAACGGACTACCAAAATATTTAGTTGGGTTATCATAATAATTATAGGAGTCCAATAAAACGCCAACCGAAGTTGATAAAAATATTTGGACAACCCGGGTGCTATTTCGGCCCGGGCCTACCGAAAATAGCAGGAATAATTGGGAGGGACTTCCTACACCCATTTGGGGATTTCTTATCTGACTTAAGGCCTCAAAATAATCACTTTGAGACAAATAAACATGGGGGTGGGCGGAGTTGCTGTTGAAGGGATGGCCTAAGTCAAATTAGAACATCAAATGACCCTACTCAACATTATTTTGAGGCTTGATTGAGTAGAGGTGCCTTCCCCCTTCCCATTCCATTCATTCGAACAACCAAGAGGAGAGAGAGCTCAAGGGAAAGTCTTCAACAAAGTCCAAGATTGAAGGCAACATCAACAAAAGAAATCCAAGGAGAAAAGAGTTGTTCTTGAGGTAAGAACACAAGTATTATCCTTTAACTAGTATTATTTTTGTATGATTTTTATGAAATCATATGGTGGATTAAACATGAAGTTCTACACGTTTAAAAGTGTAGAATAATGTTATAAAGTGGTGGTATTTAACTTAGAAGAGTCGTGGAATCGATAGGAGTTGAAATCGCCGGAAACCGCCAAGTATAGGAGGCTGTTCGTAGCTGCAGACCACGAAAGCCGCCCACCTTTCACGAAAGCCGCCCGGCTTTCGTCTGCTGCCCAGATTTTTCATCTCCAAACGGTTTAGAACGGGGATTGATCGAAGGGCTTAACAAGGACAACTATTTAAGCACTTCATAAGGTGAGGATGGCTGACTATGTTGCTTATAATCTTTGGGTTAATTTCGTAGGATTACCTAAAGTAATTAAATGTGATTTTCATGGATTATTAATGATTAATAATGCCTAAATGAAAATATTGTTGTAAATGAATAAAGGAGCATAATATACAAATTTAAGGATAAATTGTGTGATTATGTAATATGAGCATATTGGCTTGATGAAGGGATTAATTATAAATATTGTGTTGAAATATAACTTTAACTTCATATAAGGATATATGAGTGATTAAAGGTTATATTTTGTATATTGATATGAACTATATTTTCAATGGAAAATTAGTTTGGAAATTGTCTATATGACTATGAATTGAAAATGAGTTTTGTTGGAATTTATCCGACTAGTATTATGATACTAGTCGGGGTTTTGGAATGAAATATGTTAGAATTGATCCAAGGTTTGGATTGTAAATTGTTGAGCCTTAAGTAGTCTTAAGAGATACTAAGGTGGATAAGTGATGCTAGGGGTAGGCCTTAAGGGATACCCAAGGTAAAGTGAATACTAAATTGATCCTAGGAATAGGATTGGCCTACGGGTGTATTCGGTAGTCTTTAAGGATTAGCCGATAGAGTATTGGTAATTAGTAAGGACCATGGCCCTTCCCGACTCTAGAGAGCGGGGTTGGATAGCATGGACTTACATCGTGATCACGGGTTAGGGTGGAATCCGAACCGGAGACCTTACGAGGCTCCCGACAGCGGTAACACATAAGATAGGACCCCGAATGGACCTTACCTTCCTACGGGACGATGGGTATGAGTTCAGGGGCGGGATGTTGGACTCCGGCCCGAGAGCCCGGTGAGGCCTCGGAGAGCGGTGACAAATCTCGTAAGGATGATAAGACCTACGGGCGGTGTCGTGTAAACGATGATTTAAATGAAATATGAAAAGGGGCCGCGTGCCGACGAATTAATTAATTAACTTATTATGATGATAATAAGGGTTAAAGAAGAACTATCAATATATTATGATATCACTCTATTTGAGGGTCTTAGAAATTGAAACATTGATTATACTTGGTATAGTTGTCATTGTACTTGTCAAATGCTTCCAAGTACTGACCTCCCCTTCACGGGGGAGGCCACCTCACAGTTTCAGGTAGGGAGTAAAGCTTGCTACCATCGTCCGTTGCTTCGGATAGCTCAGGGAGAGAAGACGTGGTTCGTGCTTCCTCCGCTCTATCTTTAAAACATTAAATCAATGCTCATGGATATTGTTTTGAATAATTATTTGGGGCTTGTACGCCCATGGGTGCCGAAGTGTGGCATAAACACTTGTATTAAACGTTTCCGCTGTTTTAAATGATTATTTTACATTATGTTGTTTATGGATGTACTATTGTGAATGATATTCAAGACGCCTAGTATAGTATGGATGAGTTGGACTGCGGTTGACTATTCGTACTGTACGGCGGGTTGTTGACGTGTCCGGTAGGTCCGGGGCGTGACAAACACCGGATTACATTAACCCGTCTCCTGCCAGCTCCCGCCCTAAACGCGGCGTTGTCACTATGGTTATTCCTTTCTCAGAGGGAAGTGCTTCTGACCAACCTCCTCCAGATTTAGCGTCTTACTTTTTTGAGAATCGAATTGTTTATTTGGGCATGACTCTGGTTCCTTCCGTGACTGAATTAATAGTAGCAGAATTTCTATACCTTCAGCATGAAGATGCAGACTAACCGATTTTGAAGATGCAGGTTCCAACCTGCTCCTTTTTATCAACAATATTCTTGAAGGAACATAACATTATCTCTGCACGCAATTATAGAGGATATTTGTCAAAACCTATTGCACAAGTTATTTATCACAAGGAGTATACAAAAAATCCAATAAGCAAAAGTTCAATTGCAAAAAAAAACTAATTAGTAAAGGACTAACAATCTAACCCACTGAAACATCACACGAATTGAAATAAAAAATCATACAGAACACACTTGATCTACTTTAAAAGTGTGTACAAAAGCCTGAATCATCGGACAATAAGCGAGGAATAGGACCCCTAACCACCAAGCACGCAAGAAACCGGGGAATGATAAAGTGACAATCGACTGCGCCTCTCCGAAAGGTTCTATCAAAAAAAGACCGGAGTAGAATGAACTAAGCTTCACAGCCCCCTTAGGCCCTTACTGATGCGCTAGCCGAGCCTTTGCCCTGTTTGTTCACTTCAGCTTCCATCCAATATGCCACGCTACTACAAACAAGATGAAAAGTGGATTAATGTTTAATCCAAACATATAACCAACACAATCATACTTGGTTCATCAGAATCTCACTACAATTGAACCTAGATTCACAAATACAATGATGTTAAATATGAACCAAGATATTGATCTGCTAGGCTGCTAGCCATTCACTATGCATACGTTCGTACAGATTCGGTTGAAGCAATTACATCATATATTGATTTTAAACTTTCAATTGGAAAATGAACATGTGAATAAGTACAGACTACAGTATATCAGCTCCAAACAAAGCGAAAAGTGTGTCATACGAATTCAATTGCACCGAAATGAAAGTGGAAGACTTGAGAGGAAGAGGAAGAAGGAACCTGATCGATTATTAGTTGGACGGTTTGCCTTGCTAGATTCACGATGATGTTAAAATATGAACCGACATATTGATCTGCTAGCCATTCACTATACATACGTTCGTACAGATTCAATTGAAGCAATTCACCAGAGATTGATTCTAAACTTTCAATCGGAAAACGAACCTGTGAATAAGTACAGTATATCAGCTCCGAATAAAGCGATAAGTGTGTCATACGAATTCAATTGCACTGAAATGAAAGTGGAAGACTGGAGAGAAAGATGAAGAAGGATCTGATCGATCATTAGTACGAAGGTTTGAAATGAGTAGACATTAAACGAAAAAATGTAATATTAAAGCTCCAATTAAACGGCAAAGATTTTCTGGTTGAGACGGAAGCGGTTGAACGGCAAAGAAATTGCGAATTAGCCTGCTTTTAAATTTTGGCTTTGGGCGACGAGTTTGGGAGTTTATTGCCGATTCTCGTTCTAATGAGCAATGAAATATTAATATTTGTAGCCCAAGAGATTTGATGGGCGATAAAAATCAAATTAGTAGTGAAAGGTTTGACTTGTGCCACAAGATAACATATTTGTTGCCCATATATGATGCATAAGCAACGATTAAATTTTGTTTCACAAAACCCTATCCATTTGCATCGAAAAGTAATTTTGTCGTCTCTATAATACTTGTTTGTTGCACAATATAATTTTTGTTGTAGTGAAGGCACAAAATAAAGAGGTCTCGGTTCAGAGATTTCCCTTTGGAAGTAATTTTTATTTTTATGTACGTTTTCTTTTACTTCCTTTCCCATATTGTACTATTCCCTTTAATCAATAAAATCAAATTTTCTTTAAAAAAAATGTTTTCTGCTTTCATAAAAAAAATGTAATGTACGTAAACTAGACAGCATGCAGCAGCAGTCGGTGGGTATTTGGTTTTACCTTCCCATGTTTAAAAAATACTGATTGGACAGAAGTAGAAAACGTACGTTGTTTTCAGAAGCTTAAAACTGTACTCATCATCACCTAGCTAGCCGGCCAGTAGTTCCGATCCCCCGTTGATTGAGTGGCCACGTACGTACACTCATGGCGGCCAACTGCGACGCAGAAGCGGCGCCGCTTCTCCGGCACATTAACGGCCGCAATGGTGAGGGGAAAAAGCGGTGGCACCGGCATCTGTCGGGCAGCGGGGTGAGAAGCTTTGCCGGAGAGTTTGGAGTGGAATCCAAAAAGCTGTGGGAGATCGCCGGGCCGGCGATCTTCACCGCCCTGTGTCAGTACTCCCTGGGGGCACTCACCCAGACCTTTGCCGGCCAAGTGGGCGAACTTGAACTCGCCGCCTTCTCCGTCGAGAACTCCGTCGTTGCTGGTCTAGCTTATGGAGTCATGGTAAATACGAAGTATATGCTTTGTCTCATCTTCACTTTCCTTCAAATGTTATTGTCTCGTCTAATTAAACTTATTCAATTTGGGAGTCGTTTTAATGATATAAAATATATGGCTCATTGCCACATTATATTTGGTATGGTGTGTACAATTGTACCTAGCTCGTGGTATGATATGATATGACATTAATTATATTAGGGAGTGGCGTTCCTGTCAGGCCGGCCTAATAGGATGCGCCGTCCGGTCGAGCCCGTTTGAGGGTCTTCTCAGTGGAATATTTTGATGAAAATTTTTAAGCATGTTCTTCATCAAGTCTGGTTTATCCATACCAAATTTCAGTTAAAAATTCAATCGGGAAGGTACTCAAATAAATTATTTAAGAACACTGCGTAGTTAATATATATAAACAGCGCAGTATTTTTAAAAAACTCATTTGACTGCCTTCCTGATTGAATTTCTAGCTGAAATTTGGTATGAATAAATTATACTTGATGAAGAACATGCTTAAAAAATTTCATTGAAAATTGCACCAGGAAGACTCTAAAAAGGGCTTGGTTGGACGGCTGCCCCAGTCATGCCAGCATGACATGAAGTTTCATCTGACATTAGGAGCTTCTAAATAAGCAACGTTACATGAAAGTGATAGAATCTCAGTGAAGTGCCACACAATTCAGCATGTCATAACAAAACCTACGTGACCAATAAGCATGAGCACCGCAAAAGTTAATATGTTATCCTCTCTCCGTCCCATAAAACTTGACCTTTTTTGCGAAAGTTAAAACTTGATCATTTTGAATTTTCTTGATTATGGTCAAGTTTGACCAATGATATTTCTTAATGTGAAATGTTTTCAAAAATAAAAATTATATGAAAATGTTCTTTGTTAAAAATACTTTCATAAAAATATAAAAGTTATAAATTTCACACAAATATAATAACTAAAATCGTTGTTCAAACTTTTTTGGCATTGACCAATAAAAGTCAAATTAACCAAGTTTTATGTGATAGAGGGAGTAATATATATAAACAAAATAATAATAATAATAATAAATATTATTATAATAATAACAATAATAACAATTGCACTAGTCTCACAAATGATTATTAATGTTTGAATGTTAAAATAGATTTGCACTTTCTCAATTCAAGGAAACTTGTTCATGATGGTCGTCAAGTTTGACACATTATATTTTTTAATACGAAACGATTTAAAATATGAAAGTTATTTGAAAAAATCCATTTGTTAAAATATTTTCATAAAAATATACGGAGTAAAATTTATAAATTTGATTCAATTTTAATAACTAGAATCATTGAAGTTGTCCAAAATTTACTACCATTGACAAAACAATGTCCATTTGACCAAATTTTGTGAGATAAGGATAGTAAATTTTACATGTGCTTAAAATTTTCCTTTTCTTAATAGAAAACATTATCAATTTGTTTGAAGTCTAAGCAAAATTGGATTTTTAAACAATCAACACAACAATAAGAAGATATGATACAATACTCTCTGCTTTAAAATTTGAAGAAAGATTTGAATGTTTCAAGAAAAGGTAGATATGATTTTTAGAAATGAAGAACCTTTTATAATCAATTATAATAGCTTTAGTATATTATGATCACTTTTTTATTAATTAATGAAAATCATAAGAACAATTTCTCTAAAGAGTGTAACTTTACATAGGAATAAATTTAATAATATAAGAACATCAATTAATCAGTAGGACTTTTTCAGGTCTTTCTAAAAAAGATAGTTTTATAAATCACTCACTTTAAAAAGAAAATTTAATAAATAATCTCGAGTGATTTAAAGTTAATACTAGTACATATTAATATTCTTTTATGTCATTTCTAACTTCATTACTATTTATTTATTCATAATTCATTTGTTTGTTTAGCTACTTATTTACTATATTTACAAAGAAAAAGTACAAAAAATGGGACCCTTTAAAGGTAAGGCGGGGCCCTAAGCATGGTGCTTATGGACGTATGGTAACTCCCCCCAAAGCCGCCACTATGATAAGCTTAAAAAAGAGAGTTCCAAACGGACTCTAGATATATTTGTCATTCTCTCCCTTAAGTGAAACTTAAAACATGTTAACTTGTGCAGTAATTAAGAAAGTAAAATAGAGATTTACTTAAATATGAGTAAAAACTAAAAAAGAGCAACATTGTTTTCTTTCTAAAAATAAGGCTTGTTTACCCTGAATTGGGGATTTTTCATTTTTAACATATACAAATATGATAAAAAAAATATTGTTCATATTTTACTCTTATTTAGAGTAATTTGTTACAGAAAAAAATCATATACTCCGCATATGATGGATAATTTTTCATAAAAGTAGGGTATAATTCTAACCATATACGAGTATTTCTTAATGATATTTTAATACTTGTTACATCATTTTTGTATAGCGTTTTGTATAGCGTTTTGTATAGCGTTTTATTTTAGAGAGAGAGAGAGAGAAAGAGGAATGTTCAGGTCCGAACATCTCCCGTCCGAGCACCGTCCGAACATGGGCGTTTAGGGCACTTCCCTGTAGAATTTTTTGATGAAATTTTTTGAGTATGTTCCTCATCAAGTCTGTTTGTTCATACCAAATTTCATCTTGAAATTTGATCGGGAAGGCATTCAAATCAGTTTTTGAAGTTGATTGCGTTTTTATATGTACATTTTGACGCAGTCAACTTAACAAATGATTTGAATGCCTTCGCGATCGAATTTTGAGCTGAAATTTGGTATGGACAAACTAGACTTGATATGGAACATGCTCAAAAAAATTCATCAAAAAATTCCACCGGGAAGTACCCCAAATGACCATGTTCGGACGGCATTCGGACCGGGGACTGCTGGACATGCTCATTTCTCTCTCTCTCTCTCTATTATATATATATATAATTACTTTTATTTTTTATTTATGTCCTCCTACTTTCTTAGTTGTACCAATTTCAATTTTCATCTTCTTTCATTTTAATCTGCTATTTTATACCTTTTCTATATCACTTCATAAAAACTTACGGAGGAAAGGAAAAGTTACCTAGTAAAAATATAAGGAGTAAACATTTATTTTGCATAAATAAGTATCATAATAACCCGCTCTTACTAACCCAAGCCATGCATGCATATAGTATCCTAAGAAAATGTCACATACTGGCAATTTGTTTTAAGGAATACAATTACATTTGGAAAAAGAATTCAAAATAATGGAAAGATATATGCATCGCAGCTAGGAATGGGAAGTGCATTGGAGACATTGTGCGGGCAAGCATATGGGGCGGGGCAAATGAGGATGTTGGGCGTCTACATGCAAAGGTCATGGGTCATACTATTGACCACTGCATGTTTTTTGGTTCCTATTTATGTTTTCGCTCCTCCCATTCTTCACCTCATTGGGCAGACCCGACGAATCTCTAAAGCCGCCGGTTTGTTCTCTTCCCTCTCTTTCCTTTTTTGGTAAAAGGACTAAACAAAAAGTCATTCACATGCTTAGTCTTTCAGAATATATACCAAGCATGACAATCTATTCATTACAAAGCACTTTAGTATGACGAATGATGAAGATTTATTCATCTAATAATCTAATTAAAACATTAGAGAATCTTAGCTAGATCATTCATCACGCCAATGTGCTCCGCTTTGGTGATCTCCAGTGTAGCCATCACAACGGTGGCACATCTGTTACTCATCAATGTTGTGGTTGCCATCTTCATAACATTATTGACATGTTATACCACCAGGATCCAAAACATGGCATTTCAAGACAAAACATATGGCATTTCATGACATTAATATATACAAAAACATGGCATTAAAAGTAATATTATTAAAGTTATGCCATAAGAATGACATTATTTGCCCAACGAGTAAACAAAATGGGACTATATAAAGTCATAAATGCCATTAAGTTCAAAATAATAATGGTTGACTGAAAATGATATTATGTCACTTTTATGATTTTGAATGATTAAAAAAACTAGTTTTATGTTTAAAAAATAAATAAATCAGAATTAATAGAACAAACCACAAAAATTCCAAACACCATAGCTCAGACCTCTCATTTATATTTTCATATCCGATTTCCATATTTAAAATATATGTAATTCTATAATTTATAATCTGGAAATTTAAAATATACTCGTATGTAATTCTATAATTTAGAATCTGAAAAGTTAAACAAATTAATCAAGTGATGGAGTAATTAAAAAAAAACAAAAAAAAAACAGAGCACAAGGAAAGGTCAGAGGAGAAGAAACGGAGGATAAAGAAAAAGATGAAGAGGGGAAGATAAAGAAGTAAAAGATGAATCTATTACCTCATATCATTCCGGCGATTGGAAATCGGCAAAGAAGGCGGTGACGCTATAGGCTAGTAGAAGAGGCGAATGAGTTGGCAGAAGAGATAGAAGAAATGGACGATGGAGATGGAGGAAGGACAAATCGACGGAGGTAGAGGAAGGCCGGACAGGGCGACGGAGGCCGCGGAGCAAGGACCGGGCGGCGGAGGAGATCTGGAGGGTTGGCTTAGGAAGAAACGACCAAGTCTTACTAAAAGCTCCAGCTTGATTCAATTTAGGGCAGCAGGTTTCAATTTACGGAGTACTCCGTGTATATAATAAGAAGGGTATTTTAGTCCATAGAATCCTATTTAGGGAATAAAAATTATACACTCCTATTTAAGAACTTTAAGTATATTTTAGTCCTATTTAGGGCAATTACTTATTAAATTAAGATAATAACCACAATAGTTACTTCAGTTACTAGTACGTCCACTCTTGTAACTTACTATCTTTCTGAATATGTTTAGATTTTTCACATTACTCAAATGTAAATATAAAAACTCACACATTCTTCATAGAGTCGTGATTATGCTGAAATAAGGTTTTTAGAATAAATTATGTTCTAATATTCTATAGGCGTAATATAAGTATCAACGAGTAATTAATTGGTCTAAATCTGAATATAAATGAAGTATTAATTATGCAATAATTTGTAAGATTGATAAAAGATATAAACTTTTACTTTTTACTAAGAGATAAAAACCTTCAAATGTAGTACGTGCGACTTCACTTGCATCCCAAATTAATGGTGACACTATGTTTAGACCTAGCTTGTAGATTAAGAAAATGATGCTCCCTCTGTCCCATTGGACTTTGTCAACTTTCTCTTTTTGATTGTTCTAAAAAACTTTGCCACTTTCATATTATAGCAATTAATTTGTGGTTCTGCTCAATCCTCTCTCTCCTATGCATAAACTTCAACCACACAATTTTTACTTTTCTTATTTCTCACCTACTTTGAACTTGGCAAAGTCCACCGAGACGGAGGTAGTACTACATACGTAGTACAAAATAGTAAAATCCTAAATTATCTTTTATATTCAAAAGTTAAGTACAAATGGAATTGTAGATTTGTAGTAAAAAGAATGATAAAATATACATGCATGGGGCTAGGTACGCAGTATATAGGGTCATTTGTACAAAAGGAGACGTAACGTTCATCTAGGGATAGTCCAAAAAAGAAAATATGCATGCTAATACTCCATATCGTTTTAGGATAAGGTTGTGAAATAATGACTGTCTGTAACATAAAGTAATAATGTCGCAGGAAAATTTTCACTATGGATGATTCCACAGTTATTTGCATATGCCATAAACTTCCCAATACAGAAATTCTTGCAAGCACAGAAGAAAGTGCTTGTAATAGCGTGGATATCTGCAGGCGTGCTATTGACGCATGCCCTCTTTGCCTGGTTACTTATGCTAAAACTGAAATGGGGACTAGTGGGGGCAGCCGTCGCGCTCAACTCTTCATGGTGGCTCATAGTTATCTTTCAGCTGATTTACATTTTCGTCTCCAAGTCAGATGGTGCTTGGGATGGGTTCTCATGGCTAGCTTTTCAAGACTTGTTTTACTTTGTCAAGCTTTCTTTGGCGTCTGCCGTCATGCTATGGTAATTGTTAGTCTTGCTTCGAAAATTGAAGAAAGAATGATGAGTAAATAGTTGTTCAATTGGATTGAACAAGATTAACGGGTCAAGTTTAATACTTTATGATCACACTCAATCACCTTGATGACCCCATTTTGAATTCTATATGTATTTGAACTTCACACACACACATAAACAGAGTAAAGTGGTTAGGAGACTCACTTTGATATTGGTGAGTATCACTTCAACATTTTAATATTGTCCACCACATGAGTAAAATGTAGGACGAATTATTAAACAGGACAAACATTTTGCTAAATAGGTGTATGAATCCTACTTCCTCCGTCCCTCACTCCCTCTAACTTTGCCCCGTTTGACTTTTTTCGTCCGTGCCATTAAGTTTGTCTCATACCATATTTTGTAGGGAAAAGTGTCAAATAGGCCCCCCTCTACTAATACGAAAAAGTCAATTAAGCCCCCGAACTAAAAAAACATCCAATTAAGCCCACGAACTAAATATAACGAGGCAAAACAGTCCTTTTAGCAAGATATTAATCGTTCCCAGTTAAGTTGCATGTGTGGCAAATGATGTGACATGCTTTTACATTTTCTTTTTCTCTTCCTTTCCTTTTTTCCTTATCTCTTTTTACCGCTTAATTACCTGCTAAAAGGACTGTTTTGCCTTGTTTTTTATAGTTCGTGGGCTTAATTGAGTGTTTTTTGAGTTCAGGTCCTATTTGACAGTTTTCCCTATTTTGTAATATTTTAGTGGTTACAATTCATTCTAACTTTATTCACACTTTATCAATTCAATACCAACCACACAATTCTACTTTTCCTTAAAAATCACAGCACACCCCTTTGTCCCAATCTTAAGGGGACGAAAGTAGTATTTTGGGAAGAAATGATATGTGCTCCTGAATTGAGAAAATTTGTTATGTCTTCTCTTATTACTTTGGTCTTTATTATAAACTAATAATATTTGTTACGCTCACACGACGACCTCGAAAATATGTTGGAATTGAATCTTGATCATGAGATATAATTCATTCATGAAATATCTTGAATTGCAGTTTGGAGTTTTGGTACTTGATGGTAATAATTGTGATAGCAGGTCGTTTGGAGAATCCTTTAGTCCCCGTTGATGCACTTTCTATCTGGTAATTTTGTTCAAAGCGTATATCCTTTAAATTTATACATGAATGGCCATATTACTTAAATATTTATCTGCCAACATCTTTTTTTCTCAATATTTGTAGCATGAACTTACAAGGATGGGACGCGATGATTTCTATAGGATTCAATGCAGCCATAAGGTGAATCTCTTAGGCATATTATACATCAAACAATAAAACAACATATATATCATAAACATGATGATTTAAATTGTGTTTTTGTGAAATTTGTTGATTTAAATATTGCTAACTTTTTAATGGTTGGTGCAGCGTGAGAGTATCGAACGAACTTGGAGCTGGAAATTCAAGAATAGCAAAATTTTCCGTATTAGTGGTTTCTATTACATCAGTGTGTATTGGAATTGTTTGTATGGGAGTTGTGTTTGGCACAAGAAATCTCTTCCCACTCATTTTCACCAATAGTGATGCAATAGCCAAGGAAACCACGAAATTAGCAATTTTGTTGGGGTGGACATGTCTACTTAACAGCCTCCAGCCTGTCTTATCTGGTAAAATTACAAAAGCAACCACAAAATAAGTTTACAAAAGCGATTGAATTTTGATTATCACCATATTCAAGGACTTGAAATTTCATCATAAGTGTTGAAACTTAAACTCATGTGCGATGTCAAAACTCAACCTCAATTTGATCTATTTGACATTCAAATTAGAGATGTCTTGAATTTGATCGCTCACTGCTTGCAGAATTATAGGGGTCTCACTCCTCGATCAGCGAGTAGAGGGGCCGATGTTGCGACGCGCCTAAGGTTTACTCCTAAAAGTTATCAACATACTCGAAGATTTGAGATTTGATCATAAAATTTGAATCATATGCTTTTGTATGAAGTCGAAGTTTATTAACCTCAAATGAGCAATTCAATCCGTTTGAAACTCAAACAATTAACCCATTACACAAACAACATTTGAAAGAATATAAATACACATACAACCAATGTTTAATATATTTAATATTGGACCAAATTGGATATTAATACATTGGTG
This sequence comes from Cuscuta epithymum, assembly GCA_945859915.1. Taxonomy (NCBI): domain Eukaryota; kingdom Viridiplantae; phylum Streptophyta; class Magnoliopsida; order Solanales; family Convolvulaceae; genus Cuscuta; species Cuscuta epithymum. The sequence goes on along the minus strand of CAMAPF010000031.1, from coordinate 8,247,161 downwards.
TTTTGGGAATGAACTAAAGTCTTAAGATTCAACACCTTTTCAGGAGTTGCTGTAGGAGCAGGATGGCAATATATTGTAGCATATGTGAACATCGCATGCTATTACATTGTAGGGTTGCCTGCGGGAATACTCTTGGGCTTTACATTTGATTTTGGGGTCATGGTACATAATTTTCAATCTTATTATTCTTATTGATTCTTAGGGTTGTATTGAAAAATATTCCAATTACTCCTCTTATACAATTTGAGTTTATATATTTCATTTACCTGTTGATTTAATTTGCAGGGAATCTGGGGTGGGATGATAGGAGGAATATGTCTACAGACTCTCATCCTCATAGTGATAGTCTCAATCACCGATTGGAATAAAGAGGTATATGTGTATTCCCGCAACCTCTACTTTTCAACTAAATAAATGCAATACGTGCACAAGAAAATTTAAAATAGGATTAGAGTATAACACTTTTTTAAATATGGTCATTATTTTATTAGGATTAAATAAGTCATATTTGAGAATAAAATATTATCAGTTTAATTTGTGAATTTGCCAATGTTTTAATCTTATATATGCAATGATTTTAATTCCATGTATTTGTATACAGGTATACAACTTGTCTTATTCGTCTCATACCGGCAGTGTAAAATATTAAAGCAATATGCGTAGTACGAAGTATAAGATATCCGCAACATCTCATATCAACTTTTAAGATGAAAAAACTAGCTATATAGTATAAATTAAAGTTAATCATAGGTGTGACTTAAATGTTTATCTGGCACAAATGGTCCAGTCTATTTAGAGTATATTGACCTATTTTATTCTCATTTCAAGTTGCTGTCATGTCTGGTTTGAACTTTGAGGCACGTTAAAGTATTGAGGTTGTACAATAAAAATATCTGACATATAAATCTTGAATACTTTTTTAATAAGGACACAATTAATCCCAATCATATACATAATAAATTGCTGCTATCGCCACATTCTGATTGAAACATGAAAAAATTACACTAGTAGAAAAGACAAGTTGAACAATGTTGCTGCTATATGATTATATGACATATAAAGGATGAATAAAAATGGAGAAATTATAATGCCACATACATTCCCAAATATATTATAGAACAAATTTAGCGTTAATTTATCACAATATGACAGAGTCAGGTAATATAACTTGTTTCACAATTTCTCCGTTGTACAATGAAGTTATGACTTCATCGTTGTTTAATTTGTAAAGGTCTTTCATTTGTAAAGGTCTTTTACCCATATCATGTAGCATTGTGCTAGTTAAATAATTATTTATGTTGTGGTGCTCTTTTGATTGGTTTGATCTCATTCTTTTTAAAAATAACCTGGTGAACTCATTATTTATATTATTGTTATCTAAATTTGTGTGCAGGCCAATATGGCAGAAGCTCGAGTTAAACGTTGGGCAGAGCCAATTGCAAGTATTTAAAAGTGCCATGAAAATGATAGACCATATTGCATTAATGTGACAATTAATCTTTGATTTGTTGCTATGATTTTTTTGAATTGACTTAAATCCTGGACATTAACTTCACCAAACCCTAGATCGAGATGGGACGGTTGTTCCGGTTTTATTTAATTAAATGTTAAAAATGTTGAAGTCAAGCAATAATGTCGATTTTACATCAGATTAAAACATAATGAAGATATTATGGACAATTTGTGTCACATAAATGTGGTCGGATATATGTATATATATATACTTCCTCTGTTCTTAAATAAATGCAACAGTCAACATTTCACATTTGCCGAGGCACAACTTTGACCATTAATATATATGATTCCCGATTAGTAAAAAAAATTGTAAAAAATAGATTTTGAAAATTTATAATGAGAAAAATTTAACAATATTTTTTTCAAAAATATATATTATTACATTAATAAATAAAACATAGTCAAAGTAGAACATGTGAATAGTGCAAAAAGTCCAACGTTGCATTTAAAAGAGAACAGAGGTAGTATATATATATTACATATGATAGAATATTTTAGAGCAAATTGAATTTTTATGATTTGAGACAAAGATAATGAGGTGAAAAATTGAAAAGATATTAATAAAAGAGAAGCAATGAAGCAAATGGAATTAAATGAAATCGAGATAGTTGTCCAACATATGTGATGGTGAAACTTGCAACGATATTGTCTCATAATCTCTAATCTCATATTTATTGTTTACAAAATGATCGAAAAGATAAACTAATGTAAGACTATGCTAATTTAAAGGGAAAGTGGATGAATGAAGTGATAAATGAGTTTTGGAATTATAGTATATTTCATGTGTCTCGTGTCACTTGCCATAGCTAGTTCTATCACCACACATTATGAAAGGAATTCAAATAAGTGAGAGTGATCTAAGTGAATCACATCCCACGCTTAAAACCATTCTCATGTGTGAAGTCTTGAATTCAAGTCATTAAGGAGGTAAATTTAGAAGAATTTATCAAATAATGATCTTCTAGCCATATGAATAGCTTGAATAGTTGTGTAATTGGTACGTCATCTCGGCGGTGTGAGAGTCTTGCCGGTGGGAATATGAAGGTGGTTGATAAATCGGTGACGGTTTTCCAATAACAGTAAAGAAAACCTAAGAACTGATAAAGTCAATCACTTAAGAGGTGTGGTGTATAGATGGATATTTGAAAACTAGCGGCCAAAGTCATATGTGCAATACTTAATACACATATGAATCTCATGTTATTTCTACCAGCTAATAAGCTAGTATTTATTATGCATCATGTTGGTCAAAGACTATTTTTAAAACTCAATACATTGGGACTACCTAACAATAATAAACCATAAAGATTATTAAAAGCGGACCGTGCATAATTGGAATTATTAAATTCAATTTTCCCTATATAAAATTTAGATGGTGAAAAAGTACATAAAATTTAAATCTTTCCAAAACTTAAGAAGTTTAAAAGTTATACATCCCAAAACTCAATTCATTTTAAAACTTCACTAAAAAAAATTAAAGAAATGAAAGTCATAAATAAAGATTAATGATAAATTCAAAAATTAAAATTAAAGTATAATGTCAAATAAAAAAAATTGCATGGTACATTTTAGTCTTAGATTTACATCTCATATAAAAACTAATTTTGAAAATTTATATAGAGATTTTCTACAGTATGTTAAAAAATATAGTAGATGGCTTGGATCAGTAAAGGATGAACAATTAGAGTTGAGATTATTTATAAACTACACTTTACTTCGATTTAAAAGTAACATGCCGTAATAGGTTATAACAGGCCGTAATAGGTTATAACACTTATAACAGGTCGTGTGTTATTATTGAAGGAGGTCCATGTAGTTTGAATTATTGAGAGATAATGTAACAAATTTATTATTATGATTATTACGAACGAATCGGTATTGGTTACGATCATTGTTCTAAAAATCATTGTAGGCGCTCGACTAGTCCCCGCCCAGGCGATAGGCGGTGGCCAGGCACCCTGATTCTAGTCTAGACGCTCCGACTATTTGGTTTGACGCTTAGATGAACTAGTCGGCCGCCTAGAGTGCCTAGCTGCCCGCCAAGAGCGTTAATCGGTCCTCTAGAGCGTCTAGATTCACGCTCATTTTTTTTAATTTTTTCTAAGAGATATATGTACTATTAACTTTAATCACAGATATGAAGGAAACTACTAGTAGATTAAGATAAAAACCATACATACACATATATACTCTTAAATGTTATTACGAAGTATTATTTAATATTTATTACATAAAAAAGTTAAGTGATTAGTTAGAATATTTTATTTAATGTGATAATTGTATCGATCATGCAAGTTAATGTGTAATGTGTGTGTATATTTTTTTATACACACACAAACACAATATTACTCATGATATTTATACAAAAATATTGATAGAAATATAGTTTTTATTTCTCTGACTAGTCCGTGCCTAGGCATTGGACTGGCGTCTAGCGCCATTTAGAACATGGGTTATGATAATGATCAAATTTTGTTCTCAATACACTGTGCGCCTAATTTTTAATGTTCTTAGTTTATGTGTATTTAAGTCTGTTTGGATGTAGGAAACCTAAAGACTGGAAGTACAATAAGAAAAGGAAAAAGGAACGATTATTGGGTGAATTTTAAATATGAAAAATTGCCTAGTTTCTGTTTTGTGTGTGGAGTTAGGTCATGCAGATAAGTTATGTTCATTGGCGTACAAGAAAGGGGATAAGAATCTAGAGAAATCTTTCAGATCATGGCTTAGAGAGGGAGGAGGGAAACATCGGCCCATGGTTTCTAATAAATGGCTCTTCCGAGAGGGGTCTTCATCGAATGGCATAGCCAGGGCACAAGCAGGACAGGGGAGTAAGAGCAGGAGAAAGAGGCATAGAATAGTGACAAAATGGCTCTAGATAAGGCAAAAAATAGGGAAGAGGCGGGTGTTGGCTACCAGGCCCGCCGGAGTCTGTGAGAGTTTATCCCTCCCGAGAGAGCAAGCTCGTGCTTCTCGTGATATGGGGGAAGCAGCTTTACTGTACTTGCTATGTTTTTCTTATCGTTTTTTACTTTGGTTAGGATGTTATTTCGGTTGTGTTTTTGTTTTTCTTTCTAGTGAGACTTTTGAGTTTAGGTTGAGTGATGGAAAGTTTGTTTTGACCGCTTTTGGCTCAGTTATGCCCATTATATGATCAACGAGTTATATTGCTTTCAGGGAGATGATTGACTATGAATTTGAATAAGTGTTGGCGGTTGAGAATGGACTTTGTATTTTTTTTTGGAACAAGGCGGCTTAAATTCATATCAAAGCATTCAACAAGGGAACAAGAAGATAAAAGGACCCCCTCCAACCACCGACCCTCGAACCATACTTAGAGCCAATCACCCTAGACAAAGCAATATGGCTCGCTGACTCTGTAATGGGTCTAAATGAGTCTAACGTGGGATAAAATAGTGGGATCCCAGCTGCAACCTTTCATAGCTGACAAACAAGCAACCTCCAGCCTTTGCTGTCTTGGAACAGCTTTAGGTCTCTCGGCGAGTCTAGTGGTCTCGACCCGCCCCCTCGCCGTCTTTTGACAAATCCAAAGCCATATTATCCCCTCCACCTTCCACAACCTGCTCTTCCTCCCACATCCTTCTTCGTTTCTGCAAATCCGATGGCCTCATCTCCGACGCCTGAATTGCTTTGTTTCTTCCCTTGATGGTTCAGAGAACTTCCGCTTGAGTCTCCCGACACGAGTCATTTGTTAGCCTTCATCTTTTGAGTTATCCCACCCCTAGCACGGAGACTAACCCCAAAAGGTTTAGCCAACAATTTGTTCTCACACTCGTAAGCCAAAGGGCAAAACCTGTCAGCATGGCCAATGATACCACAAGAAAAACAAAAACTTGGCAGTTTTTCATATTTAAAGTCCACTCTATGCCGGGGTTCCCTCCCTTTCCTCAGCGTCGTACCCACTTTCAAAGCTTTACCGACATCCATACAAACCCTAATTCTCATGTAAGAATTCCAACGTTCCTCAAACTGACTTTCGTCAAAACTGATAAATTTACCAATGAAATTCACAACTCTCCTAGCAACTCCTAAATTCATAAAATCATAAGGTACATTATGTACATGCATCCAAAATTCAATGTCATTCAGGGGAACCCTAAGAGGGACAACCCCCCAATTTTAGTGCCCTCAAAACCAGCAAATTTTGTTCATATACACCACCTAGCACTCGTTCCATATCAATAATATGATAAAAAGTGAACAAGTACCTTTTCTCGCCTATCTCTTTGATAGATGTTCCTTTTCCGGGGCGCCAGATAGACGCCATGAGATCCCTGAGCACTATAAAACCAGTGCCAACAACCGGAAAGAAGTTGTTGCGGTTCGAAGCCTCGCTCTCGCCATCAATCTCCTCTTCCAAGATAAGTTCTTCCTCATCGCCACCAATCACCATGTTATCGCATTTGTTAACCATCTCCACCATGTTTGCCATGATTGCTCGGCGGTCCTCCAAAGCTCGAGTTGAAACCCTGCTTCGATCAGAAGTGTTGCCTGCTTGCCTTGCATACGTCTGCCCACCCGACAAATTCCCCCAGCGCGAGTAACCCCCAACCTTCGTCGGTCAAAACTGCGGCGCACTAGTGTCGCACCGAGAGAAAAACCCTACACTCGACTACTCGAGGGAGGCGGCCGCTTTCTTTTTTTTAATTCCGACTTTTTGTCTTCTTATTACTCCCTCCGTCCCTAATAACTTTGCCAAGTTTGACTGGCACGTGGATTAATAAAGTAAAAACTGTGTGGTTGAGGTTAATGTGACATCCAAAAAAGGAAAGTGGCAAAGTGGGAAAGTGGCAAAGTTAATGGGACATCCACAAAAAGGAAAGTTGGCAAAGTTATAAGGGATGGAGGGAGTACTTGCCAGAATTTTAATATTTCCAAAAAAAAGTTCTTCAATTATGTGGTGTACAAATTAACAAGAGGGGGATCTATAGTTCGGCCCAAATACACCAAAGATCAGAAATTTAAACACAACTCAGAGGCAGTTACGGCCCACAGAGAGATAATCCAAAAGAAAAAATTAATGATAATGTAACAGTACTCGTAATAATTTATTACTCCGTAATATCCATCTTCCCTCCCTAAAAATCTTTTAAATCTCCCCCCTCCGTTCAAATTCTTTTCACCTCTTCATTTTCTTCCCCAAACACTCTGACCCATTAATTACTTTCTTCCTCTGATAATCCGCATTTATTAAATATTCCTAACATTCCTTCTTTCTTTTTTGTGGTGAAATTGGATTTGGGATGACAATTCCCAATTTCCCACCAATCAAAAAAGGTTGAGACATCTTAAATTATATTTATATTATTTTTAGAAGCGTGATGGCTCATTCTGAGTCCATCATGCCGATCGACGGAACCGGCGACGATATCCACGCCGGCGGCAGATCTCCGACGAAGATGACGATGTCGCCGTGGAACCCCCCGTCGCCATTCGCCCGTTCCCCCTGGTCCAGAAACTCCCCTCACAGCCACCCGCAGAGCAGCCTCGTCGGGTCTATGGTCCGGGAAGAAGGCCACATCTATTCGCTGGCGGTTCAGGATAAGATCCTCTTCACCGGGTCGGACAGCAAGAACATTCGGGTCTGGAAGGACATGAAGGAATTTGCGGCGTTCAAATCCAACAGCGGCCTCGTGAAGGCGATCATCATATCCGGGGACCGGATCTTCACGGGCCACCAGGACGGGAAGGTCCGGGTCTGGAAGGTGAGCGAGAAGACCCGGGACGTTTACAAACGGGTCGGGACAATGCCCGCATTTTTCGACATTTTCAAAGCTTCGTTCCAGAGGAGCCCCGTTTGGATAAAGCATACGGACGCGATTTCCAGCCTGAGCATGGACGGAGAAGAGGGGCTGTTATACTCTGCTTCGTGGGACGGGACGTTTAAGGTGTGGCGGATCGAGAGCTTGAAATGTCTGGAATCCGTCTACGCCCACGATGATTCCGTGAACTCTGTCGTCGCCGCCGCGGACGGCGTGGTGTACACCGGCTCCGCCGATGGCCGGGTAAAAGTTTGGAAGAGGGAAACCGCCGGCAAGGCCGTCAAACACGTTTATCTCCAAACCTTGTTAGCCCAGGTATTAAATGCATCTGCGAACATAATGTGATAGCTTTAATTTCATACGGATCATTCTCATATTTTTAATTTCAAACTGTCTATTCCATCGTGTTAAAAACATGAAAACAACGGAACGACTTTTGTAATTTCAACAACTTTTTCATACTCTTGTTCGGTTCATAAAATTGGACTAAAGTTGACTCACACTTAAAAGAAAAAAGAAAAAAATGTGTAATTTAGATTGTGGATAGGAGAAAGAAAAAACTTTAGCTACCCATTTGTTACTTTAAATGGAAATGACAGAATTTTTGGGACAATAAAAAGAAAATTTAGCCAAGTTTTATAGGACGGAAGTAGTATAAAAAAAATAAAGGTTTTGTAAAGAAATGCCAAAGTGAGTCTATAAAATCATATTTTTATATTTTTTGATATTTATTAATTACAAAACCAATTAAGTGTAGGGAGACATGATAAAATTTAGGAAATTGCTATTTATACACATCAGGTTGTACACGCCATTTTTTGTCTGTACACGGACAATAGTTTTTTGTTTTGTAAGAAGATTTATGTGTCAAATTTTAGTCGGAGACACAAAAAAATTCTTTCATTATGACACATAAATCTCTTTACGTAACAATAAAACATTGTTAATTTGTACAAATATAGTTGTAAAAACTATACGGAGTACATCGTATGACTATAAGTCTAATTTTATACTAATAATACTAGTATACTACGTACACACGTAGTAAATAAATAAATTTCGTATCAATCCCGTTAATTTCAATTAGTTTGGCACATTCCTATATACTAGCCTACTAGGTCTATACATACTCAGCTATAAATATAATGTTTATTTCTTTTCAAGTAGACAAAATATCAATTTTGGAATTAATACTATCTCGATCTCCTCTAAAATCCCAAATTCATAATTCTGAATTTTTTAATCTCTTATCCAACTATATTAATTAGACAGTATGTTAGGGACAGAAAGAGTACCTTACGTGTCCCAAGTTAATTTTCATACTTCGTATTAATTAGCTATGTTTTCGTACTTGCATCATTGTCATTCTGGAGATTCAATGCATACTTTGTAGCAGTTTTCAAATTTGCATTTATTAGTTTTACATCTTAAATGTTGATTTGTTTTTAAAATGCTATGTACGGAGTATTTCTTAAAACAATTACGTAGTATGTGTTTTTTATAAAGCATGCATGAACAAAACTAGAAACAATGAAATATATCTTAAGATAAGTATAACGATACATTTTCTTCCTATGTGAACATTCATATGTGTGATGCTTTATTGGACATTAAACTGTGAGACAAATTTTTAACATCGAAATAATTAATGTTAGATATGAACGTACAAAAAAATTACGAACAAAAGGTATATTTTGCCTTTTAAGTAAAGACAACGTGCAGTGAGAAACTGAAGTATATTGAACCCCTTATCTGTCTCTCAACTTTCATTTTGAACCCGTTTGGTAACACTAAAATTGGCTGTATTGGTTGATTCTGTTGAAACTTATGAATTTCTGACTGAAGTGGTTGTATGGGCTGATTCTGATGATTCATGAAAAAAAATATTTTCATTTAAAATATTTTTATTAATAAATAAAATAAAAAATTATATGAAAAAATAGCTAAAATGATCCTCTACAGTAACTTCAGCCAACACAGTCAGAAAAGTAACTACAACCTTACTTTTTCTGCTTATTACACAATTCAGCGCGCGAAATAAAAAATCACGTGTTTGGTGAAAAAGCTGGCTGATAAGCCTGATAAGCCGAAAAATGTGGTCACCAAACGAGCTCTTTACCTTGTCTTATTTGAGTTTTTAAACCCCATTTTCCTTTTAAACCCCATTTTCACATATATTCACATCTTAAAAACAATTTTATTTTTCAGTCATTTTATTAGTAATTATGTCAAACCAAAACAAAATACATAAATGGACCAGAGGTAATACGTGCAAACAAATTTTAGTTTTTTTTTGAAATAGACACAGAACCAATTTAACGTGTTTGGTGATATAGTTCCAATTTTCTTCTTCAAAAATTAAGTAAAGAAGAATCGAGCCCGTTATCAGGTTCGCATAGTAGAATTAGATATTTAAAATGTAAAATAGGAAGAGAAATCATCTCATCAGGCCGGCCTGACAGGCTGCCCCGTCCGGCCGAGCCCGTTTGGGCACCTTCCCGGTGGAATTTTTTGATGAAATTTTTTGAGCATGTTCCTCATCAAGTCTAGTTTGTCCATACCAAATTTCAGCTCAAAATTCGATCGGGAAGGTCGTCAAATGATTTTTGCAAGTTAACTGGTCCGGAAGTTATGAGCGAAAACAGTCGCGGTTTTAAGTCTATCTGGATCTCTTTAATTTGGCTGCTATTTCTCATTTTCTCTATTTGTATTTTAGGCCTTGATTGGTACTCTGTTTTTTATTGTAATAAAATTTGGTAGATGTTCCCCGACATCTACCCCACCGATTTTGGTGGTTTTTTCCGGAACAAAAAAAAGTTATGAGCAAAAAGAGTTGTTGCCAATCAGTCGTCAACTAGCCGTTGCCATCTCCGGCATCTATTTCACCGGACTGACGCCATTAAACCCCAAAGCGAGATTGGTAAAACACAGAAGTTCAACTTTAAAGATAAGACATTGGCAAATCCTAAAATCTAGAGAAAGTTCTCTTAAAATGCCAATAAAATTCACAAATTAAATAAGATCAGCATATCACTGTTTTCTTTTTAAAATAGGATTCATTCACTTTTATTTTGTGAAATTTTGTACTTCGTATTTCTTTGATCTTGCAATAGAATTAAATAAGTTTTACGGAGTAGTTTTGAAGTAAAACATAGGGAGTATTCGCTTCGTCCCAAAATTGAGTTGTAAAATTGATTTTTCTGATTATTCATTTTATTCGGTTAATTAGGATGAGACAATTAACGTACGTGCATATGACTAACCATCCATAGGAGTTTGCTGTAACGGCATTGGCGGTGAACAAGGACGGAACAGTTCTATACGGCGGCTCATCCGATGGGCTCGTTAACTTCTGGGAACGCGAGAAGCGGTTGTGCCACGGCGGGGTCCTCAAAGGCCACAAGCTGGCGGTGCTCTGCCTTGTTGCGGCGGGCCGAAATATGGTCTTCAGCGGTTCAGCGGATAAGACGATTTGCGTGTGGAGGCGGGACGGCCCGGTTCACATGTGCCTCTCGGTCTTGGCCGGTCACAGTGGACCGGTTAAGTGTCTGGCGGTCGAGGAGGACAAGGAGTCGAGTGGGAAATGGGTGGTGTATAGTGGAAGCTTGGACAAGTCTGTCAAGGTTTGGCGCGTTTCTGAATCAGCCCCGGATTTGCATCACATGTATGGTCGAGTTGACTAAAATCTGGTTTTGGAAATATTGACCAGCACCGGTTCGACTCCTATTGTCATTGTCTATTACTAAAAGGAAATTAATGTTGTAAAAATCTTCTGTGATAGATTAATAGACCTGTCTCGCATGCATGTATACTTCAAGGCTACTTCGATCGTGTAAGTGTGTAACCAAATCCTTATATATACAAGGCCACACATTTTCAATGAAAAAAATATGACGGGTTTTCCTTAAATATGAATAAATTCAAACAAATTTTTAAAAATTGACCACTTTTACATACGTAAACAAGCTCATATAATTTGAAAACGTGATGTAGTTATAAATTTTGCATGTCACAATTAGTTTTTTATGTCACTAATAAAATATGTGAATGTCAGATTTTCATGTCACTTACGAATGACATTGTTGTCGTGAAACAATTCATTGTGACTATCGGAAAATTTTCAAATGATGTTTTCCGACGATTTAAAAAAAAATACAAACAAAAAAATCATCAAAAAATTTCAACCACTTTTCCGGTGGCGGGTCAAGCTGTGATTGGGCAGGTGTGGAGGGAGCTGGGTCTAGGGCAGAGATTTGATATAAATTACAATTAAAAAATGAATTATAAAAATTAGAAACATTTTATGAAAAAATGAAAAATAGACGTTTTTTATGTATTTTTCAAAGTTATAAGCAATATTTGTGTCTTTGTCTAAAAAGAGATACTCCGTAAAAAGAATTGCTTTTTCGTATGCTTAAGAAATTGATATTAAATTTGTAGACTTAGAGCCCGTTTGGTAACACTGAAATTGGCTTAATTGATTGATTGTGTTGAAATTTATGAGGTTTTAGCTGAAATAATTGCATCGGCTGATTGTGCTGATTTATGAAAAAATACGAAGTATTTAAAATACGTATAGTAGTATTTTTTATTTATAAAATAAATAAAAAATTATATGAAAAAATATCTAAACATGATCCTCTACAATAACTTCAGCCAATACAGTCAGAAAAGTAACTTCAACTTTAGTTTTTCTTATTATTGCACAATTCAACACACGAAATCAAAAGTTACATGTTTAGTGAAAAAACTGGCTGATAAGCTTGATAAGCCGAAAAAACACGATCACCAAACGGGCTTTTAGTGGATCGTTGCGTTTGTAACATTTTAGGATGGTAAAAATGCCTCAATTGGCAGACATTTTACACAAAATTAGTAATGGTATTGGTCTGGGTAACGAATTTAGTTTATTCTTATTTGTAACACTTTGGGATTCACCAAAATGGGCAGGTTACAAAAATTAAAATTGACTTGACTAGGCAAGTAATGTTTAACTAATACTCGTACGTTTCTATTTTTTGTTATAGGGAAAACTGTCAAATAGGTTCTCAAACTTTGATTAAAAAAAGGCAAATAAGTTCTTATATATGAAGCTCTGTCCGGCCATCGCGATTTGGGGCGTTTCTCGGTGGAATTTTTTGATGAATTTTTTTGAGCATCTTATTCATCAAGTCTAGTTTACGCATACCAAATTTCAGCTAAAACTTCAATCGGGAACGCATTCAAATTAATTCTTGAAGATAACTGCTCATTTAACTGCACAGTTATCTTCAAGAATTAATTTGAATGTGTTCCCGATTGAAGTTTTAGCTGAAATTTGGTATGCGTAAACTAGACTTGATGAATAAGATGCTCAAAAATTTTAATCAAAAAAATTGACTTTTTTGACTTTTTTTATGAAAGTTCGAGAACCTATTTGATAGTTTTCCCTTTGTTATACTTTTTCACTTACTACGTATTATAATATTTATTCTATTCGTATTAAATGTCAACATTTTTTACTGAAATGAGTTTTAAACTTGTGACCACTTCGAACCAGGAGGTTATAGTGATGTCATCGAATCACGGTATGCTTAAACCAATACACATATATTGCTATTGGTAGCCATTTTTACCAAACTAATTCAATTGGGTAAAATGAAATTTTTATTAAAGACCGTATACACAAAAGTGTATTGCATACATAGTTCTCTTTATAAATCTAATTGGATTATATTCTTCTCACAAAGGATACTTCAGTGATTTACTTTTACCTCTTCTAAGAATCACCGTGTAGTCATGTAGTCATGTACTGTCTATATTGCAAAATGAGTGAAGCCTAATTTATCTTTCAAAGAATCACCAATTTATGTATTGAAAATGTATTTTCACTTCAGTAAGAAAGTCTTCGACAATGCCTCCTTGATTCTGGAAGACGATTTCTCTCGCTGTCTACATTTGAGTCTAAATCCGGCGGCAGTACTGCAGCTCCTCCCTCTAATACCCTGATGATCTTTTTTTTGATAAAAAAAGAAATGAAGTAAGCCCTCTTATAGTCTTATCTGATACGAGTAATAATTAGAGAATATTTCAATTTTGACCCTACAAAAGTCGGATCATCTTCACTTTTAGCCCTGTTTTCATTTTTTGGTGTACCGCAATAAAGTTATACGTACCATCTTTGTCTTTCTGCCTTATATCTTACGTAGTATTTAAACAACCATGAAAAAAAACGTATTCAAACAACCAAAAATTTGTCTCTATCTTTTAAAATACGGAATATAATTGTAAATTTAAAGAAATTGAATATAAGTATACAGGACTAAAAGTGGTAATAAGACGATAATTAGTAAAAATTTGAACACGTGAAAGTGGGTGACCAAAAGTGAAAATTGGTGGATATAAAATCTACATTTGGGGTTGGGGAAAACCTTTGACATGGGAGGACGCATGTGAGGTTCTCGTTGCAAACACAATGAAGCAGCAAAGCCCATTGCATGTACTTCACGGGGTAAGTTTTGAAGTTGTGTTGATGCCAAATTGGAGTCCAACAACTGATGCTTATATGCCAAAATATGAATCGGATCCACCTTAGCTGAAGGGTAGTAATGATTCCCCAGTAAAATGTTCTTCCATTTGTGATATAGGAGGAAGTCACTTGTTCTTTTACCAGTAATCAACTCTAACAGCACAAGGCCAAAAGCGTATATGTCAACTTTCTCAGTAACCTTTCCATGAGTGAAGAATTCTGGTGCTAAATACCTAGAGCAGAGAAGAAATTAAACAATGTTTTCAAAATAAAAACTTATGTACTTGACAATGCTTAAAAGGCTAGGATGAAGAAACCAGTAAAGAGAACACGGTAATGTTTAGTTATTATTGAGCGCGCATGTACCCTGAAGTTCCAAGATGGTGTTTGTCATCTGAGAAGTCCCATTCACTGTGAAACCTTGCTAGCCCGAAATCTGTAACCTGATATAGTGATATGATCAAACATTAGTAAATGTAGATCTATATGATTTGAAACTTGCTATGGAGTTGGTGTTCCATTATGTTGGTTTTTATCTTCATACAGGCTGCAATAATAATGAATACTCTACTAACCTTGTTCTTTTGGGGACTAAACGAGACAGTGGAAGAATTTGGGGATATTTTTGGCTATTGGGCTGTACTGTTTCTATACACATTTATCCTTTAAATTTTTCTTTGAAGAAACGAGTGATGTCATAAAATATCCATATTAGTACTGGGAAAATAAATAAAATGTTACCAAAGGTTCAAAATCATGAGTTAGGAGAATGTTCTTCGGCCGCAAATCCCTGTGAACTATACATCCAACCCTACAGTCCTCATGAAGGTAGCGTAACCCTCTGGCTGTCCCTGTAGCTATCTTCAGTCTTGATGGCCAATCAGGAGCTTTACCGCTGTTTCCTGTCATATAACATTGCTAAGTCGCTAGCTAGAGTAACGTCGTAGATATATAATGTGAATATATTTTTATTTTTTAAAGGAAATAAACAGAAATTACCATGTAAATGAAAATCCAAGGACTTATGGCAAATATATTCATAAACTAATAGCATCCTGTTTCGTTGGATGCAGAAACCGATGAGAAGCACCACATTTCTATGCTGTGCACAGCTCAAGACTCGCACTTCCCTAGAGAAATCAGCATCAGCTTGAGAACCAAGAAACTTGAGCTGTTTCACAGCAACCACCATTCCATCCTTCAGAATACCTTTGTGAACCAAACCCACCCTTCCTTCTGCAAGAAAATTTTTGCTGGAGAACCCATCTGTGGCTTCCTCTAGCTCTTCATACGGAAACTCCCTGGGTGGCTTCCCAAATGATGGAGCATTCAGTTGACATGTTGAACATAGCGGGGGTGGTTTTGAAGAGACCTTACTACTTAAAGATACTGCTTCCCTTATCCCACTACGTGATGAGAGAGTAACAACTTTTTCCCCAACTGAGTCCATTGCTTTGGTTCCCCTACCACGCTCAAAGTCACTTTCTTTGTAAAACCTTCCTGTATTTTTGTTATTATTAGGACCTTCATATAGTGGATTGTGCTGGCAAAGAAGAACAGATAGATTTTGTGGTGGAGTTGTTCTCATGTTGTATAAAGGACTTGTTGGATCCTCTGGACTGCTAACAGGAGTTGAATGTTTCATTCTCTGGCTATAGCCATGTGGATTTATATGGTCCAAAACGGGTGAAGAGTGAGCAGAGAAGAAGGGGGTTTGTGGCGGCCATTCTTCTGAGCACGCTAAGTTGAGTCTAAGGACCTTTGGATGTGAACCTGCCTTGATGACTACAACATTGCATCGTAGTCCTTCCACGCAAACCTTTAGCTCATGTTTCAACTTTCTGGCTTAGAGAATACGAAAAATGAATTGGCATTTGGCAGTAGTTTTTTATACTTGCAGATCAGACGCAAATTACAGAAATATCTATCAGATCAAAACAATTAATAAAAAAAAATACTTCCTATATATAGTCCTATGTACGGAGTAGCATTATGGGAGGGTAGTCCTATGTAGTATGTAACTGTGTAGGATTACTCCCTTGAGCAATTTCTTTATCTTTTTCTTTTTTTGCAAAAACCTTTACAAACAATTTTAATTTTAACTTTCTTCTCTTTTTAAATCTGCCATCTTACCATCCCTATTCTCTTAGGCAAGATTAAAAGCAAAGATTGTCTTAGGGCCTGTTTATTTTGGACTTAATGAACTGAATGGAAGCACTGACTTAATGATTTAGTTATACACTTGCGTTTATTTAGGACTTAATTTTACACGTGACTTATTCGCTAAGTCAACTTACGGCTTATTGGTTCAGCTTAGTTTTAGCACTCCTTGCCGTTCAGACCCGTAGCTCTCTACGGAATGCCTTCTTTAACCCCATCATCTCCCTTTCACGCATTTCATTTTCATTGCACACAACACTCGTGGCTACAAACCTGCGGAAATCCACGACCTGAGCTGCCGAGCATCTTGCGACCTTTCACCGTAACTAAGAATAACTTCAAAGCCATTTTTATCTTCATCTCGGTATTTTCTCTAATCTTACATCTTTTATTCTATTTTTTCCCTTACTCTCGATCTAACTAGTTCCTAATTTCTATAGATTGGTAAAATTTCAGAAATTCAAGTTAATTAGAGATGTCATATTCTTCTACCTCATGTTATTTGGTCGTTTTTTTATTGGAGTGATATGATATTTTGATTGGTTCTTGGGATGTTAATACATCATCTATTGTTGGGATTTTGTTATTGTTGTTTGTATATACGGTGATATACTCTGTTTTCTCATACTTTGACCATGATAGTTTTTAGTTGCTCTCTATTCTATGTGTGCACCACAAGTAAGCAGTTTTTGTTAATTCACTGTTATTTAGACCTTTTTTAAAACTTCAAAGATTTAAGAGTAATATGTTCATTTGTTGAGGGAAAGAAGGCTCTGCATTTTCTGCAGTTTAATAGGCAGCAACGTAATTGTTTGGTTTGTGTATTTGCTACCAATTTTATATAGAACATAAAACGTTGTATTCTTAGGTATTGGTTTTATAATCTCTATGAAGTGTTTGTAAAAATGCCCCACTAAAAAAGGATCATGAGATATTACCTGTGTAGAAATGCAATATAGATTCAGTAGTTTCTAAACTGTTTTAGTTAAAGTAGCAACCAATCAACTGTTTTGTTGAATATAGCTTCTTGTAGAAAGAAGATTATTTTGGGATTGGTATTCAACATTGTTGAGTTCACAAAAAAGATGGATTTTCCAGTAAGGTCTTCAAGTAATCCAATCTAAAAGAAAAAAGTAATAAGGGGTACAAATATCATGGACAACCTGAAATCATTAGTTTCATTGTGCTGAAAAATGTTTCTTTGTACACTGAAGCATTACAGTTGACTTCATATTTGTTAGCTTCTAAAAAATGTTTCTACTCTTTTGTATTTCATTTACTGGTTTATAGGGATGGTGCAATTCCTTTGAGGCCACATGCAAGTGTTGTAACAGGCTGTCTTTTTAAACCTTATTTTGATTTCATTTGGGATGTAGCGTGTATGTGTGTTGTCATAATCAAGTTCATTATGCTCCTGTTAGTTATGCTCTACCTTTACTCTTGAATATTGAAGGTCATCACTCATCAGTTCACCACTGACCATTCTGTCCTATATTTTACAGTATTTATTAGGTATTTAGGTTTTCAATTATACGGTATACCTAATATAATTTGGTTGAAGATTTCTCTTAAAGTTTCACAATTTACACATTAGTTGTTAAATTGTGCAACTACAGAAGCTATTGGTGAAGAGTGAATTGTAAAACAAAAATGTTTTGATCTGTATGAAAATTATTCCGTGTGACTATCCATACACTATATAAACTTTCTGCACTTTTTCATCTGTTTTGATGGATTTAAGCATTGTACTGTGTTAATATTTGATTTAATGTTAAATACCTTGACATTTCCATATGGAGAGCTCTAGCTCCAAAAGACCAGTTTATTCATCCGAGTAGCACATGTCAATACTGTCTGCAGCTAGTAGAACCAATACTGATGGCTTGTAGTAGGGGTTGCCACTCCGGAAAAGCTTGTGGAGGGATGCAATTAGTATAAAAAAGTAATAGTTTATGTTGTGAACTCATAGCTAGTATAAAAAAAGTAGTAGTTTATGTTGTGAACTCATAGCTAGTTTTTGCTAAATATTTTTGAAAGAACACAATATCAATGTGAATT
This sequence comes from Cuscuta epithymum, assembly GCA_945859915.1. Lineage (NCBI taxonomy): Eukaryota > Viridiplantae > Streptophyta > Magnoliopsida > Solanales > Convolvulaceae > Cuscuta > Cuscuta epithymum. The sequence goes on along the minus strand of CAMAPF010000031.1, from coordinate 8,229,137 downwards.
TTGTTTTTTGTTAGTTATGAATTATGATTAATGATATATGTTTGATGCTATCATAAATGTTATTTTGCTGATATTGAGTTGTAATATAAAAATGCATCGAGTAAAAGAATGTATATAATGATTTTTAGAAATAGCCAAAAAAGTTTTATGTACAGGAAAACATTTCTTATGGGTTTGCTTAATTCCATGTAAAAGACCTACAATAACGGTTGATGTATACCCGTTTAAATTCAAAATGTTGTTCTCAGAAATTGCTTGACTTTTTCTGATTATGTAATGTCACTCTTTTTATTAAATAATTCATATATTATTATTTTAGGCATATGAAATTATTGGTCATTTGATATTATTCAGACATCTCATTCAATTCACTTAGTAAACAACTTGTTATCTTAGTGTCACTTAATCCAGACAGACAGCTTAATGCAGACAGACGTCTTAATCCACTCAGCACTTAATGAAAAAAAAGTAAACAGCCCCTTAGAGTTTTGTAGGAGGGAGTAGTATATATTACTCCGTAATTATTAAATACATTTAATTATCCTTTTACTTTCTTTATGTTTTTTTTTTGTAAATTTTATCCTCATCTTAATCATTGTGGTGATATGCTCAATGAAGCACAAATTTATGAGCATATTAGTATGCATATTAGTGTAACGCCTAAGTGACAGCTATTTTGCATTAGAATGAGCATATACTCCGTAATAAAGTAACAGAAAAGACAAAATTCAAGAGCTACTACGTACGGAGTACGTTCTATGCGTAAGACAAAATTTATTAGAGTGAATTACTTGTCCAGTATGACCCAGCTGGCTCCAATGCTCTTTGCTTCAGCAGCCACTGCACCGGCAAAAGTGGCTGACACAACCTTAATCCGCACTCTTACCTATAATCAAATTGTAAGAGTTTTTAGGGAAAGTACTTTGTACACATATTTTACAACTAGTCTAAAAGTTGCTTGTGTATAGACATAATAGAGTTATTTTACAACTAATCTAAAAGTTGTTTTACAACTAATCTAAAAGTTGCCTATGTATAAAGATATAGAGCCCGTTTGGTAGCACCAAAATCGGCTGTTTTGGCTGATTCTGCTGAAATTTATGATATTCTGGCTGGAGTGGCTGTTTTGGCTGATTCTGCTGATTTAAGAAAAAAATATTTTAAAAATATATTTTATTAATAAATTAAAGAAAAAATTATATGTAAAAATAGTTAAAATGGTCCTCTACAGTAACTTCAGCCAATACAGCCAGAAAAGTAACTCCAACCTTACTTTTTCGGCTTATTACACAATTTAGCGCGCGAAAGTAAAAGTTACGTGTTTGGTGAAAAAGCTGGCTGATAAGCCTGATAAGCCGAAAACAGAGTTCTCCAAATGGGCTCATAATAGAGGTATTTTATAACTAGTCTAAAAAGTTGCCTGTGTACGTGAAAAGTTGTCCGGGCTATTATTTGCTAGTCACCTACTCGATTATTGATATAAAGCATTTACCTGTTATACATGCACTACAGCCTTCTAATATCGAATGAAAACTGTTCAGTCAGTACAATTACGACTACACAACAGCAAAGCGCACATGCTTATGCTCTCTTAGAATAAACAGGACCGACTGCGGTCCTACTTGTGCAATATGAACATTATTAATTAATTGACCTATAGCGCGCTACATTAAAAATTAAGAAGTGCAAAAAACTTTTGTTCGTATCTGCAATTCTGCAAATGCCTGCCCGTTACAGCAATTCCCATAATTGTTTTCCATCTCTCTTTAAATCCTTTCGAAAAAAGTGTAGGAGTAGGAGAGCCATAGCTACACTCTACCATTTTACCACTTAATCGCAGTAGCAGAGCGCCAGAGCCAACTATTTTAGATTTACGCGAAAATAAGTTTACAGATGTTATTCGTATCATTTTATATTAGGAGTGTAGAAAAGTGAGAGGTGTTACAATATTTCCTGTTACTATGAAACACTCAAACACACTATAACTTAGAAGTATAAGCGAAGCTGGACTCTCTCCAGAAGAAGATCAATCTCAGAAATCGGAATTACTTCAACGTAGGATTGTGATCCATGATCGAATCACGGAGGAGATAAAAATAGTACGTAGTACAAAAAAAAAGTACTCCGTAATTAGGTTACAGGATAATATAAATTATTCATTCATTGTCAAAGCAGAGGAATCTAAGGAGTCAATGTAGAGTGATTTACTCACATCAATCTGGTCGTTGAATTGAAGAACCATCTGAGAGCACGAGTCGGTGATTTGACATATTCGATCCGCCGAGTTCACCAGGTCGCGGCGGCGGTCTCCATTCAGCTTTGGAAACCCCCAAAACCATTTCCTCTCTGCTACGGCAATGAAAATGAACGGAAAAGGCTCTATAATTTGCTCAGCAGTTAACCACTCGTAGTAATGAACTACAGTGATTCCGCTAAATTAAAGGAAAGGCGCGTAAGCGCGTAGTTACCTGTTTTTTGCTCTGGAACAACGGCGAGAAGCGTAATGCAATCTCCGGGACGCGCGACGTGAGACAGAGCCCAAGCCAGCGCGGCCTTGGCGATCACCTTCTCCGCCTTGACGGCGACGATCACTCTCTCCGACGGCGCAACCACGTGCGGCATCGAGCTGGCTCGAAGGTCTGATTTTGGCGGTAACATTTGTAGGCGGCGACAAAGTGAGATAGAGAAGATGGAGGGGGGAAGTTAGAGAGGTTAAATGGTTAACAAACTTGTCAGGAGAGCAAGCGGCATTAGATAAGCCATGACTGTGCGCAAGTCACACCGAGTATCCATTTCATATTTCAGTTCAACTAATTTTCGCGGGCCCCAGCTCTACCCAACTTCTTTTTGACTCTTTTTTTAGGTAGATCCAGCTTAAAATCTACCCCTCCTTTCTAGTAATTGACGATTTCGGGATGGGTACATACATTAAAGAATTAAGAAACGCGGAGTACTTGGTATAATAATTGTAGAAACTAATACTTCGTATATATTAGGGGTGGGCACGGTCCGGTCCGGTCCAATATTTGGCCGAACCCGTACCCGTACCGTTACTATTGAAACGGTTCGGTACGGTTCGGTCTTAGACCCAAACCCGTTCGGTACGGTTCATTTTCAAACGGTACGGTATCATGCCATACCAATACCAAACAATGCCATTTTTTCCAGGTGTTTAAGAAAAAATTAAAGTTTAGCCATCCTCCAAAAAATCCACAAAATTTATCAATTTTCATATATCATACTACCTTCGTTCCAAATTGATTTGCAAAGTCAATCTTTTTTTATCAAACAATTTCTTTTATTCACTTAATTAGAATTTTACTTTTTAATTATATTCTAATTTGGCCTTTCAAAAAAACTATTCCGTACTTCGTATATTTTAAATTGGATTTTGCAACTTTAGAGAGATTTTAATGTGATTTCTAAATATGTAAATTTTAATTATTTAAAAATTGTATTAATTATCAAGAACTTAACATTAACTTTGACAAAACAATGTTGGCTTTGCAAATCAATTTGGGACGGATGAGTTAATTAATATATTTTAGATAAACTATAGTAGTATAAATTTAATAGACCATACTTCGGTCCGGTTCGGTCCGGTACCGGTTCTCATTTTATGAGAACCGGTCATGGCATTGTTTGGAACCGGTTCGGTCCGGTTCGGGACAAAAAAATTTGAGATCCGTTTCAAACCCCGTTTATCGGTCCGGTACCATACCGGTCCGGTTCGGTATCATGCCGGTTCGGTATTTTTGCCCACCCCTAGTATATATACTCCTTATATTAAATCAAATAAAAATAAGTGTTGGTGTGAAAATATGAAAGGTTTTCATTCATTCAGTTTGGCATCAAATTTGGTTTAAAACTCGATGACATTTTCTGAAATAATTTGCCACTGTGAAAAAGTGCAATATTGAGTAAAAGTAAAAGTGCAGTGTCGCGAAGTAAAAGTAGAAATTTCACACTTTTCATGTTAACACCTTTTTTATTTGACGTGGTTCTAATCTATGTTGTAAAAACCGGACCGGGCAGCCACCCGGCCAGATGATTGGGTCACGGGTCAACCCGGACCCGGCGGGTCAAGCCGGTCAACGCCGCAAAACCCGGTCAACATAGAAATTAAGTTATTATTCTAAAATATACAAGTTTTTACAAAATATTAAATGTATTTTAAATTAAATTGACAATAAATACATATATGATGCTTATTAAAAAATTAAATATTACATAAATAATTTCACTTATTATTACTATAATAATACTCTGTAAGTATGTAGTACAGAGTTCATCAATGTTGTTATATTTTATTATGATTATATTTAATTATCAGTTCATACTTAACTTTTAATGTATTGACTGAGAGCATTTAGTAATAATGATGGGTGGGTGATTATTATTTAGTATTATTATTTATCAAGTAGGACTTAGCTTTCAATAATACTTCAGAGTATAATAAATACGTCTAAACATCAACAATAGCGAACAATATAGTGCAGTTCGATAGTTTGCAAGCAGGCTACTCAAGTTTAAGACCCTTGTTCGAGTCCCTTTCGCGAATGTTTTTGCAAATGACTCCGGGTTCTACTGACTTTCCGGGTTGGGCCTCCGGCCCGTCCCGGTTATGGTTTGGGTCCAGCAAGTTTGTCGGGTAAGTCCGGGTTTGGAGACATTAGCGGGTAGGATTGTAAACGAATCAAATAATTTGTGCTCGATTTGCGATTCGAATTCGTATAAGACGATTCGAATTCGAATTCGGAAAATTCAAATACAAATAAGAATATTAAATTCAAATACAAATAAGAATATTAAATTTTATTCGAGTTGTTATCAAATACAAATAAGAATATCAGTGTATTCGATCCGAATATTAATCAAATATATTCGATTAATAACAATGGTAATATTAATATCAATATTAATAATAATAGTAATAAAACTATAATAACTTTTAAAAGATAGAAATATCCTCAAAGTGTAGCCTATATATACATTTTTGCATACAGATTCCAAGCCCATTTGTAATAAACCAGAATATAAATACGAATACAAATCATTTTTTTGGTTCAAATGTCTTTTGAATACAATACAAATAATTATGTATTCGATTTGAAAAATAAAATCGGAGTTGTTTGACTTTGATATATACAATTATCAACTTATTTCACACATTATAAGTATAATTTCTAATACATGTGTGTTAATGTTTATTTCAAAAAGTTTGAAATAAGTTTATATTTGTTAATCATAAAATTAATTCACTTTATTGTGCATCATCTAAAAATGCTATTGATCCATTAATTTTTTTAATTCTAAAAACACATACTCCATTAAGTCATAACATGCATTTACGACATAAAAAATACGGAATATAAGAAAAGTTATTTTAAAGTGTTATTTGGCTAATTTTTAACTTATGTTCAAATCGATTCGATATTCGTATATGATTCGATAACTATTCGTATGGTTAAACAAATACAAATCGAAATTAATATTTGTTTCATATTTGAATTCGAATTCGTATTCGAATAAATTAAACAAATACAAATACAAAATCTCATTATTCGACTCGATTCGGTTCGTATACAACCCTATTAGCGGGTTGATGAGATACCGGACCGGATTGGGCTCCGGGTGACCGGGTTCCGGGTCGACCCGCCCGGGCCGGTTCGGGTCTTACAACATAGGTTCTAATCAGAACAAAACCTATCCAGAGACTATACACTTTTAATCGCATGTGATGTGATGCACAATAGTGCATGCCATTGCACTTCTTTAAATTTGATCAAATCAAAGCCCATATAGACGAACTTGGTAGGCAATGCCAAAGTGCAATACACGAATTTTATTGTGCCTTAATTGGAGTAAAAATGTTTGTTCCAATGACAAGTCTTGTTCTTTGATCCGGAGTCCGGACCATATACATATATTTTAGTTCAAATAACAAGTCATCTTCTCGTGCAAAATGCAAATGAATAAGGAACATCAGATCTAAGATCTAATGGTTAAAAAATGCAGTGAAATTTTTATAAAATAATCAAGACATGAATAACATGCATGAATTAGAACACCATCGTATACACATTCTGAACACGCTCATCTCTCTTAACTTCTCTCTCGAATCTCATTCAATATAATTTTTCTTCGTTTTCTTCTCAATTCTCCACTCATGTGATTTGGCTTTTGTCAAGTAAGTAATCATCGCTTATTACAGTTAGTATATGTTTTTCATTCATAATGCACACAAGAAATACATTTAATTGTGAGTTTCATTTTGAAGTTTGATTTCTGAGAAAATTATAGTAAATCTAGGGTTTTGATTCACGAATTTGGTTCTACCAAGTTTATGTGGTTTATATATTTGACTATGTTTGTATCATTGTCCTATTTATGAATTTTCAGAATCATAGATACCTTTCATGCATTGTCATTGTTTCACTAGTACTATTTATCAAATGTTACCAATGTGCATTTTTCTTATAGAACATGCTGTTACTTACTATCACTTAGCTCTATATAAGAATTGGTCACTATTCAGCAATACTTAAAGTAGGCTTATGTTTGGTGATAAATGCTTTTCCTTTGTAATGACCTGCTACATTTGAGGAGGAATCTAAAATCGATTGTGAGTTTATAACTAATACTCTGTATTGTTCATCTCTATTTAGTGGTTTATTTCATTTAACTGTTTTTTTTTTTTTTTGCATTTTCTGTTAGGTCATTGTTTGTAGAAATGTCAAACAGTGAGTTCACATCCTCTCCTGTCACTGCACCATCACGTCGTGTTTCAACTCGCTTAACGTTGATGCATGAGTCTAATGCTATAAGTTTATTAGAAAATTTTCCCTCTGACTTTGTACTTTGCTTTTAGTGAAGTATAATGTCCAATACTGCAGTTTTATCATGTACTTACCCTTTTATAACTTTGTTTTGCCTTTTCAGAAATATACACGCCTGGCAGACAAGTCATGGGTTTATAAAGAAATTTCAAATAGGAAAGTTAATACTTTCTCGATGCTTTATGACTCAATAGAGCTTCTTAAGCCCAAACTTCTTTATGTTCAACTTCTATTGTTTAGTCAGACACTCTTTGGGAGATTCTTACCAGATAAGGAGATCACTCGTTGTGGGAAATTGTTACATTTGTTATTAGGTAACTTGTTTGAATTAGATGAGTGTGAGAAAGATGGTTGTTCCCATCTTCATTTTGAAATAAAGAATAGACTCATATCATTTCCAGTTTCTGAATTCACTGAGATTCTTGGCTCCCGCTTTGATGAACATTTTGAAACCAATCCACCTGATGTAACTGAAAGGGGAGTGATCTGGAAAAAGTACTTCCCTAATTAATTGCAAGTCAAGGGTTTTTCGGCCGGATATTAAGAGTTTCTTTAAGACACTTCAAAAGGGTCAAGTGTTAAATGATGACATAGTTAAGTTGTCTTTACTCTATGTTTTATCACATGCTTTTTTAGTCGCTGATGGACAAGTATATCTAAATAAGTATTATATTAATCTAGTAGATGACCTTGAAAGCTTAAATTCTTACCCATGAGGGAGTGTCATATGGACAGACATGATTAATTATTTTAAGGTTGGGGTAGATAGCATTATATCCCCAAAAAACACTACAATGTGTATAGCTGTGTTATGGCATTACAAGTTTGGGCTTATGAAGCCTTCCTCACACTTAAAGTGACACATATTACTGAACTGGTGAACCCAACTGCGTACCCATTGATTCTACGATGGTCTTCTACATTGAGGCCTGGTAATGCATGCCTGAAGAAGATTATTTTCTCCAACCCGCATGCGAGTTCATATTTATATTACATTAAACCCAATGCCGTGTTATATTATGCTGCATTTTTATTGCTCGGTTTCTTATTCATTTTTATGATCTGTGTTAAATATTTAATAATTTGTATATAATTACAGTTTCTCTTTCGTCCAACTACACCACGCAATAGTGACTTCCCTAAGTATAGTGCTGCTACACCTATTAGCATGATCAAGAAAAATTTCCCATAAAGAAACACAAAGTCAAAGAAACTGCTGACACTACGAACTACTGACAAGGAAGTCACTGTGCAGACACCCGTGTGTGAAGATAGATAGTTGGTCACCACGTTTCTAAGATAAGTAATCAAATGAACTCTACTAGAGTAGTGAGAGATGATGTTGACAAAGTAGTGAGGACTGATGTTGGTGTCAATGTGGAACAACCAATTAATAATACAACTTCCTTTTCTGTTCAAGATGGACACGATGGACAACGTGAAAAAGTGTCTCTTATCTTGAAGATATCTTCTCTAGAAGAACAGTTGTATCGACAGAGTTTAGAAATAAAAAAAATCTTGATGTAAAAGTCAAGCTGCAGAATGGAACAATTGCACAGTTGATCAAAGACAAAGAAGTCATGGCTACCAAGTTCCAGGAATTTGTTGAAAGCTCAACAAATAAAATTTATGAAGGTGTCCATTGTTCTCCAACCTGGTGGTCATCTCAGCACAATGCCAATGCTAGCGTGATTGGTGATTCGGGTACTATAGAAAATGAAGATGTTAATTTCAATTGTGATGGTTCATTGCAACAAGTAGCGCCTGTAGGCACATACTCTGATATGTTTGAGTAGGGATTGACTTAAGTTCTCAACTTTGCTTTGTATATGTACGAATTTATGGTATGTGTACCAATTTCTCACACTTCATACTTTTGTGTGATTTATAAAATCATGTCTGACTGCCTTTTCTTTTAAATAACCACATGTATTCCTTAATGGTCATGAACCAGCCTCTTCCGGTCATCGAAATGAAAACATCACTCATGATAATAGATTCTAGATTTCTAGTTAATTTAATTGAACTTTATCACACTTGTTTTCTAAGCATACCACTTACATTATATCTGTTTTTAAGTTTGCATTTTCCTAAGAAGTTACATTTTGGGAGCAACCATTTACTATGTTTTCACCGGTACAAACCACACATGAGGTGACTTTTACATTTTTAACAACAAATTTTCTTTTATTATTCATAGTGTATTATATTCTGCAATCTAATTTGATTTTTAAGTTTCATCTTTTCCTGATTGATCCAGACACTACTATTGATATTGTTGAGGTTGATGGTCTAACCTTCATTGAAGGTAGACCCAAAAGAAAGGCCAAGTCACCTTCTTGCTACACTCCGGGTTCTCAAGCTTTAAAAACTAACAAAAAAAATACGTCATAGGCAATTTGTTTGGCGATTCAGATTTGATCCATTTTCGTTTATTTGTTTATAGTGTTTTTAATTAATTAATATTTTTGTTTTCTCTACTGATTATCATTTGTCACCATATTCATGGTTTTCCAGCATATAGAGACAATTGATTTGTATCTCCATTTTAAAGCTGCGACATTCAAGCTTGTTCAGAAGTTCTCTACAGCGAATTCCCACGATGTACTTCGTATAAATGAGCTACTTAAGTTGTATGAATCGGGTAAAAGTGATTCACATGATGCATCTCCGGATTGTTGCTTGAACGAAGCTTTATCTAATGATCCTTACCTACATCTCCGACTATGGATGGAATCTGACTATGTCTATTTTTACACTTCTATACAATCAAAGCATTGGGTTCTCGTAGTTTTGGATGTTCAAGCCCACACTTTGCGAGTCTACGATAGAACCAACAGGCGTGGTACTATGAAACCAAATATTCTGAAAGAGATGCAAGGGATGATTCACTTTCTTCCTCTAGTGTTGGCTGATGTGAAGGCTGTTTAAAGCAACAATGCTCCTGAAAAAGCTGATCCATTTAATGTTGAAGTTGTAACTGATGTTCCACAACAAATAAACGGGTAATTGTTTTCCCTTCTATGTTTATTGATTCATACTTGTTACAGATTTTATTTGTTTTTAATTCATTTCTTTTTATAGTGGAAATTGTGGTTTTATGGTTTTGAAATTTGCTGAAGTGCTTCAAATGAGCTTGGATGTCTGTACTGTATACCCATAAAGAATAGCTGATTATCGTGCAAAGTGGGCTCATGATATCTACGTATATGGGTCATCAAAGTGAAAGTCACTAGCAATTCACCCTGATGCAATTAAGATGTGATGATGTTGTAAAATTCAAATCATGATTTTCCCCCTGAAAACACTTTGTAATACCGATACTAAGTATGGCCATATTTGTTTCTTAGCATTTCATTTTATTTCTATTGCATAGTCTATGCCAGTTAGCTTGTAGATAAAATTGTCCATTGGTCACTATAGCATATGCAAATTATAATGTTCGCATAAAAAAAGCCAAATAAGTACTTTATGAGTGAATTCATGAAAACTAATTGGAATAGCATATACATATATACAAAGAATACAACGATCAAATTGTTGAAATGATGGAACCAACACTAGTATTCATAATAAAATTGATACAACATATTCCTTCAACAATTGCATCAAGTGCAACATTTTCTAAGAACTTGCAAATGAGAACCCCTGAACCCTTGATCACTTTGAAGACCCCGGTGAGATAGTATAAAAAGTGCTATGTAGACTAAGTATATAATGTACAACATTTGGTCACTTTTAGTCTATAATATATATGATTTTAAATTACATATGGTGAAAATCAGGTCATACACATTGTATTCAAGTACACCAATGTCTCATCAAAGTGCAAAATTTTATAAAAGGATACAATACTGTGTAGTTATAAAAGTGAAATTTGGTCATCGTAAGAAGATTAACACTTCTGTGACCAACGAAATCACATTTATTCAATGATATTTATGTGTCAATCCTACACACGACACATGCAACATATGTTTTGAGTATCTATTTAAAAAAAGAAGTAATAACAATCATATATCACTTAATACGCTACTGTGCTTTGGTTATTGCCAGAAAATTACACTTCTCTGTCTCATGCATTATTATTGTTTGAGTCAACATCATTGTAATCATGACATAATATTCCTATAGCACTAGTATTATTAGGTAAAGTATTTCACTACAATTGTTCTACAAATACCGAATGTGTTTGCAAATGCTTTCATTTGTTATCTATCTAGGAAGCTGTGGCATTGGGTTGTGACATGTTTTTCGGTTGCGACAATGTTTCTTGCATCTCCCACAAGTTTGTCGTGACACAAACTCACCCATTGAAGGAATTCTTTTGTTTTTCGGTCTTCCAGCTGTTCGTTTATCTGAGACTGGTGATTTTACAACCCTGTTGTGGTGCTCCATTGAAATATCATCAACAGAATACTCTCGTAAAAGATATACCACTCCACTATATGCTTTTAACCATGCACTATTCATGTAGTATTCTAAAATAGTCATAGCAAGATAGACCTTTCCGGTGCGAAAAGACTATCGCGGCATGTACACAAATGAAGTCCTCCAATTGAATTTTTTTTATAGCTGCATGTCATTTCCAGTAGGTCTACAATATATGCTCTGCAGACTTTGTCAATCACTTCAAACAAGTAAGCAATACTTGGTCTCACCTGCAATCATTAATTTGTTTATTATTATGCATTGCACTAGTTAACTATTTTATACTACAACTAGATATTATGTTTACATTTCGTATATATGCTTCAATAGTTAATTGTGTTATAATAAAATTACATAATAACTTACAATCATCCCTGTAGAATCATTGAGAAGGTTAACTACCACTTCCTCTACTGCAAGAGATATTTTTAATTATTCTCAATTGCTAATTCCCTTCTCCATGAAACCACATTTGCATATTTGACCTTAGGAACTCAATCAACATTGATGTTGGGTGTTCTCTTGCGGTTACATCCATTGCGTTTAGTGATTCAACATTATTTGATCGCATCACAGAGTATCTCCTCCGCTTAAACTTACATCCTGCCCATTTATCATAACCAATTATGCCAAAAATTACCTTATTTGAGGATCCTCTGTATCTAATAACTTTATGAAGTGCTCTCATTTGCATTATGTTGCTACCTCTGCAGCTGCATTGAAAAAAGTAGTATTTCTCTTTGCACTGCTTTTGTACTTGGATGTTATGTTTCCCAGTATATGTTGGACATAATGCCCATGATCAGCATCAGGATAAATATCTTTTGCAGCACGAATCAGCCCTTCTTTCCTATCAGACACAATACAAATATCAGCTCTAACCCCAATGGCTTCCTTTAGTTTAGTAAAAAAAAACATGACCATGACTTCTTGTTCTCTCTTTCACACATTCCAATGGATACTGCGAAAGTTTGCCTATTTGCATCAAGTGAACATGCATTCAAAATTGTTCCGCGAAACTTGGCTTTCAGAAAAGAACCATCAACACTAATAATTGGACGACAAGAAGCTCATCCTTCTCTCCAAGCTCCTAGTGACATAAACAATGTCTTGAAATTCCCTTTCGAATCAGTGTCAAGTGAAATAAGTGAGCCTGAATTTGTTTTCTTAGCATGTAGCATAAAATCGGTGACTTTGCATACGATTCTATGTATGTTCCGTATATTGAAGTCAAGACACACTCTTTTCCCCTTCATGCCTTTTGCAATTCACATTCAACCCTAACTCCCTGCTTAAGTCTACAATTATTGCTTTTGGTTGATACGACTTTCTGAAAGCATCAAGGTATTGATGCTTATTCAGTTTTCCTATAACCGCAGTGGTTGCTTGTCTTTTCGCTCGAAGTCATAATCGATTGAGCAAGAATGCACCATTTCAAGCCTACACATATTAAATAAAAGTTGTTAAAAAAACAATACTTTCATTTCTTAACAAATGAATTTAAGTAATGCAAAAAAATACCCTCTGGAACTACCTCCATATTTCAAAACAATCTGTTCCCCCGATTCTAACTCCATGGACAGCCCAACTACACATTTCATCAACACAAATAACATGGAGAACCCAAGGATTCGAAGTTCTTGTTTTGAATTCAAATTTGTTGTGCAAGGCAAATATCTGTAAAGTCTCCTTTCAATTTCTCTTTACTCGAATATAGCCCATGGATCCTTAATGTTGTGTCCATTCCATCCAATATTCCACTTCTATTATCGTCTTTCCACGACAATAATGAACTAGTTGAAGAAGTTGTAAGTTGACCTGATGTGGATGGTGCTCCAGTACATAGTTCAGAGTTCCTGGATATTCATTATTCAAATTGAACCGTGAAAGACCTTCCTCCCAAGTGTCATGTGGTTGTCCATATCCACATCAGTAACTACCTTATCATTTTCAATTCGAATACACAATGAGTATTTTCTAACATCAGGATTGACACCCATCTTAAGGTGTAAATAAAATCTTACACTGATCATTATCTATAATCATTGGCTCAAATGCTTAGTCTATTTGATATGACATACATAACATTTTCACATTTGATTGAAGCTCCAAAGCACCTCGTATCTCATAAAGCAAGTCACAATAAGAGGCATTTGGATAAATTAACAATCTGTATGTTGCTTTACACAGATTTGTTTTATCCTTGTTCCATCCTCCATAAAAAAAATAATGTCAACATCACGTGTTGCAACTTGAACAAATAAATGAATCCGAATTCGATTAAACTCAAAAAATAATGTCAACATTATGTATTCCATTTTAGTTACAATTACATACTTACATTATAGTTACAGTTACTGATTTTTACAATTACGATTATTATTCATATTTACAGTCACCACTTCATGTTCACATTTACATTTACCACTTAATCTTCACATTTAGAGTTACCACTTCATGTTCACATTTAGAGTTACCACTTTACATTCACATTTGCAGTTAGGACTTTTTTTCTTATTCACATTTTCACATTTACAGTTACCACTTCATGTTCACATTTACATTTAGCACTCCATGTTCACATTTACATTTACCACTCCATCTTCACATTTACGGTTACCACATCATGTTCACATTTACAGTTACCACTTCATGTTCACATTTACAATTACCACTTCATGTTCACATTTACGGTTACCACTTCATGATCACATTTACAGTTACCACTTTGTGTTCATATTTAAGTTACAATTATTATTCACATTTACAATTACATTTATATTCACATTTACAATTACTCATTTAACTCTGAGTTCACAATTACAGTTAGATATTGTTGTACTTACAGTTTTACGGTAAATCACTTGGTTTTAATAGTAAGATTACTTTAACAAATTTTAAAAACCAGTTACATAACCCGCCCCCAAATATATAGAATGTTACATTTTCAATTGCATTTGCAGTCACATAGAACAAACATAGTTACATCATCCGCTCATATAGTTACACACAACTTGTAAGAAATTCTATCAAAAATACCTACATACCTCAAACAGAAATACATAATGGTTGGTAACTACAAATAATCACTCATATGCTTTCACTTTTATTCCAAGGCTATGTATTACTATTGCGTTTTACAACAACTAAATTTTAATGTAAATTTCGAAATAGAGACAGTCAAATTCGAATACGAAATGTGTAATACACCTCGCAAAAAAAGAACCGTGTAATAAATATACGATTCAAAATTTCATGTTCAACCTTGTGTACTCTTATGTTCCATTCCAGCGAAAACTTCATGTTTCTTCCCCATAGTTTCGTCAATGAATCCGCTTCACATTGCGATCAACGTAATATGAGATTAGTGTTTTAGTGTCCAATCATCGATATAAGGAATAGCGTTAGTTTAGTTGGGAAAAATATTTACTGTGTAATAATTAGACATCGGTAATTTTGAATTTTAATCCTCAAGTTTATGAAAGAGACACATGGACACGATGGTCTCTTTTTTGGTAACTACTAAAACAAGTCTTATATTTGTCCAAATTATTTTGATTAGTAATATTCATGACCCAATTTTTCGAAGAATTAAATTGTTTTTTTATGACTTTTTTGGTTATGCTATCAATTACAGGATAAGTAAAGTTTTGAAAAGAATACCCTTAAGAGAGGTGGTATTGGACATTGGGTGGATTTCAAATATGAAAAACTAGTCCTCCCTAATTATTGTTTCATTTGTGGGGTGATTGAGCATTCTGATAAATTCTGTCCCTTAAAATATGAGGAGGATATAATTTTGGAAAAATCTTTTGGGGTAGAGCTTTGAGTGGGTGGTGGGGTGAAGACTAGTCCAATAGGGGGCAATAAATGGCTAGTGAAAAAATCTTCAAGCTCAGGGGTGGTCAGACAGTAAAGGAGAACATATCAAGAGGGTGAAGGTACTGGGGGACAAGGAGGGCGAGAGTCTACAGTAGGAACATATAATAGTGTTACCAAAGGAGGATAGGCAGTACCGAGGAGGTGCCAGTGGACCAAAAGCGTAGAAAGATTTGAGAAGAGCAGTCACTAGAGGACCCAGTAAGCGAGAACATGTTTCTGGATAAAGCAAAAAAGTGGGGTGGAGGCGGGTCCGGGCTTCTAGACCCGCCGATTATGCGAGTGGTGCTTCTGCCGATGAAAACAAGCTTTGGATTTTATTTAATGCTGTTTTGCGTTTTAATTTCCACGTCAAGATTGTTGTTCTTTGTTTTTATTTTATTTGGTGCTGTAAGACTTTTGCATTAGGATTGTATGATGAGAGTTTTGCGGTAACAGTCTTTGGTTCAGTTATGACCAAATTAGGA
Source organism: Cuscuta epithymum (assembly GCA_945859915.1). Taxonomy (NCBI): domain Eukaryota; kingdom Viridiplantae; phylum Streptophyta; class Magnoliopsida; order Solanales; family Convolvulaceae; genus Cuscuta; species Cuscuta epithymum. The sequence goes on along the minus strand of CAMAPF010000031.1, from coordinate 8,213,521 downwards.
TCAACGAGTTATATTGCTTTCAGAAATTGCCTTAAATAGGAGCAAAAACGTTTTGAAATTCCAAAATAGGAGTATCATGTTTTTTATTCCCTGAATATGAGTAATCTTCCAAGTTTGGAAAAAAATGCCATGTTAAAAGCCTTGTAATGCCAAACTTGACAGAAATTTACTCCTATTTAGGAAATAAAAAACATGATACTCCTATTTTGGAATTTCAAAACATTTTTACTCCCATTTAGGGAATTTTCTCTATTGCTTTGTCTAAGGTGAGTAACTCTGAGTCCGATTCAAGTGCGAATGGTTACATGTGGTTCTTTTGTTATTTTAACATCTATCTGAATGCTGTGATACGTGTCTAAGCCCCCTTCTGCAAAAAAAAAGAAAAATTGAAAATAATCTATTTTTGTAATGAAAAATTGAAAATAATAATCCCAACTATTGTCAGTCCGCTAACAATAATCCCAACTATTGATTATTTTTATATAATCCCAACTATATGGACCATCCGCCAATAATGATCCATGGAGGACTGCTCAGGTCCCTCCGGAGGGACGGGAGGGACCGTCCGAACTTTACTGTTTGGGGGGTTCCCGGTGGAATTTTTTGATGAAATTTTTTGAGCATGTTCCTCATCAAGTCTAGTTTGTCTATACCAAATTTCAGCTCAAAATTCGACCGGGAAGGCAGTCAAATAAATTCTTGAAGCTTACTGCACATTATGCGCATATATAAAGTGCAGTAAGTTTCAAGAATTTATTTGACTGCTTCCCGGTCGAATTTTGAGCTGAAATTTGGTATGGACAAACTAGACTTGACCAGGAACATGCCCAAAAAATTTTATCAAAAAATTCGGACGGTTCCTCTCGTCGCCTCCAATTATCCGCTCTTTTTCTGCAAAAAGAAGCCCATCAACTCTTGTTGCACCCAGCCTTTCCATCTCGTCGAAGAAACATGGGAACCTCTACAAGTTTAATAGAAAAAATTTACGATTCCTTCTCTGGCGGATTACATTTTGTGGAGCCAATCGCATCACTCCGGACAAATGAAGTTGATTTAGTAAGTCATATAATCTAGTCAATGCATTTGATGGGGGTAAAACTTGCTACAGTTCTGCTAAATCTTTTCTCCATTTATCTTTGTACATTAGGTGAAAGGAGTTTTGCAGATGTTACAGGGTTTGTCCAGCTATTTATTTTATTGGGATGATACAGGAGAAAAGTTTTTCCCTAAAAGAGGGATTTTCGTTGCCCACCTGTCGCAGACAAGTCTTAATCTCATCCTCAATCAGTTTACTTATGCTGCAACATCCTTAAAAATAGTTGAAATAATTGTCAATAAGGTTGAGAAATCTGCGAGAGTTCCTCCACCCACTGTGAGGGCATTTGTATTCTCTATCTCTACGTGGCTCAGAGTATGAATCTACTAGCATATGAAATCTTTCAGTTTTAAGTTTTCTTGCTCATTATTGAAACATAATCATTTCTTTAATCTCTTGGTGCAGAGGCTACGTGATGATGCTCTGAAAGAGGAGAATAAGATAAGCAACTCAAATATGGGAACTTCTCCAACCCTCCTAGGATTGTCCAATTCTTTATCAAAGTCAGTAAATTTATGTTCATGTTTAGCAGATCCCCGCCTTCTGGTTTTTGTACTATTTAAAAAGTCTTCAAAAGCTTCTAGTTGTATGTTTGGTAGGGCAATTTTAATAGTTTTTTACAAAATAAAAGATCTTTTTTGAGATGTTACAGTGGGTAGCATCTAGGAGAAAGTCAGTAGCTTTTAGCATTAATTACTCTCAATAGCTTGTTATACCAAACAGAACTACATCAAACAGTTAGCTTTTTATCAAACAGCTACAACATTTTCCTTTTAAAATCTTTTCAGTCACTAAAAGCTAACCGTTCTTAAAAAGCTTATAAAAAATCTTTTTTTTATCTAGTTGTGCCAAACATACCCTATGTCAGTACTGATAGAATGATAGCTTCTAGCAATATTATTACTGCTCATGCACTCAGTCATTTGAAGAAAGTATCATTCATATACCAGTTACTGCATATTTCGCAGTTACTGCAAGTGCTAACTTCTACCTGTGACTCATAGCAGGAGTGTTTGAGATTTATTATTGCATTTAGTCTCCCTTTTTGGATTCTTTTTGTCATTATTTCCTGTTTTAATCATCCATTTTCTTCTCTTTTTGCTTGAAATGCCCAGGAATCCCATCAACAATTTTATGTGACCTCTGATTTGCCTACTTGTATATGGGTCCTCACCCAGTCTTAAGTTTTCTTCACTAGTCATTCTGCATCATGTGTTTACGCACAAGCATAGCATAAATAGGACTTCATCATCTTTGGGAATTTGGTGCTATTCTTGACAGCAATTATTCTCTATTAGTCTGTGTGCAGGGGCCGAATATCTGCTACAGATAGTGCATGGGGCAATCCCAAAAATCTACATTGAACAAGATTCTTCCATATCTTCTGCTGATATTGCTGTGCATATTCTTAACCATCTCTATAACAAATTGAATGAAGTTTGTCTTTTGAAAGGGGGTGAGGTTGTTAAAACCATACAGGCACTTATCAAACATGTGCATATCATTATATCCTTGGATTATATGGTTGTTTTACTTGAACTAGATCTGGTGCTTTCAGGAGGATGCATATCGGATGACGCTGCATGTGTTTGCTGGAACTATTTTGCCGTATATTGAAACCTTGGATTCATGGCTATTCGAAGGAGCTCTTGATGATCCTTTTGAGGAGGTAACTTTTTTTTGTAATTTTTTTCTTATCTGGAGAACCTAACAGGAAGAGATAAGTTTTGTAATGTCACATGAGGCGCCAGGCATCCCCAGCTCTGATACATTTAAGTTATTGTTTACTTCCATGGTTCCACCAGTTCCACACTACATGCAAAACTAATGCCTTCTTATTTTGGCATGTTGCAGATGTTCTTTTATGCTAATGAAGCAGTCACCGTTAATGAGGCGGAGTTTTGGGAGAAAAGCTATTTGCTGAGATTGAAAAATTCTGAGAAGCTTGATGTGCTTTGTGATTCTATACCACTAACCAGGGAGAGAAAAGATATATCCATTCGAGAATCAGTCTCCTTGGTCAACGGAAAAGAAATACAGGGGACTGATTGTTCAGCATGTCCCTTGTTCATGAAAAGCATATCAAGGACAATCGTCTCTGCTGGAAAGTCTCTGCAGCTGATCAGATATACTCCATCAATGTCTTTAATAAGACCTATTAGGGGTCAAGGGAGCAGTCAGAGAACCACAGCGTTAACCTTGTCAGAGATATTTTGCATCTCTTTAGCAGCTCTTATTGGCTATGGGGATCACATCTCCGAATACTTTAAACTGGAAAGTGAAGTCCGTCCATCATTTGAATCATTTAATCAGGAAATGGAGAAGAGCATGTCTCTAAATATACCTATGTGCTCAAACAAAGAATGGTATAAGCTGTTGCGATATACTTCTTGTCAAAACAAAAAGGAATCCAATAGTAATGATAATGCAGATGGCATTGATCTGAAACGGGAGAAGGTAACTTTACTGGGGATAGATGAGCTCCAGAAAACATTTATACCTGGAAATCCAGCAATGACTGTGAGCCGAAACTTTCTCCTTGAAAATAGAGATTATTGGGATGCCTTGAATTTATCTAAAAGTTACTTCCTGCCCCCTCTAGACGATGAGGGGCTAAGAACTGCTATATTTAGTGAAAGCGTTGATGTGTCTCTGACCCCTAAAAATACCAACTACGTATTTGGCTCACAGTTTGGTGAATCTGAACGTATTCGTATGGAGGAGGATTCTAAATTTCTTCAAGAGTTGTTTCCCTTTCCAACTCTTCTTCCACCATTCCAGGTATTCACCTTTTGGCTCAGAACTTCTCATCGCTGAAATACAAAAGAATCATTTGGTTGTTTTTGATAAAATTTCAGCTTCATTCTCATATCTTTTTGTATGAGTTGATCATTAGTTTGGAGGGCTCAACTTTATATACTTGTATAGATTCAGAGTTCAAAGCTAGTTCAGTTGAAATGGTTGGCCCCAAACTCTTTGGTCACCGTAGGGTTAAATTGTGTCAGGGTTTCATGTAATTTGAGATGGGGTCTTTCTAGGTACTAATAAGTGTCTTTCTAATGCATAAATAGTAATGAAAATTTAGAAATAGTCAAAATTGTGTCCCAGTGCTTTAAACTTTGTAGGATGCATTCATATATCACAAACTACAACTACAACTGACTATGTGTCAAAATGGATTGTCATGACATGTCAAGGACTCTGTTTTACAGTGAATTGGTGCAATCTTCCAATAGATCTCCCAGATTTATGGTTCCTATATCTTTCACTTTTTTATTAACTAAATGCATCAGTGAGCAAGCAAATTGTCTACTATTATTTCCTTTATTTGCTTCTCCCTTAGTTTCTGTTTGCCTGCTAACTCTCGAGAATAGATGCTCAAGTGTACTCTGTTTTTTTGGAGTTTGAATCTTTTCTTTGGTGTGCTGAACAGGAAGACCTTCAACTTTCTGATGTTTTACCTTTCCAAAAAAATAGCACACTTCCATCAAGAACCCTAAGCTGGATTGAGAACATTGAGCCAAAATGCACTCCCCTTCCCTTGGTTATTCTACAAGAGTGTCTCATTAATTTTATCAAGAAACAGGTTGCTGGCAGTTTCTCATTTTATAGATCTGTTGTGCATTCTTTATTTTTTAAAGATATAATATGCATGGACCTTGCCTTACACTTTGCAGGCAAATTGTATTGGCAGGAATATATTATCAAAATTACTATGTGATTGGAGACTTCTAGATGAGCTGGGAGTCTTACGTGCCATATATTTGCTAGGTTCTGGTAAACCTCTAGAGTTTGGGCTTTTCTCATCTTTTTTATGTATTAAATACTTGTTCAGTTTGTGTGAGACTATAAGTTTTGGTTAGCAAGACTAATCCATGCTTTCTCTAGATAATCTGTGTGCTCTGTTCACTTCTATTTGAATGATGGGTTTCTATGGCTGTCTTTAATAATATTTGGGACTTTTGGTTTCTCCAGGTGATCTGTTGCAGCACTTCTTCACAATGGTTTTCAATAAGTTAGACAAAGGAGAATCTTTGGATGATGAATTTGATTTAAACATGATTTTACAGGTGTGATGGTTGACTAAACAGCAAACACACACTTAAGTGATTCCACAATCTTTATTATGTGTTTGCCAAGATAGTTTCTTCCTTTACATTGTTTCTTCCTGGCATATACTAGGCAATTTCAAGTTAGTTTTTCCTGTGGGTGGGTGGGGGGGGGGGGAGCAATAATCAAAGGTGAGTGCTTCGAGTGGGTATACTTGCCACGTGGTTTGGTTTATTAAAGTTGAGTGCATCCACTGTAATTTCTCTCAGGAATCAATACGTAACTCTGCTGACGCCATATTGATTAATACACCAGATTCGCTGGTTGTGTCCATCTCAAGAAATGCTACTGAGGATAAGAAAAATAATTTAGTGGTTCCTACTTTAACCCCCCGGATAAGTCGAGGTCAGAACTTTGGTATTGATAGCCTTGATTCACTGACATTCACATATAAGGTAACTTTTGCATTTATGGTATTGTTTATATCCAAAGCACTGTTTCCATTTCCTGACATTATTTTAAATTTTTATTCGCATATATTTTTTAACAGGTCTCTTGGCCACTTGAACTTATTGCTAATTTAGAGGCAATAAAAAAATACAACCGGGTAGCTCTCACTTTCTTTTACTATGGCAAATCACTTTATCTTCTCTTTCGTTATTAAGTATCATGCTTTGGTCCCATGACTTTGGTGTCCTTGTCAAATTTGGTTATTGAATTAAAAGTTAAGTTAAAAAGTTTAACAAATTTGTTGAAATTAGGACAGATTTACTCAAGATTTGATCAGTTTTTGCTGGAAATGTGTGACGAATAAAAGCGAGAGGACACCAATATCATGCACCAATAATGATAAGTTTTTACTTGGAGGATGAAAATTGAAATTTACAATATCATACAGGTGATGAGGTTCTTATTAAAGATCAGACGAGCAAAATTTGTCCTGGATAAAGTGCGAAGATGGATGTTGAAGGTCTTTTCTTAAACTACTTCCACTTGAAATTGCATTTGAACATGCAATTAACTAACGGGTGATTGATCAACTTTCTTTTTCCCCTTTTATTGGGTGGGCGTCTGGCAGGATAGAAGCACTGCAACAGCTAATCGCAAGCGACACTGGTTGTTGGAACAAAAGCTTCTCCATTTTGTTGATGCTTTTCACCAATATGTGATGGACAGGGTAATCACTTATCGTTGATTCCTCTCTAATAGTTCCCAAACCTTAATAGAAGTATAACTAACATTCTTAGGGTCTCTCTGGTAATGTGAACCTGAATAGGTGTATCACAGTGCATGGCGCGAACTGTGTGAAGGCATGGCAGCAGCGGCATCATTGGATGAAGTCATTGAAGTACATGAGGCGTATTTGACATCTATACAGAGGCAATGCTTTGTTGCTCCAGACAAACTCGTTAGTACATAATCTCTCCATCTTCTCGTTACTACTCCCTTCGTCCCTTTTTCATTTCAAGTTTGACTTTGCTCAGAGTTCTTAGTTCTATGATAATAAAATTCTGTAGTTGATATTTATTAGAAAGTGTAAAATCATATCAACCACACATTTTTCCTTTAAGGAAAAGATAATATTTAGGGTCAGAGGTATTTATCAAATTTTGTAATACTTATTTTGTTTAGCATACTGAGAAATGTTGCTTCATCCAAAAAAGGTTCTGTTACAATTGTTTTTGTCCAAAAAAGAGTTCTTTTCGATCAAGCGAAACTAATGTTTCATGTAATTTGCCAAGAAAGAGTTACAAACATTTTAAATATGGCAAAGTTTAGATGAACTATATTTTTAAAACACGGGTGGCGTGGTTTTTAAGAGTTCTACCTTTTCAAAATTAAAAACTGTTGTACCTTGACCAAACAAAGACTCCCTTATTTTTGGACTGACTGGAGAGTGCTCGTGGATACAAGCTTCCCATTAAATGAGGCAGTACAGGATTTTTAATGCCATCTTCTTCTTATCCTCTTCCTCCTCCAGTGGGCATTGATTGCTAGCCGTATCAACACTATCCTCGGACTTGCATTGGACTTCTACACCACACAGCAGACTCTGAACAGCGGTGGAAGTGTTTCAGCTATTAAGGCAAGATGTGAGATGGAAGCAGATAGGATTGAGCAGCAGTTTGATGACTGCATAGCATTTCTTCTCAGGGTATTTATTGCTTCTACCTTCCTCTACTTCTATTATTGTTTCATAAACTAGAACAATAGCCTAGCGGAAATTTCAATACTTGCGCAGATCACACATATTTTACATGTTTTGCAATTGCAGATTCTGTCTTTCAAGCTAAATGTTGGACAGTTCCCTCATTTGGCTGATTTGGTTACTAGAATCAATTGCAACTACTACTATATGTCTGATAATGGAACACTAGTAACTACATCTTCCAAGACTGGAAAAGTCTTCCAAGTGAAGAAAGAATAAGCCATCAGAGGTGGTTCTTAAGAAACTCTTCCTGAGATTGTTGTGGTTATGTAAGTGATGATCATTCTTTTTCATTTGTACAGTTCAGTGTTAGCCTCATTGGCAAATATCTCAAAACCCACTTGCAGGGAAAAGCGAACCATTGTATTTAATATTTTAAGTGAAATTTGTTCCTTAAATAATTTGATCGACCTGAAAAGAAAACATGAGTAACCTTAAAGTTCTCCAACTCAGGGTAGAGTTCATCATATTTCACAGAAACTAATATGTGGTTCAAATGACTTGCTATTTGTAGTGAAGTTCTTGTATCATGTGACTCCTGTCCCTTAGACAAGTTTTTCTGCATATTTGCAAGTTTCTTTAGATTTTCTATAAAAAGAAATTCGTGTTATTTGATGTTGTTGCCTAATCAGCTGATATTATAAAACAACAGGTAAGTAAAAGGAGTTGAGACTTGAGAGTTCTTTCACGGGTGCCCGTCAGGTGGCCTTATGGGGTGCAACAAAGGCGACCACCCTAGGTCAGGAAAAGGAGAACATTTTTAGGCTAAATATTATGGTATTTGTTATGTATGCTTTGAGAAGCCTTTTAGGCCCAATATTTCTTGCTTATTTTTTGGATGTAAATACAACACTTAGAAGCTGTTCTGTTCGTCTTAATCTTATTACTTATTGCTTATTCTTATTTTATTCAGATCAGATCAGATCAGAAAAATTCAGATCAGATCAGAAAGATTCAGATCAGATCAGGAACATTCAGATCAGATCAGGAACATTCAGATCAGATCAGAAAAGTTCAGACATGATTTATCCTTTTTATTATAATAATAATTATAATAATATTTATAATAATTATAATAATATTTATAATAATTATAATAATTATAATAATTATAATTATTATTCTTGTTGTTGTTATTGTAATTATTACAATTAATATTATTATTG